>CM040626.1:2801341-3464859 GCA_022817965.1 Solanum lycopersicoides
TAGTATTAACTATCGAATAGACCTTAATTAAAATGCACAATCTGATTTAATCAGGACTCCACTATAAGTTCACAATTTTCTATGTGACATATATAAAATTATAAAGTTGAAAGATATTTTTAATATATTTAACATGTTAAAATTGTAAGATCTAAAAAAATCTCTTACTTATTAAAATTTTTATTTATATTTAAATAAGACAGGAGAATCTATATTACTCCACTTTGTTCTTATTTTAGTCATTTTAGCTATTTTCATAATAAAAATATTTAGTGGTAAACAGATGCTTCTCCATCATTATCCTATTATCCATGTATATTTTTTTCTCATTAGTCATTACTATATAATAATTAATTCATTATTATACTTCTTTCAAATAATACATAAAAAGAAAAACCAATCATGGATGGACATTTGTATTTTTTAATATTTTTTTGTGATTTATAATTATAACTTATTAGATAAATTAATATATATTTGTTCATACATATTTATTATTTAATTATAATTAATTTGGTATATTTATCTTTATTAAATCACTTAGAAATAATAAATTTAATTAATTTGATATAAACATCCGATAAAATCATGTATTCCTCCACCATTATCCCATTATTAATATGCATTTTCATATAATTTTAAAAACAACAACAAGAATTAATTATAGATCAACAACTGATATTCAGTTAACTTTTTAAAATATTATTTTATCTCATTGATTGATATATTATAGCCACACAAGCTTGTATATATTATGATTTTTATGTCCAATTTGATACTAAGCTTGTTCTTTATTTAATAGTCGTCATGTTTAATCGCACAATTAGTTTTAATTATTACTAGTTTTATCTATATAAATATCAAGATATTTATCAACTTAAATAGAGTATATATATCGTTCAATAAATATAAGAAATATATAGTCTAATATACTTGAAAATAAGTGAAATTTATTGTGTTTGATTAAAGAAAAACATTTTTTCTAAAAAATATTTTCCTAAAAATCGTTATTTGTATATTTTCTGGTGTTTAACGATTAAAAAGAATATTTTTAAAATATTTATATATAATTTAGATAAATATGATATAGGTGGGAGGGTAAGGGTGAGAGGTCGGGTGTTGGAACAAGAAAGGAGATAATGAACGTGTAATTTCTATTATAGAATTTGTTTTCCTTACTGATATCAACAAAATTATTTTCCTGGATTTTAAATAAAATTATTTTTTTGAAAAAAAAAAATTTCGAACTTCTTAACCAATCAAACTTGAGAATTGAATAAGATTTTTTTAACTTTTTTTCCTCCCTACCAAACACACCCCTCTATTTATTTTTTTAAAACTCATTATAAAAATTTATATCCATTATTGATTCTTGATAGATTGGGCAATTTAGTACTAACACTATCAATATCCATAACATAAAGCACAAATAA
The DNA here is from genome assembly GCA_022817965.1 of Solanum lycopersicoides. NCBI lineage: Eukaryota > Viridiplantae > Streptophyta > Magnoliopsida > Solanales > Solanaceae > Solanum > Solanum lycopersicoides. The sequence continues at coordinate 2,802,775 of CM040626.1, forward strand.
AATTTTATTCTGAACTTTATATTCCTCTTTGCTTTATATAATATAATATTCTCTTTTGAGCAAAAAGTTAAAATTAAATAACAAAAGTAAGAAACAAAATTTAAAAGGTGCAAACAACAAGAAGCATCTATTCTTATATATATCCTATGGTTTTCATGTACATTACTTTTTTTAATATTCTTTACTTGTAAAAGGGTAATTATAGAGGCAACAACCACTTCCTTTTTTAAATGTGACACATCCATAATGTATATATAGTACAAAAAATAAATGTTAGTATTATTATTCTCTAACTTTTGCTATAATAATTATGAGTCATTAGTTGGATTAGGTCCCATTATCACTTTTTAACATTTTTCCAATTCATAACTATACTATATAAACATTCACTATGAAATTCTTTAGTATATTTAATTATGTAAAGTAAGCTAACTAATAATTGTGGGAATATTTTTGGTTGGTTTTGGTTGTTTGCTTTAGTTGTACCTAGAAAGTATTTATATAAAGATAGAGTGCATAAGGTTAAAAGGTTAGAAAAAAGATTATTATCAATCCTGCGTTATATTGAGATAGTTGAAATTTTTTTATTTTGAATTAATATCTTTTCTATGAGATATAGGTATGAAAAAGATCACGTTGAAAGCATATGTCATCCCATGGATCGGCCTTGCAATATGTAAATTAGTATTGATCAGATTTTGATATAAATATCGAATCTTAAGTGAAAAAAAGAAATCTACTTTAGTTCCAATATGCTATAGGACTAGAATCATATTCTTTTCTTAAAATCTTATCAAAGAATTGACTTTGATTCTATTATGGAGGAATTTTCTTTTTAAGTTCCAAGTTTATATGAATTGGCATCAATTTGACATCATCCAGCAATCTTTATAGGGAAAGTTCACAAAAGTTCAATATTTGTTGTCAAGTGAAAGTGACATAATTTTCTTTTTGAAAGACTAATTAAGTTCAATAAACTCAACTTTCCTTTTTCTTTGTGATAAAAGTAGTATCTAGATCAGTTTGTGTGAATCTCGATCATATTGTTAATTATCTCGATTATTTGTTGAATAATGTGTGAACACTTCGACCCTTTTACCGATTAGTACTTATTGAGCAGTTCGTGTGCACGTTGTGTTGATTACTTACTGAACAACTTATATACACCTAAACTATTCCAACAGTTACTCGTTGAGCAACTTTCATGCACCTCGAGTATTCTATCAGTTATTTGCTGACAAACTTGCTACCGCACACTAGTATAAGTTTTGCATGACGCATTTATACTTTTAACAATTTTAACCAATTACTTGGTTCCTTTCACTAACATAAGCTTTGCATAACTCTACTCATCGAGACTTGGACAAACAAACACCGTTAAATTTAACTAAAGATATAAGATAATGAAGAATGATCCCATGTAAAGAAGCAAAGTCTTGATACAAAGATTATTTCCTCTAGTAAGAAAATTGAGGGCTATACTTTTTAGTCTCATGAAGTAAAGATAGAATTTACCTTCCCCCCCTCACATGTACATGATAAGTAATTTTTGCTACTAAATACTATTGTCTAACACCCCAAAAAAACTCTTTGGGTTGCACTACAAACTATAGCCTAAGTCATAGTACAATAAGTTAGACTATGATAGATTGAAATACAAAGGACATCTCTATGTGTTTCTTTTTTCGGTGTCCAGAACCAACATTGGTGCTCTGACTAATCTGGATTCGCGGAGAAATGCTTAGGTCAAAACTTTATTGAAATTACCATGATGTCCACCAAAATGCACTATCTCCTCTGCTAATTCTTCTACTAACAACCTAAAGATTGAAACTTCAACTTCCAATGCAGCTTCTTCCCTTTGTTCATGAAACTTTTTCCAATCATCAAGCTCGGTTTTAAAGTCCGATTCGATCATCATGTCAATGGTGTCTGATCTAACATGTTGCCATGAATCTAACCTCTTGCATACTCTTCCAAAGACAACTTCTTCTTCCCTATTGTTTGAGTTGTTAGTCTCGGTTTTCTCCTCGTATATAAGGTCTGAGACTAGCCTTTTCATGTCGAAAGGGATTGTTACTTCACTTGCAAACGTCTCAAAATCATGGTCTCTGTATGATAACAACGAATCATTATCATATTCGACATCATTGTTGCCTTCTTCTTCTTCTTCTTCTTCCTCGAGCATTAGTTTCTCGAGCTCAATAGGATCCAACTCTGCTAGCCTCTCGAATCTACGAAGCTTGGATAGAAGTTGTTGTTGTGCTCCTGTTTAGCAATGCAACACAATCAACATAAGTTTCACTCATTTTCAAGTGAATGTAGAGTGACTAGTGAGCAGCCAAACAAAGTAACAATCTGTGTTGTTCCAACTCTTCAAAAATATCGACTAGTACGTGTCACATCCCCCTGAAACAATGCATATCTAGAGGATTCGACACGTGTAACAACATTTTTGAAAAACCCGAGCTACATAGATACAAACGAAAGTAATAACATCTACTCCTTTGTATGTTGCTAGAATAATACAATTGAGCAACCAATCATAGTAAAGAACATTTGTTACTCTGACTCTTTAAAAATATCGACATGTGCGTGTCGAATCCTTCAAGGCATTCTTAAAAAATCCGACACGGATGCGACAATATTTTTTAAAAGTGGTAGGTACGTAACAAGTTTTACTTAAATGTGATTTTTAGACATCTCTGTCCCTTTTGACTTTGTATTTATTGTTACTGTCCAAAATAAAAAAAAACAGTAGAAAAAGGGATCTTATATTATACAACTATTAATGTGATTTTCAACTATGAACAAATGGTAAAAAGGGAATGCTAAAAAACAATATAAATGACCCTACTAAATGTACCCTTTTTATCATTTAATTAATATGTTTCTCTGAATCATAGCAGTCTGAAAAAACAAAAACACTGAATAAAGCAGAGCCCAAAATTAGCAAATATATTTGAAATTCAAGAAGTTTGATATTAATTTCTTCTCAAAGTTCAATAAATTGAAAGAGAGGACAGACAAGCCATATCAATTAAGTGAATAAACCCCACATAGACTAAATGTAGGGTCATCATACAATTAAATAAAATTAATAAAAGATTTAAGTTATACTGACACTGTAAAAAATAAAAATCGCATCGCTTCACTACATATGCTAGTCATCATTTTTATCATGTTACGAAAAAAAACCATAGCGTAACTAGTATAATTATTAAGATTTTGATTAGTACTTTTTTTTTCATTAACGATATGATGGTGTAAATATTTTTTACAGGGTTAGTATATCATGGGATGAATTTGTGTATAGACAAGATGAAGTCACATTAAACAGAAATGATGAGTAATATGTCATATTAATGTACAACACACACACATGCAAAATATTTTATAAAGATTGAAACTAATTATTTATGGATCCCACATCAAAATAATTTAAAATATATCAAAATCAGCATAATTAAGTTTGTTATGACCTTAAAATTATTTACTATTTAATCCCACCAAGCATGTCCTTAGAGAAATCAACATTTCCATAATATTGAAAATGACTTCACAACAAATGATATATTACAAACTTACTTAAAGTTATTATATTCAATATATTAGGAACTATCTATTATTATAACATTTTTGGCATGTACTTATACTACTTCATATTTAATTTACCTAATTTTAATCATTTATCACAATAATTATATGTCAGTCTCAAACAAGTAAGGATCGACCTTATGAATCCTTACCAGGTTCATATTACTCATAAATCGCACATTAATATTCAAAATAAGTTCGAGGAAAGAATTTACGTACTCTGTACTAGTGCATAGTTGCATTCGATATCACAATCATCGTCTTCCTCATCCTCATCCTCATCCTCATCCTCATCCTCGTCCTCGTACTCGTATTCACATTCGTGTCCATCGTCGTCAAACGGAGGATCCAAGACGGAAACCGGGCTACATTGTTCTTTTTCATCTTCTTCTTGTTCAATATTTGTCAAACCTTCATAGTTTTCTTTGTCCTAAACACACAAAAAAAATAATCAATTATTAAATACAATCATATATAATAAGCTACATAATTTCAAAAAAAGTATAGTATAGTGGTTTTTAATTATTTGATGGAATGTTTAATTATTAGGACATTGATTGCTAATTTTCATTCTATATATACTCTAGAATTTGTCAACAATAATACTCGTTTCGCTCCTGAATTTATATGTCATACTTTTCTTTTTAACCTGGTCTGAAACAAATATAATGTGAATTATTAATAGACGTTCAATATTAAAGGATTCTCGACGAACGTTTTCGTCAGTCAATTACTTATAACTAATAATTTATAACTACGAAAATATCTATAATTTATTTTTAAATATAATTTTTTAAATTTCGTGTTCAGTCAAACGCGACCGCTACATGCCAATATAAATTGGTATGGAAGGAATATGGGAAAGAGTGATGTTGAGATTATGATATTATCAAATTAGATCCAAAAGACAAAAGCAAAATTTTTAATTTTGTCCTTTTATAAAAAATTGTGTCTTTTTTTAAAAATAAATAATTTGGCCCAATTAAAAAATGATTTTGGTGGCAGAAGCGTGTAAAAAAAGGTCCAATAAACAAACAAATAAGAAAATTTCTAGCCATATATAATTAAAATGACAAAATTCTCCCTAATAAACTTGTTTGATTATTAAAAACGACAAAATATTCAATGGGCATTTTTGTCATTTACTATCGACATTCCGGCCACCGTATCAGACCAACAAGATCCTTTTGCCGACAGGTAAAAAACAGGTCAAACTTACAAATTGACTCATTTTTAGACACAAAAATTAATAAAAATACAGTAAAAATAATAAAATAACAATAATAATAATATTAATTAACAATAGTAAATAGTAAAAAAAAATTACGTACAATTTATTTAGTTACACCTGAAAATTTTACCATAGTATAACAAATTACGACACGATAACATGAAAGACTATCTACATCACATTTCTTAAAACGTCATTTTTTTTCAAACTCTCATAAATAAAACTTATATTTTTACTAAGTCGTGTTAGGCTAAAATTAACTATAGTAACATTACAAGTAGATTTTTTTTTTTTATAAACATAGAATTTACTTCTAATATAGTAAAAATAAATATACACATAAATAAGCAAAAAAAATAAATGGTAGAAAATTTAATTAATATAGGAGATATAGTTTTTTCAAAACAAGCAAATTACGTATTTTAACCCATTTTAAAAAATTCTTTCTTTTTTTTCATGATATTTCTATGGAGAATCAACTAAATTTAAATAAACGATTAAATTTTTTATTATATCAATATAATATAAATTTCTAACGAACTCGATTTAATATCTAGAACTTAAATCTGAGCCTTAACGAACCTCGGATGCTCTAAAATAAAATTTGATGATGGTAATATTTTACACTGACAAAAGTCCAAAACAGAGACACAAAAAGACAAACCTCTGTTTTATGGCGAACCGGAGATGCTGCCGGCGATGAAAACTCCGGCGTACGGCAACCAGTCGACGACGGACATTTCTGAAGAGAAAATCTAAACGGGCTTATGGGACTGGAATAATATTTTTTTTCACAAATATCTAACTTAATGTCCTCAATCTCTTCATTTTCCGATCTGCAACTGCTCGAAGTTTCAAAATCCATCGATTTTTCTTCATTACTCTCCGACCAACCGGCACTACTAAGCCTACTATGATTACATGAACACGACCCACTCGTCAATTCCGCAACAATTTCATTTCTCTTCATCCCAATTATACCGTTAACTTCGCGTTTCTTATTCATAAATTTCTTCAAAATCGACCCAAATAAACCAAAACCCATCTGGGTTTTCTTCAATTTGGGTCGATTTTGTTGCTTCTGAATCCTCATTGCTGATTCTAACAGTAATGAGGAAGTTGAAGCGGGGATATGTAGAAACACTTTTCTCACTGGACTTTTTGTTGATATCGGGAAATTGATCGGTGATAATTTCTCATCTGATTTTTTTCGAATCGATGAGAAAAAACATGCGTGTTTGCATAATAATGTACTAGTATTACTCGGAGAAGATATCGATTTTTGTTTCTTAACGGTTTGTAATGAATATTTGGAAGGATTTTTATTGAGCTGACAACGCCTATCGGCGATGTAATGTTTAAGTTTAAATGGTTCTTGATCTTCTTGTAAAAGTTCATGTAAATGCTTCTGCGCCATAAGCGAAATTCTTAATCAGACGTCGCGGATTATGAGTTCTTTTTTGTTGTTGTTGTTGTTGAAGAGTTTTCAACTTCTTTTGAAACCAAAGAGATTTTGGAGTTGGGAGGTGGTGTGGGGATTGTTATGTGGGGGGTTTTGAAAAGTGGAAGTGGGGAAGTTGTATACATATAGTTAGAAACTCTATGGTTAGGTTCCGAGTTGGAGTAAGAAATTTTTTATAAGAAATTTAAAATCTAAAGAAATAGATATATAAAATACTGAAATGGAATATTGAAATGGATTTGGACATCTACTATATATATTTGAAAAGTTATTTTAATCATATATAAATAATATAATTTTTTTTGCCGAAGGAGTCCTAAACATATGGTAGCTCCACCACTGATTGATTCGTATTTAAAATTTAAGATTTATGAATTTTAGCATTGATGTGAAATTATGAATACATTGTAAATTCATATTGTGAAACAAAATACGACAAATATTGTGGATGGATGGAGAGAGTATATTAATTTTTTCCAGACTCAATTTATGTGACACATTTTATTTATTAATTTATTCCTAAAATAGTCACAATTTTATAGTAAACGAATTCAATTTTGAAGTTTCATTTTCTATCTCTAATGAAATAATTAACTGTCACACAAATAATCAAAACAAGTTTTTAAATCACAAACTTAAAAAAACTTTTTATGGTCCATACAATTAAATAAAAATTACAAACTTAAAAAGTCTTTTATTATATGATTAAATTAAAATTACAAACTTCAAAAGTTTTTTATGATATAATTAAATCAAAACACATATAATATAAATATAAAATAACTCGATAAAAATGATTGAATTCACGTAAATTCGAAAGTGAGGTAGGAGAGGGGGGCGGGGGGGTAGAGGAAGAATGAGGAGACTTCCTGATTCAAATCTGGAGTGTTTAGAAGATCGAGGTAAAATGCATGGTGGATGATAAATATACTAAATAATTTATAATTACACATAAAAAACATGAAATTTTTTTGGAATTATAAATAAAAAAAGTGTATATAATATGTACATATTGTTAACTGAGGTGGCAAACAGTAGATATATAGGACAGTAGGTTTTGTAGTAATAGTGTACCACAACCAGCAGGCAAAAATATTTAATTTGTCTATATCATTTTTATTATTTTACTTCATCAATATGAAGAGGCTAACAAATTTAACTCAACAAAGATGGTGCCACAACAAATTGATGTTGATAGCGTGAACGGAGTCAGATAGGATCGATGAGATTTATCTCAATTTATTTTAGTAAAAAATTATAATATTTATATATGATCAGATTATGATTTTTTAAGTGTAAATGAAAGATGTTGAATTTCGTTAACTTCTTTGTATATTTATTTTGTCATACTTTGAACGTTTTACTCATAATTCTAAATGTGTCACTTGATTGTTTGGTTGGGGAGGTGGGGGGAGGGGGGATTGGGGGGGGGGGCTTGTTTAGTCTATCTCTACAACTTTACAAACATAATTGTTGTGTTATTGTGATTTGTGTGTATACATGTATCTATATCTATATATATATATATATAGGTGGAGTAGAAAAGTAGGGTAGGGTGGGGTGGTTAGTAATGGAAAAGGAAAAAGTGAAAGTTATGTCCATTATCCCCACAATGGAGCGGATGTAGTCTTTCAAATACGAGTTCGATAAAATTTAATACTTTTGATTTAAATTATATATTATTATTCGTTAAAAAGGTTATTTTATATTCATAAAAGTTAAGTTTTGAAATTTAATTACGAACTAAAGTATATTAGATGATGATGAAATAGTTAACATCTTTTATTTGGTGCCTTATTTGATTAGCTTGGAGTGGAATTTTTCGATAATATAATGTTATGTCACTCGATATAGTTGTTGTGATCCTTCGAGTTTTTGGCCAAAAACATCCTTTCACTATACCCCAAACTTAAACTACATCATTAAAGTATCATTTGTAGCAGAAAACATCCTTTAACTATACCCCAAACTTAAACTACATCCTAAAAGTATCATTCTTACCATAAAACATCCTTCAAGTATTTTAAAGTGAGCAATTTTCATCCTTCTACTTGAATATCTCGTAAAACTACCCGATATATCCCACAAAAATTAAGTCGTCCCTTCCTAATTATTATTCTTAGATATACCAAGAATATTATCGTGAACTTTTTCGTAATTGAGTTAAGAATTATGCAAAACTTTTAATTTGACCATTTTTTTAATTCACTTTTCATGTAATTTTAATTAAAAATATTATTAGTTTAAATATGTTTCTTCTCAATTGAATATGCTAGAAGCGACATTTGTTGAAGACTTTCGCTTCTAATAATGTAGAATGAAGCTCAAATACGAGACATAATCAATATTTTGGTTAATTCAATATTAGATTGACCTAAAAATCTATTGAATTATTTGGTTAAGAAAAAGATAAAAATAATTAATCTCCAACTTCATTCGGTTACGACAAAGGCAAATTATGTATGTGCACATCTTTCAATCATTTTTAGTTTCCATAAGCAACAATGTCTAAGATTTTTCATATTTTTCAAGAACTTCTTGTAGCAAGTAATGAAATTATGCAGAATAACATTTGTTGATAGTCACGTTAACTGTTCATGTTTTCGTAAGATCCATTAGTTTTTTTGACAATATCTAACAAAAGGATGAAAGTTGTTCATTTATAAATACTTAAAGGATGTTTTCTGCTAAAAATGATACTTTAAGGATGTAGTTTAAGTTTAGGACATAGTTAAAGGATGTTTTTTGCTACAAATGATACTTTAAGGATGTAGTTTAAATTTTGGTTATAGTTAAAGGATGTTTTTGGCCAAAAACTCTGATCCTTCCACTCTTAGTTAAAAGCTTCAAATTACTTGTTGTAGAGCGAGTCTTGGTAGAATTTTTTTATTTAATAAATATTACATTGTGAATTTATTTGTTCCAAATATCACCCAATTATAATAGAAATGTATTTAGTCAAAATAAATTCAAATTAATCGAGACAATAAAATGATCATAAATAATTTTAAAACGAAATGAAAATGTGTTTTTAAAGGAAATTGTGGACCAATTATAGTGGACGGGGTGCAATTGTGGACCAATTACACTTTTTTGCGCGTATTTGTTTCTCATTTTCCTTTCATAAACTATAAATACTCGTTTAACTTGAGAACAAGGTATTTTGAGATTAATTATTTTAAGATTAGTTACTTTAGAATGTTATTCCATTTTCAATTTGAGATAAAATAGACTTATTTTAAAATTAATGTCGAAATTGATTTTCCTTTATCCTTAAACCAAATGAGCCTACAGTGTTCGAATACGATAATACATAGTTCAATTAATTTCATGTAGATACCGAATAATTTTATCCATCTAGATTTGAATATTAAAAATTTATGATTCTCAACTATTTCAGTGACTATTAATTTGATCCATATTTTTAGACTTAATTTTTAATGATTTCAAAATTAAAAAAAAAGTAACACAAAAGCTAAACAAATGTGACATATGGATAGGCCTACAATTTTTTTGGTGCGCCGGTCTTAATTCTTATGCCGGTCTCTTATATAGGGCTCCTCAATTGACATAGTGTTTTATTTCGTGGAACGTGTAAATAAAGACTCATATTATTTATCGAATGAAAAAAAAAAAGTTTCGGATAATATGTATAAATATTTGTTTTTAAAAAATTTATCCGAGCCTAGCTTGAAGCGGCCATTATTGATACATATTACATTTATTAACTTTAATATATGATTTTTGACCTTGTTTGTTTCGGGAACAAACTTTTTAAGGTTAGAAGTCAAAACTTGTTAGATTTTAAATTGTCTATAGAAAAAGTGAAGAATTATTGTTCAAAGTCATTCTTGTAGATCAATCAAAATCATAATTATATTAAATTTTATTCTTTTGCAGATCAAAGCTGATTTTCAGGTATTATCAATTCAAACTCATGATATAGAGCGATTTTACCTTTAAAAATTCTAAATAATATAAATTTGAGTCAGTCGAATAAGTAAATTTCAAACGTAAAAATAATCAAAACCAAATCAAAACACTATCCATCCTTCATTTTACTAGAGGCATCTAGTTCCATTGCTTAGTCATTCATTATAAAATTTTGTACCAAAAAAGCTGTTAACAAAACAATTTGTCAGTGTACCATATAATATATGGTTATTATAATTGCACAAATCACTTATTGTACCAATTTAACTAGGCTTTTGATTATGATTATGATACTTGCATTTTCACAACTTGTTAATATAGATGTTACATGATGAATAGCAATTATTTGAGTTGGCAATGAAGGTACAAGAAATTTGAATACAAATCACAAATATCCATTTTTGAATTTTTGTAATTAAACAATAGTTACTATCATGAAAGTTCAAATTTCTAAGGTGTGTGTTATTTTATAGGTACGACTCAAATTTATAAATAATGACCTTTTAATTCTAGTATTGAAAAAAAATAGTCGCGGCGTAAAATTTTATATTTATCTAAAATTCTACAATATTGTTAGAGAGTTTTTCGTGCTCATCTAGCTAGTGATGCTTTGGGCCTACGTCCACACAACTTTAAAACGCATCACTAGGTCATAAGATCTGCTTATTTATATATTTTCTCATGTATTTTATCGATGTGGGACTTATAAAATTAAAGTGTCATAATAATATATATCGAAATGGATAAAATCAGTTTAACTCTAATAATAAAACACATTTTTATTTCAACAACAATAACCACTACAATAAAAATGATTATTAGCGGTAATTAATTCTCAATTGCCGCTAAATATGTATTTTTAGCGGCAATTAGCACTATTTGTATATGTCCATAAAGCCTTTAGTGACATTGGTTTTAATAACACTTAACTAATGTCGATAAAGACTTTAACAATCTTTATTAATGTCAATATTTATTGCCTTTAAAAGTTATTTTTGTTGTACTCAGGGGCGGAGCCAGCCCTCTGGTAGGGGATTTATCCGAACCCCCTTCGACGGAAATATTACAATATATATATGGTTAAATTTATATTTTATGTATATATAGTAGATGTTAATACGTATGTCTAGTTCTTCAAATTTTGAACCCCCTCATTACAAATCCTAAATCCGCCACTGGTTATAGTGAATATACCTAGTGTAATTTCTCAAATAAGGTTTGAGTGAATGTGGTAGGTAGTAGGTACACAGTTTTATCCCTATCTTGCAAAGATAAAATATTATTTCTGATGAACCTAAAAATATTGAAACTCCTTATATATATATAAAAAATGTTTTTCTATTTAATAAGTTTTACCTAGCTAGCGCGATTTTTGATTAATTAGACCTAAATATACATTTTTGAATAGATAAATATGTAAGTAAAAGTAGCATAACCATTAGTTTAGCTACTCATGTGTTGTACAAAAAGGAGCTCAATTACCATCATAAACAAGTTGTTAACCCCAAGTTGTGATTTATAGGTGTATTATCTCTCAATAATTGAAGTGGTTAGTTCTATTAATTTCACAAAATCTCACATGATTAATTTTATTTAACTGTTTTGGCGACTCACAAATTCTCATGAGGCTTGGGGCAAATTTATCGATGTATCGATTCAGTTGAATTTAGTAAGTTTGACTTATATTTTATATTTTTATTATGAAATGAAGTGTAAATAATCTATTCAAAAATTATGACAGCAAAAAAATGAGAGAGAAGAAGAAGTTAATGTCTAATATTTATAAATTTAAATTTCAGAATTCGAAATATAAATAATTTGTGATCGTTAAATCAATAAAGTTTTAGAATACTCTTTTTAAATCAATATCACATGATTTAAATTTTTGCAGGGAAAATAAATGGTAAAAAATCTTCAAATTTCCAAGTATTCAGAGGGATAATTGATTATTTTTTCTGCAAAAATAACTTTAGTACTGAATATTCTATGATTTGGTAAATAAAAAACCACAAAAAGTTTATTATTTTATTTTCATTCTATTATGAATTTGAAACATTAGGAAAATGAAATCTCTTTGATTTGACTTGGAAAAAATAGCCTGTCCCACCATTCCAATGTACAAAATTTGAAATTGATACTAACATTGTAAATTTTAAAATGTTTACTTTATTATTTTTTTTAAAAAACTATTATAATCATACTCATAAAAAAAATAATTTATTTTAAAAAAAATACTAACATTGTCATATAAATAAGACAAAGGAAGTGGAGTATTTGGTAAATGTTAAAAAACCCACAAATTTGAAAATCTACATTACTTTTAAGATTTTGAAATATCATGATTTAATTAAATATCTCTTACACATGCAAATACTTCACTTTTTAAAATCTTGAAAAATTTACAATCTTATTTTTTATATAAGCTCAGTATATTTATTTATATATTGTAAATTGTAAACCACATGAGAAATATAAATTACTATCATGTAATAAAATCGACTTAAAAGAATTGACAGGAAAAATTAATCGTCAACTTTTTCATGAAATATTATTTGTTGCAACAACTCAAACATCTTTACATGTTAACTTGTAAATACTATTAATTATTAATTCAAACAATTTGACTCTTTTTTTTTCATTATTCTTTCAAAATCTTGTTAACTTGTAAATACTACTCTATTAATTATTAACTCAAACAATTTGACTTTTTTTCATTATTCTTTCAAAAATAATATTTTAAATTTGGGAATGTTTGTGAAAAGAAAAAAGGACAATCTACTTTCTACATAATTTGAATTGACACATTGCTTTTTATATTTTAAAGGAATATATATTTCAAGAATGAAAAAAATAGTAATTATTTTGCAGATTAAAAAAAATCTAAGAATATTCTTTCTTTTTTTTCACTAAGGTGGAAATATTTTATCTTTTAGTCCCTGTATTTTAGTGGCATGCCTATATATTTTCTGATTTCAGCTTTCATCTTTGTCAGATTTAAGCTTTAACTTTTACAAAAATGTAGTCAATAATAATAATAATAATAATTATTATTATTATTATTTATGTTTATCTTTTTACAGGTACAACAAAATGTCATAATTTACTTTGAATATTGTATTGTATTAGAAAATTTACTTTATATGTATAAATCATTTATATTGAATAAAATTGTTGTTCTGTCTTAAAATTTAGAATTTAAAAATTTATTAAGTATGTATATTTAGAAAAATTGTCTTCTTCCTCCTTTAATCTTTATGTTTTCATTTAAAAAAATTAATATTTTTAAATTTTATTATTTAATCTATGAAATTAGGATTAGATATATCCACTGTTTTTTTTGGTGACTAAATCACATATAATTTAACTAATTTAAAAGATAAATTGTACATTTAAATTCATAATTAGCTCTGAACAAATAAATTTCTTCATAACTTAAATTATAACTAATCAAATAAACGTAGAGGCGGAGTTATAAAATATTTATCTTATATTCATCCTTTTATCAGAAAAATATATTGTGTTAATAATTTTTACAGTATATATTTTTATTTGATTTTATTTTTTGGCCTCGTCATAAAATAATATGCCTTTTGCGCACTATATCCTAAAATAAGCTATTTTCTTTTAAATGTAATTAGAATATTTATAGTACAAAAAAATAATATAAAAAGACTCTACTTTTAACATTAAAAGTTACTCATATTTTTAAGTAGTTGTGCATGCTTAATTTAAATTTAAAGAATCGATAAAATCTTTTTCGTATTTGTTCTTTTTATGCCAACAAATTATTGCCTCTTTGCTGTTGAATATGTACTTTTTTCCAATATAAAAGAAAAAAAAGTGTATAGTATTTTGAATCTGTCCTCACAAGGAGTACAAATTTGGAATTATTCAATTTTAGAAAATAAAATAAAAAAAATATATATATAATTATATTGTGTATGAGTCTTCAAAATTACATGTAAAAATAACAAATCAACGTCTTACATCATTACTCCACACTGTATCATAAATCATTTACTTTGATATCAATTATTTAAAAATAATTTAAAAATTCTTAACATGAGTAATATTATTAGTTTGAGCTAAAAATACAATTTTCCACAAAATATTCAACACTTAGAGTGTGTTTGGTATGGAGGAAAACATTTTTTGGAAAATGTTTTCCAATTTTCTCATGTTTGGTTGGGACAAAAGTTTTGGAAAATGTTTTTCAAATCAACTCATTTTCCTCAAAATTAAGGAAAATGACTTCCCTTCAAAAATTAAGGAAAACATTTTCCAAAACTCTCATCCAATTTTAAATTACATTTTTTTAAAAAAAATATCAATTTAAAAAAAAAAAAAAAAATTCAAAATTTTATTTTTTCACCCGATTCCTGACCCCCCCCCAACCCTACCCCTCCCAAAAAAATAATTTTGCTTTTTAAAAATATTTTCTTCAAATTTTTATTTTTAAACTCGTACACCCCACCCCTACCAGCCCCCTAGCCCCCTACCAGCAGCCCCCAACCCCAACCCCCAACCCCCAAAAAATTAATTTTATTTTTTAAAAATATTATCAACTTTAAATTTTTATTTTTTCACTCATACTCCCCTCTCCCCTGCCCCCCATACCCCCACCCCTACCCCACCCAAAAAAAATTATTTTTAAAAAATATCAATTTCATAAATTATTTTCTACTCTAATAAAAATAAAAGATGTCTCTCAAAAATATGTTTCATTCATAAATTAAACACTAAAAATCATTTCCGAAAAATATTTTTTACTCACCAACCAAACATGAGAAAATAAGTCCAAAATCTACTTGTTTTCCAGGAAAACATTTTCTAGGAAAACATTTTCCATGAAAAACATTTTCCTTCATACCAAACACACCCTTAATAAATAATTTTGTACACCCAAAACTTACAATGAAACAATTCCTTTACCATAAATCAACTTATTTTCTCTTTTTTCACTATATTTTTGGTTTATCTATTTTTGTAAAAGGACTCAATTACTTAATTTAGTCAACTTTTTAGAGAAATTTTGAAAAAAGGAAAAAAAAAATAACAGAAGACAGAAAATTAAGATAATTGTCATGTCATATATATAAAAAAAGGTAGATGTGAAGGCTTAAAAGTACGACACACAAAACCAAACATGTAAAAGGTATCCTATGCTCTTTTTTTTTTATTATAAATATTTAAATTAGGGAAAAGGGTCAAAAATACTTCTCAATTTTAGTTTATTAGTTGATTATACCTCTGCCGTTAAAACAAAGTTAGTTATATCCTCGCTGTTATCAATTTCACCATTTATACCCCTCAATTTACGGAAATTCTCAAATCAATCAAAGTTGATTCGATTTCGTAAAAATTACCGATTCCCCATTTTAAACCATGCCCGACCATCTGGGTTTTTGTATTCCTCCACTGTTGAACAAGTCACTAATCGACGGCTCCGGTCTCACCGCCATTGTTACGGATGCTTACTCCATTTCACTTTCACTTTTTGATGTTTTTACCGATTAAAGTATAAATCAATCAATTTCACTTTGAAAATTTGTTATCTATGCGCTGATTTTGGCTTCTCAAACACCACGCCTGATCCTAGCTCGTTTAAATTGCTAAATGTTTGATAGGAAAACTTTTTACTAACCTAAATCAGTACAATTGTTCAATGCGTACTCAAAGGACCATTTTTGTGAAATGCGTAATAGAAAATGAGTAATTTTTATGAAATCGGGTCAATTTTGATTGATTTGGGAATTTCCGTCAATTGAAGGTATAAATGGGGAGGGTATAAATAACTTTATTTTAACGGCAGAGATATATTCAACTAATAAACTAAAGTTGAGGGGTATTTTTGACTCTTTTCCCCTTTAAATTATCATTGTAAATTAAAATAAGATTATAGTAGAAACTCATAAACTCTATATTTTTTTATCCTTCTGATTAAATAAAGGGAAAAAAGATAAATATATCATTGATTATCATAAATGGTGTGCAAATATCATTCGTCATATTTTAGGGGACATTGGTTCTCCTACCGTCCAAAAATTACAGCGTATACGCCCTTCACTCTAACGGAAGACTAAATAGGGACATGTGGCGCAATCTTATCCATCCATCCGATGTCGGATCGTGGATAAAATTATGACACGTGTATGTCCGTTAATATAAAGAGTATATATGCTCTAGTTTTTGGACAATAGAGGCACCAATGTCCCTAAAATACGACGGAGGGTGTCCGCATACCATTTACGATAATTCGGGGTATATTTATCCTTTTCCCCTTAAATAAAAGTAATTATTAAATAAATATTAGTATAATGCTACAATTATTCACATGTCGATGACTTTGAACTGTGCTAATTAGCTTGTTGTCCCTAATCTATTTTCCCTATGTTGTTCTTTTTTGTCATTTTCCTCATTAATTAAATGTTAATTGGCTTTTATTATTGGGCTTAGGTCAAATTAATTATAGGGAATCCCTTAATTATATTGTGCATGCACATAATCATGACAAAAATTATACTTAATTAAATCAATTTTGTCTAGAATTTTACCTTTGATCCTGATATTTTAATGTCTAGCAGACATAATTTGTGTTTACAACATTATTCTTATTGTAACAATTTGGGATCTAAAGCCAAGTGGATTAAGCTTTTTTTGTCATTACTATTACAAACTAGTATCACTATTTATTTTTTAATAAATTCAATTAGGTTGTAACAATGGAACTTAATGTATACATGTGATGCCATGACAAAGCGTAGACCCATTATGCTCTAGTTTTTGGACGGCAGAAACATCAACATTTCAAAAATCTGATAGAAGATATATCTGCATATCATTTATGATAGTTCAGAGTATATATATCATTATTTAATCCTAACTACCTCCTTGGTATAAAAAATTACCTTTAAGTAGCTAACAAAATAATTAATTATATAAATATTTTTATATCGTCTAAAATTATATTGTGAATGCACTTTATAATGATGGGAATGTGGAAAGGTTGAAAAATAAATAGTCACAAAATGAGTGTGTGTATATAAAGAAGATATATTTTGTCTTTCTTTTAATTTATTTGTGTGAACAAATATATATATTAAAAAAGACAAATTAAAAGGTTACTACTCCATATATGTAGTGTTTATATACCACTTTAGCCCTCCAGTCACAGCATAAATAAAAGGTTGTTATAAAAAGATAATAATTTTGAAATAAAATTAAAAAAAAATCATTATCCCCTATTTCTTGAGGGATATAAGTTATAACTTTATTTTTGCTTAACGTGAATCTTCTCACGTACTTTCTTAAGCAGTGGAAGACTCAATGATCAAGAATATTAATTAGTTTTAGATAAGTATAATAATAAAATAGGTAAACCCGTAAAATAATATCCCAATGCATAATTTTTTATTTATCTCATTTCGTATATAAAACGACCCTCTATATTAAACTCTTGAGAAGTTGAGTTCTAGACGTGTTTCCACTCATAGTACTTCGATTTTTCAAATAAAATACATGTATGCTCAAACACAAGATTAAATTCAAAAAAATTACGACTTTAAATTTTAAATTTCAACTTTAAAATTTATAACTAAACGGAGGCTTGATTTATGAAAAGAAAAGAGCAGCTTTTCAATCAAATTGGAAAGATATGAGAATGAAACATACTGAATTTGCAGATAAAAAAAAGGTATAAATGTCCCTTTCTATATTTCATTCATCACCATTGTGAAAACATCTATTTATCTTTTAGTTTATGTATTTTAGTGGCATGTATATATAGATATATATATTTCTGAATTTCATGTATATAAACTTAATCAGCTTTGTGTTCTAACTTTTGTATCTTGTCAATTGTCATGATAGATTTGTTTACCCCCCTTGTGATATCCTTTGGTTAACTAAAGTCATTTTTTAAAATATTATCGGTGTTCGATATTGTATTATGTACGATATTATTAATTTAAATTCATGCTACGTAAAGTTTATTACAAGAGAAAACGTTTTCAATAAGAAAAATAATACCTTTATATGCACAATTTGAACATGATTTTATTGATGCAACCCCTGAATGCTTGATCTAGATTTAATTGAGGCTTCAAACACTAGATATACTATAAAAAGATAATAATGAGGTCATATTCATCTCACGATAGCCCTTAGTGGTAACTAAAGTGAATTAATTACTATTTTGAAATATTGGAATTTAGGAATGTGGGAGTTTGAAAAGAAAAATATTACTTTTTCTTGAAATACTTATTTTTCTCTATGTTTTCAATTTTTTGATTTTTCAACCTATTTATAATTTGATATTCATCCATGATACTTACCTGCAAAAGGCAAAGTTATTCGTACATAATTTCTTATTTTTAATTAGAGATTTAAAATTTAAGATCGATCTATATGTGAATGATTTTTTTTTTTTTTATAGGAAACACTTCTTCTTTTATAGATTGTACGTAATGCACATTTTCACTAATCCAATTAGTGAGTTTCGAATACCAAATATAGGTATATATATAAATTTGTGTTAGGTCCTACAAAACAACACTCCCCTTTTCTCGATATGAAATTGTATAAGGTATGATATGCATCTTTAGTTTTTATCAAAATCTTCCTGAAATAAAATTCTACGTATCCGTCCTTCTTTTTGACCCATCTAATCATCATCGTCATCAATACATTCTTTTTAGAAATTCGACGTAATAACAATAACAATAACAACAATAATTAAACATATCCAATATAGTCCTACAAATCGTTATAATACCCTCAACGCACATAAATGACACACTAAAGGGGTATCCTATGCTATTTTTAACCATCCATATTAAAATGTTTTCTTAGTAACTTGACAAAAATATGAGATTTAATTGTATTTATAATTTGGTCAAAATTGTCCAAATATCTTACTACAAGTAGCTATAGCCATATGGTTAATAAAAACTAGATTCTCATTGTACTTGAAAAAAAAAAAAAAAGAAGAAAAGAATCCAATGTTGTCCTCTCCTTCATAGAAAGTACATAATCAAATTTTCTTATAAAGAGAAAAAAAATTATGCTAATTTTCTTGGTCAAAGATAAGATTCCAACATTATTTTCAACAACAATATATCACTATGGCATTTCAAATTTTCTCTCTAATCGATTTCAATATAATATTATATTATATGTTCTTTATAACAGCTAAAATGTATTTGAAAAAGTGATGTTATAAAGAGGTTTGATTGTACTTTGTTCCAATCTATTTTTCACTTAGTATCCAATATCTGCTTTGATCTCATGATTAATATCAATTTGTGTTGCGTAAGGTCCATCAAAGATGACAATTCTCTATTAATTCTTTTTAGCATTCTGTCTGCTCAGATTCGAGATGTCCAATTAAGAATAAGAGAATTCTATTCATCCCGACATAACTTTGAGAGTGATAAACTATTATATTGTTATCATTCAAGTGAGACAAAATTATCAAAATAAACAAAGTAGAATCTGTCAAATTTATTGGAGTTTTCATCAAACCTAAGAAGGCAACAAAATGCCTGCATGCTATGACTTGGACTGTGCTTATATCTCTTTGCCCTAAACTATTTTCCCCATGTTGCTCTTCTTTGTCTTTTACTTTGTTAATTTAATCTTAATTACCTTCTACTTGTTGGACTTTGGTCATATTAATTATACTATACATGAGCATAACTGTGACAAAGTTTGGATTAGTTATATCTACTTGACTAGTCTATGAGGGAGGCAGAGGTAGGTTAACGAAATATCGAGGATGACAGATAATTAAATAAGACATGATATGTTTATAATTTATCGAGAATATGACTTTAGATGAAAGGATATGAAGGTCGGGGATAAGTGTAGTAAATTCAGTAGTTGGTCGATTGTTATACAGTTTCCCTGTCAGTATTATTTTTAAGTATTTCTCACATACTATCTTCTTCTTCGATTTCATTTTTACATGTTGTTCCCTTTACTTTGGTTATAGTATTATGAACGATTGTTATTTTTTTCTTCATTATGTTAAGCATGACTGCTTTAGTACTGTAATTTTCTTTTCTTATTTTTTCATTTATTATGTCAGCATGATTGCTTCACTACTGTAATTTTCATTCCTTATCTTTTTTCTTCATTATGTTCAGCATGACTGATTCACTATTGTAATTTTCATTCCTTATCTTTTTTCTTCATTCTGTTCAGCATGACTGATTCACTGCTGTAAATTTCTTTCCTTATTTGATTCCATTATGATTAACTCGACTTGAGGGTACTATATTGAAAACATCATCTTTACCTTTATAAGGTAAGGATAAGACTGTATACATCCCTCTCTCTAGATCCTACTTGTAATAATATTGCACTTGATATGTTCTTTGTTGTTATGCTTAATTAGTCTATGGTTTTGCCCTACATATAGTTTACTTAATTTAATCTTCTAGCAGATACAATAATTGCATTATGACAGAAATAATTGATTGTACTAAGATCATACTTTATATATATAGCTTCTATATTTTGATATGATATAGTAACAACTAAGATCTTGGCTAGGCCAAGTGGAGTAAGCTTTGTCATTAATCAGTCAAAACTCAAAAGTCAAAATAATGTATCATTTTTTTATTTCATATAAAGTGTATATTGTATATTTTTGGTGTTATAAACAATTTTTCTTTTTTTACATTAACTAGCTATATTGTTAGTTCTCATACATTCAAAATATTTTATGAATTTGTTTCTTGAGCTATCGCGCATCAAGTTGTGCATTACATGCTTACCATATAAATTTCTCGTCGATTTTATCTATCACTATGTTTTTTACTTATCCAATTTGAATTTGCCTAAAGTATCACACATATACGATATACCTAGGACCTGTCATCTATCATGGAAACGTTATGTTCAATATACCTTCATTAGAAATACAACATTTTTGTTGAAATTCGTCCCATAAATTAGAGAATGATTTATAATTTAAAGTTTACAACTCTTATATATCACATTGCCATAATTATTTTTTCCTTCCTTTATATTCATGATATAAGACAAATATCACTAAAATGACATATAATTTGTTTTATTATACGTCTTGTTATATATTGTGTATTGTTTGAACACGTACTATACTAATGTACACACAATTTATCACATAAAAGAACAAGACAAATAAATGACAATGTGATAAATAGGGGCAAAAAATTGAGGGAAAAAACAAATAAAATAAGGCATTTAATTAAATTCATTTGTGAACGTTCATATATGAAAAACAAAACGAAACCTAATGAAGGTGAAGCATGTATAATTATTTATTGGGAAATTAATGGAGAAAAAAACAAGTATTTTTTGGAAAGAATAAATCACAAACGAGACAATATTAAAGACAAAATTGATAAAAATAAAAGAATTGTATTTGGACTTTACTAGTTTAATTAATTTTAATTCTTTGCTCTAACGCCCACACCAGATATGGACATATATCGAACATCAGGTCCAAGCCTATTAGATTTGACTATAAGACATACTTTTTTAACATTACTTTCTTTCATAACAGAGTCGTTATTTCTTACTGAAATAGAAGTCTCTCGCACGAACGAAGAAAATGCATAAGGTAGGTTTCAAATTCATATACTTATGGAAAGCTAGGGATGGTTGAGTTGCACATAGGCGGAAATAGAAATTTTGTGTTTCTTTAATTTAAATGATCTTAGACTATACTGAATGTACGAATTATTTTTTAGATTGAGTCTCAAATCTTATATATGCATCAAAAGATCTACCAAAATATGTACAAAGGTTAAAATGTGAACACAATAACTCAAACAGTCGGTGGATTTAATTACATGTATCAATAAAGTTCAAATTCGATCTTAAGCCACTATTTTATTCTCTATCAAAAATCTTATTCATTTTTAAATCTCAAACCCGTCAAAACCTCTAATAAATGATAAAAGAATCTCATTCATCTCAACAAATCCATCTCGTATACCTTTATTATGATACATCCCAACACGTCTCTTGCACGCATGCAAATAATAAAATGTCACATTTGTTTTGTCTCAATACATTTGTTTTGTTTTTTCCTTTGTCATGTGGGGGCTAATTAGAACTTAGAAATTTGTCTAAATGTACATGTGGACTCATACATAAATTATATATATTCAGTCCTTATATTAATCGTTTATTTTTCTTTTACATATTCTTTAAGAAATCATAAAAAAAATAATACATAAATTCTTAAAGAAAGGTAAGATAACATGACTACATACAATTAATCATTACGATCGATATTTTCTCAAATTTATACTTTACGAGAGTTTTAGTGCATCAGGTTAATTAATTTTTTTTTCCCTAACAATCAAAAAGATAGTAATAACCTTTTGTTGCTAGTACAAATTTTGTAATAAACATTAAAAAGACAAAGAGCAATTCATGCATGCTCAAAAAGTAAATAGTTTGGTCAACTTCAGAATTTTTATAGTGGACTTGCTTTAATTTAAATTCACAAAAAGGTACTTTGTACCATATTTATGGAAATATTATTTAATAGAAACTATATTAATAGTACTAAAAATCATATTTGATTAGAAGTACTACTATAAAGTTTGTGGTAAAGTGTTATGTGTAATTATGTTCTTAATTAATAATTTTATATTCGAGTTTTGAATATGAAATATATATCGTCTTAATTATAGAATGTTTTAACCTTTAATAATACTAATCGCTAACATATTCAACGGATTCACTCGACCTAAACCTCCTAATAGAAGTACTTTTTACTAGAATTGTTTCTATACGTAAAATTTATATTTGAATATCTTTTTAAAAACAACGAAATTATATCCATCTCACCATTGTTCGTGACGGTATAAATTGAGGATAGAAAGGAAATTTTGTTGAAGAGACACAATGTGACCACGTATTTAATTGCAGAACCAAATGTTGCATCTTGAACTTTTTAAGGGGACCATCATATAATTTTTGTCAAAAAACTTTTTTCTTATTGAAAGACAAATATCACTAAAGGACAATACTTTTGTTTTATAGCAAATAAGAAATTTTATTTAATGCAATATTATTTTTTTCTATTCTTTTTAATTATTACATATATATATAAATATTGATTTATAGTAAATCCAAAACGTGTCTGGTGGAGTTCTACGTTAGAGACAAACATTTGTGACAAATGTAATGTTATTCATTGAATCGAGTTATATAAGTATTTCCTATGCTTTTTATAAAAAGAATTAAAGATCGTCATATACAAACATATCTAATCAGTAATTTGAGAGTTAATTTTAATAAAAAATATCTTGTTCAAATCCTATATACAAATACGAATGCAAGTTGAACCAAGATATTCAAAAAAATTATATTTGTATAAAAGATATAATATTTACCTATATCAATAGAAAAATTACCATATTGCTAATGAAGAGCTAATCTTTTCTGTTAATAAGTATTAAGGAAGTCACTGGGCCTTGTAACGTGGGCCTGTAACCCAAGTGGGAGCAATAAGGTGATGGAACATTAGGCCCATTTGGATGGTTAGTGGGCTTTGCTTAATGCTAGCCTTGCCCCTATCCAAACATTGAGTTGGGCCTTCTTGTTGTGTCCATGCGACGGCATGGGCACCGTGCCCTCTCCTCGAAAAAGAGGGCACGGTGTTAGGCTGGTTTCACGGAGCAACGATATTGTCCTTCTTTGTGTAGTGGAAGAACCCTAACTTGTCGAGATGGGTACTCCTGATTGGACCTTCACCTTTTGTTGTTACTCTATTTTTTCGAACTATTGGCTAATTGAGGGCATTTTTGAGTAAAATATAATGGCGAAAGCATTTTTTAACCAACAACATAAACAGGGGTATTTTAGAATACAAATTATAACGTAAAGGTAAATTTGACCAATTTCAAATAATTTATAGCAATTTCGTCCTTGTTACCTTAATTTAAAACCTTCTCTACAAACTCTAATAGTCGTATGTAAAATAACATAATGACTAGGGCTTAAAGAAAAAGAGCTTATTGGTGCTATTCTTGTTGGTACGAGATTGTTTCACACTTTGCAGTGCTTATACATCTCACCTATCGAAATTTTGTTCAAAAACTTCGTCTGAGAATTATTACATGTAATTCCAACTAACAAGAAAATAAAAAATCAAATTCCAAGCTCATATATAGAAAACAAAGCCCCAAATATTCATAATAACAGGGGTACTTTAGAACCAAAATTATAACATAAGGTAAATTCAACCAATTTCAAATAATTTAAGAGCAATTTTGTCCTTGTTACCTTAATTTAAACCTTCTCTATAACTATAGTAGTCATATATAAAAGAAATAACATAATGATTAGGACTTAAAGAAAACGATCTTATTGATGCTATTCTTGTTGGTACGAGATTGTTTCACACTTTGCAGTACTTATACATCTCACCTATCGAAATTCTGTTCCTTTGAGAAAATTGTTACATGTAATTCCAACTAACAAGAAAATAAAAAATCAAATTCCAAGATCATATATATATAACCAAAGCCCCAAAATATTCAAATAATTTTCTTAGTCAAAAATCAAGAAATAGGGTGAACATAACTCAAAATGGAATAAAGTGTTTGTAGAATGGCCAATACCAATAACACAAGAGCAGCCAATGCTGAAATAAAAGACCATGGTGAACTAAAATAAGTATACTTAAAACTTGCCCAATGAACATGCCAACTACTCTTATAATAATCATTCACCTTAATAAACAATTCCAACAAGTAACACTCATCAATGTCAAACATAACATCTTTCCCAAGATTGTTGATGAAATTAGCAATTTCATAATCTGTCCCAAAATAATTCTCAATTATATTGCAATCACACAAATACTCAACATCATGTTGTGTGTTCACCAAACAATCAAGAAATGTTGCATAGGTTGTCATGTGCTTTGAACAATCTACATGACATTGCTCATATGCCACACAATTTAACAAGAATGAACTCATGAAATCATCTATTGTAATTGTTGGCATCTCAATGAATCCATTATTGAATTTTATAGCCAAGAATGTCTCTTCTTTCCTAGGTCTAAGCTTGATCCCCGCGCGACGAAGCTTTGAGATGCATTGTATCACATTTGTAGGTGAATGATACCTTTTATTTTTTGGATCAAGAAAAATGTAACTTGATCTAAGAAAATCAAGTAAATGTTTCCCTTCAAGATTACTAAACTTTTCAACAACTTCATTAGGTCTTTGTAATGTGTTGTTAAAGAAAGTCAAAGCTAATTTGGCTAAAGAAGGAGTATTACTTGATTGGCTAATAATATTGGTAAAGTCAAACAAGAATTGAAGTATGAAAAATGGGATTTGATTTTCAAGTCTAATTAAATCTCTTAAGAAAAAAGGATATATCCAAGACATTGAAATTAGTGGATCATCTTTTTCAATTGGAATTACCCCTCCAATTTTTCTAAAAAGTTCAATTATAAAACAACCATCAAGTACCAACATTTCAACAAACTCATCTTTATTAAGAACTATTGCCTCAGAGTAACATTCTCTAGCCCTCATTTCAAATGGTTGAATTGCCTTCAAATAGTCCTCTAAATTAAGCCCTATTTCCTTTGTTCTCTTAACTAAATTGCCAAAAAATCGCCATTTATGCTCTTCGATCATCTTAACATTGTCTTTTCCGCGATGGTATGGACCAATTGACACTATTTGAGGCTCGTAGGATCGACCATTGACATTAATAAAACTTTGAGGTACTCGAAAAATGCAACAAGAACTCCGCCCCGCAGATTCACTTAGGAGTTGTGGTGGTTGGGAAATTTTTTGTTGCATCAATTCTAGTTGAGTCTTGTTTATTTCCCAATTAATTGATACAACATGTTGATCTTCAATTGAAATTTCACTCATTTTGAATTTTTGGTAGAGAGATGTTCAATTGATATGTATGTATATAGTGTGTTGGAGAGTGTAATTATTAAGAAACAAAATGATTGAGAGGTTAATATTTATTTAAAGGCAATAAGTTGAGCACCTTTAATTATTTTATTGTTAAAATTGGTTGGAAATAATTAGAAAACAATTAAACATCACATGCAAGTTTTGTCAATTTATTGATAGGGAAGAGGACCAATAGGTGCATTGTGGTGGTCAATTCGAATTTAATATTCGTTTATATATTATTTAAATCTTATCGATAAAATATTAAACTGTCGTCTAATATTTTCTGAATTTACACAAAATTTTAAATCATAATCTCTAACATTTTCTCATAAAATTTTCAACTTTAAAAGAAATATTTAGACCATGATCTCAATTTGTTAAAAGTTGTCATAAAAAGGGAAGAAAGAGCAAAAGTTTCATTATTGGCTAATTTTTCAAAAGAACTTTAACAAAAAATAACAATTTTTGGGCTTTATGAATTGAGGTTATTAGGCTTTGTAAAAGCCATTCCATATGTTTGGACTTGGGCCCAATAGTGCTCTATCAAATTCTGCTGATTTCTTGCTTAGTTGCTTGTTTCAAATAAGCTCGAAACTAACTATTTATCAAAATATACCAATATAAACGAAATCGTTAGAATCAATATTTTAAAAGACGATGAAAAAATTAAAACGTGAGGCAAAACTAGCTACATATTTGTATTTTTGGCCAAACATCACTTATCATGCTTTGTTCAATAGAACGATTAATAATAATTGTATTTTTTTTTCCAATCGTACTAATCTAACACGTGGCGGCTGATTGTTGATTAATATGTTAACGTGAGGTAGACTCAGAATTTGAAAACGAAGGATGGAATCACTAAAGAAAATTTAAAGTATTGCTAATTAGAGTTAGAAATCAAACCCAAGTAATCTAATGGCATAATAACATAAAGTAACAAACTCAACAAATGCCCCTCCACCAACCTCTCTGTGTGTGTATATATATATATATTATATAATATAAAGAATAATCCAAAAATATCTAGTCAGATAATCTATTTTATTTTATCATTAACGAGATAATTTATAAACATACAAATGTGTATGTTAATTATAACCTTGTTTTAGCAATATATTTTTTGTCTTTCGTATACTATATCTCCAGACAAAAACTGTCACATAAAATTAGAATAGAGAGTATAATAGTATCGATGTTATCCAATAGGAAAAAAAAAAAAGAGAATAGAAAAGGGGCAGAATAGTAAATTACTTAGAAGGTTAGTTGTACAAAACCCTAGTTAGCTAAAATCTAAACCTCAATGATCCTAATTGAGAAAACTTTCTAAAATTGGTTGCTTCCACCTAACAAAACACAAATGTTAATCTCTCTAGATAAATATCTGTACTTTGCTTCAAGTTCAAGCTTCAAAACTATAGAATTCATCTAATGGTAATTCACATTCTATGATCAGCACGGAAAATTATACTGTGTAGATATATCAAACGTTTTTTTTAAAAATCACATATATGTACTATATATATTGTGAATCCTTTTGACTATATGCATATGAACACTTATTAAATATTTTGATATATTCCCCTTCATAAAAATCTTGATTTTGCTAGTGTTTTTTATTTGATTATAGAACACCACAATCATCTTAATCAAATAAGAACATATAGAAGACTAATAAAAAGAATGAAATTAAGTTTAAGCAATTAAGGAACAGGTTTACCCTGTACACAACCAAAAAGTAGCCGCTGCGACTTTCCATTGTCAACTAACAAAAGAAAATAATCAAGAAAGTAAAACACACGTAGTTGCTTCCTTTGAACCAAAACCCTTTACATGCAATAAAAGAACATTGAAATTAACACACACATAATTATAATTTACATATATATCCAACTTATTTAAGTTCAACATTATGTTAAACTCATGTTGCTTGTAGAAATAGCAAATTATTAGGTATAATTCCACAAGTTTTGGTAGGCAATAGTAGTTTGATCATCATCATCATGCATATAAAACCTTGGTGGACTAAGTAACATCCCTTCAGCCATATTAACAAGAACATTTGGCATATCAAATATCAAATCCTCATCCATAAACTCAAAATTTTGAATTTCCATATTCTCCATTTTACCCTTTTCATTAATTACTACCTCCCCATGCACCGCAGACGCGGCTAACAACGCGTCCCCGGCTGCCCCAACAGCTGCAGCCGCCCTGGCTGCAGCTGTCTGGATGTCACGAGCAGAGCTCGTGGCAGGAACGGGAAAAGAGGCAGCCGAGTTCGGGAAGTTGAGATCCGCCTCGGGACCTTTTAGGGCTATAGCCGCCACGTCATACGCGATGGCGGCCATTTCGGGTGTCGGAAACGTCCCGAGCCAAATCCTTTTAGGGGATTTTGGCTCGCGAATTTCTGACACCCATTTTCCACTACTTTTTCTTCTCCTTATTCCTCGGTAAACGGGGTGACGCCCTGAATAAGATTTATTATCGGGGGCAGTACTAGAGTTATTACTGCCCCCGATAATAATGTTTTTTCCACCATAAGTAGTAGTTGCCATTTATAAATATATATATTTTTTTTGTTTGAGTATAATTAGGGGAAGGTTCTTGGAAATTAGGGTTAAGATTATTGAAATGGATTAAGGAAGCCATTTATGGAAATGGAAAATTTTGTGGATTAGAGATGAAAATTGAAACCAGTTATTGATGAACTTGCAAGTGAGTGTGTTTTGTGTGAAGGATTTTGGGTGTAAGGCAAAAATGGTGTTGGATTTGTGAGTTGGATACTTAAGTGTTGGAGAATAGTTACCTTTTTATACATTTAGAATTAGGTTTAATAGTACTATTATCTTTTTGTTGTTTTGATGATTAAGATAGTTATATTTGTGAACCTAACATGTAGACATCTTAATTTGGTCTCGATTACTTTGAAATTTATTTATATTGTGTTTCGTGGACATTTGACGCTGACGTGTTAGAAAACTTTATTGGTATCTCGATGATCATTTTATAAGTTGAAATACTGTCCAATTGATGTGCATACTCAAAATTGAAATGTTTTTATTATCAGTTGAGATCAGGTTAAATCTATATATTTATATTATGTGTAAATATATATTATAGTAAGTTAAAATATCATGTAAAATAGTATGCAAGAAGCCATCTTTTCCTGTAAATTTTCCTATCCAAAAGATAATCTCTATAATGAAATTACAAGTAAAACTTATAATGATTGTTTCTTGTGAATTTATTTTAGTGTTTAAGCTAATATGCTCTATACACTTGCTGTAAAACTTATAGACTTCAAGTATCTTTCGATAGTGACTGCACATTGGTCTGTTTGATATATAGTTCGGTAAACAAAGCATTTCGTATTTATATAAAAGGCTCGGAAAATGGTTGTATGCAAGGGGTGTACGCGATGTATAGTCATGTAGACAATCTATTGTATGCAAAGCATTAATGACGATTTTCATAATTCAAACTCATGACTTATATTGTCACACATAAAATTATTTTATCGTTGCTTTAAAATTTTAATTTTCTCTATGTAGTTAAGTAATTTCTACAAATAGTAAATCAAATAAATTCAATTATTATTTTCTATGTTCAATATATGTGATATCTGTTTTCTTTTTAGGTTGTTTCAAAAATGACTTGTTTTTATAGTTGCAAATAATGTGACTTAAAAATATCATTTAATTCTTAGTGACAAGATTTGATATTCACACAAAAAAATCTCATTTAATTCTTAGTGACAAGATTTGATATTCACACAAGTATCTTAGATATTTAAGATCATAAATTTTAAAAATTCTATAATCGGACAAATATGTATTTTATGATATATTTATGGCGAGTTTCATAGAATCCATTAATTTTGACGCTGATTATAATTGTATAAAAAAAAATAATCTAATTAAGAAGTATAATAATTTATTATAACTTAATTTACAAAAATAATTATGATTCAGACCCACAATTGAAATTCTAGTATCTCTCCATATTTAAAATCACATTTTTGTTTTAAAACTTAGTTATATGTCCAATCAAATAAGTTCATATAAATTAAATCAAGAAAGTAATACATAGTTTGTGTATTTTCCACTTGCATGTTCATTTTTTGGTCGAATAATACAAAAGTATTAAAACAAAAAGGTTAAAAAAAAGAAAAAGGATTGCGCTTAAAGAATAAAGAATAAATTCATCAAATGCAATAAAAAGATGGCATAGAAAATAAATTAGAAAACTACAAGAATAGAAACGTTGGAATAGTTTGTAACAAATTAAATTACTTTCTTGCTACCCTCTTTTTTTTTTGGAAATTTTTTTATCGATATCGACTGTTTAATTCAAACTATATCAATTTATGTGTTTAATAAACAAAAAGGTCGAAGGACCATTCGATTCATTAAGGGGCATAGCGACGCCCTCGACCGACGCCATTTCCGGACCTAGCAGCAGACGGTGTATTTACTAATAATTCATGATAAGTAAGAGACATCTTTATACAAACACATGTTATAAATGTATCAATTTAATATAAATATTCGATAGAGATAAATTTTTACTTAGGAAAAGCCTTCCCACTAACCCTACTTTTCAACTTTGTCACAAACTTGAAGGGAACACCCAAAATAAATAGATTTGTTAATGTACGGAAAGTAAAAAATGGATGGGCTTTGAATCTTAAATCTTTCTAAAGTGTAATACAAGTTCATAATAAAATCTTTGTTCTCTATTTCACTTAATCTCATGTATTTTTTTAAAAAAAGTGGATGTTTACTTTTCTCGTTCGATGTATGATACTTTTTTAAAGTAATATTTAATTTGAATTTGTGTTGTATACAATTTAGTATTGATTCTCAACTTATGTATATATGGAGGTATGTATTGTATAACTGCAAAATGGGCCTCATGTTATGTATATTAGCCCATACTAGTATGGACATAGGACAGGAAGATAATAAAGCCCAATAACAATGGGCTCATAATGGTTCCCTTATCTCATTACCCCGTTAATAAGGGACTTTGTTAGGGAACATTTTACTCACATATCACAATGCGAGATTTTTTGACATATTTTTGTATTTAGTCGAATCACAATATTAAAGTCAAACACTTGGTGGAAATTCATGATTAATTATTTCTAAATTTGTTTAATCATACATACATTTTCAACTAGTTGTTGGGATACAAAGTACTTTTCTATTTTATTTTAGGGAAAAGGGTTCAAAATATATCCAAACTTTGATCGAAATTATTGTAACAATCTCAAACTTTGAGCAGGATCTATTAATCCTGCACTATTTAAATATTGTATCATTATAAATAGTAACTTATCCAGCTGTGCACTTATATATCTTTATGATACAATATTAAATATATAGTACAGGGGATAAATAGGTCCTACCCAAAGTTTTGGATTGTTAAAACAATTTCTATCAAAGTTTATATATATATATATATATATATATATATATATATATATTTCACACTTTTTTCTATTTATTTTATGTAAACATGATATTATTGGGATGTAAAATATCTTTTTTCATGATTTCTTTTATTAAAATAAAATATTTTGGATTTTGTACTATACTAACGATTTGTAGTACTTTTGTATGGTTTCAAATATATAAATTTTATTTTAAATATTTAAAGAATCTACATTCATATGCATAGTAAAAATGTGTTCTAACTCTCATATTCTGATTACCTTCACGTAATTTGAGATGGAGAAAATATTATCCAGTAGATACCAAAATTAAAGAATTTAATTTTAAAATTTACTCTCACATTAAAGTATAAATATATATCATTTACTTACTCGGACGAGATCAATCGGCAATCAAGATCCATGTCTTGGTTAATAGATGACCTCCACGCACTTGTGGTCGAGCATATATCATAATTTCTATGGATGCGGAGGCTTATGTCACGGGCCCTTTAAAAAAAAGCATATCTATCTATCTCTTGTATCTGTATAAATGATAATTGTGTTTCATTTTATTGTTTTAGTAAAAATATCAGATTCGAATAAATATTTAACTAACTTTAATCACAAATTTTAAAAATTCATCTCCAAATATTTGTTTAGCCATATATTCTAGATTATCTATTAAAAACGCGTCCTTAAAAAAAAAAATCTAAGTTTCAAAAACTGATCGTAAAAAAACAACAAATAATTGGACAAATTCGTAACCATCGCTTGATCGACACGTGTCAAGTTAGCCCGCGCTTTATTTATTCAAATCTCAGAATTTTCAACTAAAAGGTGGTTATTTATTCATAACTTAGAAAAAGTTAAATAATAATTTTCTTAAGTATAATGATTATACTTTTTTTCTTTTTCTTAGGGTTGACAACTCACTCCCATATAATGATAAGACAACTTTTTAAAATACAACCATTAATGATTCACCAAGAATTTTCGATAGATATAGAATTGATTATTTATCTCTTAAATATTACTGATCGTTATTTTGCGATAAAAGTTACTCACAACTACTTTTATATTGTTGGGCATTAATTTATCACTAAGGGGTCGTTTGGTACAAAGATTGATAATGCAGGGATTAGTAATGCTGGGATTAGTAATGCAGGGATTAATAGTGTAGGGATTAGTAATACATGAATTATTTTTATCAAGTGTTTGATTCATTGTTTTCGACCTCATCTTATGTTTGAATTAAAACTTTATAAAAAACTTCTTTTCAATTATACCCTTAATTTTTTACGCAATCGGGTTAAGATAAATAATTGCCGGATAATATTTTTTTTATGACCTTCTAACTAGCTAAGAAAAGAACAATTTTATCGTCATGTTTGCCTTTTTTTTCTTAAATTATTTGAGGATAAATAATTGTCATCTTATTAAATTGATCACTTACAAATGTCAATTTTCAATTTAAAAAAAGATAAACTATCAACTTTTAAAATTGAAAAGACGGTAAACAATAGTAAAATTGAATAAACCATCTACATTTACGAATAAAATTGCAAGTTGTAATTTTTGTATGTATTCAATGTTATAAATTATTAAAAATACAAAATATTAGAAAACCGCACAAACATTTAATTATTTATTTATTTTCTTGATTTTATGTTTTATGGTTGTGCTAGTAAATTTATTTAAATAAATCAGTTTACAAATTATTTAGAGAGAATTAAATAATTTATAAGCTAATTTATTTAAATAAATTTACTTGCACAACCTTAAATCATAAAATCAAGAGAATAAATAAATAATAAAATATTTTGAGGAATATTTTTGTCTTTAGTAAACTTATCTCATGTATTATATCCCATGTATTGCTAATACCTCCAAATAGAAGGTATTAGTAATACATCATATAATACAATGTAGGAGATATAACTAATCCATGAATTAGTTATACATAGACTCAATTTTCTACCAAACGTAGTACTAAATAATACTATCTATAATATATGGATTATTTTATTTAATGCGGCCTATCAAACGACCCCTAAAGCTAAAATGATGTTTTTATGATAATTCTTCACTATTTTATTGTTAATATAAATATAAAATTGACTAATGAATTTTTGTTGTTTAGCAGTCGAAGTTATGTGCATTTAATTTCTATTTTAATCATATACTTTTCTAGCCAATAATCATTTTTTCAACAAAACTATGCAAACATTCTTCTCACACTCTTTAGTGCAACAATTGAGCTTTCTACAAAGAAAATTTATCAAAAGGGCACTTCTCACTAAATTAGTTCTAATTACTCTCTCCGTTTCAAAAAGAATATTCGTATTTCCTTTTTAGTTTGTTTCAAGAAAAAATGTCCCCTTTTTTTTTTTGGCTACACTTTAACTTTAACTCTCCACGTGACATGTTTAAGACCACAAGATTAAAGGACATTTTGGTACATTTGACATAACTTTAATTTAGAATCACAAGATTAAAAAAAAAAATTGTTCTTAAACTCCGTTCCAAATCAAACTAGATAATTCTTTTTTAAACGGAGGGAGTACTATTTATTGCTAATGGCCTCTATGTTATTTTGGCAATAATTTTCTTAGCCTTTTTGAAGAAATAAATGAGAAAATAATAAGCATCATTTTCAATTTATGGGGCCTTTAATCGATCATGCTAATTATATATCCTATGTGGGGTCCTAAAAAAATATCTTGATAAACTCAAAATTATTCATAGGTTGATCTATCCTATCAATTTTAATTGGATTTGAAATATATACTCACTTTCGAATATTGACGCAATTAGTAAAATTATTGCCATGTGATTAAAAAATCAAAACATTTTACACATACAAAAATATAAGATAAAATTGTACATAATAAACTCTTATAATCTGATTGTTTTTAAATCTAATATATAATAAAAACTTAATATATCAAAATTTTGATCCTCAAACACCACACACTAAAAGAAGATTAATGATTCAGATGAATTTAGACTTCATATGATCACTTGTCGTACAATATCTTGTTTTAATAATAATATTAACTCTCATGTGTAAAATAATTGGTAGATTAAAACTATTGGCAATGGAGTATTAATTAATCTTTTCTCTTTGTTCCAATATTTCCCATCATTATTTTTATATTCAAATAGGAAAAAGGGGTCTTGAACCATTATCAATGTTTTATTACTCTTTATTTCTAAATGACACACTATCTATGATCTAATGTTATTTATTTGTATAATCATTTGGTGAAATATTGTTGATTGCCGTTAATTTTATTTAATGATGAATTTCAAAAGAAACCATCCTATCAATTATAAAATATTTAGTGATAAATTAACGATGAATGACATAACTTATTCATAGAGCTTTCAAATATACAAATATATCAATTTTTATTGAGCAAACAAATGGAAGTGTGTTCAATTATAATTCTAAATGAATGGAAAACCTAGTATGTATAGGACTTACGTAAAATTAAATTTAATCAGATTTCAGTGCGAAAATTTTCCTAAATTATGTTAATTGAAAGGTCTTAGGAGAAGTTGTCTCTTTATGTATGACAAGGAACAGCCTTTCAAATCCATCCATTCCATCAAAGTAGAAACATTATTTTTTTGGTCCCACTCGATGTAGATATTCATTTTATGATACCAATAATTAATTTAATTATCAATGATAAAAATGATCAAACTGTTGAATAATTCAAAATAATTGACTTTTTATCATAAAATGTTGTATCGACTACTAATTTCATAAGTAGAAGATAAGCAGACTCAAACCTTATAGTAAACTACCGTTTCACAAATTCTCTATAATTTCACTAGTTATTTGACGTTAATTAAAAAATTTCTCTCAAATAAGTAGGGGTGGCTCGACAGTATTTTAAAAAAAGACAAGTGTAATTAGACCCCTAAATTTAAGTGGCCTCATTTTTATTGATAATAAGTTAAAATTATTATTTTTAATAAATATTGAATACTATTTATAGAAAAAGTAAACATTTAATTAGAATGAATGAATTATTAGAAGATATTTGATATATTTAGAGTACTATATCTCATGAAAAATAATTTAAAATAAGAATGGTTATATTATCAATTGAAAATTAGAAGAAATCAATTATATAAATGTTATTAACAATTCAAGTTTAAAGTCCCGTTTGATTTTTGCCTTAGTACACTAATATGTTTGAGCTGCTCCTGCTAATACGATAATTTTTTTAATTAAAATTATTGATAGGTCCCACAATTATGCAACTCAATTTAATTATTGTACCAAATTTATTTTTTTCCAAAATTATTTCATCTTTTAGAAGAGGAAATTAAATTATTTTCCATCATACTTTGATCGTCTTTTCTAGGTAAAAACCATAGGGAGTAACTGTTAAAAAGTTTATTACAATATTTATAGTGTCATTTCATTTGTGGAGAAGTTAAAATTTTCGTTTAAAAAAACAACAAGATTAAGTAATATATAAAAAATAAATAAAGAGACATTATTTTTAATCAAATAGAGTAAAAATAATACACAAGACAAACAAATTAAAATTAAAAATTAAATTATATTAATTAATAACATATTAAAGACTTTCAAAAGGCGACTAGTATTGTATATGGTTAATCCTTAGATATAGTCTTTATGGTAACTAATATTTAAAATGTCATTTTCTTTAATACTAAGTATTAATTTCAACATAAATCATAAATTATCATCCCTATGTCGATTGAGATTCTGAAATGTATAATTAAAGAATGTGTAATATTTTTAGTGAGATTTTATTTGTATAATAAACGATTGAAAACACATGCAAAAATTTTCTCCAAAACTTTGTATTTGTAGTGTTCGGAAAAGAACCTCATTTTAAAATGTGTGATATAAATAACTTATCCTGATATGAATATTACTGTTTATTCTTCTGACTCGAACTCATGACTTATAAATTACACGACGAAAGAACATTGTAAAAGAACTAAAATATGTAGAAGAAATTATATATGTAAGGTTTAAAAATATTGAAACTCAGAAAAAATTGAATAAATACAGAGAGGTCAGGGCAAGGGCAAGTCAAAATTGTACAAGTAGCAAATAAATGAGAGATTATGATCAGAGCCATGCATGCCATGCAGAAGAAGAAGACACAAGAATGTGTACAACCAGTACTGGTTAAATCAAAAATTTCGTTTAAAATATTTAAATTTAATTTATCGATATAAAAAAATCAACTTATTTAACATATACACACAATATAATATAACTTTTCATCTAATGGTATTCACTATCGCTCGCTATATGTGGGCCCATTCAAGACGGATTTAGAAATATCGTTACTAACTTATAAATTTATGTGAACATGAAAGCTTTTTCTTAGATTTTGTAAATATGAAGAAATCTAATGAATTTCTACAAGTACATATTATTTTAAATTTAATTATTATTATAATGGTATTAAATTTTAAAATTAATATAAAAATTATAAAATTTAAATTTTGAATCTGATTTCGATCACGATATATGGGAGACAACCTAGAGGGAGTAGGAGGAACAGATGGCACCTGAGATCTAGCAAACATGTATTATATATTGGCCACTCAAACTCAGTACTAACTACTACTCTTTGTAGCTCTATAGCTAAGATTTAACTTTTTTTCCTGTT
Organism: Solanum lycopersicoides; assembly: GCA_022817965.1. Classification (NCBI taxonomy): domain Eukaryota; kingdom Viridiplantae; phylum Streptophyta; class Magnoliopsida; order Solanales; family Solanaceae; genus Solanum; species Solanum lycopersicoides. Next base: position 2,840,048 of record CM040626.1, read on the forward strand.
TCTTTCGCTATTTATTTTGAGATTCGATTTATTTTGCATAAACAAAGTTTATTGTAAAATACAAATCGCTTCTTAAAAAGGTAATTTCATATTCATTTCTTGAATTCAAAATATTTGATTGACAAGGAGAGAATATTTATCATTTTATCACATGCACAAATATTGAGTAACTAATACTGCTAAAAAAATGGGTCAAAATCGACGGACAGGGTTGGTTTCGTAAGAAAAAAGCAACATCATATCAAATTTTGATGCCTCAATTTCAAAGAAACGATTGACAATCGATCGCGTCCATTGATTTTTTTAATAAGAAACAAATCCACGGATTGAATTATTTGAACTGATCCTATTCGTTTATTTTTTTCTTCATGAGTTTTTGCATTATTTTTGGTAATGTAATAGGCTCTATGACTATATACATACTTTCTCTGTCCAATGACTTACATTACTTTTTAGTCCGTTACAAAAATGACATGTTACTATATTTAGCGACACACAATTCAACTATAAACCTCAATTTATATATCCTCGATCAAATAACTTTTAGTCACACGAATATCTATGACTTACTTCTAAATCAATAATTTCAAAAGTTTTTTTTTCTTAAACTTCCTGCTTCGTTAAACTAACTCATATAAATTGAAAACGGAGTCAGTATCACTCTGCAAAACTGACTGACTATCAATGCTAGCTAGATGTGTCATTTTTGTGTATTATTACAACATTTACTATGTGCATGGATGTAACACTTTGTCTTCAATTACAAGCTATCAGTATTATTTCACTATTTAGTGTGTGTATGTGTGTATTTGTTGTGTTATCTTCTCATCTCTGAGCAAACACACACTCATATGTAATTTTTTGTTTCTCTATAGGAGGCATTAGGCCACTACTAACCTGCATACCTATAACAGGCATCAATTTCTTATTTTTATCAACTTAGGATATAGTGGTTTGGCTACCTCTAGAAATGGATAAAGGGGTAAAATGGGGAATATTAAGTTGATTATTTCAAAACTATAAAGTATGTTATTCTTGTTTAAACAGATTAAAAATAATTAAAACAGGGTGATCGTACGTATAAACCTATGATAGTGAATGCAAATGTCAAGGTAGAACAATATTTTCAAGGAGGCCGATAAGGTTGCACGGATAAAAATTATACATACTTCTTCTGTACTAATTTACGTGAATTTTTTTGAATTTCAAAATTCAAATAATTAATCTTTTTTTTTTTACTATAAACTATTTGACTCTCGAACTTTGAACGGTATGATATCAAATGAGATGGTCCTTTTAACTATTTTTGTTGGTACTGTACAACTGAAAATAGATGTAGAAGGTAGCTGGAATTTTAATAAGAGTAATAATTAATCAATTGATATGGAAAAATGGGGGCAGTTTAATTTGGGTTTTTCTTTTATGTGTTGACATTTTGTAGGGCCAAATATTTACTGTTTTACAATAGCTTATCTCTCACTTTTTAGTTTTGTTTGGATGTGAAGTGGTCCATGGACCTATAATGCCTACAATTTTCGAGATCGGAGATAGAGTATAACTTATGAATTTATCTATAAAAAAATAGCTATTTTTATTGTTGTATATGTGTTTATTTAACTAGTTTAATTTAAATGATTGATTTTATATCTCGTTAATCAAATAAATCGTGATAAGATCTTAACTATAAAATAATGAGTTGACAAGGTAATATTTGTCGCTATGCTTAAAAAAAAAAGATGCTAATACTATTTAACGATGAATTATCAAAGATCATATTAGTTATGGGCTATAGCACCAAATAGTAAAGAGGAGGTTGCCCTACTAAGCCCTTTATGTCGGTCTCGATAAAAGAAAACACAAGATCTAAATTTTTTTAGTATAATATAAGAGAAGTAGAATCTCTAAATTCTCAGATATCTCGAGCTTTGAAATTATTCAAAAAAAAAATAATCTTTTATAGTATTTAAATTTCAAAGTTTCTAAATTTTAAATTCTGTCTTCGATTCTAATAATTTTATTTTGTGGAAATTACATTATTTATGTGAGTTGTAACATACTTTTTGTTCTTATCTTTGGATCCATTTGGTAGGTGCCAATTTATACTCTCAATTTTTAAAAAAATGATGAGCCTTCAATGATTCACCTTTATATGCATACCTAAAATGGGTCCTTTTTAGCCCATCAATAATATAGGTTATATATGTCGACTACCAACCAATTGTGACGTTCATGACAGAAGGTACAAATCATCAAATTAAGTTAGTTAAAGAAAGAATTGATCGACTTTTAAATTAACAAGTCATTAAAGAAGTCATATATATATATATATATATATATATATATATATATATATATGATATTTTAAGCAATTTCTATGTATTAAAAAATGGTGAAAAGAGATACATGCTACGTATATTGCGTAACACAAGTTCTTGAGATTAGTAAAGCCAGAACAGACAATATATGTTATGAGATGTGATTCTGACTACACAAATATACAATGAGGGGTTGATTTAAGAGGATGTTAACTTTTAAACTCTTGTTCTTAGAAATTTCACTACGAAAATATTTGAATAAGCTAGAGGTAACAAAATTTAACACAGTCCGTTCAATCCGTTTAAGTTTAGGTGAGTTATTGACTCGTCCATTTATCAGTTCAATCTGTTATAATTAGGTTGATATGTAATCATAATTGACTCATTGGAAATCTTGATAAATATTTTTAGATAACTTTCTTATTTCCAATTTGATATGTTATATATAGACATTTTATAAAGAAGAAAATAATTTTATTAGCTACTAAAATAGTTTAAATGACAAATAAAACAAGCTTAATAAAAATTGGGTTGGATTGATACTTGATTCGTTATATAATCCATTACCTAACTCGTTTTGACTCGAGCAAATTTCTGTTGATTCAATTAGTATCTTAATCCATTATGACCCGCTTAAATTTGACACAATCCCTCTAGTTACCACCCTTAGAATCCACTAACAAATATTATTCCTGAATATATGTAATTTTTTAGTAATTTATTAATAACGTGTCACTAAATAGAATTTGCAACGGACTTTATTGTTCGACTAAAAATAGAAAAAAAAATCAGAAAAATAACAAAAATAAGAGGAACAGAAAGTAGTAACAGTCCCTTTGTTGCAAAGGTTTTAAGAGCTAATAGATCAATTGACGTACAATTCATACATAAAAAAAGGAGTAGCAGAAAAAAGTACTTTTATTTATTTATTTTTGTATCACATGGACTGATAATTATGTGATGGTATTTAAAATATAAAAATATAAATATTATGTACAATAATTGATTACCAACCACTCCTTCATTCCCAAACCACCCTGTACGAAGTCGAGTAGGAGCAAGGGAGTTTATTCGAATTTTTTGAATATACAGTATATTTTTTATAATTATTTTTTTATATATATAATAAAATATTAAAAGAACTAACTTTCTTTATATTTCTTAAGTTTACAATAAAAAATTTAACTCTTGCTATTATTATTCACAAATCTCTTAATTATTTTTTGATTCACTCTTGTATATAATTTGGTGATAATATCCTTAGCATAGTAAAAATGCATGTATCTCTTTTTGTGGGATTGAAAGGATAATATATAATATTCTATTATTTCAATTTATTTAAAAAATATTTAATTTGATACAAATTTAAATTAAATAATGATTTTGAAATTTATTGTCTAATAAAGTAAGTCTGAGAAGTTTTATTGGATTATTATAAATTATTTAATTAATGATGGTGAAATAAAATTTAAGGGTAAATGTTATTACTACTATATATGAAGAAATATTACTCTTTTTCCAATATGACTAAAAACAAAATGTACTATAAATTGGGAATATATATATATATATATATATATATTATCCTCTTTTTGCGAGTTAATAGGATAATATATTCTATGTTTATACTCTACTTCCTCTAATGATAAGTAGTTATATTTGTATTTAAAATTGGGAAAAACGCAGTAAAACATATTTATACTATTTAATTACTTATTATAGTTATAGTTTGCTATAATTATTATACGCGACTAACATTATCTATTAATTACGTGGGCTGACTTCAAGTTTGTATAATTAATAATGTTTGTATATGTATAATTTGCCAGAATATACAAATACATATGTATAATATACAATTATTTAACCTATATGCATATACAATTCACCTCTCTCCTACTCTCCGCCCTCTCTCACTTGCCTCTCTACTCCCTCTCCCAATCTCGTTTGTCCTATATACAAATGCATATGTATAATATACAATTGTATACATATACAATTCACCTCTCTCCCATTCTCTGCCCTCTCTCACTCGCCTCTCTCCTCCCTCTCCCAATCTCGTTTGCCCTATATACAAATGCATATGTATAATATACAATTGTATACATATACAATTCACCTCTCTTCCACTCTCTTCCCTCTCTCGCTCGCCTCTCTCCTCACTCTCTCACTCTCCTTGCCATATATACAAATATAAATGTATAATATACAATTATCTAACCGATATACATATACAATTCACCTTTCTCCCCCTCTTTCCCCCCTCTATCTCCCAGTGTCACTCGCCTCTCTCCTCCATAACATATAGCTACGAATTGTAATTATCAAACTATAATTATAGAGAGTAATTAGGTTATTTTTAAGTGTTTATATGTGAAAGTTCCCCATAAATAATATATATGTGTGTGTCTCTGTGTTTGTGTGTGTGTGTGTTTTAGCATTTCTCAATTGCAATTTGTTAATAATTGAGTTTGAAATTTATTTTTCATATATATTTTACTAATTTTTAATACATAACAAATCTAACTCAAAGTTATTAAATTAAACTGAACCTATATATTACCTTCTAAATTCACCCCAACATTTAATTATTCAATTGAACAATAAATTATCTCTTTAATTTAGAAATATAAGAAAAAATATTCTCAATCAAATACTTTATTCCAGAATGATTGAGATCTTTTAACGATTTTAACTATAAAATTTTAAAATAAAATAATTTTTTTTTTTTAAGTCGTCGCTCAAAAACAATTGATCCAACAACTATATGTTGACTCAACTTTAATAATGTCTCAATATATTCATCAAAAATATCCTTATAGGTCATTTTAAATTGTTCTAGCTAGTACTACATGTATATGTATAGTATATATTTTCCTTTTATATATATAATAATATATCCAATGATGTTGAAAGACAAATTTAACTGTTTCTTGTTTTAATTCATGCAAATAATAATTGGTATTGGTGAGCACCTGCAATTGGCAAAAAAAAAAAAAAAGGCAAATGAGTTCATAACCTATAGTTATGAAAGAATGCACAAATTTTCAAGACATTTTTAAAAAATTAATTAATTTTAAAATATTTCCTTTGACCACTACAGTATGAAAGCCATTAATATATTAAGTAAACTTTCTCAAAATTTGTAAACTAATTATAAGATTTTCAAGGGGACCATAGTGATCAATGTTTGAGACTTTGACATACATATGTACATTAATCTCATTTTTGGTATTTTAAAATGTGCGAGGCTCTAAAATGAATAACGAACATAATATAAAAAATCAAAGGAAAAAAATGTTAAATGTTAACATATTCATTCTCGAATAACTTTTACTTTTAAGTGAGATAATTATATATAATTAACGATATAATGTCTAGGGACGTAAAAACATTATGAGTTTAAATCTATTGGTGTCGTTGAAGAGAAAAAAAAAACTAGTATTAGTATTATTATACTTTTTAAATCTAGAACAAATGGGGGTTGACGTATTTTACATAAGTATGTTTATGGTTTGTCTGTGGCAAATTGAAATCGATAATATGAGTAAGTTCATATAACGAATGTTGCCATCCAAGAGAAACAATATTTTTATATTTTGTCCGAAATATTTAATTATTTAAACACTTAAATGAAGTAATGCACATAACATAGTTAGAAAATATATAAGAAGTTTTAAGTAACATATAAGGAGATAATAAAAATTAGTAATTATAATGCAAAAGTTAATGCTCTTTGCCTCATATAATCATTGAAGCATATGGCTAATAATGATGAGCAAACCAAATATGGAAATTCTTTTCATGATTTTTGTCATAATGAATGAAATTCTTTTGATGAATTTTAAAGTATTTTCTTAAAAAAAACTTAATTTAACAATAATTACTTAATTAATGAATTTGAATAAATTTGAATGATTAAGTTTTAATGTGTTAAAAAAAATTCTATCGTTGATCATATTTTCATCCATTATTATCACTTATTATCACCCACTCTATAAAAAAATAATTTTTAGTGATAACCAATCAATGATAATAGCTTAAGTTGTCAAATATGCAGTTTTAACAGTAATTATCACCATTTTAAAATGTTTCTAAAGACTATAGCGGAATGAGATCTCATGACAATTAACTAATGATGTCGATAGAAAATTATCACTCTTTATTAATGTAAATATTTTTTGTCACTAAAAATTATTTTATTGTAGTGTCACCTCAGCTATCACCAATTCACCATCATCGATGTCATCTTTTATCACTTTCAATTATCATCATTCACAATCACTATCATCACGAATTACCATAATCAGTCGTCACCAATACTAGCTATTTTATACAATTATTACCATCGACCACAACTACCACAATAACTATATCAATCAAATACTCAATCACTATCAATAAGTACTATCATTAATTATCACTATCATCGATCGAAATTAACAACACTACTATAAACTATCATTACCATTAATCACTATATATTTTTTATAAAAAATAAATAAATTAACATAGCATTCAATCGATTAGTATTTTTTAAAAATTATTATAAATATTTAACTACCAAAATGCATCAATATGAACCATGTGAATAAATTTTTTTTTATTTTATTTTTACATGAATTCAACAAAGGCAAAAAGACAGACTGCAGTATGCCTGCATTAGATGTGTTTCATCATTTCATTGACCATTCTAATCATTTTCCTTTTCCATAATATATTCATTTTTCTTTACTTCTTGAGAAGAAAGTCATGTGCAGGAAATACCTCTCTTCTCTCATATAATAATATTTATAAAAATATATATATATTTTTTTAAATAAAAAAAATAAAAGAGTTTTACCAAATGTATAGTATAGGCTTAATCACAATATTTTTGAAATTTGACATAATACTTGTTAACATGCTATACAATTCTAATTCAAATCGATCGATAGACTTTGAATCTTGTTTCTAACTGATATTATAAATTCAATTAGACACTCACCATCTATTACTACTCCCTATGTTCATTTTTATTTGTCCTGCTGCGTTTTTCGAAAGTGAATTTGATTAATTTTTAAAATTAATATGGAGTACATTAATTCGATATTTTAAACAAAAATTTAGATATTTATAAACTATACAAAAAGTACATACATTGAAACTTTATATGAAAAAATATATCGTAAATTATTAGTTAAATTTTTTATAATTTAAATCTAAAAATGAAAAGTATAACAATTAACAGTAGACGGAGGCAGTAATGTATATTCAAATATTTATTCAACCAAAATTCCTTTTCTTTTTCTTTGGTCAATACCTAAATTCCATTAATATACATTGTTAGTGGACAAAGCTAAGCTAGGGGAACAAAAAGGAATTAATGTGTGGCTACTAGAAATACATCAATATCTTTTAGCCTTATATACATCTTTAACTATTACACCTAATGTTAATGTACAATAAAATATAGACAACATAAATTAATTCAATATATTATCTTGATACCTAGAAACTAGAACAAATATCCTAATGAATGTTAAATTTTTTTAAAACTTCAATTGGTGTATTTTTCTCATGTAATTATTTAATTTATATATATATCATTGACTAATGAGTAATTTATAAACAAAAAATCTTAATGATATTAATACAAATATATATATTGATTTAATATCAATTAAGCGAAATTATCAATATATCGAAAGAAACATAAAAGGAAAAAAACGAAAGATATATAGTATTGGTCAAATCTCAAAGGTGAAACATCCTTTTCATTATTAAGCTAACAGTACTTGTTGCCCTCTTTTTTGTCTTAAAAGTTGTCAAGCTAACTAATCAACACTATTCTGTTATTCAAATCATCTTTTTAAAAATAAAAATTATATATGGTATCCAATATTTATTTTGAGATCTTAAATATGAATTTACGTTTGTATAGGTAAATTAATTTTTTTTAAAAACGCTTCCTATCAAAATTCTCTAAATATTTGAAGATGAACCCCATAGCGTCCAACGAATGTCAACAATTGAGTAATATTATCACAGTCTTTAGGGTTTGATCCTTATCTGAACTTACGTAAACACGAAATATTTTACGCACCAATAACAATTTTTTTTGGTCTTTGCATAGTTAATTAACCCCACAAACTCACTGAAAAAGTACTGTTAATTAGGAAAACAAAAAGAATGTAAGTAACTTGAAGCTTGGAACAAAATTTAAAAGCCAATAAATAAACAGTACTACCAATTAATGATTTTATTATTTTCTAAAGAATTTAAATTTATATGCATGCTGGTCCTGTACGTACACTGCAGTGTCATTACGTATATATATAATTGAAATATATATATATATATATAAATAATATTTTTTTATTACTATAAGTGAGAGTCAGTATATTAATTCCACTGTTGTAAGTTTGAGTAGCAAAAGGTCAAAAAAGCAGAATCCAAAGCACTGTTCTAACCTAATCTAAACCCTACTGCTATAAAGCAAACTAACCCTACTTTTGAATAAAACACGAGCTCGTTTGATAGAATGTATAAAAATAGTATTGAATATAATAAATATACACGAGGTCATTTGGTAGGAATGTATAAAAATAATACTGAATATAACGTATATACTAATTAGCTAGTATTAGTATTGTTTTATTGTAATCAGAATTTTTATAATAATTTTCTATTAAACGAGATTTAGATGAATACTAAAAACTAACCTAGATCCGCCCCTGCTTATACACCTAGTCAAATAACCATTACAAAAGAATTCTAGTATTACTATACTATGTATTTTTATGACTTCTATAAGCGTTCACCATCTAGGTTGTGACAGATGAATAAGATGTTTAACTCTGAAATAACTGATTTGGATTTAAGTTTGATAATGAAGAAAATTTTGTTAGAGAGCAATTGTGAAACGAATTTATATTAGTGGATCCGCCAAAATAATGGTCCAGACATCGGATGAGAAAAAAAAAGAGAAGAAAACCTTATGTATGTGTTCATTTATATGCATTCGCCATCGAGAGTTTCCTCTTTAACGAATCTTACCTAATGCGAATTTGTATTAATCGAAGTTCAAAAACAGACGTTGAATACCAGATGAAAAATAAAAAATATCTTACATATTTTTCCATAGTATATACATATTGTTATTTTTTCAAATTACTAATCCCAAAAATTATTAGGTGATTTTTTCTCAATTGTATAATCTTAACCGATAGAGTTACATATTACTTCTTGTTCATACCTAGAGATAGACAAATATACTGTAAAACAAGTCAAAGATACACACAAACTGACTCAGACACCACAATTATTTTTTTTATAATAAGTTTAAACTATAGTAGTGATTTTGTGTTCTCGTGACCTTTCCACTCTTATCTGTCCTTTCTTCACTTTGGATCAAATTTGTCCCAAAAACACCCTTTCACCTTACACTATTTTTTCCTGTATATCAAACAAAATATCTTTATAATCTTTTTATTATATTACTCCAATATTTTTTATAAATCATTACACATATAAAAGAGTGACTAAAGCTTTACATCTCCATCAAAAAAAAAAAAAAAAGGGTCCATTTTTTCCAGTACTACTCCTTTTTCATACTCAAATTCAAACCCTTTTTCTCTAAAAAAAAACACGATCCAAATCGAACTCCGCCGCCCCCCTCCCCCCAAAAAAAATCTTTCATCTTTTTAAAATATATATAGAGTTTGAACCAAAATTACTTGATTTCAAATGAGTGACAACTCATAAGATTTTGATTTGTTCAAATGGAAGATCAATATGGAATGGCAGATCTAAGACAATATATGAACGGTGGGCGTTCAATTTTCGGTTCGATCGAACAAGTACCACCAGAACTGTTACCTGCTACTTCTCACCAGCAACAACAACACAGGAATCTTGGGCCGGGCCATCACCAGTATGACATGGTGATGGGACTGGCCCAAGTTCCTTCGTCTTCATCTGGTCACGGGCTTACTACTCCACATCATCACCACCACCACCAGCACCATCAACATGAGTTCCTTACGGACTCGAGTACTCCTGTAGCTGTAGCAACAACTGCTACAGCTACAGGAACTACTACTACGAGTGCCGGATTTAGCGGGATGGATCAGATGGAGACTGGTGGTGGTGGTGGTGGAGACGGAAGCGGACGGTGGCCAAGACAAGAGACACTTACACTACTTGAAATCAGATCAAGATTGGATTCAAAGTTCAAAGAAGCTAATCAAAAAGGACCCTTATGGGATGAAGTTTCAAGGTACCATATAATTAAAAAAATATATATACACACAAAACCTAATATTATCATTGTTATTATTATTGTTATTGTGTTTTTTTTTATTAACTTGTGTAATCTTATTGTGTCATAAAATTGGAACGGTACACAGAAGATTAGCATGATATAAATTAAATCTAGATATGGTTCAAAAAATATCTTCTTCTTATGTTCTTGATATATATGATATTTTTAATTTAATCCTGGTATTTTTTTTTATATTTTACGAATAAATACAAAAAATAGTACATAAAAAAACTATTCCTATTTTAGTTCTAGTGAAGGAATTTTTTTCTCCAAAATCTTACTCTTTATGTTCTTATTTTTTTTTTAAAAAATAATTTGTTTCAATCCTTTTTTTTCTCCAACAAAAGCATTATTATTAACTTGTTCTTGTAAAAGAATTTCCTACAAATTGTTATTTTGAGTTATTTGGGCTTATGTTGTTCGACTTTTCAAAAACAAATATCAACAGTTACATGTTACTATTTCTGGAGGATCCAACATAGGTGGTGTGACAATATTTTTGAAGAGTCGGAACAACATAGATTTTGGAAAATGTATACATTATTTTGTGTACACTGTGGAAAAGAAAAAGGAAAACAATTGAGTTTTCTGGAGAAAAAAGCAGCACTTTTAAGCAAAAACTCATACAGTAAATAAGTTGCCAATTTTGTGTTAGAAAATGACACTACATTGAAGTTCAGTTAGAGAATCAGGTGTTATTTTCATCTTTATTAATACATCACATTTTACTTCTTTTTACCTAGATCAAAATTCCTTTTTGCTTGTTTTTCTATAGCAAAAAAAAAAAATTAAAAAAAAAGAGATTGTAATTAACTATATATATGTATATATATATATTCCAAATAGGGGTTTTGTATAGTTTCTATCTTTAGGAAAAATATCAATATATCATCACGTGACACATTGAATCATTTGTTGATTCAAAATTAGGGTTATGAAAAAATCTTTCTGTCGGTCCATAATTTGTTGAATTACTGTTATTATCTTCCTTCCAGAGTAATCGTAATTTTTTCACTATTCCTTTCATGTGAATACAATTCGAGATGAGAATTTTAAAAAAATTAAACTTATTTTCTTCCAAAAAATATATAGTTTCGTCAGACATGATTTTGTTATAACGATTCAATTTCAAATAAGTTAGTAATTGTAGTTTCCCATTTCTTATCGGCTTATGAATATGGTTTTGATGATCCTTTTCTTTGATGTCAGAAGTCATTTTGATATAAGATTTTATTTTCTTTCGTCTTAAAACCCTTATATATATATCTTACTTAAATCATGTCACTCCATTTAAACTTTTGATCAACCTTTTTTTACTACTACTAAATAAATTTCACATTAATTAATTATTTTCTCTTAATTATTGTAGGATTATGTCTGAGGAACATGGATATCAAAGGACTGGAAAAAAATGTAGAGAAAAATTTGAGAACTTGTATAAGTACTACAAGAAAACTAAAGAGGGTAAAGCTGGAAGACAAGATGGTAAACACTATCGATTTTTTCGACAACTTGAAGCTTTATATGGTGAAACAAGCAATAATATTTCATCTACCTCAACGGATATTCTTCATCAGGGAAGTCATTTTCCTTATAATTCCGTTAACAACATGAGTCAAGATCCTCATAATTTTCACCACCATCAAGCTCCTAAGCTATCCGATAGCATGAGCTTATCAAATTCATCTGAACTCAATACGTCTTCCTCATATGATAGTGATCATCATGATAAGAAGAAGAGGAGGGGGAAGAGGAGTTTAAAGGCGAAGATTAAAGATTTCATTGATGGACAAATGAGGAAGTTGATGGAGAAACAAGAAGAGTGGATGGAGAAAATGATGAAAATGATTGAACATAAAGAACAAGAAAGGATATTGAGAGAAGAAGAATGGAGGAAGCAAGAAACGATTCGTATTGAAAAGGAACATAATTTTTGGGCTAATGAGAGGGCATGGATAGAAACACGCGATGCTGCTTTAATGGAGGCTGTGAACAAGCTAAGTGGTAAGGATTTGAAGAGTACTAGTAGTAATCCGCGTAGTCTTGATGAAGAAATGGTTGAAATTCATAACAGAAACGGAGATGTAACAGATGATGTTGACCAGCACTGGCCTGATAGTGAAATAACTAGGTTAATACAACTTAGGACTAGCATGGAATCAAGATTTCAACAATTGGGAATTTCATCATCAATAAATGATCATGATCATGATCATGATAATAATAATACTAATCATGATCATGTATTATGGGAAGAGATTAGTGAAAAAATGGCCATTTTGGGATATGACAAAAGTGCTACAATGTGCAAGAAGAGATGGGGTAGCATTAATAGTTACCTAATGAAGTGCAACAAGAAAAGAAAAGATCAAAATTCAACAAGTTTTTTATGTTACAATAGTAATGTACAAAACAACAATCAATATTATGAAGCTGATGGATCATCATGTTTTAGGTACTTAATGGGAGATCATCATCAAAACTTATGAATTGAAATTAAGAAAAGGTGGTGGCGATGGTGATGGTGGTGGCGATAATTGATGATGTGTCACAACAAGACAATTTGTAAGTTTTTTTTTTTTTTTTTTGGTTAAAAAAAAAAATAAAGATTGGTTGACATGAAGTTATTTGTCTTGGGTTGCTAACAGTTTTTATGGAACATATTATTGATTTGAAGTTAACTTGTCCTAGCTAGGAGGTTGATCAATTTGGCTACCTAATTTTACTATTTTTATGAGATGTTCTATTTATATTTTTGTATTTAAATTAAGTAATGGATTGATGTGGTAATTATTATCTTCAATTTGATAATTTTCTTGAAGTGCTTTGATTATTTTTTTTTTGCAATACAATGTTATCCTTTCTTAATTTGGAGATGTTTCACATGTGGAATTTGAAATTTTAGGAGTCGAGTAATGGTCTGTGGATTATTAATTATTTCATTATTTAATAGGGTGTCGAGAATTAAGGGTGTCTTTGATATGATGGAAAATATTAAATGGGAGAAAACCACTCTTTTTCGCTTATATTGTTCTCCATCGTTCTATTTGAAATACAAGATTTTGAAATTTTAGTGTGTTGAGTGGTGACAAAGTTTATTTCAGAAAATATAAGTTGTCTTATCGAACATGTCCTAAGTGTTTGATTATCTTTGCAATATAATGTTATCCTTTGTTAATTTGGAGGTGTTTTATTTGTGAAATTTGAAATTTAGAACCATTAGATCTTGGTTGGTAATTTTTCTTTAACATTTTTATTATTTAAAAGATGATATAATATTAAATTCGAAAGATATGATTTTCAGTATGCTCATAAAACCATGTGAATTTGGGCTGTTTTCAACTAAGATTTCACATCGAATACATAAAAAAAACACATTTTAGGATATTGTAGCAAATGATTTCGTTTTTGTCAAAAAAAACAAAAAACCTATATTTTAGTAATTAAAAATATATTCTTTAATCAACTTTTCATTCATTATAAAGATGATGTGATTATATTCTACTCAAGTGATTTTACTGTACTTTTCTTATTTTGTCTGCCACTAATTGACGCCAATAGTAAAATAACAGCTAATGAAATAATATTTAAATGAATTTTTTAACATTGTATATTCCTCAAATTAAATAAGCACTATATGGGTAATCTATTATGAATTTTGTACTTTTTGAGAATTTTCGAGATTATAATAATATTATAGATACATAGAATATGGATACCATCCTACAAATGTTACATTGTGGTACTTGAAGAATATCATAGCCTTAAAACACTATGTGTAGGAATAATCCTAAATAATATCTTAAACAAGAAGGACCTTAATTTCTTTTAAGTAAATTGAAATCATCATTCTTGAATGAGTATATTTCATTAATAAAATGAAATTTTTGGCAAACTATTCATTCACATTCATAATGTCGACTACTGTTTAACTCAGTAGGTCTGTCATACTTGTCTTATCTTGTCTGCCACTAATTATTAAAACGCGATATTATAAGATTAAATAAAACATCTTTTATCTTGAAATAAGTTTTTCCCCCTCAAAATTACATCTTATTTACATAAACTTTTTATGATAACCCTCCACCCACCCCCACCCCCCAACAACCTCTTTAGTAGCTTATCACTATGTAAGATTTTATTTCTCAAATAATGCACTAAATATATGCAATTATAAGAATCATTAAAAGTTTAATTCTCAAAATATGCAGAAAAATTGAGACTTTAATTTAATGCAATTAATTAATAAGCTCTCTGAACTTGTCTTGATTATATAGCTGCAACACCATAAATTGGGAATAAATAAGACTTGATTTTCATTTTTTTCTATCAATATGCTAAATCCCAAAGCCAATTGTTATATATTTGGATCAACCAAAGGGAAGAAAAAATTGTTATTTTGGAAATAGATTAGTTATATAAAGCTTTTGTAATTTATTTCTTGTTTTTATGTTCAATTGTAAACGAATTGTTTAAATTCTGCTTCCATGAGCTTGTCAGATTGTCAATTTCGAGTTTAGAATATAAAAAATAAAGTTTTGTGACTTGTGATAGATTATTTAATTGAGAAATTCACTAAATATGTATATATAATAAACTGTGAATCAAGTAACATAACTAGTTTGTGAGTGTGGTGATAAATTCTGAGAGATTAATCGTCAAAACTCTTAAACTTTAAATTTCAAATCCGCACACATTTTTAAGTTGTGAATAGAACTTATTATGAACGTTAAATATGCTTATTTATAGGTGATCTAATCGGGGGGGGGGGGGGGGCACGATATATATTATATTTATGTATATATAATAAACGTGAATTTACTTGATTAATGTGTTTATTTCTTTTTATTTTGAATTCCTTTTAAGTGATAATTTTAATTTTTGTTATTGTTTGATAGTGACAAATATTTTACACTATGGTATGTTATGTCTTCTATTATAATGTTAAAGAGTAATGAAACACTTGAAATAGCAAAGGTGATATATTGATTTTTTTCAGAAGTATCCTCTAAATATTTCCTATTTCATGTATTGTGTCATTTATCTTTCATTCCTCTCTAGTTTTTCATTCCAAACATCAATATACTCGGTGTATATCAGGTTCTGAAATTAAAAAATAGCGTATATATGATTTTACCTCTAGACTTTCGATAGACAATCGATTTAAGTAAAACATATCAAAACAAGCAAGAAAAAGGAAAACAATAATATAAAAGTCATGATGATATACAACTCTTGAAACTCAAATTAACTCAAAGTATAACGATCTGATTAAATTTGATTCACTCTAAAAAGTCTTTTTACTGAGGTTAAACTAATAAAGATAATATCACATAAGATACAAACTTAAAATCTATAATTAAAAATGTAAAAATAACTTAATCATAACTTTTTTTTCAGAATTTTTGAAAGGAATTTATATATATATATATATATATATTTATTTTTTTTTATAAAAAATAATAATCTTGTGATGTATGATGAGGGAATTTGATATGACTAGTAACTGAGATCACAAAGCTATGTACTTGTCTAGTTTTCACTTCAAATATCCTAATTTAGTAAATCTGACCATATATTTTTACTTAAAGTATGTTCTCTTTATAACTAAGAATGGTATAACACAATTTTTTTCAGACTTTATTATATAACTTTTCAGAGATTGTTGGAAAAATAAATATTAATATTATATATGCTTCAATAAATGTACTGTTTAACAACAAGTAACACAGGTTGATGACGTTTTATGACATAAAAGCTTTTTAGGTAATTTTCTGAAATTATCAAATGACAACTTAATAATTAGTTGACCAACCCTTCCAACAACTATAACGTAAAAATGTAATTTCACTAGCAAAGTATCGAAAGGATAGACTATATGTAAATTTTATATTCAATTTGTGAACGTGAATAGATTCTCGGTTAAAATATAAGAAAAAATCTTGATCATCTAGGTCATCAATCTTTTTTATTAATCATATATGTTTTAGTTCTGAAAAAAATATTTTTCAAACTTTAGCTCTGAAAATAGATAAACTTGTGTATAAATTAATGAAACAACATATTTGAAACAGATTAAAAAATTAAGAACTCAATTTCTCTGGATATTACGAGTCTTAAATCATTCGATTATTTAATTTGCAAATTATGTATAACGTGTATTCTAATATATAAGTTATAATATTGTGTATATTTCGAACATGTTGATAAACTTATGACGCGAACGATATATATTGTTGAAGTTCATGTAAATTAGAACTTCACATTGGCTTTGGGCTTTACACATTCTTCCTCTTGTAAAAGGCTGTTGGGCCTCTGTTAAACAAATGAATTTACTATATATGGGCTTTCTTATTGAAGTTTAGATATGGGCCTTGTATAAATAGCAGCCCAATCAAGCCCCCAATAATTAAGAAAAAGAGGATCGATCTCTTTTCCGTACCAATCCCTATTTACTATACATCGCAATACATAAACCTACGTTGCACTTTACTATGAATGTTGAAAATATTGATTGACGGGATTTTGTTTGTTTTGAAATTCGATAGGTTTATCATAAACGATCTGGTAATCAACACTCACTATGTTTGTTACGACTAATGTAATTATTCTTAATTTAAAATTCAACTAACCCTCATAATTCCTTGTCTCGTTAAAATTTAAACTTGAAAACTCATAATTTCCGCCATCTTGTATCACAAACCAAGAACACAACACAAAAGAGAGAAAAAAACATAACTTAGAAAAAGGATTTAAACTTTACACCTTAACCCCACAAATATCACATGATAGATAAGTTGGTAAAAAAAAATAAGTCAAATGTAAGCAAAAGTAGACAATGGACCACAACTAAGAAAATAGATTAGATAGCAAACAACCCCACATGTAGAAAACTACATTTCACATAACAAAAAAAAAGAAAAAAAATTGGGACCAATGTATCAAGAATCATGTAAATTTTAGCTTGAAATATAAATCACACACAATTAGTAAAGCTTAAAAAAGCCAAAAGATAATATTCCATTTAATAAACCATATCACAAAACCAAATATTGTTCACTCAAAAGTTTTTTATTAAACGAAAAATTAAAAAAAAGCCTTACACATTATGTCCACACATAAGACATTTTTTGTAAAACCATATTGTAACATTCTCATTTTCAAAACAGAAATCAAAAGAAAAAACATAAAACTGAAAACTTTGATCTAGTACTTGTAGTCCTTAACATGAAGGCTCTCGGAAGCGCCCTCGCTTAGGTTAGAAGCTCCGGCATACTTTCCGAGTGTAGCCTCGGAGTTGGCCTTGCACCTTGTAAGGAATGCAGCTTGTGCTTTCTGAACATTCTCTTCTTTTCCGCCCCACGCCTTGAGGGTACTCTGCTGAAGAGCACGTCCAAAGGAAAAGGAAAGCGACCATGGCTTCTTGGTTTGAAGCTTGTTCATGGCGTTGAGGTTGACGGTGGCTTCCTCTTCACTCTGACCACCAGACAAGAACACCACAGCGGGGACAGCAGGTGGCATTGTGCGTTGTAAAGCACGGACGGTGTACTCAGCGATCACTTCTGGTGCAACCTTGGGGGATTCAGAACCGGGAGTGACCATGTTAGGCTTCAACAAGGTACCTTCAAGGAGGACATGATGGTCATTGAGAGCCTTGTAGCAAGCAGCAAGAACGCGCTCGGTAACATCAGCGCACTTTTGAATGTCATGGGCTCCATCAACAAGGATCTCGGGTTCAACAATGGGTACAAGACCATTCTGCTGGCAAATAATGGCGTATCTTGCAAGGCCATTGGCATTATCATTGATGGCGAGCTGAGATGGCTCATTGGCACCAATCTTCAACACGGCACGCCATTTGGCGAACCTAGCACCAGCCTCGTAGTACTTCTGGCAACGTTCCGCGAGACCATCAAGACCTTGGGTGGTGGTCTCACCATCGGTCCCGGGGAGCTCAACGGTACCCTTGTCAACCTTAATACCAGGAAGGACTCCAGCTTCCTTCATGACTTCAACAAAAGGCTTGCCTGCCACCAATATCAGATCATCAATGTAATGCTACTACTACTACTACTACTACTAATCCTACACCTCTGCCATAAACGTAAACGAGCTCGAGTCTACACTTAAATTCGACAATCAAACAAAACGCTTATCAATGCTAACAAATCAACTTCTTCAAAAACATACCAGCAGCAGTCTTCTGGTAAAGTGTCTCCTCGAACAAGATAACACCGCTAAGATACTGAAGACAACCAGGGGTGCAAAAGAGAAGCTCGCGAAGAGCCCTCCTGTTTGATTCTACATTCTCGACATTGATGCTCGAGAGACGCTTTCCAATTGTTCCAGTAGATTCATCAGCAGCAAGGATACCCTTTCCAGGGGTACCAATGTATGTAGCATTCTTAATAAGCTCATCTACAGATAATCAACCATTAATTACCTCTTATCAATCACTAATCACTCATTTTTAATCAGATTCTCCAAAAATACACTATTTTTATAGGATCTAAATCTAACAAGCATATAACATAGACTAAAACATAAAACAAAAACACCCAAATTAACAGATTCAATCATGTAACTATACTAATCAAAAACAGTGTAAGCAATCAAATCCTAACCCTAATCCTAATTTTCAAGGACAATTAGTACCATTTGTTAAAAAGATTTCAACTTTAAGATCTGTAAACTATACACAAATTAAACTAAAACAGGAATTAACATGCTACAACTAACTATCACAAGCTTAAATCAGATCCAGACTAAAAATGCAACAAAGATTATAAAAAAAACTCAAAAACTATATTATGGTTAATAATTAAGCAAAGAACAATCATAAAGATAAAAACAAACATAAAGATCTACTAGTGGGACCATGAAAGGGAAACTTCAAACACAAAGATCAAAACTTTTTTTTTTCTTCAAGAAAGTTGTAGTCTTTACATCAAAACAAAAAAATAAAAAATACCCAACAACCAAGATCCAAAAACAACACAACCGCAGATGACAAAACAACAAGATCTATCAAAAAAATCAAATCTTTGATGAAAAAAATCAAATCTTTGATGAAAAAAATCAAGATTTGAGCAAAGTAAAAGTACTTACCAGCATACTTTCCCTTGTAGCAAGACATGATTAATAAGCTTAGATTTGAAGAAAGTTAGAGAAGTTTATAGAGAGAATGAGAAAATTGGGAGAGAAAAGTTAGGCTTTTATAATACGGCATATAAGGAGTTGGGGGGGGGGGCTGCAATATCATCGATGTTATCGACCCCTTGTGCACGCAACCAGCGGTTTTTTTTTTGTCATTTGACCATTTTACCCTCACATATTATTTTTTTCTCGGTTTTTCACTCGGTGTTCGATACTTGTTTTTTGGGATGGATTGGATTAGATATGTATCTAGAAAGCTTCATTATAGAGTGAAATGTTTTCTACTAAAGAGTGAAAAGTCGACTCAATTTTCAAAGCTCGAGATCGTTTCTTCATATTAAGAATAAAGGGACATTTATTATCGATAAATATTTTTATCTTTCGCACGTTTTTTTCTCATTTTTCATTAGGCATTCGATATATGATTTAAAAATGGATCGATTTAGATATATATCGAAAAAGCTTCATTTTAGGAGTGAAATATTTTCTATTAAAATTGACTTTATTTTTAAATATATCAAATTTGATTCTTTTGATTAAGGATTAAGGAACATTTATAACCTATAAATACATTTATCTAAATAGTGTTTTGTAACCAACCTCATAAGTAAAAATGAAATATCTTGACTATCCTTAAATTTGATTAAATACTGATTAAAAGTATTTGTATTAACTATTTTTCACTCAAAATTTGAAGAAAAAATTTCATAAAGTTGATTAGTTATTTAAATTCTCAATTTATTATGATATTTTTTAGTTGGGAGTTTGATTCTTTACCTTATAATTTCTTCTATCTTATAATTTTCTCTGCCCTTATGTCATTAAAAAAATGTTTTCCCACTTGATGTCTGATATTTATATTGGAGTCCGACTAAATTTAAAATCACATTGAAAAGTTTCACAATTGAATAAAACGCTCCTTGACAAAGATAATTTTGTATTTAAGAAGATTCGAACCCAAAATCTCTTAATTAATGATAAGGAGTACATACTGCTCTATCACGACAAGGCAAACTGAGTGATTAATGACAAAGTTAAGGGTAGTATAAATCAAAACAATGGGTAGGAGACAAATGGGTGGTGTTTTAGAGTGAAAACAACTTTAAAAGCCCACAAAAATCATGTGAAGAGAAGAGCAAATTTTGCCATAAAATTAGTCTACTTTTTTGAGTTTTGTAGTAAAACTACAAAAAGAGGATTTAATGGTAAGTAGAAACCAAGTGCTTAGGTCCCTTGTTTTCTCTTTAACTTTATGGTCTGGTCAAGTGTCAAAATCTTCACTCATCTAATTAGGAAATAGATAAAAAAAGATTTAAAAAAAAAAATAATTTTCTGATATTTGATAAGTATCATCTTAAAAATAATTATGTATATGTAATTTTAACAAAATACTATGTGGGATGAAATGGCATGGTGAGTAAAAGTATGAGGGTGGAATGGTCAAGAAATGGAAATTAAGTGGGCGGAGGAGATACAATGAACTTGGAATGTCATTAATGATTCTTTTTTCCTACTTTTATTAGAGAAATTATTTTTTTCTTATTTTGACGAATTTGTTTTTCGAGAGAAAATATTTTTCACAATATCTTAATCAATTAAAAATAAGAAAATCAAACACAACTTAAATCAACATTGATTCCGTAAAATTGCAAGTCATTTGAGACAACTCGTGATATGTGATTTTAGGTCAATCTTGTTCTCTTTCAACACATTCACCATAAGTTTACATACACATCGATAAATTTATAAATCAACGCAGAATATGACTTAACCATCACAATTGATCCTCAATTTAAACCTTCTAGTGAATATGGTCAATTTCAATATTCTATATTATATGAATAAAACCATTTTAATATTTTAAATTTTTGCAACTCATGTTGTATATATAAGAATTTCGCATCCAAAATTCATAAACATAATATAGTTTGATATTATAATTATTTTTTAACTTACTTTTCACTTTAACATGTATTATTATGTCATATAACACTCCATTAATATTTTTCCACAACTAAATTAACCAACTAGTTAATTGTCATATGTATTAATAACTATATTTTGTATACTTTTTCATTAGCATCATCAATCATAAATCATGCTTAGCATTTAAAAAAAACTAAATTAAACATTAGAAAATATAAGAGTAAATGTATCTTATATTTTAAATTTTTAATTACATAGCTCATATTTGTGAAATAGGTATAAAGTTAACAAGTCTAAATCAAGATGATGACATGATGTGCACCAACAAGAATAAAGTGAAACAATAATACAAAACCTTTAATTTTCTAAATACAATAAACATACTCAATTAAGAAAAAAAATAATTATTTATTAGTTCTCACCAACCAAGACAAATATATGAATAAATAAATAAATTTTAAAACAAAACAAAAAGGAAAAGACCGTTAGAGGAGGGGACCAAAGTACAAAAAAAAAAAATCCATTTCAAAATAGCATATTCCATGTAATTTCATGTAATTTCGTAAATAGGATCCGAAGAAATTAAGATATACATAAATCATATTCTTACTTTTATGGTACCTGAGTATAAACAAGTTATTTCCTATAAACCTTTGACTCGAAAGATTGTAAATGAAAATAAACAGAAATATACATGTGTATTCTTCATAAGTTTAGACTTCAAACGATATTCAATCATTTTGACTTCGATTAATAATTCATTATACAAAATTATCTTTTTAATAGCCATTAATTATAATAAAATAAATTATACTATTTTCTTATAATATAAGGCCAAAAATTGACTCTTTTACTTAAATATATTTATAATGAAAGGGCAGGGAGCATGTTGGATCTTGAAACTTAATGCTTTGTCAATCTCCATGTTTCTACTACTCATTTTAATTTAATTATTTCATTAGAAAAAATAATAATTGAAGTTAGTAACAAAGTCAGAAGATGCATCAAATAATAATAATAGTTTATGATAAGTCCAATTGATGATTGATAAGTGAGTTTTAATATTTAATTTTAAATAAACAAGCATGAATAGTGACAACACCTACACCTATTCCTAATTAACATTTCATAAGTTTTAAGGGACACCATTCACTAATATGATTAAAATAATATTTTAATATAAAGTTTATAATTTTAATTATCTTGGAGTGGTCTTCCATTGTTGAAAATAACATTTTCACCTTTAATAGACCTGATGAGATGTGAATTCAAATTAGTCGAGCGATTGACAAAGATAGATTTACACTTTGACTATGACTTCAACATTTAAAGTTCTTAGTACTGAATTCATTTAACTTTAAAATTTATGGATGCGTATCTACCTTAGTATTGATTGCAAGTTTTGACAAGTATTCACACGTGTATTATGCTACGCCACGAAAACATAGGTTTCAAATAAACCCACAACTACAACATCAGGTCTTAAAACTTTGATTTTGCCTCAATTAATCTTTAGAGGTCTCGAATTCAAGTAGTTGAAAATCAATCGCGCTTTTCGATAGAGAGAACTTAAGATCTTGTTTAGGTGTCCTAGGCGTTGATCTCAACATGTGAAAGCATAGGTTTTGTTGATTAGTCCTTCAAGTTGGCATTAATTTGTAATTTGGATGATATCTCCAAGGCAATATTCAAACGCCAAGGACCTCAATAGATAGATATCGTGTGAGTCAATGATTCACGTATCAAACATTAAACGGATAAGAATAGATACTACAACACGTTGATCTTAGCCAAAAGGCCGAGCAAGGTATATTTTCGTCTCCAGAAATGTTCTATATCAACTTCAAACATTAAATACTTTGTAATTTTCGAGTCGCGATTTTCGAAACAAGTGAATGAAATAATGACAGTAGCCTTCAAAGCAATTACTTCAAACTGTAGTTACCTCCTTACCTATGAAAAAACTGAAGTTTTTGCTAAATTCAACTGAAAACTCAAGAGGGAGAGTTTTCTTAGGGAAGAAAGTATGATCATTATCAAACAATAGCACCCAAATAGTCTTTGCTCGGACCTTCCAAAAATGTTGCCACCCACGGAGGATCCTCGAAAAGATACATAGCTTGTGGAGGATCCGATACACATCAGTTAGTATCTTTGAAGAGCTCAAGCATATGTCCAACTGTTCCACTCCACATCACAGTTGACATCAAAATTCCAAGACATGTCTCCTTTGTCAATCTCGACCGTCAATTATTCCTTTTTAACTGCAAAATTAATCAAATCCGAGTTAATTTTCTTTGATGAGACTGCAGGACATGTATCACAAGGTTTATTTCCGAAAACTATCTTATCTACAATCGAAAATTAAGTGGCTTGGGGATGAACTATGATGGCTAAAAACTTGGAGGTTGTGAAGATAAGGTCCATGAGTCTTACTCAACCCCAAAAGCTAGCTTGAAAGGAGAGAATTGTCCAAGTTTATATAAGAAATCTCAAATTATTAACCAACCAAAGTGGGACTCTACCCGCGCAAATACCCCCACACGCCCAGACCGCCAACTAGAGCGTGGGAATATAACATGGGTCCTAAAATAGGAACTATTATAGTCATGATATAATCCTAACGTCAACTCAACCACAAAAACTAGCTAAGGGGGGAGAATTGTCAAAGTTCATACAAGGAGACTATTAGCTCATTTTCACACCAATGTGGGACTCTGATACCTTCGGCACGCCCAGACTGCCAAGAGTATATGGGGGCCAAAATAGGACGAACTAGACTCCCGTACACTCAACTTCAAAGGTTATCTTAAAAAGAGAAATTGCCCAAGTCCGTGTTAGGAGACCACCAACCCAACCAATTCAGGACTAACCCACTCTTCTAACAGGGCTAAATAAAGAACGACTACCCATTCTGAAATCCAACTTATTTCAAATTTTCGTCTAATTCTCTCCTTTCATTTTTAGTTGTTTTGAACTATGAAAGGAAGAAGAGACTGTTAATATATTGGAATGAGGGGAAACAACTTGCAGATGTTCACAAAACGCTTGGGATTTCTTTATTTATTTGTTTTCGCTCTAGTGATCAATGAGGTCTAAGGTACTAATCCTAGCAAAGGCAAAAATACGAAGTGATTTCTTCCAACTTGTCCAAGCTTTGGACAAAGTTATCGGAATCTGTATTCCGTGAAAATAGTTGAGGTGCACGGAAAATGACCTAGACACCACAGTATCAATAAAAGATTTTGAGGTCTTAAATGAGGTCAAACCTTATTAACCACCAATCCAACAATCTCTATTAACAGAAGGACCTAACAAGAGTGTTTGATGCTTTACCTTTTGTTAAGTATCAAAGTCTCTGCAGGTTATGATACTCTTCCTTCCTCGTAATTTATATGACGTTCTTTTCATTTCAATTCATTTCAAATATGCCTTGTTAAAATACGGTTCCAAAATATTCCGAACCATCCTACTAATAATATGATTGTACACAACCTCTACAACTTTCAAGACTTTAAATTACTTTATCAAAAAAGGTAACAAAAGTTCAAGGTTTCAAATTCACATGAGTAGAAAATTCGAAACTCACTGCAATGGGATCTTTTCTGTTAAACTAATTATTACATATTACTACTTTCTTCCTTTGCCATAGATGATATACATATATATATTATAAACAACAAATATATTGAGCCTCATGCCAAATCCAACACTATCACCAAGGGAGAATCAGTCTTATCAAACTCGAAAAACGCAAAAAAAATCTCTAAGGTCCACTATGGCTTTAAGCGCGAATGAAGTGTGAACTTCAATGAAGAAATGCGCAAATGAAGAGCAAATATAATTATATAAATATGTATGGGTAATCCAAGATAAATAATTAAATGCATGAATAACAATATATGGACAAAGAAATTAGAAAAAAAAAATTTGCGAAAAAAGGGAAATATCAGTTTTTAACCTCTCATGGACACTACCTTTGACTATAAGGGTAGGAGTTGAAAGCCCGAATTCTTGGAGAATAAGCAAAGTTACCAAGAACATCTGGAAAATGATCCCTAGATGTATTTTTCGGTGTGTCTGGATGGAAAAGAATAGAAGATGTTTTGATGGGATTTCAACAAAGTTTTGGTTTAACCAACATCACGTAATAGATTCACATAATATGAAAACACCACATAAACGTGAATACACATCACAAATAGACTCATAATATGAAAACAATCAATAAACTTAACAATTTAATTTTCATTTATCTTTAGATACAATCCAACATTATTACTTAGCAATTGTAGCGGAACAAGTAAGAAGACAATTTTTGTTGGGATTAATGGTAATCGCATCATAGATTCACATAATATTAGAACACTAAATAAATGTGACAATACACATGGCAAATAGACTCATAATGTGAAAACAACAATACGTGTGACAATTCGACTTGCTCAGGTTTATTCAGCCAAAACATCTTATCTTCTTCTTTAATAATTTTGTTTTTTTTGCAATGGATAAAGAGTATTGGAAGGGCAGGCAAAAGATTGAATATGAAATTGATTGACCTTTGACAACACTAGGAGTAACCCACCCCTCCCTCCCTCCCTTAAAATTGGATAATAACGCAGAAAGTATAGTTTAGGACAAGCAACACTCTTGAGTATTTTCTTCAGATGAATGACTAGAAATAAACTACTTAACATACATTTTTTTCCCTTGTTACTTACACAAAGTCAATGTGAATTTAATGATTTACTCTTCACTCTCACTTTAAAATGTATATGTCTAGTTCATATTGTGGTATAAATACCACAAGACACAAGTCTATAAGGAGTTGCTTAGTATTTCCCCACTCTACCTGAACTTTTAGGCACAAATGTGAGGAGATTCGGTAAAATTCCAAAGACGTACATCTAATTTCAACTTATAGAAATCATTCACATAAATGGCATCTTATGTGACTTCAAGCTCTAATACATTTAAAAAGTTTAAAGTCCCAAATAGTTTGTCTGAAATGCCTTTGAATCATAGCTAGACAAACTAGTACGGGAAAATGCAAGTGAATTAGGAAACTATTGTGTTCACAATAACTATATCTTCCGAATGGCCCAATTATAAAGTTATGATTTTGTGTTTATCAAATCAAGCAATTAAGCTTCGCTTACTGAAGTTTCATGCCAATGTGACAACGAATGAACATACCTCCAAACAGCATTAGTAAGAGGGATACGTTTGGAGCTTTTTGTTACTTTTGGTAATCCCCGAGAGCCAATTAGGGCGCGGTTCAAAACTCAGTCATGGATCAGTTTTGGAACTTCTGATGATAAATTTATAAGTGGGGAGCAAATGAAGCATGGAAAGTACAATAAGTTATGTAGTATACAAAGATATGATAACTTACAAAAGGGCTCATTGGTACAAATATCCATGGCAAAAAACATCTTAGGCAGAAGTATAAATTGTGTACTTTTACAATTCATTCTTTGAATATAAAGACATAAGCTAATCATTGGTCCCAACGCCAATTAGACTTGCAAAGACTCGAAAAGAAATTAAAAAATCGGGGATACCAATTATCAAGGAAATCTCTTAAATCACACTATGGTTTTGCTATCTAACTGATACAATCATTGAAGAACATACAAAACTTATGCCACTATGTAGTGCCAAAATTTCTCTGTGCAGAAATAAAGCATTGACATATTATTCACAAGTAACCTACCTCGGAAGAAAAACTAACCTCTTCCGTCCACACATAATCCAAGTAATTCAACATCTACGACAAAGCATATTGAGACAGCCTAGAAGCCATATGAGAAACTTGAGCCTGCATCTGAACAGCCTTGACCTTTGAAGCCGTGGCACGATGAATGAATTGTTCACGCGACAACAACCTAACATTCCTCAAGTACTGATCAAAAGGAATTGCCCCACCTTGTATAGCTTTATCCAACGAATAAATCACATCCTCCATAGCCAAATCCGAAGCTGTACAATCCAACATCTGTTTCGAAAGTCTATCACAAAGCTCAAACGCCTCGTCCACATCCACATTCCCTATTTTCTTAACTTTCGTTTCGTTATCTCTAACCCACCCTTCCAACACATCAGCATTCATCAAAAACATCTGTAATTGCTGCTCTAACCCCTCCTTTTCATCCAGCATTTCCTTAACCCCTTTCCTCAACTCCTCCTCTCGACGCCTCAATACTCCTTGTGCATTAAACAACCCTTCCATATCCGCCTCCCTCGCCTTCCCCAACCCTTCAATATCACTATGCAATTTCACCATAAGCTCATCTATTGCATTCTTCTTATCCACCTCCGACGGATCATCCATTTTCCTCCCCACTACCCCACCACTCCCACTCCCATAAGGTGATGGTGGATACACCCGAGGTGGTATCGCAGGTCGATTCGACCCACTATTCGAAAAAGTAGTACCCGGAGGAGGATGCGGGTTTGGACTCGGATTCGGGTCCCGTTTGGTGTACAAAGGGGGATCACGGCTAAAAAAATGACTCAAATTACGAGCTAATTCAACAAGATTCGAACTTGGGTATACCCAATTTGTCAAATAAGGGATCGAAACAATACCAGAAGAGTTCACAAATGGATGTGAGTCTTTGACGACCATATTACGCGTGGGGTTCACGAATACCAACGGCGATTGACGAGGGTAAGATTCCAGTAACCAGATAATGACCGGAATGTTGTAAGTTGCATCTAGATAGACCATCGGAACTGTGCCGTTCGCCTGAAGGAGATTCACAGTTCTGCCGTCGTTGTAAGTGAAAGTAGCAGTTCTAGGTTGAAGAGAAGGACACGTGTCGATTAACGAAACGAGGTGTTGACGGATTAGCCATTTTACGTCTTCGGAGTAAGGGAGAGAAGAAGGACCTCGTTGGGAGAGAACGTTGCTTAAGAATTGTTGAGTGTATTGGGGAGATGACGGAGAATGAATCGCCGCCGCCGGAGGTGGTGGTGTCATCGTGATCGGAGGAGAAAACGGCGTCGGATTTGGTAAGCTCCGGCGATCGGAAAGAAGAAGAAGAACGACGGGGAATATTATTATGTTTTTTTAGCTCAGAACTGACTTTTCTTTTTTGGTAAGGTTTTATTTTATGTCTTAACAAAACCCTTGTATGTAAGTATTTTGGGTGGAATAGTGAATTTCGAACTTGTTCATGCTTATTCAAATTAAAAAATAAAAAATTATTTTTCAAATTTTATCATAATCAAAATTGAATTTACGAATTTGAAGTTGATTTTAAGGATTTATGTTTTAAATAAGATCTAAAGTTAATTTTTGTTAAAACTAACTCTATATCGTTTAACTTTATATTTGAAAGTTTGTAAAGTAAGCGTAAATATTTAAACTTTGCATTACTAACCGCTTATATGAATTTTAGTACATAAAAAATTTAATAAATTCTCATAAATTATTAGCAGTAATAACCTGTTTAAAAGTGTTTATAATAGAGTTATAATATTAGATTTTGTTATTTACGGTTCACCATAAAGATACCATCTCAATTTGTTTTAGTTAAATTACATTCATCATGGTCTGATAAAGAAGAAATAAAGTTCATCAAGAAGACACGATCATTTTGTTCGATTTGAATTACATTCATCATATTCTAATAAAGAAGAAGCAAGTGAGGAGGTTTGAAGTTTTCCAATACTCGCTATACTGTAAATTCAGGGATCGTTTAGTAGTTGTTTTGAAGATTAGTTATGCCGACATTACATATATAACTAATTAATATCATGTTTAATAGTTAGTTATGGAAGAACATAACTAATATTACATGCCTAAGAAAATCTATGTATTATTTATGCACAACTAATTCCTGCTGTAAAAATAACATATGAATTTTCCTATAGCTAATTGAGCATATAATTAATACATGTATAATTCTAACCAACTATTAAACAACTCGTTAGTTTTTAAATTGGATAGAATGTAAATAGAGATGCCCAAAGTGGCTATCCGGTGTAAATTCATACCTAGAAAATGCAACTCATATACTTGGGCTGTCAAGTTGAATTGTTAGCCCAATTAAGATGACCCAATTCACTTATTTTTGGTCTTTTTTTTTTTCAAACATACAAAATATAATGCCATTGGTGTAAAGATAATTATAATGCCATGAAGTGATAAACTATCACGTGTTATTAGACAGATATATAGAAGAGGACAAGAGAAACATACTTTAAGTTTATTTAGAAGATCAATTTATCTTTTTTACCTCATACATTTGTAAAACGAAGTTTGAGGTTGATAACTCAACTTTCTCCTTGCTTTTATAATTTTATTTTTACTTAAGAATCCTCACTTGTAAAATCATCATAGAGTATATTGTAAATTTTGTGATGATCATATAATATCTAGTTCTCTTTACCTCGTATTTTCTTTATAGTTGATAATGTAATGTGTGGCTAAATTAAAAGAATCAATTTTAAATTATATACTCCTATAATAATATGATTAAATGAGTTCAAATACTACAAGGAAAATGGGTTAGAATAGGTCTAGTATAAGGAAATTTGTTTTCCTTTACTTTCTAGAAAATAAAATTGGGATTTCCATAAATAAAAACATTGTCATTTATAGTTATATTTAAATTATATTTCTGCTGATTTTTCCGAAAAAATAAAAATAATAGTGAGTTCAAATACGTTAATGAAAAGGAGTTGGCAAGTAATTAACTTATTGTCCCAATTCTTATTATAATAAATAGGGATTAGGAGATCTCATAACACGTAGTTTCATAATTTTTCTTTACAATGAAAGCTGCATTGTGGTCAGATGGTATACCGTCAGACATACTCGGATCAATATCATCACGTCTTATTACAGCGGAATATTTTATTTTTCGTGCCGTGTGTAAAAAATGGCGATACACACCCGTGACCCCTCCACATTGTCCTGTTCAACCAGAAAAATCGCCTTGTTTGATCACATTGCGTGGAGATACCGGAATTGTTGATTTCTTTCATCCCGTGTACAATGTTATGACGACTACGTCCATCCCAATTCCGAAATTAATAGATTCCCGAATTCGAAGTTCAAAAGGTAATTGGTTACTGATGAGTCATGGTAACCGCGACATGTTTTTTTTCAATCATATTAGCAATGACATAATTGAACTTCCTTATCTACAAGAGGAGTGCGAATATATTGCTTCTTGGACATTTTCATGCCCTCCAGACTCGTCGTCATCTGGTTGCTTTGTTGTTGGTTTAGATTACCTTGGTAATCCTCCAGACTTGTGCATCATCAAAGTTGGAGAGACTAATTGGACGTTTCATAACTTAAGCGATCAAACAGATACATATAAATGTTTTAATTTAACGGGATGCACTAGTCCAATATTTTTTAAAAATAATATTGTTTATGTAATGGGAGATAAAGGAAATTTGGGCATACTGACCATCAACGAAAACTCAATTCCTAGTTGGAAATTTTATGGTAAACCCTTTCCACGGAGAAGAGTAAAGTCAATCAAATATGTTTGCATGGCAGAAGATGTCGACAACGAAGGAATATTAGTTGTATTTCTATCTCACCTCGAAGGGGAAGTAGAGGTTTGGAGGTACAAAATGAATGGAGAGGTGTTGGAGAGGAAAAAAATAAATAGTTTAGACAATAATAAAACATTATTTGTGAGCTTGGTAGGATCGTGCTTGAAAGCATGTGTTGCACCGGGATTAAAACATAAATTAAACTTATTTTTCCATTTATATTTTTTGGTAACTAAGCATTTTATTACCAAAAAGGAGTTTACATGCTCACAAAAAGAAAAAGAAAAAGAAAAAAGAACTATTCCGACTAGATCGAACCCAACTAATAACTTTTCATCTCCTAATCATCTATTGACTACTTTAGCTTGGATAGTAGTTCAACATCGTCAAGATTTAGTTAATTTTACTTTGAGACTGTCTCTAAAATATACGTCTTGAATTATTCTCTTCACAAGGTTCGATATTTCTCTTCTTTTGCCACATATAATAGATGCAACCTGTTAAGACCATTCTATAAATTGTTGCTGCAGCACTATTCCCATTATGATGATTCACTGTCAATGTAAGGCCTACTATCAAATCCACTTCTTGTCCTAAACATGAACAACCTTGAAAAAATGAATATTTAGTAGGCGTTAGCCATGCAATATCATATCATGATATGGTATCTTGAGATGGAATTAGCGTTTGGACAAGCGATTTTACGCTGATTTCATCTCAGGATTCCATATCATGAGATGTGATACCATATTTTCTTCAAAAACCATGATATGGAATCATATGAGAATACCATATCATGATTTGAGTTATTTTAATACAAAAATTAATACACGAGCTTATATTTTGTTTAAACAACCGCACATTTATATCTACTAACCATTTATTTCACATGTAAATAAAATTTATAATCACATCATGATTTTTTAAAATTTATTATTCTCATCGACATAAATTTGTTGTTCTCACTAACATATAGTCACTTTTAACTCACACTTCACGATTGTTGAGTAACAAAATCTTGAAGAGTTTGTGAAAGATGTTTTATTTTTACTCAAATATATTGATGAAATAATTACTTAAGTGTAGAACGAATAACTTTATAATAATTTATCATACGATTTTATGATTTTTTGTTTATTTGATAATATTGAATAAACAATTGGGTTATTTTAATAGTGTTAGAACTTATGGGATTTTTAAGTTTATGAGAAAATATACAACACCAAAATTTCATATCGCATGTCCATACAAAACTTGAATCTCATCTCATAATTTCATATTATGATACCATATCGCATGTCCAAAGTGACTATCGATTTAAATTCTTTTTTTTTTTTGTTCTATTTCAATCTCTTGCATTAGTAACCTGGATTGTACAAAATATTGTAATTAAAGGGCGTAGTGGAAATTTGGAAATATTTTGCTTAGTTTTTTATTGGAAATAACAATTATCGGCAATGTTTTTATTTATGGAAATCCAAATTATATTTACTAAAAGAAAATAAATTTCCTTGTCCTAAACTTATTTGGACCAATACAATTTTTTTTTATAATATATAGTTTATTCTTTTAACGTACTCAAAAGCAAACATAATTAATTTTCTTGTTTTTCAGGAGAAAAGAAACGGAAGATGGAGTTGGAAGAAAAAAAGAAGGAAAAGTATGGAGAACCTCCCTATTCTGCCCAATATCCTTGGCTTCTTATTTGTCATGGTGATGCTATGCACAAACAAACCTTTTTTAGTGTATCGGAGAATCGATATTATAAGAAAAGTATTTCTGAACTTAAAAAAAATATAATATCTGCTTATGTAGATGAGTGGCTAGTGTTAGAAAGCATTAATTCTAATGATTGTTATCTTTGGAATTTTATTTCAAACGAAAAAATTCAGCTCCCGTCACTTCCTGAAAAGTGTAATATATCGCAATGCCTTTTATCTGCACCACCTCATGATCCTGAATGTCTAGTTATCTTTATAATTGAGACTACTCTTGAGGATGAGGATGAGGATGAGGATGGGGATGAAGATGAGGATGAGGACGAGAACTCGAAGGGGGATGGGGACTCTAATGAGGATGAGGTTGAGAATGAGAACTCGGATGGGGATGAGGATGAGGATGAGGATGAGGACGAGAACTCGAATGGGGATGGGGACTCTAATGTGGTTGAGGATGAGAACGAGAACTCGCATGGGGATGCGGACTCTAATGAGGATGAGAACGAGAACTCGGATGGGGATGAGGACTCTAATGAGGATGAGAACGAGAACTCGGATGGGGATGAGGACTCTAATGAGGATGAGAATGAGGATGACGATGAGGATGTGAAGCTGCTTACTTTTTACTTCTGCAGACCAGGTTATAATACGGAATTTCATAAACAAGATGTCCAATCAATTATTGGAGATTCAAGTCTTAGGATCTGGACAGTTTTTCAGAAAAAAATTTATACATTAATTGGGTGGCCAAGTATTATTCTAACTTGTTTGCATCTAGATAATGATTCAGGAAGAATAACAGCTACACCAATGGCTAACGAATCTCCAAGTTTGTCGAAATCATATCATCAGTTTTACAAGGATTACCTCATTAAATCCTCTTTTAACGATATGTTATTTTATGTTCACTTGGTTGGTAACGGAAGAGAGTTTGAAATTCCATACCACTTTCAAGTACGTCGATTTGATTTTATACAAGGAAAATGGATAAAAGCGGAAAACATTGGAGAAATAGCCATTTTTATAAGTTACCCCGTGAAGACGGGTACAACTTGTTCGACAAAAGGCACAAATCTTAAGAAAAACTCTATCTACTTCACATACGGTCGTCATCTCTACATCTACAACTGGATAACACATAGCATATCATTAACCCTCCCTTGCCCACATGTTAGCCAGAGAAAGAATCACCACATGCACTGGTTAACGTTTAATCAGTAAATGTTTAATTAGTTTTTTTTGTTGATTTGTATCATGCTTACTTTTTATAGTTCTTATTCATATTTCTCGTTTTTGTCTTTGTGAATTTTTGAAATCCTTTTTTTTTTTAACATACAAAATATAAGAAAGTTAAGTCATTAGATGTTATTTTCCTGTTTTAGATTTTTATAATAACGTTTCAAATTAACATGAAACTAAAGATATAATTTAATTCCGTGAATAGGCGATTCAACTTTTTGCAATCTTAATTTAACAAAAAAAAATTATTTTCTATCTTAAAGTCTCTATTGGAGCGTTAACTAAATTTGAATAGCACGATACAAAATTTATGTGTAACGTTTTTAACAAAAGAGTTTCTATACTCTTAATTTGAATCCAAAATCTCTTGTTAATAAAGTAATTTTATCACTGCATCATAACTCATTTTAATAAAATATATGGAGATGCAAGGTAACTTAACAAAATTTAAGATAATAAAGAAAACTTTTTAATTTTATGATATTAAATTAAGTTATAATGACTTATGTCAAACTAGTTTAAAAAGTATATATTAGTATGGATCTAATATATATTATTTTACTTGTTTTAATTTATGTAGCAAAGATGAAATAAAGAAAGTCCACCAAATTTTTATGTGAGTTTTAAATTTAAATACTTTAAGATGTTTATTTTTATAGTACTTTATAATACTTTTTTTAAAAAATGTATATTTTTTTCATTATTATTTATATGACACAAATAAAATTTTGAGCATTAAATGAATTTGTAATTTATTTTTAAAAATATTTAAGTTGTGTACATGATTTATAATAGTTCGAAATTAAAGTAATTTTCAAGTGATGTATATTTTGCCTCTGTCTCAATTTTTTTTGGGACATGAAATTTTGAGATGATTCAACCATATTTTCAATATATTTTTTACAAAATTGAGTTGTTAATTATTATAATTTCTGATAATTTTAACTTAATTGTTAAATAATATTATTACTCTTTTTATTTCAATTTATGTAGCACAAGCAAAATTAATAAGTACAATATAATTTTAATACATTTTTTAAATATCATAAATTATTTATTATTATAACCTATAAGCTATTATATATATATTACTTTCACAATTTCAATTTATATAACACAATTAAAATTTTAAATTTAAATCTTAATATATTTTTCTAAATATCATATTGAGGGTAGAATAAAATAATATAGAGTGGCAGGGATGGAAGAAGGTAGAAGAAAAAGGAAAAAACTTATACGTGTCAAATGCATAACTCTAGAAAATTAAATAAAATAGTACTCTTAAATTAAAGCTACACCAATGGCTAACGAATCTCCAGTTATGTCGAAATCATACCATGCTTACTAGATGGATTACCTCATTCAATCATCTTCTAACAATATTTTGGTATATGTTCACTTGGATATTAGCGGAAGAGAGTTTGACATGCCATATCACTTCCAAGTATTTCGGTTTGATTTTATAAAAGAAAGATGGATAAAAGCGGAAAGCATTGGAGAAATAGCAATTTTTATAAGTTTACGTCTGAGGACGGGTATAACTTGTTCAACAAAAGGCACAAATATTAATAAAGACTCCATCTACTTCATTTACTGTCGTCATCTTTACTTCTACAACTGGATAACACATAGCATCTCATTATCCCTCCCTTTGCCCACATGTTAGCAAGACAAAGAATCACCACATACACTTGTTAACATTAAATCAATAAATATTTAATTAATTTTTTATTGATTTGCATCGTGTTAACTTTTTATAACTATTTTTTCTATTTTTATTTTTCGTCTTTGTCTTTGTGAATTTTTGAAATCCTTTTTCAAACATACAAAATATAATAAAGTTAAGTCATTAGATGTTATTTTCCTGTTTTGGATTTTTATAATAAAATGTGATGCATGTAGTTGATAGTCAATCTCAATGAAAATTAACATTTCAAATTAACAAAAGACTAGCTAGATTATAACAGTTTGGACCTAAAGCACAAAGAAGCAATTGGTGCAAAGATAATTATAACATGTAGACACTATCAACATGAAACTGAAGACATAATTCAAAAACTTTTTACTACTGACAAAACAAAATCATATGATAGTGTCAATAACTAAACAAGATCCAATAACACCAAGAAATAATGAACTATCAAGTGTTATTGGACAAATGTGAAGAAGAGGACAAGAGAAAAATACTTCAAGTTTCTTTAGAAGACCGATCTATCTTTATTAGTTCATACATATGTAAAATGAAGTTTGAGGTTGATAACTCAACTTTCTCCTTCTTTTATGATTTTTTCTTACTTAAGAATTCCCGTAAAACATCATAGAGTATATTGTAAACTTTGTGATGATCATATGATATCTAGTTCTCTTTACCTCGTATTTTCTTCATAGTCGATAATTAGTTGAATATAGATATATCATTAGGATTGGTAAGATAAGACTCAATCTCTCTTACTTGTACTTATTCCGATTGAGAATTTTTTATATGTTTATTATTAATAGAAAGCCACTAAATTTGCTTAAAAAAATATATATCATAAAATATCAGTATCAATTAAAAGAATCAATTTTAAATTAAATACTCCTATAATAATATGATAAAATGAGTTCAAATACTACAAGTATTGAATCCTATAATGACTAACTTGGGCCTCTCTAATGGGCTTCATCCATTTGGGCCGTCATAACCCAGGTATACATAATGATAGAAAACCCAAAAAAGCTCTTTTATTATTCAAATGTACCAACTAATTATAAAATAAGAAATTTACATAAATATACTATAATAAAAAAATATTTATCATTTATAGCAATAATATTTTTTTTTTCACTTTAGCAATTTTAATTCATTTATAATACAAGTTTAATATATATTACAAAGAACAATTTATTATTCACATATAATACAAGTTTTAATGATGAATAATACATTTATCACACATTTTAATACATTTATAATACAATGTGTTAAATTGTTACCAAACAAACATAATATATTTCAAAAAACAATTATAATTCATATATATTGCATACATAATTCACTTTTAATTCATATTGCAGATTTAACATAATATTGATATAAATGATAATAAATAAAAAGTATCGCTAAAATCAGTAATTATTTATTAAAATGTATCAATTTATGTCATTTTCTCTTTTAAAATCGTATGATAGCAAATATTGTAGTACCTTACATTATTAATTGATATATATGAAATAAGTATAAAATTAAATCAACTTGATCATAGTGTGTAGTCAAATCGTACCTAAATTAGTTTGATCAAATTCAGTATCGAATCTCATATTCATACATAAATTTTATCTAATTTAAGATTTTTTTATATAACCAATATAATATGAAGATCGAAATGGATTGTTTGAGTCATGTATGTTGAAAAAATATAATTTTGATATCTTGGTAGTTACTCCAATTAATTCATTATGCTTTGTTAGCATGATTTTTTTTCCTGTCAGATGCATGCTATAAATATATAGTACACAAAATCATAATCAAGAATTTTTTTTTCCTTTTCATATATAAATAAAGGCTTTACTGCACATTTTATTTTATTTTTTGAAAAAATATAAGACAAATAGTATTACAAATGGACCAACTTTCTCATACTGATGAATTATTATTATGAATGAAAATTCTTTTGAAAGCAAAGTTTTTGTTCCCTTCTTTCTTGATTTGGGACCATATATTATGTGATTTATAAATTCATTTCATGTCAATAGTATAAGAAAATTAAATAAAAGATATTAGAAGTTCATTTCTAATATATTTTCTATTGTATGAATCAAATCGAGTTAAAATTTTAAAATTAAATTTTTGATGTATTTTCTAGCTCTCACATACTACAAAGAATGTGAGATCACTCACTTTGCCACAGAGTTTCAAATAGAAAATGTTATAAACCGGAATAGAGGAAATAAAACTTTTTTTTCTTTAACTTACTCATGATATATATATAATGTCCTTCAATTCCAAACAAAAGTTAATGATATTTATATTATATACTTGTTATACATGGTTATAAAAGGGATTTGTCTCTTGTGTAGTATAAAAGGAATTTTTTAAATTTATTTTACATGTTCAAGTGCAAACTTAGTCAAACCACTGACGGCAACAACAGTTAGTTGGTCAACAAGTTTAGTCTTTATAGCACAAGACATTAAGGTAGAAAGTCTCTAACCTCGACACAATGACAGAACTTTAGGTCATGACACATTTCTTACCCTTTACACTGGCAAATCACAGATCAAATTTATAGCACAATTACTATATTCGAAGAGTCGCAAACAATATTCAGACAATAGTCATCAGGAAAACATTGTCTTAACAATATACAAAACAGAATGAAGGTCTTAACAGGAAAACATGATCTTAACAATGATAGTACTCTTAGTCATCAGAGATAGAATTGCTACAAAATCGTTGTCGTCAGATATAGATCTGTTACAAACAATAGTCAGATAATAGTAATCAGAGATTGAACTTCTACAAACAATAATAGTCAGCAGACATAGAAGGCTTGGTCATTCCCGGAACACTCAGAATATCCTGGCTAGTTAACCAGTTTTTGGCTTTACCATTATCTTTTTCTTTCCCCTTCTCATGGACTGTGTCTTTATCCTTTAAAATTTAAATGGTAAAATCATAAATTAGTGTTTATAATCTTGGAACTAGTTGAATTCGAACATATATACTCAATTTCATCTGCTTTGTAGATTAGTATTTTGAGATATTGCATCGCTATGGTACTGCTAGGTTGGTGCTTGAGCTAGTTGAGTTGGAGGTGGAGTTTTCATTGCTTTTGTTCTTGGACTGTGTCATTTAAAATATGATCACTGGATCGATTTAGTTTTCCTAGTAGGTAGTGTTTTGATGTAATTGCAACGAACCAGATACATATTTTGAGTTACAAGCATGGCACTGATTCAGATTATGATTTATAAGCATGAAACAGATTCATATTTTTAGTACCATCAATGAACCAAATACATATTTCAAATGACAAGCCATGAATCAGAGTGTTGTAATTCTGATCCCCAAATTCGCCTTAGGAACAGGATTACTCGATATGTTCCTTTGCAGATTACAACAGTTACGTTTTGTGAAGTAAATAAAATAATAACACAATATTTTATTTCGGAAACCCCCCAACTCTTATGGGTAAAAACCACGACCTACACCTCTGTAGGATTTTACTCTACTTTATTAAACTTCAAGTCTCACCACAAGATTACAAAGCTATGTAACCTAAGAAATTATATACTCTAATTCCTAGAGAAATTATAAACTCTAATTCCTAGCTAAGAAATTATAAACTCTAATTTCTAGCTATCCAAAGACACAAAACCCCTGGTTTTATATCTTATAATGTTCTTCAAGTTCTACAACTTGTCGAACAACTCCTACTCACAAAACTCAGATCGTAGACAAGACTCTTGAATACAAACTTACAATTTTTCCTCACAAATT
Source organism: Solanum lycopersicoides (assembly GCA_022817965.1). NCBI lineage: Eukaryota > Viridiplantae > Streptophyta > Magnoliopsida > Solanales > Solanaceae > Solanum > Solanum lycopersicoides. Next base: position 2,879,711 of record CM040626.1, read on the forward strand.
GCAACACTCCCAATAAATTTCAAAACTCTCTCAACCTCTTGATCGTGTTTTGATCTTCTCTCTATGTAAGTGCACAATTTTCTTCAAGCGAATCTATTGCCCTATTTATAGATTTGAACTTGAATCCAAAATCTATTTCAACTCGAAATCCTACTTGTGCTCTGCTTGCTTTTTTCTCATGAAACTTAGAAGCTCACGCATAGGATTCCTACATTATGTGGAACTCGTCTTCGCAACATCTTCAACTCCTTCTTCAACTTTAACTGACGCATCAAGAAGATTTGTTGAACTCAACTTTGGCTACTTATTCTTATTTGTCTTTGCCGCAAAAAATTGTACGCTTCTTGCCGCCTCAAATACGTTTTCCTTTAACAAGTATAAAGTAGTATTTGCCATAAATAATTATAAACTTATGCTTCTTTCCTTATCCAATTAGGTTATAGGTTTCCTACTTTAAGTCAGCCTCCTAATTCCTCTTCCAGTAAGCTTTGGCATCTTCAAATCAAGTGTACTCCATGCATCTTTATCAGTCGTCAAAATAAACACGTTCATGTGTACCGAACACATAGGCTTATATGAAAATACAAAATAATGATAACATCAGAATGATTTACACTTAATTTGTCATTCTACAAGTTTGAAACAGATTTATATTTTAATTTATCAGCAATGAAATAATCAAATTTTGGTACATCAATTTCAAAATAATTATAAGTGAGAGTAATACATTACAAGTGAGTGTAATTCAGCACAAGTAATAGTAATTCACTAGAGAAATAACTTTAATTCAACAAGTGAAAGAACTCCAACATTTCAAGTTACTGTAGTTTAGAACCTATCTCTTGTTTGATTTCTTATTTTTTCTGATTCTGCCAGCTGCAACATCCATATCTGCTTTTTTATTCTGTCCGAATAAAGAATTTCATATTAGTTATGGTGTTAACTCTAAGTATTAAATAATCAGTATGTATCATATTCTTCTTGCAGGTCTCATCATATTTTGTACGATCATCAATCTTGAACTGTTTGTGGCATGCCTTACAATTCATTGTTTTGTTGTTCTCATCCTTTCCAGTTTTAGTCATGTTTCAGGGAATCTAACCTAATTACAAAATTAGAGCATAATTTAACAGTGTTTCTTTAGAGCTAGCAAGTTACTATTTTAACAAATTATAGTTGAATGTTATTAGGTCACAATTACTAGATTTATAGAGTCACTATATAAAGTTAGCAGTAAATGTACCAAACAGAATGAAAACAGTCTCAAACCTTGACACAGTGATAGAACTTAGGTCATTATAAGCACATTTATTAACCTATACACAGGTACAATACAAATCAAATTTATAGCACAATTACTATATATAGATGAATTAGATATCAAGATATGAATTAGATATATAAAGGAATTCACTTCTTATGCAATTGCAATGACTAATGACTGAAGTTGTAGATGCGCTAAACACATGTCAACTAATTCCTGCAGTAGTTTAATATTGTTCAGAAATAATATTGTTTATGTAGTGGGAAGATAAAGGAAATTTGGGTATACTGACCATCAATGAAAACTCAACTCCTAGTTGGGAATTTAATGGTAAACCATTTCCACGTACAAGGTAACACAATAGTGAATAAATCTTTCACATTTTGTTGGATTTCTTATTTCTTAGCTTTGATTTACAGTTAGAATTAAAGTATTTTATGTGAGGTTAAGGTGTTAATTCAAATTGTATTTATTGATATTATCATAAATTAAATACGTATTTATCATATCCTTTTTACAATTCTACTTATGCAGGACACGATCACCTATATTAATCTGCTTTTAGCAATTGGTACATTTCATTTTTCCACTGGTATTCTCATCATTTATTCTTTTTGAATTAGTTATGATTCTCTTACAAACAGACTGGCAAAAATATTCTGTAAATTTGCTCTGTATACACATATGATAAAATTGTTTTGTAAACACATATGGTAATCTTGCTATGTAAATACAGGGTTGATAAATTGATTTTTCACTAGATTGATGAATTGATTTTTATCTATTTCATCAAATTAGAATATAATATGGGTTAGTCCGCCTCATCCGGGTTAACCCATACAAACTTTAACTTTTTAAGGGGTCAAATCGGGCTAGCCTATTTTTAGTTGGGAATTGTATGGTAAATCCTTTCCACGTAGAATATTAAAGTCAATCAAATATGTTTGCATGGCAGATGTCGACAACGAAGGATTGTTAGTTGTATTTCTATCTCACCACGAAGGAAAAATAGAGGTTTGGAGGTACAAAATGAATGGAGAGGTGTTGGAGAGGGAAGAAATAACAAGTTTAGATAATAATAAAACATTGTTTGTGAGCTTGGTAGGATCGTGCTTGAAAACATGTGTTCACCAGGGCTAGGGAACAAGATATATTTTTCAATGTTTCACAACGAAAATGGTGTTTTCTATTGTCTAGTCAATCGCAAATATTACTCTTTTGATTATTTGGGCATAAAAGCTTATTCAAGTCCAAATATTTTCAACTTGGTTAAACCAACTATTTGGATCGAATCAGAGGATAATTAATAATATTGTTCCATTTTTGTTGGTTTTTAATTTTTTTTTTTCCTTAGATAGAATGTAAACATAACAATTAGGTTAAAAATTTAAGTGTTCGAACAGGGTTTATCAACATGCAATCTCATTAATGTAATACATAATATTTAGCAATTTCACAGTGTAAAACATAACAATTAGGTTAAAAATTGAAGTGTTCGAACAGGGTTTATCAACATTCAATCTCATCAATGTAATACATAATATTTAGCAATTTCAGAGTGTAAAACATAATAATTAGGTTAAAAGTTGAAGTGTTCGAACAGGGTTATCAACATGTTAGCAATTTCAGAGTGTAAAACATAATAATTAGGTTAAAAATTTAAGTGTTCGAATAGGGTTTATCAACATGCAATCTCATCAATGTAATACATAATATTTAGCAATTTCAGAGTGTAAAACATAACAATAAGGTTAAAAATTGAAGTGTTCGAACAAGGTTTATCAACATGCAATCTCATCAATGTAATGCATAATATTTAGTAATTTCAGAGTGTAAAACATAACAATTAGGTTAAAAATTGAAGTGTTCGAACAAGTTTTATCAACATGCAATCTCATCAATGTAATACATAATATTTAGCAATTTCAGAGAGTAAAACATAACAATTAGGTTAAAAATTGAAGTGTTCGAACAAGGTTTATCAACATGCAATCTCATTAATGTAATGCATAATATTTAGCAATTTCAGTTTGTAAAACATAATAATTAGGTTAATAATTTAAGTGTTCGAACAGGGTTATCAACATGTTAGCAATTTCAGAGTGTAAAACATAACAATTAGGTTAAAAATTTAAGTGTTCGAACAGGGCTATCAACATGCAACTTCATCAATGTAATACATAACATTTAGGTCAAAAAGTAATCTTGTTTGGAACAGGGTTATCAATATGCAATTTCATCAATGCAAAACATAATATTTTGGGTAAAAAGTAATCTTGTTTGGATAGGTTCATTAAGATGTCATTTAGATGCAATTTCAAAAATGTAAAACATGATAATTAGGTCAAATTGTAAAGTGTTCGAACAAAGTCATCAAGGTGCAATTTCAACGATGTAAAACACCAGAATTAGTTCAAAATGTCAAGTGTTTGAACAGGTTCAATATCCAATTTCAAAAAAACAATTAGTGCAAAATATGACAGTTTTTGAATAGGGTCAGCAAAATACAATTTCAACAATGGAACTCTCATTTATTATAGCAGAATGCAAGTTTTGATTGGGATTCCAAATGTATTACCTTGTTGTGGGTGATTCAATGTTTGCTACTCCGCTTTCTCAAGTTGTATTCCTTTTGACCTAATGGTGAGAATAGTGTAACTTTAATACCATTTATGGGTTATTACTTAAGAGTCTTTTATCTTTTTTTATTCTTCTCAATGTTGTAAAGTATTATACTTTTGTGCTTAATTAATCCTTTTATGAGTGGTACTAATTTTGATAATTTGCAAGCAAGTCCTTTTATGGGAGAAGTAAAGAATATATATTATGAAATTGTTTATGATTTGTACTAATTTTGTTAATTTGAATAAAATATCGATACACATTGTATATTTTCAACTTCAATTCTCTCTTGCATCCCAAAATTTCAAACAATATTTTTCTTCATATTAAATGGACAATAAATTACTATATCAAGATAATCTTGATCTCGAAGAAATATGACATCAAAAGTGGACTAATTTTGACTATCCTAATGCAATGATATACAAATTGTTTATATCTAAGATATTGTGATAAATTAAATTGACACTGAATAAAAAATAATATATTTTCAATCCAATAACTTAAATTGATAATGAAAAACCATTGAATTGAAGTTCATAAAAGTTAAATAAAAAATTCACCAAATAAGACAGTTACTGTTTTTTCACCTTAAATTAAAAATTTTATGATAGGCCCAAGAAATTAAATAAATTCATTTTTAGATTAAATGATGAAATCAATAAATTCTTGATAGGACGTATACCTTAGAAATCTAAAAACGAACTTAAATTAGATAGCCTATTAAGTTTTGATTTCTAGATTTTTAATTTTTTTTGTTTTTATTAATTATTAAAAGAAGATCTAGGATTAAATTACATTATTATATAGTCCATGCAATTACCAAATCACATTTATTGTCTTTTGGCTTTATGTAAAAGCCAAAAATAATAATAAAATGGTGTTAAATAGAAATCCCATAAGAATAATTCATTAAATTATTATGCCAAGGTGGTAAATTAATGTACTCTATATGTCTGTATAAGCTCGCTCACATTATGTGTCTCAAATATGAATAAAGGAGAATTTTTTTTAAAGGTCAATCAAAAACAGTTTCTTTATTCCATAAGACCGTGTATATCATAATCTTTTTAATCTTATTTATGAAATGACACTAAATTTATTATTATTGTTGTTATTAATTATTTAAGTGACTTGATTGGTTTTCATAATAAAATAAGTTATCTTCCTTTTTGTTCTTAACGCAAAAATATTTGTACCTATAAAAAATAATCCTTCATAATCTTGGTGAGAAATGCCAACAACCAAGTCAAAGAAAATAATTACTTTTAACACTACTTGTACGTGTGTAGGTAAATAATTAATTTAAGTTCAATTATAAGGAGCATATAATAGCCACAAATTAAGGTGACGTAAATTAATTTGTTCTCTTTTCATTCGTTTTATTTGTTGCATTGACATATAATATGTCAATAACTAGGTAATTGTTGTATATCGATAAACAACTGTTTTTGATTAGCATGTAAAACTTGATTTTTGAAATTAGACAAGTAAAGTTGAATAATTATTTTAATATACTCTCTTTGTCCACTTTTTACCAGTCCTATTGCATTTTTCAAAAGCAATGCAAATAATTAAATAATATCTTGACAAATTTAAGGACTCGACTATGTATACATTCATCTCCACTTTTGAAGTGCTTAATTATCACATAAAACCAAATTTAAACGTCTAGATGTGTATTCATATTGTTACATGGGCTAACCCATCTGTGGCCTCTAAAGTTGGCATCAACTTTCACTTAGACATTTGAACTAGGTTTTGTTCATTTTAGACACCTCATGCGAGACCCTATTATGTCATTTTAACACTTTTGTTACATTTTTTTAAAAAATATGATGGTGAATTTGTTCCACTCGCGGATAATGTGTAAAGTGTCAAATTAAATGAGGACTTTGTCATTTTGTTTAAAATAATAAACTATCAATTATTTTTTTAAAATAATGACCAATGAATCGATGATACATGGCATTTCTTCCCAAATAATAATACAAATGATTAAATCACCTTAAAAATCTTTAGGAGAAGCATACCCCACCCCACCTCCACCCAACTCATGGTCTTCTCACTGCATACACCCCTTTAGTGAACTTGTGTAACTTCAATTTTTTCATGAATGCAACTCCACAAATTTTATTGCTAAAAGAAAATTCTACAGATTTTATTGCTTAAAAAAAATCTACGATCTAATGAACTTCTAAAAGTACAAATTTTTACGTGTTCATACCACACTGTTAAGTTTCTTTTAAGGAGATTATCTCATTTTTTAGTGACTTTTTATACATCTCCAAATTTTCATTTTCCCCCCTTCAAATTTCAGTCTTTTTTCCTCAAATTAAATTGAGAAAGAAGGGCATCATCCTTGGGAAATCTTGGGGAAAGCTCTGACGTTTGAAATTAGATTCTTCGTTTGTGGCATCATCAAATATATTTCACCATGGAAGAAGTTCAAGCTTGAGAAAATGGGGAAGAAGAAGGAAATATAAAATAAAAATTTATTAAAAAAGAGTCTGACGCGCGATTAATGAGTGGTTCAAACTCACTATGCTATATCAGCAAAAAATGTTAAATGACATATTAGGGTCTCACATGAGGTGTCTAAAATGAACAAAGGCTAATTCAAGTGTCTAAGTCAAAGTTGATGTAAACTTTAGGGGGTCACCGATGAGTTAACCCTTGTTAAGATCCGCATTTGTCAATTCGATTGAATTCAATAATTTTTTGTGTTAATTTTAAATTTATGTTAAGAAATTTACTAAATTAATGATTTCTTAGCTTCTAACAAATAAGTTGATCGAATTGATTGAGCATTAATTCCACGTTTCAAATTCTGATTTCGTCTCTGAAGACGGTGGAAAATTGATGGTGAAAAGGAACGTGGATCCGGCATGGCTCCGGGAGAAAGTAGCTATGAAGACAAAGTTATCGATATTTGAAGGGCCAAATGTGATATTATCGCTTGAGTTTAAATTTGATATTTTTTTTATGACTAATTAAATTTGATGTTATTAGTTGAACTATATTTCTGATTATTTTTTAATAATTTTGATATATGTTTAGCCTCAAGTAAGTATAGTGGTGTTGAAGATTCGATTGCATTGTGATGGATGTGCACACAAAATAAAGAGAATTATAAAGAAAATTGATGGTAAGATAAATAATATAGTCTATTAAATTAATTTATTAATAGTATTAGTATTTGCGCGATACATGATTTAAGAAACTAATAAAATTATTATCTTATTTTGCACACAAAATAAAGAGAATTATAAAGAAAATTGATGGTAAGATATATAATATAGTCTATTAAATTAATTTATTAATAGTATTAGTATCTGCGCGATACATGATTTAAGAAACTAATAAAATTATTATCTTATTTTGACAGGGTAGAAGAAGTCAAAGTAGATTCGGGGGTACAATGGACTTAAATTCCCTATTTGAAAGATAAATTGAAAAGAAAGGTAGAAATTATCCCACCTAAGAAAGATGATGGAGGTGGCGAAAAGAAAGAAGGTGGAGGAGAGAAGAAAGAGAAAGAAGAAGAAGAAGGCGGTGGTGGTGAGAAGAAAGAGAAAGAAGGTGGTGGTGGCGGAGGTGGAGAGAAGAAAGAGAAAGAAGGGGGCGGTGATAAAGTTTGAAGAGAATAAATTAGAGTATTATGGTTATTATGCACAAACACATTATGACATGCCTATGTACAACCAAAGTTATATGAATCAAGATTATGGTGTAACAATGTACGGTCCCGGTTGTAATGCTCATACGGGCTACGCCATGAAGTATGGCTATCACCAACCGTCATATGTACCACCCCCTCCACCAATGACATACTTGAACAATACACAAATGTTCAGTGACGAGAATCTTAATGGTTGTTTTGTCATGTGATTCACATAACAGGCCATTCGAACATCAATCATCTCGTTGAGGGAGAGGGTTCAAGTGAAATTGTAAATACATCAAATCAATAGTCTAATCAAAGAAATGTCTCAATATTTAAAGATAACACAATGAATTGTAATTTACAAGTTATAATGAGATTTCCCCCTTACTTTGTATTAATTTGTGGGAAACATTTAGAAAAATAATAATATGAAACGTGTACTTAATGGTATGTGAGGATATAGTTTCTTTTAGGAAATGTCATTAGGTTTATCTTTTGACTTGTATGTTATTAATATAATGATAATAATATATTCAATTTTGTGACTACATATTTTAACTTTCTCTATTACTTTCTTGTTCATTATTACATTATCTCATTGTGCACATGTAAGTATTCATGTTTAATTTTTAACCTATGGTGGCTAATAAACCACTTGGCACAAGAATATCTATAGTACAATTTTAATAGTGTCAATATTTGTTTTTATTCATATATAAATTATAAATTGATAGATTTTGCACATAAAAGACAATGGAAAATGGTTTTGGGTCACGTCTTAGGATAGTAGCACCATCTTCAATTAGACAAAATTAAAGGAATTGTTTACACCATGCATTAGCAAATTAACAAATTGTACACTCCAATATATTCTCTTGACTAGCTAGATTAAAAGAGTGATTCAGTCGATATAGATATACGCTTAAATTGTCCAAATCTTGTATATGTATTAAGCAACTCATTACTGTATATATTAGCTCACTTGAGGTCTTTTTTAGAAATACATAAATTCTAAATTCTAAATTTGCTTCCGCGTTATGTTTTTGTTATAAGTCATATTTGAGAGATGGCATCCAAGAAAAAAGTTGACAACTTATTTTGGATTTTCAAATCAAAATATAATTATTATCAAGATGAGGTAAGCATTTTTCAAAGTTGCAATAAATTTATGTTAGCCCGTGTAAAGCCCAATTAAGATGGCCCAATTATACATGAATTTCACTTATATTTTTGGGCCTTTTTTGTTCTATTTCCTTCAATCTATTACATTAGTGGCCGCATGATCTTTCTTCTTCTTTTTCCCTCTTAGTTAAAGAAATAGCCAAAATCTAGTCAACTTTATCAATTTCTTTTTGCAATAAACATTTAATAAATTGTAACTGGAAAGACTTATTATTATTTTTCACAAAATAGTAGTAATATGGATAGTCATTCAAGTTATAGAAATGATTAGTTAAAATTAATGTTATCTATTTTGTATAAATGAAAAATACTCAAAAATGACATTAATAATTCCTTAAGTTTGTGAGTAGGTTTAAAATTATCCTATAAATATATCATTGTGCATAGAAGAATTTTAAATTTATCAAAACCAAGCATTTCTAATAAGGTCTGAACGTTTTTGTTGCACTCATTCACTCCTAAATTTCATACCCTTAAAGTAAAGAGCAGGAGAGAGGACAAAAGAAGAAAAGTTGCTTGCCCTTTTATCTTATCGAGGATATGACCCCGGATAAGAGAGCAATGAAAATTAGTATAGATAATTAGTAAGTAATAGAATAATTTCCTCTTCTGATGGTAAAACATGGTTCTAGCTAGGGGCAGAGATTTTTGAGTTTAGGGGTTCATCCGAATCGCCTTCGACTGAAAATTATATTATTTTACATTGTTAAAATATTTTTTTTATGTATATAGTAGATGTCGAACCTTCTTTGGGTAGTTTGTGTGTCCACTCTTCAGATTTTGAACTCCTTTAATATAAATTCTGGTTTCGCCACTGACTACTATGCATCATTTTTATTCTTTAATTTTATACTATTGTCGTTACTTTTATTTTGGTTATCTTTTTTATTTATTATTGTTGGTACTTTTCCATCTTCAAATTTTTATCATAGAATTTTGGTTGTCACTATCTTCATTTTTTATTTTTTTTGTATTTTTCATTGAACTAGTCTCGAAAATTATTTTCTTGAGCTAAGAATCTAATCGGGAACAACCTTTCACCTTACAGATAGAGATATGATTTACGTATATTCATTTTTCTCTAAATTTTACATATGAAATAATACGGAGTATGTTATTGTTTTCGTGCATATTCATAAGATGTTGTTAAGGGAAATTTTACACAAGAGACAAATGAAGCCCATGTTATCCACTTTTAAGGTTCACAATAAAGAATCTTTTTAGCCCATCCTATGCCATATGCTGTTAATTTTGTACCTTTCTATTTTTTTATATTAGGAAAGTCTACCTCATATCTTTCTGCAATAAATTCTCTTTAAACCCTTTCTGACACAAGAATTTTCCAAGAAACTACTCAAACTAAAAGAAAAAAAGAGAAAAAAACGTTTATTATATACAAAAAATTTTATTTTATATGTTTTTAATAAAAAAATATTTCCTTTCTAAAACTAGTGACCTCCTGATTAGATTACAATTACACATATCTTTAACAAAATAAAGAATAAGATAAATAAGAAACAAATAACTAAGATGCAAAACTAAAAGGTTGAGTCTTTTTCTTCTTATGAATTAATCAATATTCATACTAACACAAATCAACAAGATTTCACAAAGTTGAAGTCTTGCAAAAGTAAAATTTTCATTTTCAATTCCATAATCAAACACCTTATAAATCATAATAGCCATCAACATTTTCAATATTGCTTGAACTCATCAAAATATATATTTCTGTAGAATCCTTCAAAAATATCACTACTCTTCGGAAAAAATTAAAAGACACCCAACGATATTTATCAAACACCTTATAATTCACATTAGCCATCAACATTTCCTATCCTATATTCGAACTCATAAAAAAATCTATCGAATCCTTCGTAAACATCACTACTCTTCAAAAATTAAAAGACACCTAACAATATTTTTAAAAAATTTGAGCAAGTGAGCAATATAAATCATTTATATCTTCTTCAACAAAAAAAGAAAGAAAGAAAGAAGATCAAGAAGATAAACAAACAAAGAACTCAAAAAGTTGAAGTCTTGAAAAGTAAAATTTCATTTACAATTCCATAATTTGAACACCTTATAATAGTCATAACCATTAATCCCTATATTGCTCGAACAAATCAAGAATGTCGAATTCTTCAAAAACATCACTACTCTTCGAAAAATCAAATAGACACCTAACAACATTTTTGAAAAGTCTGAGAACAAGTCAGCAACACAAACCATTCCTATCTTCTTCAACAAAAAGGAAGAAGAAGATCAAGAAGATAAACAAACAAAGAACTAAAAAATGAAACTTAATAATTAAATATTAGTTTCTTTTCTTTTGTGAATTAATCAGGACTCTTAGTAGCACAAATCATCAAAGAAAATCCATCTTTTTCTTCTTCTTCATTTTGCTCCAAATTCTTCTCTTGATCAAACCACAACCTACTATCCAATCCACTTCTTGTCCTAAACATAAACATTGCACATCCAGATTTTGGATTACACAACCAATCATGAACATCCCACATAAAATCCACAACCAATCCATCTAAAAATATCGTTTGATTTCCGCGAAAATTCCATTGTAATCTCTTCACTTGTATCACACTTTTCTTATCAATTGATACAAACAACATTGATGATGAATTCTTGATCAAAATGTCATGACATTTTCCATTATCACTAAACTTACCCTTAGTTACCAAAACAGAACTACTTGAAAAATGTTCATTTCTTGAAACCAATCCAAATCTTGAAAATTTATCATCAAGATTCAATTTTTTTAACTCAAACTCATGCCCCATGTCACCGAGAACCAACCCCAACTCACAATTCACTAATATCTTCACAAAGAACCCTTTGATTGGTTCAGGACCTCCTTCATACTTGGCGTTGCACAGATCCCAATAAACGTCGAATCTTGAAGAATACAATTCAATTGTTTGTGAACCTTTTGACTTGTCTAGTATTGTAACAACTTTCTTGAAATGTTTGCTGTATTTTTCACTTATACTGATTGAAAATACATGTTGTAATAAACAACACCATGTAATTTTAATCAAGAATTGCTTCTCTATTGATGAAATTTTCACTTTGTAAATACATGTAACAACATTTTGTAGTGAAGGAATGTTATATACTACTTGATTTGATGGATTTGAACAATATGAATTTGTTACTTTTATAGCATGTTCATTGTAACAACTTGCTATATTTCTCATTCTTGATCAAAAAAAAAAAAAAGAGAGAGAAAAAAAGGGGTGTTTCTTTAAGTGTTTGATTATTTTTTTTGGGACTATACTTTGCTTTTGTAGAAAGGAAATAATAGAAGATATTTGATAGGTTCTTTTCTTGTATAAACAGTTTAGTTTAATTATAACTTGAAGGAGTTGTTTTAATATGTAACAATAAGAGAGAAAATTGAGGTTTTTGGCCAGGTCATTGGCCAATTAATAAGGGATTCTCTGACCTGAACAATTCTAATATTTATATATACTAATACACCTGGTATTTCGATATTTGTATTAAGATTCGATTAAAACTGAAGAAAGTCAGGATAAAGTGTTAAGTTGATTTTTCTTGGTTTTCCACGTGATGTTCGATATCTATATAGGGGTTCGAGTGAATACGGAGTTGCACTTGAAAAGTTTTACATTGAGATAGTAGCGCAATGGACAGATAAGCTGATGGAATGAGTTAATAAATAAGCGGATAGTTGATCCGTCTAAAAGTTATTTTGGCTAAAATGTAAATAAAAAACTCTAAGTTTGATAGGTTGAACTCATAGATGGGCGGGTCAATAATCGGTCCGTACTTCATACTTGAGCCGGTTGGGTGATTATGATTTCATGGACCAATTTTGTCATTTATACTCCCACTTTGAGAGGAAAACACTCCTTGAAAAAGACATCATGCTCAAATTTCAAACTTGTAACCTTTGAATTATTTTTTTTAAAAAAAATATTTACTATTTACTATTTCACTACAATCCTGATTAGTTATATAATATAGTTACATGTAGTGACAATTTTCTTTACACTAATGTATTTTACCTTGTTATACAAATGTTAAATTTTTTTTATACCATCATATTACTTCTAACTATTGTAGTATAGTATATAACACGTCTTGTTTTTAAGATTATAAATCTCATATTTTAAGAAAAATTGATGTTTATTTAAGTAATTTAATAGTGTAAAAATTATTTATATTAACTACATATATAATTGTAATTACTTGTGATGACTTAATTTCATTAATGTTTGTTTGCATTGTCTCTACACAAACTCTAATTTTTTTAATTAAAAGTCAGAAGAATAGAAGGACCTTGTTAATTTCATAAAGGATTTCTTTAATTAAAGAGTACTACTACAAATTTCTGTGACAGTTCATCTGTTTTTTCCTAATAAAATAATTTAGAAAAAACTGTTAAAGTTGACTTGATCTGATTCTCAAGAAATAAAAAATAAAATGCTAGGTGTTGTACTTTATTCTTTATATTAATTATAATTGTGCTTAATTTGTCCTTTTCTGTGTGCTAATGTCAACTTCTGAAAAAACAAAACATTTATATTTATAGTTCATTTATTATAGGGGAGAGGCTCAAATATGCCATTAAATTTTTAGAAAAGGCTTATTTATGTCATTAGTTAAAAGTTTGACTCATTTATGTCATTATCGTTAAAGAAAAGGCTCATTCATGCCTTTATTTTTTAACGGTGATTTTGCAAAACCATTTTTGACACATGAACAATATAATTCGGCCACGTCATCAATTTTTTAATAATAAAAAAATAATAATTTTTATTCAGAATTTTTATTTTTTTATCAAAAAAATTGATGACGTGACCAATTATAATTCGGCCTCATCATCAATTTATTTAATTAAAAAAATCAAAAAAAAGTTAATTAAATTTTTTTATTAAAAAATTGATGATGTGACCGAATTATAATTGGCCACGTGTTAATTTTTTTTTTGCAAAATCACCGTTAAAAAATAGTGGCATGAATGAGCTTTTTCTTGAACAGTAATGGCATAAATGAGCCAAATTTTTAACTAATGGCATAAATGAGCCTTTTTTAAAAGTTTGATGACATATTTGAGTCTTTTCCTTTAATATATTATATTGTATTATATAGTTTAATCTTACTGGTTACATGTGATCATCCTTCTTCCTTTTTTTTGGCATTTGAAAAAAAATTATTAAAAATTTAAGATGATTCAGTTGGATTGAAGGGTGATTATGTGAAATAATTTTTTTCTCAATGTCTTATGAATTAAGTCTATTTCATTTAACTATTATACATAGGCGATGGGATTTATTCGATGCACATAAAATATTCACAATAGATTGTTTATTCAAAAGATAAAAACTATAACAGAAATTGTAACGACGAGATTTATTGTGAGGTTCTTAAAAAATAAAAATAATAATAAATAACATAAGGTAATTTTATTCCCATACCATATTGTAATATCATTGATGATAAAAACAAAAAAAAATAGTGATGTTGAGAGATGACCCCTGTATTTATATACTTGTGCCGACTATTTTAATTTATTTTTTATGAATCAATCGATTTAAAAAAATTTATATTATGAGATTGTTTATTAATAAGTGCAAGTAAAATTTATGATTAATACTAATTGATAATTTTTTATAACAATACTTTCCTTCCTACTAAACGCACAATAAATCACAACTTCAAATTATATAATCAATAAATTTTAAATTTTAAATTTACCGTTAGTTGTTATTTAAAAGGATAAGGGATTTTTTTATCACTCAATCAATCTCAAAACTCAATTACTAATTAATTAAGATGGTCCATTCAAAGCAAAATTGATTATATATTATATTATATTATATATTATTTAAAGAAACTTTGAAAATTTTATCCAATAAATATATAAGTGCAGTTGAGAACAATGTGAAAATGAAAGAACATTGAAGAGTAGACTAAAGAATGGTTCCCTTGAGCTTGTGTCTTTTTCCAAACAAACACTCAACAGACATAAAAACAGCAATAATAACAATTATTATTATTATTATTATTCTTTTTTCTACTATATAAAAAAGGAACAAAACCTATTAAATACAAAATATCATGGTATATGAAATATTGGTTTATGGGTTTATGTTTTTTTTAATAATAAGAACATCATCATTTATTTTATATGTTTTAATTTGATTGAAATCTTAAATATGTCATTTTTTGTGAACGATTATTTATTACTTAAACGGTTATTGAATTATTGGAAATAAATGAACATAGCAATTTATTTATTTTTGTATCAGAAAAATCACGTATCTTATGATATTATGCTTAAAAGATCAATCAGATCAGAATTTAACTACTTTCAATGACGTGTGTCAGGATTAAGTGTATATCATCACACCAAAAATTATAACAGATAGCAAATTCATCAAGCAAGCATCATAATCGATCATGACTCCGATCAGGATTACCTTATCCTTTATTATCCTTTATTGGTGAAGGATTGATGATATGTCTCATTGCATAGAAGTAGAATGTTTCATTGTAACATTAAGAAGGGACAAGTTTAGAGGACCACCAAAGTGATATCCATTATTACAATTTACAACATTTTAGCATATAATTTGCATCGATAATATGAATTTTCACTATTTGTTATATTTGTAGCCATAATATTCCAGTCGGAGAATTTGATACCTTTGATTGAGATTATGTAAAGAAATTTACTTAATATGTATAAATAATATATTCCTAATCAAGTATGACAACATATACTCATCGTGTGATGATTATTTCTACGTTGACTATCAACCTATCATAATCGTCTTCCTTATATGGATTTGTAACTGATAATATAAGCAAACACATATAGAGTTGTAATTCATGTTGTCGCACTCGTATTGATTCCTTCATAAATATACTATTTTTAAAGAATTCGATACTCAACCATCAACATTTTTGAATTATACGAACAACTTTAAGACAACAAGAGAGAGTCTATAAATATATTATCAAATTTCAATGTAGTCAAAGGTCTAATTATTCTTTGCTTGTTTCATGTCCAAAAGAATTCCACTTGCTCAAATATTTAAGTTACATTTTTTTTATCATCATTAAGAAAATTTATTTAAATGGTTTTGATTAATGAGATAGAGTATTTATTAGGGTTAGAGTAGAAAATAGACAGCCCTATACTGCCAACTCACTAATTTTTCTTAAAATAAATCAATTTGAAACAAAAAAAAATAATTCCAAAAATGGAAATAAAGACTGAAATTCTTTAGAAATATAATACAAAAAGTGAGACTTTAAAAATATCCTTAATTTTATCCACTAGTACCAGTACTACAGCGAAATCATCTCTATAACAATATTGTTTGTTATGAAAACTTTTAGTTGCTATAAAAATCGTCTGATATACAATTATAATAATATTCGGCTCTTATAGGTTAAAAAACCCATAAAACTAAAAGTTTCATTTTTTTAAATTTTTTTTACACATGTAAGAATTTTAGTGCAGCTTAATTAATCACATTTCTTAATGATAGAAATGTATATTCTTATAATATTCTTTGTCATATAATAATAAAGTATCAAAATATTTGATCGGTATTTCTAAGGCTATTATGAGAGATAAAAAGTCAGTTTTGTAAAAAGTTTAATTGTTATAATAAAGTGTTATTATATAAAAGTGTCATAGAGAGACCTGTTCCTAATAAAATAAAAGCGTAAATTAACTGACTTGAACATCATTATTATACGAGAAACAATTGTTTCTAATAAAAATATATTAATTTTTATTTAATTATAAATTTAGAACAATCATCAAGGTATCTATAAGAAAATAAAAAATATTCTCAACTACTATTACGAAAAGAAAATAAATTAATAGTGTGAATTTCAAATTGTTACACAACCAACTAGTCCTGCAAGATAATTAAGATCCATGTGTTTAGTAAACATCATTAATTAGATTAGTACCTATTTTGTTGCATATACTATTGTTGGCCATAAAATATTCATCATTCCATTTTAAGTATATAACTAATAATTATTATATTCATGAATCGACTAATCAATGTAAAAGATTCTCTTTCTTTTTTGTTTCTCGATTAATATTTGATATTGAGTCGACTTATTCGAATCACACATTATAGGGTCTAATTCTAAGGACGTGTTTCTGATGAAATTCTTTTTTTCATTCCAAAATGGACCAAACCTGATATCACTAATCAAAATAAAAGAAAGAGAAACTTTCACATATAGCCACTTAAAAATAATTAATTACTCTCCATAGCTATAGTTTGATAATTACAATTTGTAACTACATGTTATTTGGAGGAGAGAGGCGAGCGAGATTGGGAGAGAGATGAGAGAGGCGAGAGAGAGGGGGAAAAGAGTGGGAGAAAGGTGAATTGTGTATTGGTTAGATAATTGTACATTATACATATGTAATTGTATATATGACAAGAGAGATTGGGAGAGACAGGAGAGAGGCGAGCGAGATCGAGAGAGGCGAGTGAGAGAGAGCAGAGAGTGGGAGAGAGATGAATTGTATATGTATATAATTATATATAATTGTATATTATATATATACATTTGTATAAATGGCAAGCGAGATTGGAATAGGGAGGAGAGAGACGTTTTTCGAGCGAGATTGAGAGAGGGAGGAGAGAGGTGACCGAGAGAGGACAGAGAGTGAGAGAGAGGTGAATTATATATGTATATAGGCTAAAAAATTGTATATTATACATATTTATTTGTATATCCTGATGAATTATACATATACAAACATGACTAATTATACAAATTCGAAGTCAGCCCACGTAATTAATGTATAATGTTAGTCGCGAGTGGTAGTTATAGCAAAGTATAGCTATGACGAGTAATTAAATAATACAAATTTTCTTATCCGCGTAATTTTCCTTAAAAAAATTCAACCATTTCGCCACAAACTCAAATTAATCGCCCAATTATTTTCTTTTCATCAACCTAAAAGTAAGTTGTCTCTAGTTAAATATTTTTAATTAAGGTATATTGATTAACAACAACGATATCTATGCTACAAGCAACAAAGACCATACAATTAAATTTGTAAATATTATACAACTTGGAAATATAGAAATTAGGAAGTTATACTAACAGTAGAAACTTTTCAACTAGATCAAAATTCAGATGTTATTTTTTTAAAAAAATGTTTGCATTATTAATATTCATCATAAAATTGATTAATATTTTATGATGATTTTAAGACTATAGTAAGATTTATTGTGATCGTTCTTTCTTTATTCAGGCTTTGAGACAAATGATGAGTAACTTATGCAAATTAATTAGTTCAAACACTAAGCTCGTTGACGCCCACATTTCACCCCGCGTGTTTTGCTAATATTACATATGAATTCGTTTGACCTACTTTTTTTTGTCAAGATTACACCCGTTAGATATAGAGAAAGTGTTTTCGAAGGACTCTAGATTCAAAGCGAACCATCCAACATAGGATTATAAGAAAAGAAACAACAAAATAGCAAGAAACAAAACCATATTTATAACTATATATATCAAGAACTAAGAAGTACATAAGCTAAATAATAACAACAATTAATAACATATCAAGTGTAATCTCAGAAGTATCATTTGAGCAGGGTAGAATGTATACCATCGTTGTCCCAACCTTTTTGAGGTAGAAAGTGTTTTAGATTGACCCCAACACAAGAAAAGATAATATTCGACGCATAATTATAAGAAAAATGGTAATAAAAATAGCAAGATACAAAACAATGTTTATATCTGTATTGGTTATTAAATTTGGGATAGTAAAGTTATTAAATGTATGTTTATTTATGTGAGAATAAATTAATAAAATGGTGAAATATATGCAATAAAGTAAAGTTCTTTGTATAATAATGGAAAATATAGACTATTTTGTAAATTCAATTAATGCCATTAAGAGGAAAAACAAGGAAATGAGCGAAAATTCTTAACTGAAGCATAAAACGGTACAAAAGCGCTTTACGCATAAAATTTGATAATTTTAAAAATGTACGGTCCAATATAAATATTACTTTATGTTTCTCAATATATAATACCGAGTAATACCAAATGACCAGAAATTTGGCGAGAACTTTAAAAAGTTTATAATATCCTTTTTATTTTAAAATAAACTAATCTTTTTTTTTTATTTTTTTAATTGAAATGTATTAAAGTTAAAAGGGTAAAAATGTTTAAAAAGATAAAATAATATAGTGTGAAATATGTAATTCTGCCTAAATTTTCTGACCAAAAGAATTTTTCCATTTGATATCATACAATATTATATTTTGGAAAATTCATATTATTTTACTGGATAATATATAAATTCGCTTGATATAATATTTTTTTGGCTTCATACCAAACACACCCTTTATGCATAATATTATATGTATAACCATGTATAACTAGTATATAATATCTATATATCAGTTAAAATAAATTAAAAAAATCCCTTTTATACTACAAAACAACGCACAAATCCCTTTTATAACCATATATATAATAGGTATTTATATAATATAAATATCATTCCCCTTTGTTTGGAATTGAAGGAAATTATATATATATAGAGTAAGTTAAAGAAAAAAAAAGGTTTTATTCCCTCTATTTAGGTTTATAACATTTTCTATTTGAGAGCTAGAAAATACGTCAAAACATTATTTAGGTAAATAAGTTCATATACACAAAGTTAAAAGAAGGATTGACTTCACTAAGGTCACCATATATCCTAGCTAATCTATATAACTCTCTCCTTTATTTGAACTCGAGAATGACTTTTTGATAAGCTCACGTAGGCATAATTTGTAGCAGGATGCAACTTGAGGACTTTCGTGAGGGCATCCGCCCTAACACTCTCGTTTATAAATATGAAACACTTAATTTTGAAATTTTAATTCAATCTAATACATTGAGTAGAAAATATATTAAAAATGAACTTTTAAAGTTTTTTATTCAATTTTCTTGTACATGAGATATATGGTCCCAAATCAAGAAAGAAGGGAACAAAACCTTTGCTTTCAAAAGAATTTTCCATCATCATCATAATAATAATTCATCAGTATGAGGAATTTTGTCCATTTGTAATACTATTTGTCCTACATTTTTTCAAAAATAATAATAAAAAAAAAGTGCATTGAAGCCTTTATTTATAAAAAAAAATTCTTGATTATGACTTTGTGTACAATATATTTATAGCATGCATCTGACAGAAAATAAAAATCATGCAAACAAAACATAATGAATTAATTGGAGTAACTACCAAGATATCAAAATTATATTTTCTCAACATACAAAACTCAAAAAATCCATTCCATCTTCATGTTATGTTGCTTATATAAAAAAAATCTTGTCACACCTATTTAAGTTCGATAAAATATAGATGTGGATATGAGATATGATAATAAATTTGATCGATTTAACTTGGGTGTGATTTGACTATACATCTATGGATTATGATCAAGAAGTACAATTTAATTTAATTTAAATTTATATCATATAAGATATATAGTAACGTAAAGTACTAGAATATTTTGCTATCATATGAGATGCTAACTTATAATTGAAAAAATATCAAAGTATTTACATAAAAATTTCATTATGTTATCTTTAATTTAATTTATTTCAATTGATTGTAAAAAAAAATAGACCTATATATATATGGTAAAATATGCATTTAAATCATATTTTTGATTTTGAATTACTCCATACATATGAGACTGAAGTTACAAAAAAAAAATTGTATTTGGAGTACTAGCAAACTCAAACAAGTTAAATGGAGACGTCCAAATAGAATGCCCCATAAAAAAATTAATTATCATCAAACAATTTAAAATTTCTAGACTTTTCTAAAACTGGTCCAATTAGAATATATTTTGGTTTCGAAGGGGAGGAATTAACCTTTCATAACACTTATTCAGTCGTACTAGTATAAACCCACTGATTAATTTTCGATGAGAGCTTAAGGAAAGAGACAAAATCTAGCTCTCCGACAAATTAGAACACGAGTGGAGGCTATCAATCCGATTTCAAAACTAGTTGGTATATTCGAATAATAATAATAAAAAAAGTTTTCGGGTTTTCTATTGTTTTGTATACATGGGCTATGACAGCCCAAATGAATGAAGCCCATTAGAGAGGCCCAAATTAATCTTATCTGAACAGCCCATTTCAGAAGCCTCTTACCTGTTCGATGAAATGCCTCAAAGAGAGTAAATTTATCCAAGTTCTTGAACAATCAACATTTTTTGGTTAATGGGAATCTTCATTTTGGTGTTATAGTTTACTATAAAGATTGAAAATGGAGAAAATAATGGTGCTGCAGTGTAATTCATCTTCTCCATTTACGCAGCTATGGCCAATTACAGTTACAGCTACAGCTTATCAATGCAGTTTTAGCTGCTCTAATGTTGTTTCTTTCAGATTTCCAAGAAGAATTAACATGGGGTTTCGTTCTTTTCAAAGAATTTCTAGTAGGAATAGTGTAGTTAACTTAAGAAAAGCTAATTTTTGGGAAGATCCTGATGATGGTAGTGATAGTGAAGAAGAAGAAGAAGAAGAAGAAGAAGAAGAAGAAGAGGAGGAGGAGGAAGATATGGATGTTGAGAGTAGCTTTGAATATGAAGAAAATAGAGCTATGGCCAATTCTACAAATGGTTTGTCTAACAGGGAAGATGAGTTTTTGAAAGGTACTTCCTTTTTCCTGTTTTCAACTTGAAAAGTGATTAGTTTATTCAATAACAACATAAGCAGTGTAATTCCACAAGTCGGGTATCGTAGAGATTTTATATATATATTGAGAAGCTTGTTATAGTAGAGATTGGAGAATAATGTTAATAAGTTGTGTAGCAAAGTTTCTTTCTTGATTTAGTTTTGTACCCAAGCGAACCTCTTATCAGTGTCGAAGCTGGGACTTTTACGAAGGAGTTCAAAATATGAAGAAGTAAATACATGAAGAAGTCAATAGAATTCAACATTTAGTAATATTAACTTTCCATCGAAGGGGGGTTCGGATGACCCCTTGTAGCCACGTGGCTCTGCCCCTGCCTCTGGTGATTGTCATTCTAGGGAAATAACTTTTCTTTTTCCTTGTGATGCAGTGTCTGATATATTTTGAATGTCTAATATCTGTTCTAGTTGTCCGAATACCAGGGGGGGCGTAGTGTATATGTTATGGGTTTGTCCAATACCAGTAGTTTTGATTCAGACTTCAGACGTTGTATATGTGTTAAAAGATGCACTAAAGTACAGATGATTAATTTTGAACCAAGTAAATTAGATGAGCTGTGTTAGAATTCCAAACTCGCACTCGTAAAGTTCAAATCCCGAATCCATCTCTGATTCTGCAGGTTCAATTAGCTGCCCCCACTCTCCCTCCAAAAGAAGTTCATTATGCGGGGAAGTGAAAGATAAAAGTATTAGTATCTACTTTCTGTTTCTATTTCAAAGTTGAACAGCTTTTGAGCCCAGAGATATTCTATTTATTACGAATCGAGGAAACTGAATCCTAGAGATATTCTGTTTGGGAAACTAGAGTAGAAATTGAAAAATGGATGATTCCAGAGAATGATGCTAAGAAGTTGTGTTGCATAATTTCGTCCGCAATTCGTTTTGTAACAAGCTTCAGTTGGCAGGAGCTCTAGTGCATCAATTCAGCTTATCTTTTGAAAACCTGATTATTTTCTTTTTCCTTGTGATGCAGTATCTCGTATCTTTTGGATCTCCAGAATCTGTTATAGTAGTCTCGAATGTTTCACGTATAGTTATCTGATACCTTTTCGAATCTCAAATATCTGAAACTAGCATGTTCTTTTGTTTTTCAGAAGTTGAACAGCTTTTGAGTCCAGAGGAAAGGGAAATTTTGTATCACAATCAAACTCCAGAGCTGGATAAGATATCAACTGTAAGTTCCAAAGGATTCAGCTGCTTCTTTCATATTACATTCTTCTCTGACAAATAGATTAGTATGCAAGCAACGGACTTGCTATTCGTACCGTCTTAGATACTACCTACAGTCTTTAGAGACCAAAATCCATATTATTCAAAAGAATCTATGGATATGCTAGTATAATCGCGTATTCTTTTGCTGGTTTCTGGAGCAAGTCCTGATACTCTCGAACGTGCTTCTACTCCAGGAAAAATGGAACCCTCTTCACACTTTTGCACTAGCAGGGCAGATACGATTTATGGATAGACTTCTAGAGGAGGGTCTTGATATTGATGCCATTGACAAGGTATTTACTCTATCCATAATATAGATGGTGTTGATTAACGTTCAATACTTGTTTGTTCGTTGTGTTTGAAGTAGTTATTACGTTAATTGGTGACAGGAAGGGCAAACAGCTCTTCACCACGCCGTTTTTGGTAAAAAAGAGGCTGTGATCAGTCATCTTCTAAGAAAAGGTGCAAACCCTCAAGTCAGGGATACGGTGAGACAACTTGTTTTTGTTTTTCAACTCCATCAACAACTTGCTTAAAGTTTCATTGCGTTGGGTCGTATTTAGATCTTTTTCATCATGTTAACAGGATGGTGTCACCCCTCTACATTATGCAGTTCAAGTAGGAGCCTTGCAAACAGTTAAAATGTTAATCAAATACAAGGTTGACGTGAATGTTGCTGATAATGTAAGTGGATGTTTTATTTCATTTTCTGACATTTTTGTCGTCTTGCTAGCTTAGCGACGAGTTATTCTTTCTTACAGGTTGGTTGGACGCCACTGCACGTGGCCATGCAAAGCAGAAACAGAGACATAGCAAAAGTTCTTCTTGTCAATGGAGCAGATAAGTACAGAAAGAATAAGGTAAATTTGTGTATAATTGTAACTTCAGCGCGGAACTAGAGTTATTTCTGGTGCAATCGTTAAGGCTTAAAATGGTGGATGAACTATGAAAATGGTAGATGAACTATATTTTGAATCTCCTTAGTGGAAATCCCGACTTCACCAATAGATGTGCCAATCCAACTCAAATGGTAGATGTACTATAAAGATTTATTATCCACTATAGTCAAAGTGAAAATGTGTAAACCATAAAACAAATTACATGAAAGTCAACCTATATTAGGCTGAACCGAACTAGAGAAGTAGTTCGAAAAAAGAAATTAGTGCTTCCACAACGATTTCTTCTTCCTTTTTCTCAAACATCGTCACTGAACCCCATTTATGGGGAAATGGGGAGATTCTTGAAGTTCAACTATGACTTACACGGCAATAGACAATCTAGTGGAGGAGCAGCTTATAAACTCGCCTTCTAGGAAAGATGGAATTGATGAAGTTACTGAAACAGCACTTCGAATCTATGGTTGTGATCTCATACAAGAAAGTGGGATTTTGCTAAGATTACCTCAAGCTGTAATGGCCACTGGTCAAGTATTACTTCATCACTTTTACTGCAAGAAATCATTTGCCCGTTTTCATGTGAATAGTGTTGCAGCTAGTTGTGTTTGGCTTGCATCAAAACTCAAAGAAGCCCGAGAAAAGCAACGCAGGTGTTTGTTGTTTTCCACAGAATGGAATATAGGAGAGAAAACTTATCTATAGAACATCTAGATACATCTTCGAAGAAATATATTGATTTGAAAGCAGACCTAATCAGAAC
The DNA here is from genome assembly GCA_022817965.1 of Solanum lycopersicoides. Lineage (NCBI taxonomy): Eukaryota > Viridiplantae > Streptophyta > Magnoliopsida > Solanales > Solanaceae > Solanum > Solanum lycopersicoides. Next base: position 2,904,058 of record CM040626.1, read on the forward strand.
AGAGAGGCATCTTTTAAAAGAGATGGGTTTCCTCTGCCATGTCGAGTTGCAACTCTTGAAACACCTGCAGAATTGAGACAAGAAGCTTCGAATCTTGCAAATGACAGTTTGCGCACAACACTCTGTGTAAGATTCAATTTGTCAATAAAAAACTGTGTAAGATTCAAGAGTGAGATTGTGGTCTGTGGAGTTGAATATGGTGCAGCCGTAGATTTCAAGTGACCTTCCCAGAGAATCTTCCTTGGTGGAAGGCATTTGATGCAGACAAGGCTGATATTGATGATGTTTGCGGAGTTCTCGCTCATCTTTACAGCCTTCCAAGGCGCAATGCATTCCTGTGTGCAAGGAAGGAGGCCCCTTTGCTTAATCAAACAGATCAAGAGACTGGCCATCGTTTCCTGTATCTACGGAAGGTTTGTTGGATGTTCCACCAGTGGATGGAGATACTGAGGAAGTTGCTAAGGATGCAGTAACAAAAGCTACCCTCGATAAGTTAAAAGGACTCAAAGAAGAGCGATGATGACTCTAAAAGCATGCCTTCAAAAAGGGAGTCAAAAGAAGACCCTGGAAGAGCTGACAGTAGAACAGATGCCGCTGGAGGAAAGAAGAAGGAGAGAGAGAGAGAGGGACAAGGAAAGACTAAAGTCCCGTGAATGTGGTTGGGGAACGAAATCTGACAGGGAAAGGGGGTGAGGGACGGAGAAAAATCCAAGGAAAGGAATCATCATTCAAGAGACGAAGGTCACTCAGAGAAACCAAAACATCACTCTTCTCGAGATTGTGATTACCAGTCTTATCCATCACAGGAGAAGGATCTTCGTAGACACCATTAGCTTGGAGAGCGGCCTGGCAAAATGTTACCATGCCAAATATGTTTTTGGTTTTTCTGGAGCATAGCTGCAGCTCTTTGCATATATCTGAGAGTGCCTTCTTAGTGAAACATTGGTTTTACCTCGCCTATATATATCATCTAAGCTCTCCTGTAATCGAGACATTGGTTTTACCTATTTGCTTTTACTTCCCCTGAACAATTGACTTACCTTTGCACTACAGTTATATACTTACGTGACTGGGAAAAAATGTGTATGCCATAGTTTACTAATATACATTCACTTTAGCTTATGACTTAACCATGGTATAGTTGTATGATTTGGTGTAAACACGGGTTTCAGGTAAGATTTTTTTGATTATTTTAGGTGGGATGAAAGCGGATTTTTCATAGCGTGGGACTCCTCTTTGCACTACTTATACCCTACCTATGTTTCTTTTTTCTTAAATATATGCATATGAAAATTTAATAACCTCTGGACATTTACATTTCACAGGATGGTAAGACACCCCTTGATATTAGCCTTTGTTATGGCAAAGATTTCAAGTCTTATGATCTGGCTAAGTTACTGAAGCTTGTGAATGCTAATAGAGAGCTGTGATTGGCATTTTCTTTTGCATTTTTACTCCCAGCAAAGATGAAAACAATCAATCATAGTCGAAGAGGAAGTTCTTCAACATGTTGAGACGGATACATAGAAGCACAACTCAGAGCAACTTTTGGACATGGAATCACTAGAATTGTAGAATATTTGGACAGTTATGTAGTCAGTCTTGTTGTAAAAATAAAACAGAACCTGTTTTCTTATAATATATATGTGCCAGTTTTGATTTTAGCACATTATATTGTGCTTGTATCAGATGAATAGGCAAGTCATGGATTTACTTCTTCAACAACGACGACATAGTATACGTGGACTTTACACCTACCTCATGGTAATTAAGAAGAAAAAAGCACTATAATATGGAAGTGTCACAAATATGGATCCTAATATGGCTGTAACATATGATCTACTTGCAAACAAGAATATCGAAAATATTTTAACGCAAGTTAATTAGTTTGCTATATATAGGTTATGCAGTTCACAGCAGGTACCGCAATCATAATTGTTATCTCATCAAACATTGCCCCTAGCATTTTACTGACCGTGATGTGCTAGATATCGTTTGATCAGTGCTTTGAATAGACGGAGGTTTACTACAAGTACAATAACATCTAAAACAATGCATTTTCTGATTCTAAGGAACAGGTCAATCTCCGCTTGCACAACCTTTACAGCCGCAATGGACACATTCTATAACCTTCTCCTCCCTTAGATGCTGTGGAACTCGGCAGACACAGGTTGTTTGAAAGTTGTGATCCCGCGGTTGCATGCACCTCAAACAGCAGAGACGTTCATAACCAGGCTGTAATTCAAAGGCAAAACCATCAAAATTGTGACAAAGTATACACAACTATGGAACCCCCACCCACACACAGGAGAAATGTACTAAACAAGAGGCAAAACAGAAATACATTCAAAAAGAAGAGATACACATTGACATATGTTCCTTTTTCCATTTTGCAAGAACTGAAGCAGAGAGGATGAACATACCTTTTTCCATTTCGCAATCAAATTTCGATCAGCATATCCTTGATCCATGCAAAACTCATATAATTCCTTGGAGATCTCTTTCCTCCTGTGAAAGAGATCAAAAATATACCGGCTCTTCTGATGAGCAATTTTGAAAATAGGCCACAAAGCCTCGCATTTTCTTTTGCCATCATGAGGATCATTCTCAGCTGTACCAGCAGTCAAACAACAATAAAATTCATATCAACGTTACGAGGTGACATCATTTTAACTACATAGAAACAACAAACACAAAAATGGATTTTATGACAATACCTTCCCTCATTTTTGCTTGGAGTTCACTAAGAGTAGGTTCAATCAACTCCCATCCCTCTGGATATTTGACACGGTTTGTTTTTACTTTAGGCATGACCTTAGCTGCACCACACACACATAAATGTAAGACTTACTTATCAGTGACCTTAAAGAAAATGTATTTGACACGGTTTGTTTTTACTTTAGGCATGACCTTAGCTGCACCACACACACATAAATGTAAGACTTACTTATCAGTGACCTTAAAGAAAATGCATGTAATTGTAAAACATAACTGACAAATTTATCTCAACTTTCGACTTAATCCAGAGAAATGCCACAAATAATTTTGGTATATGATAGAAGATGATAGCACAATTGGGTTCCAAAGCACCATTTGACCAACAAAAGCCGAACTGATTTTTTATGTGATAATTTTACACTACTCAATACATAATCTAGTAAAATTACATGAGCAGGCTATTATGCTCGGTGTTTCATGCTTAAATTTCAGGGCCAATCATACTGAATTATGTGTTACAAATTCAAGAAAATTACAGTTGAAGGGGAACTTCCCGACGGGAAAGAAGAAACAAGTGCTCATGACTGCTGGTGATATGATAGAAGAAATATATGCTGGCTGATATCTCTTTCAGTTTTTCTTTTGTTTCTTTCCCTTGTTGCCAAATACACAGAGCAAAGACGTTTAACAACTTGGTAAAGAGGCTACAGGTGAGTACAAAGAAAAAATTCTGTGAACTGCAAGCCATTAATACTTGTAATTAACATGACGATAAGTTTTGTTTGTAATGATATCCCCTAGGCAAAGATGACAACAATATTAAATAAAAACTTTACCAATTAAAAGAACTTGATCAAAACAAGTTCTTCACAAAAATATAATGATGACACTTTATCTTTTGGATTTCTCCACATATTGGCACCATTACACGGTAATAAGTCATAATAAGAATTTTAGCAGTATTACCAACAACAACATACCCAATTAATCCCTCGTGGGGTCCAGGGATGATAGGATGCACCCTACACTTGTGGGGTAAAGAGGTTGTTTTCCGATAGACTCTTGGCTCGAAAGAAAAGTATCTGATGATCGGGAGAAAATAAAACAGCAAAATTGCAAAGATACAAAACAAGTATATCAACATGTAGTAATACACACTGAAGTATAAGAAATAACGAGATAATTAAATAGCACTACTAAAAAGGAGAGGAAGAGGCTAGCCCACTACCTCTCCCACAAATTAGCAGCAGTGCCATTAACACAAATTAGCATGTCATGTTAACAAAGCTGAGTGTAGAACAACCTAGCAACCCAACTGGTATCAGAGTAGCTACAGCGCAGCAGCAACACTAAACTGAAGGGCCTCAGTAAGTGTAGTTTACTTTAGGCTTTGGTCACCCAAGCTTGGGCGTCAGATGTGTGAGGATAGGGAATTTGGTTGGGCTGATAGAATTTTAAAAAAGAAAAAGAGATTAGCCTTAAGGAGCCCAGCAGAAGCTCTTTATAAACTTTGGTTAAAAAACAACAAGAAACCGAGTGCTTGACAGTGACAACTAAACTGAAATACAAAAAGAAAAAAAAAACTACAAACAAAATCGACCATGTATCTCTTATCTCCCAATCTCTTCACATATCTCATCCATCACTTGCAATCGTCTCCATCCCTTAGAACCCAATCTTGTTCCACCTCTCTCACTTGTTTATTTATTCAGGCTCATTTCTGGTTCCTATTGCCTCAGTTATTGACGTTTAACGTCAACTGTGGCAGCACATATATGGCATCAAAACAATGAAATATAAAGACACTGATGATAAATATATTGTCTCAACTTTTGCTTCACAATGCATTTCCTTTCAGAATAGCTATTCTATATTTAGAATACATGCTGTTTAGATTAGTTCTTTTAAATGGTTTTCTTCTTTAAATCACCAAATATTTAGCACCGTGGGTCTTGGTTTTGTTGTTTCATCAGAAACTTGTATGATATATAGGATTACTCTTTACTTGCACTAAGGAAAACCGAGAGTACAGTTTTGCACTCAAGGGTGTGACTTAGTGTCGCCCCTTTATACGAGGTTCATTGGCAAGGAAAAGTATGCCTTAGAACCTCAATGACACTCAACACGTTTTAAGCCTCGCACCAGGGCTTGTGCCTTTTCATGTTGACTACACAACCATGAATTGTTTGTGCATTTTTCACTCCAATACTAAATCATTTGTCTCTTAAAAAAAATTATGGTTTCTCAGTCTTGCAACAGTAACATAATCATGCCCAAAATCTCATAAACCAAACTATACATTAAAATTGCAATTTAGGGTTTCTTCGGTCTTGCAACAGTAACATAATCACGCCCAAATTCTCATAACCCAAATTATACACCAACTCGACAGTAATTGCAATTAACTTTTTTTTCACTATAATTAGATGCAACAAATACAATGTTACTTTCGAATTTCAGAAAATTTAAACTAAATTCCTACAACAAAATTCTCAAATCCAGCAAACATTGTGAGATAATCGAATACAAAAGAACTTATTAAAAGCTTAACGAATTAACCAAATATAATAAGCAAAAGGATACTTTAACTGTTCAAATAACACAAAAGCAACTTAACGGTGTAGAATATTAACTTCCGATCAAACTTAACGCCGGTGTCAGTGAGAACGACGTCGTCAGAGGCGGAGGAAGCTCCGTTGAGGTCTGAATCTGGAAACTTCGATTTCTTATCGGAAAAAGAAAAAAAGAAAGTTGATTTTGTTCTTTGCTAATAATTCAAGTCGGATCTTGGAGCGGAATACGTGGGTAACCCGAATCCGAATATGATTTGACCCTTTTTAAATATAGAACGGAAAAAGATTTTAAAAAAAAAATGCTTAAACTATCATTTTTATCCTTCATTGATTTATTTTCTCTTTTTTTTTTTATAAAAAAATTGTCGTATTAAAAAATGGCGAATTTTTTATCATAAGACTCAAAAAATCGAGAGGATTTCATATCTAAGATTTCAAGACTCATAGAGGTGATTTTAAGTTGATTGAGATTGAGTAGTCAATGTATACGTTATGTATAGTCAATTCATACAATATAGTTAAGTTATATTCAACTTTCTGAGTGCATCATAATGTTTGATCAGTATACAACTCATGTATGAATTTGAAAAACTATATTGTATGGTTAATGCATACAACATATAAAAAATAATTACAAGCATATACCTCTTTAAATCTATACCACATCCAATAATTACAATATATACCCCATTACTAATTTCGCTTAAGTGATACTAAATCAGTATTATATACTATATTGGTATCATTAAGACTGATAATTTCGCTGAATTGATACCAAATTAGTATATATATTGTATTAGTATATATACATATATACTATTATAATGTCATTGACTAACAATTTTTTGAACAAGAAATCTTAATGAAATCAATACAATATATATATATATATATAATATAATATATATATATATATATATATTTATAGTAACAGTTAAGCGAAATTATCAAACTTAATGATATCAATACAATATATGATAATGATTTAGTATCACTTAAGCGAAAATTACCACCCTTAATGAATGGTGATATGGATTGTAATTATTTATGAGAGAATGAGTATGAATATTTCAGGAATTACTTTGAATTTGGGTATAAATTTGTACTGATTTTATGATCCATTTTTGTAGTTTTCTCAAGAATATCAATGCATACTTCCTCTATAATGGGCTTCCACCATTTGGGCTGTGAGTAGCCCATGTATGTTCCACTCTCTAGGAATAACAAAGAAACATGTATTTACTAGAGCCGTCAATATGGGCTAGGCCCGTTGGGCCGGCTTGATATAACCCGAGATTTAATAGGGATGGGCTAAGATTTTTGGAGCCCATTTAAGAAAAGGGTTTTTTAGCCTGGCCTGACTAAGCCTATTGATTGAGGGGCTTGAGAAATATAAATAAGGCAGGCCCGTGGGCCAATAAAAATTAATTAAAAAAATATAATATAATATTAGAATTTATAATTAAAGAGAGTCCAAACTCAAAATAATTAGGTTAATATTTTATGGCAAAATTGTATATGATAGCAAACTATTAATTCAAATTAAATGCTATAAATATACTTTGATTTAATTGTACCCTATAGAGAACTATAGCTATTTTCGCCATTCTCCTTGGTGGAATCTCGCTCGCCACTCTCGTTTGGTGGCAGTCTCGCTCGCCTCTCTCGCTTTTTATACAAACACAAATGTATAAAATGCGTTTGTGTTTGTATAAAGCAAGAGAAAATTGTATAAATACATATATTTTCGTTCCCCTCTCTCCCCTCTCCCATATCTCGCCTGCCACTCTCCCTAATCTCGCTCTCCACCGTCGCCTCTCACGCTTATACAAACAGAAAGAAAATGTATAAATTGTGTTTCTGTTTGTATAAAACGAGAGAAAATTTATATACACATGCAAATACATATATTTTCATCCTATGCACTTAATTATACAATAAAAATACTTCCATGCCCAGTTTCTTTTGCCTTTCTCTCTTTCTTGTTTTATACAAATTCAAATTGTATATAATTCTCTCTTTCTCGTTATATACAATTCGATTCAATTGTATATTCCCTGCCCAAGTCCCTTTTGCCTTTCTCTCTTTCTCGTTTTATACAAATTCAAATTGTATATAATTTCTCTCTTTCTCGTTTTAACAATTCGTTTTATACAATTCGCTTTAATTGTATATGTATAACAAATTACACATATATATATTTGCTATGGAGCGCAATTATGCAAACTTTGTTATAACATACAAATATGAATTTTGTGTTTGCTATATGTGAAAGTTGTCCTATTTCTATTTGTATATTTATACTTTTACTTAAAAAAAAAAACTTAATAAATGTTATAAAGATAATTTTATTTGTGGATTTGATTAACAAGTAGTAACATTAACATGATGTAATATTGTTTTGTCCATATTTATGATAATATTTTTAAATTATAATTTATAATTTAATTTAATAATTATAAAAATATATACTTTTTTTTAAAAGTGATCTGGCCCGGCAAGCCCGTAGCCCACGTACTCATGGGTTGGACCGACCATTTTCTAGCTCACGTCAAGAATGGGCTAGCCCGGCCTGGCCTGTAAAATGTCAAAGCCTGTATGAATTAGCCCAGATGGGATGGGCCAGCCCATATTGACAGCTCTAGTATTCACATCCATTTGGGCTTTGAATAAACCTTGCATGTTCGACTCTCCAGAAATAATAACAAGGGCTAGTTTCAAATATATATAATAACGTAATTTATTTACAATAAATATGATCACATTTTATTTACATAAAAAATAGTCAAAACATATTGTATAGTTTGCCAAAGGTTATAAAAAGTACTCATCAATTATAAAATATAGTTTATCTATATATGAGCTATATACATACTATACATCATGATACACTAAAAAGCTGAATATAGCTTAATTATATATGAAGTATACATTAATTATATACAAAATATACACTAACGATATATAAAGTATACATTTAGCTTGTGTGTGGAGGACTATTTACGGGATCATCTTCTCCCATATTACTACATTGTTTTGTTAAAAACTTAAAGCATACTTTGTTGCTAATGTGAAAGCCACTAATCTATCACTTAAAAGCTTAATGATTTATTGGGAGTTGATGCTGGCCACAACAAAGTCTTAAACAAGAAAAAAGTATTTTTGGCTAGGAGAATTATTCATTTTTATTTGAAATGATTTCTTATTTTATTTTTTTCAAAATAAACATTGGATATAAAATTTCAAAATTCAATTTGAGTACTTGATCTCGAAACTTTTATTCTAACTGCATCATCATAAATTTGAACTAAAGTATTTTATTTTTTTCTTTACGAAAAAATATCACTTGATAAGGAATAATTCTTGGTCTAATTCAACTTAAAACGCTAATTCAATAGGTGAAGATTTCTGTAACAACTCTCAACTCTAAATCATTCGTCGTAAGTATATGATCTTAAATGGGGTGGTGTCCCTACTTGCTCATGTATTTTAATATCTTTTATCTAGTGTGGCAACTAGCAAGGATATCGGAAATGTCTTAGGGTCATAAGTGTCCTCAAAATTGCAGGCCATATAAAATCATTGAGGAAAATTTTCAAAATATCAATATTATGATATTTAATATGACTCATTAGCCACATTTTCAATATTTATTTAAAATATCAATAGTGAATGATAATTTTATCTATTATGAAAAATCAAATGCTTTTATAAATGTGTTTTCCAAATCCTAATCCTAAAGTGATTCTTCAAGTTAAATTAGCAAGTTCCATATTTAAAAGGAAGAGTGCAAAACCGACTTATTCTAATGCGAAGTCTTTTAATAATTGACAAAAAGTTCAATTAACATTATTAAGGACTTTCATGCTTTTAATATAAATATAAATATAAATATATTAGTGCCAAAAATTGGAAAAGTCCAAACCAACTTATTCTTGTAAAAGTGACCTCCAAAGGTGGATTGTTAAAAAACAAAACAAAAAATTAAATCATCAACCACCGTTTGAAGGTAATTTTGAGTTTATCAAAATTAGATAGTCAATATATGTTTCATGCAAATGAAGATATACTTCATGTATAGTTAAAGTCTATTCAACTTTTTGAGTTGTATATATAGGCTATATTACATAGTCAATGTACATTTTCTATGATTTTTAGCAAGCATAGTAGACGATCATACTTCCTATAATTTTATAACTATTTTTTATGGAAATAAAATATAACTATATTTATTGTAAATTATAGTAAAATCTTATTAAATTAGTACTCAGTTAATTAATAATTTTCTCTAATTTCAATTTGGGCCAATGAAAAAATTATTAATTTCGATAAGATAATAAGATGATATTTCAAAAGAGCCCTATATAAATATATGATTACATTAATTATAAATTAATAATTCTTTAAATGTATATCTAAGAAAATTTAGTGAAATATGATATCATTATTTCCTATTTTTTGTTAAAATTTAATCTAGTTGAAGCTCATCTATAACTTTTCTTATTGCATCCAAAAATTTTGACGTTGTGAATAATTCTAGATACAATTGTTTCCTTACGCGTAACTAAATCCAAAGGAATTTATATCTTCAATTTTATCATCAACATTGTTTTCCCAATGATGTCCACAATTTATTCTAAGATCTGGACATCTGAATATGTATTATTCTCACTTATCCAATAAGTTATTAAAACCATTTTATTGTGATAACAGATCATTAATCATGACCTTAAATTCATGTATGACATTTTCACAAGTGAGTTCATTCAAATTCTTTGAGATTTCATCTCTAAACAATTTTTTTGGTGTCGAAATACTCTTTAAATTAATATATATTAATTTATAGATTAAATAACACCTTAACTACGTGAGTGTTCTATTGTCCTACTAAACAATCTTGAACTGATATTATTATATCATTTTTTGTCACTAATTTTTACAAGTATTTTATTGTAAAGTATATCTTCTTATTTTTCTTATTATTTTAGCTCCTTTTTTTCCTTTTTTTCTTCTTTTTTTTCCTTCTTTTTCTTCAAAAATTCATTGTCATCTTTATTGAAGTTTCTCACTTTTCAATATCATTATTTTACCACAACTTCACCTTCCTTCTTTTTTTTCCACTATTAATTTTACTCACTTTAATTTTAAAACTTTATCTAAATAATTGCTTACATTTCAAACAATTTGATAAACCTATTAGATTTCAAGATGATTAGAAAGCATCATATACTTTTCTTTTGTCCGATTTAAATTAAGTTCTTTCGATTTTTGGGAAATTCGTTGATTCTTTTAAAATTAACATTCTAATTTTGAAATTATATGAAAATGAGTAATTATTGATGATACCTTCAAAATTATAAATTTTATTTGAAAAATAATTAGTTTTGTTATCAATAATTTCATAAAATTTAGAAAATAGTATAAATTCTATAAAGAATTTGCCTCGAGAAGAAGAAAAAAAATTAAAAAATAGGAGAGGCGTTCAACTTGACGTGGGGGTCGGGTAAGGGTGGAAGATGGAGAAAATGAAAGGATGGATCACTTGAAAGTGAGATGGAAGATAAAGTGAATTTAAAATGAAATCAAAATTAAACTAAGTCAAAAAGTAAGAAAGAGAGAAATATAAAGAAAAAAAGGAATAAAGAAAAAACTTGAAGTGAAAAAAATTACATGTTTAATTAAATTAACACTTCATGTAATGACTGGTGTGTAAACACACTTGCTTCTTAAAATTAGGACGGATTGAAAAATAATATAATAATATATGTTCAAAATTATATAGTAAGATGATAAAATTATTGCAAATTTATGATGTTTTTTTAAAAATTTAGAATAACTTATATGGTGACTTTATGTTTTTCTCTTTATTATAAAGATCATGAAACGTAAAAGCATTACCAAAAAGGATAATGCATTTGTCCTTCTCTTTAAATCTTTTTGTAGTGATTTTCTGCGTCTTTTTTTTTATATATATGCATTGTTTGATCTTTTCTTTATCCCTATAAGAAATACTAAACAACAAAAAATGTTTTATTCGGAATAAAATTATAAAAAATTATCTAATTAATATTTTACAGACAGCGTTCGACTAATTATATTATACAAAATACGAATATATTGAAAATTTGTTTCATGTTTGTAAGTAAAAAATCCGAGTCTATTTCATTGCAAGTAACTCATAATTTGAATGACAACTTCTGTGAAAGTAATTTTGATTCTCTTGTAATTATTTTAGATTTTGACAACTTCTGTTTTATTGCTTGTATCTCGTTATATGCATCTGATTCATGGATTGTAAGTTGAATTATTTTTCTGTTGATTGCTGCTATAATTTGTGATTAGTCAGTTATTGAAATACTAACTTCATATCTCTGACAAAATACTGTTAGATTATGCTTTTGTGAGTATTCATTTGTTAAATTTGTTGCATTATGACCTAATTGTTGTAATTTACAATGTTGAATTTACTTGATACCTCTAATGGAACACTGTTAAATTATGCTCTAATTTTGTAATTAGGTTAGATTGCCTGAATCATGACTAAAACAAAAACTGGAAAGGATGAGAACAACAAAACAATGAAATGTAAGACATACAACAAACATTTTAAGATTGGTGATCGTGCCAAACATGATAAGACATGCAAGAAGGATATGGTACATAAGGGCTAAACCCATATATGCTTCGGCATTTTAGGGGTCAGGCCGGGCTAGCCCATATTGGGTGTGAGCCATAAGACGGCCGGCCCAACCCACAAGTACGTGGGCTAAAGGCTTGCCAAGCCAGCCGACTAATTAAAAAATTATATTATTTTTAGAATTATTAAATTAAATTATAAATTATAATTTTAAAATATTCTCATAACTATCAAAAACAATATTACATGAGGTTAATGTTACTACTTTTTAATCAAATTTACAAATAAAATTATCTTTATAATATTTATTAAGTTTTTTTCAAGTAAAAGTATAAATATCTAAATAAAAATATTAACCTAATTATTTTGAGTTTGGACTCTCTTTAATTTTAAATTTTAATATTATATTATATTATTTAATTAATTTTTAGTAGCCCACGGGCCGGCCCTATCGATATTTATCAAGTCCTACAAATCAGCAGACTTATTCAGGCCGGACTCAAAAATCCTTTTCTCAAATGGGCTCCAAAAATCGTAGGCCAACCCATACTGACGGATCTATACATAAGTATTTAATTACTGATTAAAATAATATTTAAAACTTAGAGTTAACACCATAAACTAATATGAAATTCTTTTGTTCAGACAGAATAAAAAAGCAGATACTCTGTTGAAATGTTGATTTCAATTACTCTGTTGAAATGTTGAGTTCAAATACTCTGTTGAAATGTTGAGTTCACTTCTCTGTTGAAATGTCGAGTTCAATTACTCTGTTGAAATGTTGTAAATACTCTCCTCTCTTTCCCAGTTTCGCTCGCCTCTCTCCTCCCTCTCTCACTCTCTCTTGCCATATATACAATTACATATGTATAATATACAATTATCTAACCAATATACATATACAATTCACCTTTCTCCACTCTTTTCCCCTTTCTCCCGCCTCTCTCCTCTCTCTCCCACTCTCGCTCACCTCTCTCCTCCAAATAACATGTAGCTATAAATTGTAATTATCAAACTATAGCTATGAAGAGTAAAATAATTATTTTTAAGTGGCTATATGTGAAAGTTTCCCTTAAACCAAACATGACAAAATTAAATTAGAGGAGACAGAAGCTATTGGGCCTTGCTTAAATTTTGTTTCTCAGGCCCAAATCTAGATACTATTCGTCTGGAATTGAGAATTGGGCTAATTGATTGCAATTATAGCCGATTGAAGCTCAAACGCACCCAATTTAAAATTAACCACGTGAATTCGGCTAAAATTGAAACGAGACAAATTAATATAGATTAATTAATGATATTTTTCCATTCGAACAAAATAAATAATTAACTTAATTATAAAACTATAATCATAATTTAAACTATACTAATTTTATGAAATATTTAACTAAAAATAAAATAAAATCTTTTCGAGATGAATTCCGAATATTTATAAAATATACTAATTATATAAATTTATATAAAAAATATATTTATTATATATTATATATATATATATATATATATATATATATATATATATGGAATTGTCAATTGAATTTGTTCAACCCAAGTTGAGTGGATTTGATTACGCACATATGACCAGGAAATAAGCTGATTATATATTTGATTTAATTTTAGGTTTTTCTCATATTCTATTTATTCATTTTTATTTGTCATATTTTAGTTGATTGTATAACAAGTTGTTTAAGTTGAATTTTCCATATCAAAGGTCATGAGTTCTCAAACCCCTTTACTTTTTTTTTCTTTTCAATTTGTTGTATTTTTTAAAGATTATGTTAAAAGCTTTAGAAATCATATTAATTAGAAATTTAAAATTTGATTATATATTTTAAAGGCTACAGAAAAAGAATTATAGATTATAATATTTAACAACTTAATATATATAATAATTTTAGTTAGTTCTCAAAATTTTATTAATGACACAAAAGTTGGACATGAAGAGTAACACATTATTTAAAATTACATAAAAAGTATAATAAATCACAGTAATTTAAAATATCTTAAAGTAATATCAAAATTTGATTGACTCTTCAAAATTTATATATATTAAATAAATTAAGACAATAATAATATTATTCAGCATGTTCTAGGCACAGAATCTCACGTCTAGCATATTAACACAAAGTAATAGATTAATTTGCTATTATACGAGATGACTTTTTATGATTAAAATAATGTTATATAAAAGTTTTATCATGTATGATTTAATATAATTTAACTTTAACTTCAATTAGTTGTCCAAATGATACATATATGACTTTCTTCTGATCAAATACTTATATACGTTTGTTCCTAATTTGTTTCACAAAATTAGTTACATGTTTAAATTATTATAGTGATCCATTATACATTTTTATTATTTGAAAATGAATTTATTCTCACTCTGAGAAATATAACACCATTCTCATACTATATGGTGTATTACACTCGTTATTACATCAATACTATGTCATAAATTATACTAATTTTTTGTTTTGTTTTCTTTATTAATTAACTTTTATTTTGTTCATTATGTTTTACTCTAATTAATCTTTAATTAATTATCTTAATTCTTTAATAATTATATCTTTTTCATCACTAAATCCCACACATTTCAATTTTCGTTTGATCGGAAAAATTATATCCGAACACCTTAACTATTGATTTTGTTCTTCACCATCACTATATCACCTTCAATTTTTCGTCTTCTCTGTCACCTAACACTAAATATCACACCACTATTATTAATATCGATTTTTCCTTCTTCACCGTCTTCAGTTCTCTCTTTTAATTTTTGTCACCTGCTACTTATCACCACCAAACCCAAAAAATGATTAACAATCAAAATTTCTTGTACAAAGTCAAGAAAATAAAATAGATAGAAATGATCAATCGAATTTTTTCTAGATAAAATACAATTATTCACTAATAAATTATCAATCTATGAGAATTAACTTAATTGTGATTAAAAAAAAAGTGCCTTAAGTTTGTGATTAAAAATAGAAAAAAATGTGATGAAAAAAAAGAATGAAGAAGAAGAGGACAACAGGTGAGGTGTGAAGAAGAAGGGGTGTGGGGGATGGGGTGAAAAAGAGAATTCTAATTTGTTTTTACTTTAATATCAAATCGATGCGCTTATTTTTTTGCCACGTCAGTTTAGGGGGTTAAGAAAATTTATTTTAGAGTAGTATATGTGTGTAATAGGTTATTATGATAATTTAAGCGCGTAATTGACTTTTAAGACAAGTTCAAGGAAAAATTTATATCTTTTTCCATGTTTGTAATATATACATCTTTGACATATTTTGGCTCGAAGCTACCTATACGATATTGATGTTTTGAAATTTTGTGGGTAAAATTGGCAAACTCCAAACATCTTTTGCTCAAAGTTAAATTTGAAACACGTAATATAATCTTATGTAACAATTCAAATTAATTATATTTCAATGTGAATATCAAACACTATAAAAAAGTTTTCTTTTCTAAAAGCAACCATTTATTTTTTGAGTTCCAACAATCAAGCATATAATTTCAAAATCCCAAATGATAGCAACCAAGTACGGTGCCTCGCGAAATTTTATCATCAAATTGTCAACAAACAAAACAAAGAATCTTTCGTCCCTTTTTACTTGTCCATTTTCAATTGACACGCCTATTAAGAAAATAATTAATAATGTAGTCGTTTACCATTTTACCCCTATTAATTATGAATTGGGAAAAAATCTACATTTTCAAAGTAATTAGTCATTTAATTAAGGGTATAATAGATAAAAAGAAGTCCTTTCATAATTTGTCAAAATGGATAAGTAATTAGAGACAACCATAAAATAAAAATGGACAATTACCTAAAAAGATCATTCGATAAATTTAATTATCAAAAAAGGGATCAATTTCTTCGGTGTCCATCATTTTAACCTCATTCTTCATTGATTTTTCTTCTCTCTTCTTTTCTTTTTTTCTTTAAAAAAATTACCGTATCGCAAACATGACGGAATATATCGAGGGAATTTCATATTTAAGATTTTGGGATTATAGAGGTGATTTAAAGTTTATTAAGATTCAATAGTCAATGTATACTCCATGTATAGTCAATTTATACAATATGTTAAGTTATATTCAACTTTCTGAGTGCATCATATGTATATTTAGTGTATAACTCATGCATATGTAAGCTATACAATCAATGTATACTTTCTATAAGTTTTGGAAAACGATAGTGTATAGTCAATGCATACTTCCTATAATTTTTTACTATTTTATCTAAATAAAACATGATTATATTTATCTTAACAATATATACATGAAGTATACATTAATTATATATATATAAATATACACCAACTATTCAATTTCGATCAACTCAATATCACCTCTAAATAATTTCAAATTATAAATCTAAAATTCTTTTGATGTTTTAAGTCTTTTAACATATAATTTACTCGAAATAATTCATGGTAGCGATACATCGAATTCTAAAGAAAAGAAAAACAAAGAAGAAGAAGAAGAAGAGAATACCAAATTAAATACATTCTTGTATAACCCTCAACAATAGAAAATCCAAAAATTTCCCAGAAATATTAAACTTCAATAAACCTGGTGTATACATAAGATTTCAAGGGTTAAAATAGGCCAGAGCCCAAATCAGCAGCCTAGAAAAGCCCAAGTCCATTATCTCTTTATTTACACCTATTTGATTGCATTTATTTATTTATTATTTATATGATTTGTTTAACTGTAACCCTTTTTTTGTTAAAAAAAAAAACAAACCTTTTATTTGATTCGTTATAACTTAATTAAATTCTGCAAAAGATGAAATGTGTAGTTAAAACTTTTTATTTACTCTTCAGCTTTATTAAAATTGTTTTCGTAATCTAATTAACCTAATTGATTCAAGTTATTATTTTAAAAGGATTCAAATAATTTCTAATTAATTAAGTTTTTGACAAGATCTTCAACACAAACATTTTAATTCAAACGTTTCAATTAATGTCCCCTCTTCTTAAAAATTAAATTGTTTTCTTTATTTAACTATTTTCTCATAGTTAATCGAATATTGTAAACTATTATTTCTACCAATACATGATATCTATTCCTGCATGCGTACATAATTTTCTGCTTTAAAAACTACATAAACCTTCACCTCTCACATACAAATGAGAATTGGGATGAGTTATGCTTTGATAGACTGAATCAACATAAACTAAATAAATTTTGGATCTAACTCAATATTAAAAGTTAATTTAAGAGGTGCGGATTATCCAAGTCCATATAATCATACCACCAATCCCATAATTGATCGATGTGACTTCTTCAAACTGACAAGAGTATGATTCTCTGCGATCGATAACCAATCTTCTATACAATAAGGAACTACATGGGTGTTATTACGATTACAATGATTTGTCGTTATTATTATCAGAGGCGGAGCCATGATTTTCATTAAGGGGTTCAAAAAACTTTATGAATAGACACATGGCCGAAGGGAGTTCGACATCTACTTTATATACATATAAACTTATTTTAATCATGTATAAATAATATAATTTTTCAGTGATGAACCCCCTTCATACAAGGGGCGGACCCCTTCATACAAGGTGGCTCCGCCCCTATCATTTATCTTATTGTTTTCATAGTCTTTCTCGCTATTTTACTGTATCCTTAAATATTGTGTGTTACTATGTTGTTGTCTCCTTATTTCAATTTAACATATACATATATGCATGTGAGCATATGATAATTATAAAGTTAAAAGCTTTCTTGAACCTCCTCTTGTTATGCCAAAATTAAACAATTTCAACAGTGTAATTTTACTAATTTTTAGTTTGAAGTAGATTTAAGTAAGCAAATTCAAAAAGTACTCATAAAAACTGCCCAACAGAAAAAAAAAACATAAAATGGCAAAATAATTTATTAAGACAACATTGCTAACTAATGAAAAAAAATAAACACCAACAAAAAGGGAACAATACAATTAATCATCCTCTAATTCGATCCAAATACATGATGTTGGTCGAAACAAGTTGAAAATATTTAGACTCGAATAAGCTTTGATGCCCAAATAATCAAAAGAATAATATTTGCGATTAGCCAAACAATAGAAAACACCCTTTTTGTTGTGAAACATTGAAAAATATATCTTGTTTCCTAGTCCCGGTGCAATACATGTTTTTAAGCACGATCCTACCGAGCTCACAAACAGTGTCTTATTATTATCTAAACTTGTTATTTTTTCCCTCTCCAACACTTCTCCGTTCATTTTGTATCTCCAAACATCTACTTTCCCTTCATGGTGAGATAGAAATACAGCTAACATTCCTTCGTTGTCGACATCTTCTGCCGTGTAAGCATATTGCATTGATTTTCTCTTTCTATGCGGAAAGGGTTTCCCATAAAATTTCCAACTAGGAATTGAGTTTTCGTTGATGGTAAGTATTCCCAAAGTTCCTTCATCTCCCAATACATAGACAATATTATTTTTGAAAAATATTGGACTACTGCATGCCGATAAATAAAAACATTTATATCTATCTGCTGGATCGTCTAAGTTATGATACTTCCAATTAGTCTCTCCAACTTTGATGATGTATACGTCTGGGGGATTACCAACGTAATCAATACCAACAACAAAACAAGCAGACGATGAGTCTGGAGGACACGAAAATGTCCAAGAAGGGCAAATATTTTCATACGGTAGATCAGGAAGCTCAATTATGTCATTGCTAATAGGATTAAAAAAAAACATGCCACGGCTTCCATTACTTATGAGTAACCAATTACCTTTTGAACTACGAATTCGGGAATCCATTAATTTTGGGTTTGGGATAGAAGTAGTCGTCATGACATTATACACAGGATGAAAGAATTCAATAATTCCGGAATGTCCACGCAATGTGATCAAACAAGGCGATTTTTCTGGTTGGGCAGGACGATGTGGAGGTGTCACGGGTGCGTCGCGCCATCGTTTACAAACGGCACGAAAAATGAAATATTCTGCAGCGATTAGATGTGATGATATTAAACCGAGTATATCTAATGGAATACAATTAGACCACAATGCATTCTCCATTAGAAGAATTGTTGTTGAATATATTATGTACCGTGTTATGAGATCTTCTGTGTTATTACCCTATTTATAAACTAGAATAAGAATTGGGACAATAAATTAATTACTTGCCAACTCCTTTTCCTTAACAAACTAGAATAAGAATTGGGACAATAATATTATTATTTTAATATATGTCAAAAGTGATTATTTTATTTTATTTTTGGAAAAATCAGCGGAAAGAGTAATTTAAATTTTGAATACAACTATAAATGACAATGTTTTATTTATGGAAATCCCAATTATGTTTTCTAGAAAGCCAAGGAAAACAAATTTCCTTATCCTAGACCTATTCTAACCCCTTTTCCTTGTAGTATTTGAACTCATTTAATTTTATATTATTAATAGGAGTATTTAATTTAAAGTTGATTTTTTTAATTTAGCCACACGTTAAATTAATATTGTTTTTAGAAACTGAAAAACAAAACAGTTTTGTACTCATTTTTCTGCGTAACAACACCCTTGGCTTGTTGCTTGTTATTTGTCAAGCAAACTTTTTTAGTGTTTCAGATAATTGATACTGATAATCTATGAGACATATTTTTTTAAAAGCGAATTTAGTGGATTTTTATTAATAATAAACATTTTATTAGTAATAAACATAAAAAAAATCCTCGCTAGGATTAAGTACGAGCAAGGGAGGCTGGATCTTACCTTATCAATCCTAATGAGATACCTATCATCTATTAATTAACAACTATGAAGAAAATACGAGGTAACGAAAACTATATATTTTATGATCATCACAAAATTTACAATACACTATGTGATGATATTACAAGTGAGGATTCTTAAGTAAAAAAAACTCATAAAAGCAAGGAGATAGTTGAGTTATTAACATCAAACTTCATGTATGAAGTAAAAAAGATAGATTGGTCTTCTAAAGAAACTTGAAGTGTGTTTCTCTTTTCCTTTTCTTCAAATCGTCCAATAACACTTGATAGTTCATCACTTCTTGGCTTTATTGGATCTTGTTGAAGTTGTTGACACTGTCATATGATTTTGTTTCGTCAGTTGTATTGGTAGGTGACTTGAAACAAACTCTTTAGTCACTTTACCATCCCAACTATGCTTTCTTCCATGCTTCGTTTTGTTGTTGCCTAGGAGAAATATCAACATTCCTAGTTGCATTTGCAAAACAATAATCCAGCATTTCATCTTCCTCTTCCTCAGAGATATCCTCTTCATCTAGGTTACAAAATTTATTTGGGGCAAAGTACTACCACCAAACTTGTAGTTGTTTGTTAGTGTTAATAGGTGTAATAGAAGCCAATTTTCAATATTAGAACTCACCAAATTCCAATACTTGGAGAATTTTATTGGCATTGTCAACCAAGCATCCTAACAGTTTCAACACCCCGAGCATCATGTTTCACTCCATCTGCCACTATCTGGCATTGACAATGGGCCGGTGTAGGGTGGAGGTGGAGGGGGTTGAGCTTAACCCGCCCCGCATAGCAACACTTTTCATTTTCAACCCACCCCACCCTCTCCGCATGAACTCGCTCTGCATAATTTTTTTAATATTTTCTTTTTCTAGTTATGTTTGATATAAAAATAAAATTTAAAAAAATAAATTCATTGTTTCATTAAGTTGTATTAATTTAATAGGATAGTGACTTAAACTTTTATTTATTATAGATCAATTAAGAAACATGCAAGAAATTGCATTATTTTTTATTGAACCAATTTCATTTATTATCTTGAATATTTTAGTAGTTTTAATGAAATTATCTTAATACTATAATTGTCGAGGTCTTTGCACCAAATTTTAATTGCAGCAATTGCTTCTTGGTTGCTACTAGTACAATGAATCTTACACATTTGCCATGCCCGCATTGAAGAACTTTGAATATACAAATTTTACTTTTTGAACATCCAGTACTTTATCATATAAATAACAGGAAAGTAACATCTAATGAGTTAGGTTACGTTTTAATTTTGTATGTTTAAAAAAGGATTTCAAAATACAAAAGCAAGAAATAATGAATAAGAATAGAAAAAATAATGTTAACATAATACAAATCAACAAAATGCTAATTAAATATTTACTGATTTAATGTTAACCAGTGCATGTCGCGATCCTTTCTCTTGCTAACATGTGGGCAAGGGAGGGATAATGACATGCTTTGTGTTATCAAGTCGTAGACGTAGAGATAACGACCGTCGCTGAAGTAGATTGACTCTTTGTTAAGATTTGTGCCTTTTGTAGAACAAGTTGTGGCTGCGTTCAAACTTATAAAAATTGCTATTTCTCCGATGCTTTCCGCTTGTATCCATCTTTTTCCTACGAAATCAAATTGTAATACTCGAAAGTGGTATGGCATTCTATAATTTCTCCCGTTAGAAATCAAGTGAACATATAACAACATATCGTTACAAGAGGATTGAATGATGAAATCGGTATAACAAGGATGATCTGAGAATTTTCTCGACAGATGTGGAGATTCGTTAGCCATTGGTGTAGTTGTTATTCGCCCCGAATCATTATCTACATCCAAACAAATTAGAATATCTTGCATCCCGATTATTGCATAAATTTTTTTCTTGAAAACTGTCCAGTTTCCAAGACGTGGATCTCCGATGATTGATTGGACATCTTGTTTATGAAATTCTTCATTATAACCTGGTTTGCAAAAGTAAAAAGTAAGCCGATTCACATCCTCATCGTTTTCATCGTCATCGTCATCCTCATCCTCATTAGAGTCCTCATCAGAGTTCTCGTTCTCGTCCTCATCCTTATTGTTAGTGTTCTCGTTCTCGTTCTCGTCCTCATCCTTATTATTAGTGTCATTAGAGTTCTCGTCCTCATCCTTATTATTACTGCCATTAGAGTTCTCGTTCTCATCCTCATCCTCATCCTCATCCTCATCCTCATCAGTGTCGTCATCATCCAGAGTCTCTTTAATTTGGAAGATAAGTTGACATTCGGGATCATGAGGTGGTGCAGACAAAAGGCACTTCAATATGTCACACTCAGTAGGAAGTGGCGGGAGCTGAATTTTTTCGTTCGAAATAAGATTCCAAAGGTAACAACAATCATTAGAATCAATGCTTCCTAACACGAGCCACTCATCCGCATAAGCGTATAATGTTTTTTCTTTAAGTTCAGGTATATTTTTCATATAATATCGATTTTCGGATACACTGAAAAAAGTTTGCTTGTCCATAACATCACCATGACAAATAAGAAGCCAAGGGTGTTTGGCAGAATAAGGAGGTTGAGCATTGTTGTTTTCTTCTAACTCCATGGCCGAAAAAAGATATCAAAAAGGCAAAAAAAGCTATGATCTTTGGTTAAAAGAATGAACTATAAATAATGACTAATGACTCCAAATACTATTTCCTTTAGTAAATATAATTGGGATTTCCATAAATAAAAACATTGCTCAGTTCTTTCCAAAGGAAATTAATTTTCCTTTAGTAAATATAATTGGGATTTCTATAAATAAAAAAGCCTTGCCAATTATATAATAAAATATGATCATGGGGCCAAAAATTTAACAAAAGATAAAAAAAAAAAACATTACCGATTATAGTTCTTTTCAAACTAATCTTTCAACTTAGCATTGTTCCAAAAATATATTTTTTTAATTTTTTCGAATTAAAATTAATACGTTAAAGAAAAGGAGTTTGGTAAGTAATTGGCAACTTGTTTTTGAAAACGATATATATTTTTTGAGTGCACAATAAAATATGCACAAAGACACAGTTTGACACTATAACAATAATATTCATGAAAACAATTACGTACCTTATATAGGACCAATAAGCGAATTACATATCAAATATTTGAAACGTTGAGAGGATTTGTATCTAAATTTTGGAACTATTTAAAAGTGATTTGAGTTAATCGAGTCTGTATAGTCCGTGATAGTCTTGTATAGTTAATTTCTATTCAACTTCTTGAGTTTATCACAATGTATAGTCAGTGTATATTTATTTGCATGTATAAGTAGGCTATATTGTAAAATCAGTGTATATTTTTCCAAGACTTTTAGATAACTGTATAGTATATACATTACGGGAGTATTTGGTTACTGGTTGGAGTTATGCAGGTATTAGTTATGTAGGTTTTTGTTATGCAGGTATCAGTTATGCAGGGTTTAGTATGCAAGTACTAACTATGCAGGATTTAGTTATGCGGGTATTAGTTATGCATGGTTTAGTTATGCAAGTTTAATTATGTTGGGATTAATTATGCGGATATTAGTTATATGGATATTAGTTATGTAGATATTATTTAGTTACGTAGAGATTATGATACATGAATTATTAACTATTGAATATTAAACTTGTTATAAATTATTAATATATATTATTTACAAAATAATAATACATGCTATATAATATAGTCACAAACAATTGCATAAGATTAAAATAAGAAAGGAGACATTAGTCCAAATGCAAGATCTTGGTCGGACCAGGTTGAAAAATATTTGGAATTGAGTAAGCTTGATGCCAAAGTAACCAGAAGATAGAGAACACCTTATTGTTGTGAAACATTGAAAAATATATCTTGTTTTCTAATCCCGTGCAACACATGTTTTCAAACACGATCCTTCCAAGTTTATAAATAATATTTTGTTATTGTCTAAACTTATTATGTTTTCCCACTCCAACACTTCTCCCACTTGAAATATCACTATCGTCACAAATGATAGTAGATTAGCAGTTAAGACATGTTATGTTAAGTATATAGTTGGTACGTAATAGTTGAGATAAGAAACTCATACCTCTAATAGTTTAAATATGAAACTTTACAAAATAGGATACTAAGGCTCAAACCACTTTGTATTCGAAGTTGGAAATCCGAGATGATATATATTGGTCTAGTAATCACACAATATGTGTCCGTCCATTCTGTTATCTTTATGAGTGTTCCACAATGTATAACACATGTATATGTAGGTTATATTGCATTGTCAATGTATATTTTTTAGAAAAAATGACAGAAATTCACCTTTAAGTTCTCTTATTACCATTATCCTTTATTAGTGTTACAAATCCCAAAAATCCCTCATTATCACATATATAATGTATCAGCGCATCAAATTAATGTATCTTGCACATTAAATTAATGTATATCGCATATCACATTAATGTATCTCGCGCATCAGATTAGTGATCATGTATAAAATGTACATCAAATTAGTGTATCATGTATAAAATATAATGTATCTTACTTAACAATTAATATATCTCGCGTATCAGATTAATGTATCAGTGCTTATATTATTGTATGAGTTTGAGAAATTTCTGTAATTATAAACTTATAAGGACAAATAGTAATTTTATCTTAAAAATATGTGAATTTGCCCTTTGCCCTATTTTTTTATGAATTTTGACAAGCTATAGTATATACTATATAGTCATTGCATACTTTCTATGATTTTTTAAAATAATTTTTATGTAAATAAAGCATAACTATATTTATTTATTAATATTGAGAAAATTACTTAGACAAAAATGTAATTTGTATTTACAATACACCACTATAGTTTGAAATAATTACAATTTGTAGTAATAGTTTGGATTTTATTGCTATTTTCTCTCTCCTCTTTTCCTCTGTCCCCCCTCTCTAGAATCTTGATCGTCTCTCTCCTTTTTATCAATAATTTATCTCTCTCATTTCTCCTCTCCTGACCTAGTCTCTCTCTCGCTTCTTTCTACCTCTTCATCTCTCAACACAAATACGAATTATAACAATTACTTATACAAATACAAAAACAATCATATATACAAACACA
The DNA here is from genome assembly GCA_022817965.1 of Solanum lycopersicoides. Lineage (NCBI taxonomy): Eukaryota > Viridiplantae > Streptophyta > Magnoliopsida > Solanales > Solanaceae > Solanum > Solanum lycopersicoides. The sequence goes on from CM040626.1 coordinate 2,928,820, forward strand.
AATGATAAATCAAGTATATAAATATAAATTATAAGTGTCAACTATAGAGATTTCTTTAGTGATACAAATGCAAATACACATGTATGCGTTGATACAAATAATAATGAATTACTTCTCTTCTTTGTTTTGAACATGTCCGGTTGCAGCCCTATGTAGTTCTTAATTTATTATCTTTTCTCTTTATTTTGCACTAGTTAAGTCCTTATGCTGCTACTGATTCGAATTTAAGATAGATTATGTAGCCTCCTATCTTTGTTGAAATATGAAAATATCTATATTAATTTTAACTTGATATTTAGCTTAGTACTTAATTTAAGCAACGAAGCTATTTTACAGGTTCAATGGAGTTGATATGCAGCACAATATATACACTCATTGTATACAGTTGAAGCAGTGACAAATATGAGCCAAAAATTAACATACATGTTCAGATGATGCACCATACTGTATACATTTTGTATAAACACATATATACTAGAAAATAAATGGGCAAAAACACGACCCGTATACAGCAGTATACACTCGGTGTATAAATAAGATTTCAACGGTTAAAATAGGGCCAGAGCCCAAATCAGCAGTCTGGAAAAGCCGAAGTCTATTATCTCTTTATTTATTTGATTGCATTTATTTATTTATTATTCATTTGATTTGTTTAATTCTAATCCTTTTTTTAATTAAAAAAAAAACAAACCCTTTATTTGATTCTTTATAACTTAATTAAATTATCCAAAATATGAAATATGTAGTCAAAACTTTTTATTTATTCTTCAATTTTATTAAAATTGTTTTCATAATCTAATTAACCTAATTGATTTAAGTTATTATTTTAAAATGATTCAAATAATTTCTAGTTAATTAAGTTTTTGACAAGATCTTAAACACATAAATTTTAATCCAAACGTTTCAATTAATGTCCCATCTTCTTAAAATTAAATTGTTTTCTTTATTTAACTATTTTCTCATAGTTAATCGAATATTTTAAACTATTATTTCTGTTATGTTAAATCATTTTACTAAAAAATAGTCAAAATATATTAACCAAGTCATAAATAAAAACTCCTTACCCATTTCTCTAAATTTATAAAGATTTAATCTGTTAGAGTTTTTAAAATTTTTTTTTTTAATTTCTTTAAAAATTTAAGTGACAATTATTTTCTAAGTACTTTTTCTCAAATTGTTTTATACTTAGAATATTTTAAAATGTAATTTTTAATAGGGCTAATAAGCGGTCCATATTTAAAATTTGGGACTATTTAAAAATGCTTTGAGTTAATCGAGATTAAATAATCAGTGTATAGTCATATATACTTATCTATAGTTAATCTCTATTTAATTTTTTGAGTGTATCATAATGTATAGTCATTGTGTAGGGCATGTATAAGTATGCTATATAGTATAATTAGTGTATACTTTCATTACTTTTGGATAACTATATATTATAATTAATGTATACTTCCTATGACTTTATAGTCCGTGTATATACTTCCGATGACTTTTGACTATTTTTATTGTAAATAAAAGATGGCTATATTTACTATAAGCTAACATCTTTATCGTATATATTTGAAGCCCTTCATGAAAGTATTGTATAAATAAAGTATATGAATATATATGTTTTGATACATATACATGCGTCACATATGCATGATCATACACTATGTATATAATAACGATACATTGCATTAATTATTTTATATAATATCGATACATTATATGTAGAATAATTATTTTTGTCACATGTATTGAAGAGTTAGAAATTTACTTCATCACGTTTTTTTCATTTTTAATTTTAATGTAAGAAATACCTTGAGATACAAAAAATCTAGCCGTTACCCACATTTTACTCCAATGTTACCACGGTTCTCGCATGGCCAAACCTAGGACTAGACATAAAATATCGAAAAAGAAATTATCAAATCGAATTACTTTTTTTTTTGATAATTTGATATTTGGAATGTAATATTCGAGAGTAAAATTTTAGAATTTTATTATTCGAATTTTGTTGTATATATATGAAGCTGGCAATTGCTTGAAGACTGAAGTTTGCCAAGGCTCAGTGTTTTCTTTTATTAAAGTTATACAACAAAAGTGTATAAATTGTATTTCTGTTTTTGTATAAAGCGAGAGAAAAACATATATCTTCTTTCTATACACTTATAATTATACAATATACAAATATTTTACTTCGATTCAATTGTATGCAAAACAAATTTTATAAAGATATTGCAGTGAAATATGCCAGCGAATTATACAATTGCGCATTATACAATTGCAGTGAAATAGGCTAGCGAATTATATAATTGCAGCGAAATAGGCCAGCAAATTATACAATTGCGCATTATACAATTGCAGTGAAATAGGCCAGCAAATTATACAATTGCGCATTATACAATTGCAGTGAAATAGGCCAGCAAATTATACAATTGCGCATTATACAATTGCAGTGAAATAGGCCAGCGAATTATACAATTTAGGCCAGCGAATTGTACAATTGTATATGTATAGCGAATTATACAGTTATATGTTTGCTATGGAGCACAATTATGTAAACTTTGTTATAGCATACAAATATAAATTTTTTATTTGCTATATGTGAAAGTTGCCCTAAATATTTAGACTTGTGAATTATTATATTTTTTAGTTAATTTAAAAATATTTTAGAAAAAACTTGAGACATAATGAATAATTTTATAATTAAGTGAATGGTGGAGGTGGGATTTTTTTTTTTAGTCCCTTATCTTAAGGTGGGCTGAAGTTTATATTTAGATAAAGGGAAGGACTGGAAAAAAATATTTTATAGATCACAAGTGTTTAGGTTTTTTTATGTTCAGAAGAAAGTACAACCACAGACATAGTCCCACAAACCATAAATCTCTCTACCTAACTTTTCTTTCACCCAATTTTTTTATTTTTCATAAAAAATGATCTAGAGAAGAAGACTCAAACGATTAAATTGTTGATCTTCTCTTTCTTTAACGATCTATATTTTCATTTTTTTCGTATCCAATTTCCTTATTCTTTGATTTAGTTTTTATTGAATTTTTGACTTTCATCTTTTTTTTAATCTTTCTATATTATCCTTGATTTAGTTTTTCTTGAATAATAGATTAAAATTTCAATGTTTTCAAGATCTAGACGGATTAAAACGTTTTTTGAGATGTTAAAAAATTGATTTTTTTGATCTTTCCAGATCCAATATGTTTATTCTCGGTTGAATTATCTTTTTAATAGTTTAAAGATTGATTTTTGTTTATCTTTCCAGATCCAATTTGCTTATTCTCGGTTGAATTATCTTTTTAATTTTAATTGTTTAAAGATTGATTTTTTTTATCTTTCCAGATCCAATTTGTGTATTCTCTGTTGAATTTGTTTTTAATTGGTTAAAGATTTTTAATTTTTCAAGTTGTTAACATATTAAAATATTGATTTTTAATCATACAAGATCCATTTTTTATACTATGTAGATGTTTATATTTCAAGATTGAATTTATTTATATGGTTAAAGGTCAATTTTGTATTAATTCAATATCCAATCTGTTTATGTTTTTTTTTCTTTTTTGCTACTTTCAGTTGAAATTCAAGTATAGGCGATCTAGCACAACACAGGTAAACATCACATCTGCTCTTTTTTCCTTAAAGTATCTTATGTTTTCGATAAATAGCGTTAAGGCAACGTTTCAGAATTTGCACTCAAATTTTTTTTTGGGGTCAAGGCCTACATGTATCTGTGATCTCTTTTGAACCTTTCTCAGACATCACGTTCGATATCACACAGAATTTTCACTAATACATCAATGTGGTTTTCATGTTTGCCTGGTCCTCAAGAAGAAATTGGCTTCTACGACTCTATTCGGTTCATTGTGAATTATTAAAATTCTTCGTTTAATTATATTCTGTGAATTTGAATATATGAGCAAGTTTAAGCAGTTTTAGTTGCATTGCTATTAGCAGTCTAAGCATCACAAGAATTGTTGGGAGTCTTAGAAGCACAAGTATCATTAGAAATGAATGGATCTGTAGAAAGGAATAAATTTAATAGAGGTACACAAGTCACAAGTCTCTCACATGCCTCTTAGCAGAAACACAGGCAAGTGACTGGCCTTGTCAGTTTAACAGCACTAAGCATCACAAGAATCGTTGGCTGTTTAGAAGCAAAGGTATCATTAGAAATGAATGGATCTTTAAAAACGAATAACTTTAATAGAGGGGGACAATTCACAAGTCTCGAACATGCCTCTTAGCATAAACACAGGCAAGTGATTAGCCTTAGCAATCTAACAGCACTCTAAGCATCACATGAATTCTTGGCAGTCTTAGAAGCACACAAATATCCTAATAAATCAATGAATCTTTAGAAATGAAAAAGTTTAATAGAGGGAGACCAGTCACAAGTCTCTCACATGCCTCATAGCATAAACACAGGCAAGTGATTAGCCTTAGCAATCTAACAGCACTAAGTATCACATGAATCCTTGGCAGTCTTAAAGGCACAAGTACCAACCTTGCCATACGCACATGACAACTTATTTATAGTATAATATCTAGATTTACATAGTCGAAGTGACAATGCTTGTATTAGCATCACTAGTACCCTTAGAATGGAAGAATCCTTATAAAGGAACAAACCTTATGCCTCTTAGCATATACACAAGCAAGTGATTAGCCTTAGTAGAGGCTTTTATTTTAGCAGCACAACTGCCTTTAGAATGGAAGAAAATAAACCTTCTAGCAGAATCAAATAAGCCATTGAAGTCAAAATCTTTACAGGGAATCAACAATAGGCAAGTGAAAAGACTCTTAACAGAAACAACCCATAACACATGCAAGTGGCAAGGCTTATAAGTCAAAATGTGTTCAAAAGCACAATCCTCTTAACCCTCAACTCAAGCAATTGTCATTTTTAGCAGTCAAATACTTCTTGTCAGTCCCAGTCCCAGTCCCAGGCAAGTCACAATTGTCATCAAGGTAGACTGTCTTAACCTTTTGACACAGGGACATAACTTAGGTACTTTATAGCACAAGTTGACATATGCACACGACAACTTATTTATAGTATAATATCTAGATTTACACTGTCTAAGTGACAAGGCTTAGAAGTCAAAATACTTATAAGTCTTGTCTTAGCATTGCTAGTACCCTTAGAATGGAAGAATCCTAAAGAAACAAAGAATCCTTAGAAAGGAATAACCAAAATGTTATATCTGTGTGTCTTTATAATATTTCTGTATGCAAACAAGTCACAAACATCATCACGTCAGACAGTCACAACCCTTGACACATGCGCATCACAGTACATTTTTGTAGCACAATTTCTAGATTTCAGTGTCACAAAACATTTGCAGCACATGTACAAAACAGGTCTTAAGTGGAACAGTACAGAATAAATGGTCAAAGTAACAAGTATGATCTTAAAATGAATGAAAATGCAGTTCTCATTTGCCAGTAGTCTTGGTCACAACAGATAGAAGTCTTAGCCTTTAGTCTTTCCATTAACAGTCACAAAAGCGCGCCAGTGCTATCCAGAGTTACTTTACCAGTTTATTTTTCTTCTTCTTTTCTGGACGAGTCTCTGTGACCTGTAAAGGTAAATTGTAAACTATAAGTGAATGATTTTTATCTTGTAACAAATTATATTCGAACAAGAATACCTTATAAGTCTTGCATTTGGCACGATGTGCACGTATTTCATCATCTTTATAGAACTGTGCTTTGCAGAGTTTACATTCCCATGGTACTGGTTTGCCAGAGCTGGTGGGCCTGGTGGAGTTGGTTCTAGCAGGTACTACCCTTCTGTTGTTCTTACGTTTAGCCATCTAGAGCACAAGATGAAAATCAACACCATAGAATTGAAAAGCTGTATCACAGTCACATGAGTTACGTGTATTTAATAAACTGTATCACAGTCACAGTAGTCACTGAGTTAAGATTTAGCTAGGATTTTCTTCTGGAAATCTTGTTTGGTGGAAAGTGTTTTCTTAAAGATTCTTTCTTTAGGGTGTTATTTGTTTGGATTTCAGCTAAGCTGCATGGGATTGTTGAAAGTGTATTTTGCTGTAGTGGGTTGATCAAAGTTTCAGTTCTTCTTCTGCATTTCTGGGAAAAATATGCGTTCAGGGTCTCTTCATGGTGTGAGTTCTTTCTATGCTTCGGGAAATCACATCTCTAGATAAATGAGTTTAATTCTACATATAGAAATAATATATATAGCACACACAGATATCACATTTTGTTTTTTGTGGCATTGGTTTCCAATTTTTGTTTTTCTTGGAACTTCACAGACACACACATATATAGACATTGTTTTGTTTCTCTTGGATGAGTTGGAGTTGAGGAAAAAAAAAGAAAATATTGGAAGGGTGTGAAGAATGTTGACTGGTTGTTCTTCATCATTGGACTTGCCTCAAGGTCCCCGTCCATTCATCTACCACCATCCTCGACAAGTGCTCAGACATCATTTGTAGAAGGTAGGGGAAAGCTAATATGAATTTTGGGGAAAATGTAGGAGCTTGAAGAGGTATGCTGAGCAGGGATGTATTGATGATGAGCTGGATGAGCATTGCTAAGAGGTAAAAGTCTAGTAGGAAATCAGGTGATTGTTTAGATGATGGCTATGATCTGAATTTGAGCCAGTTGGGTGGTGGTGATTTCTGGTTACAATCAGGTTTCAATGCGGCACCATATTTCCCCTAATTGTAGGCCTTCATCAACCTCATGCAGCACAATTCTCCTTTTCTTGTTCCAGAGAGGAAGAGAGTGTATGTCATGGTCCAAATGAGGTGATATCACCACTTCTGCCTATGTCAAACAATCCTTGGATTGAATCTGTAGTGCCTATGTCATGATCTTGCTCGAGAGGCCTCATTATCAAGTGCTTCTTTAGACAGCCTTGGCTTGGTTCTTAGGCCTAATGAGAATCCTGGGGGACAAGAAATAGGCAATGGTTCTAGGCTACCTAATCTAAATGATAGGTGTGAGGTTGTAACAGCACATCATTTGCCTAATAACCAGTGGGAGGATGATGCAGCTGAACTGATCAGCTTACTTTGTGTTGAAGCAATTGGCTCAAGGAATGTTACTGGTGTTAATCAACTGATATCTAGGCTAGGGTTGCTTGCCTATTTAAGAGGGTCTCCAGTAAGCCGGCTAACTGCTCACTTCACCGAAGCTTTAGCTTTGTGTGTTGCAGGATTTGGTCTCATATTTTTCATATTATACCCACTCAGGTTCATGATTGTTTTGATGTTGATAGCAGTAAGGCATTGAGGCTATTGAATCAAGTTAGGCCAATTCCAAAGTTCGTCCATTTCACATCAAATGAGATTATGGTTAGAGCTTTTGAAGGCAAGGACCAGGCTTACATTATTGATTTTGATACTAAGCAAGTCCTGCAGTGGCCTAACCTGTTTCAGAGTTTAGCTTCTAGCCCCCCCCCCCTGCCAGTCATGTTAGAATTACTGGTATTGGAGAATCACAGCAGGATCTTGTTGAAACAGGTTATAGGCTTGCCGAGTTCACTAAGGCGTTGAATCACAGCAGGATCCGTCTATAGATGCTTCATGTAAAAGAGGGGAAAAAGTGTCGCAGGTGAATTGTGCATTACATATGCATCGACTTCTATATGATAGTTCTTGGGTGTTCCTGAGGGTCTTTATGGGGCTTGATTAGAAACATAAATCCCACCATTATTGTGATGGCAGAGCAGGAAGCCAAGCACAATGAGCCTATTTTGGAAGCTGTCTTTGAACTTATTGGTTTCAGTCTTCCATTGGACAGCACTGCTAGGATTTAAGATAGTGGAGTTGTTTGGTCGGGATATTAGAAACATTATTGCCCGTGAAGGACGAGATAGGACTGAAAGGCATGAATGTTTTGGTAAATGGCGGAAGTTGATGGAACAACGGGTTTTCAGATGCACAGGGATTACAGAAAGGGATGACAAAGCAGGGGAAGTCGGAACTCTTCATTCATTCATACACACAAGCCATTGTTCTTTCTGTACACAGGGAAAAAGGTCTAACAAATTTTTCTTACATTCATACACAAAAGCCAATCTGAATCTGATTTGTCCAGTGTTCATTTTGTTCGGTTCCTTTGATTTCATATTTGTGTTCATTGTCTAATCCTTGTACGCTAGGTATTCTTTCTTTTCTCAGTAGTCAATTTCATCTTTACATGAACAGATATTTACATAAAGAGGCTGCAGAACAATGAATTCAGAAAATATATAATTCAACCCTACGAGTATCGTATTACAGGCAAAGCACAAGCATTATTATTTAGCACTGTATCAATTGCAATTTTCAATTTAGGTTTTACAAAGAATGACCGCAGATGCATAAAATTCAGAAAATATAGAATCGAAACATTGTAATCCTAAAATTTCGAACTCAATACTATGAATATCATATTACAGGCACAGACCGAGATTGCGAAATTCAGAAAATATAGAATTCACTGATTGTTCTTATCATAAATGTATTAAGATTGCGAAAGCATGAATTCAAAAATATCGTAATCCAATCGTTTGTAAAATTCAAAATACCTCTGATTGTTGAATTCTGATCGTCGGTGTCTTTGCGGTGGATTCCCGGAGATTCCAATCGGACTGAATTTGGGGAAAGTTGTGGTGGATTCCCGGAGATCCCAATCGGACTGAATTGGGTGAAATGGGAATGTGAATTTGGGGGAATGGTGATATTATTGTATACTAGTTATGAAGTCCGGAACTAAAAAGGTGAAAAATTTTAACGAAAATTTTAAAAAAGGTATATGATTTTCTTTTTAATTGAAGCAGCAAAATCACTTACGAGATTTATTAAAAAAATAATTAAAAAAAAATTGATTTACATAATTGCTGATTTGGCAGCATTTTGTTGTAATATTTTTTTTTTTTTTTGAAAAAAGCAAATTGTATAGCAGCGATTTTGCTCAACTCCGGCGGACAAAATCACTGTTTCGAAAGCGATTTTGCCGTTTTGATTTGAAAAAAATTTCATATACCGTTTTAAAATTTTTATTAATATTTTTCACCCTTTAGACTCCGGACTCCTAGTTATGCATGGTTATTAAAGGGATTTGTGCAGTATAAAAGGATTTTTTAAATTTATTTAGCTGATATATAGATATTATACACTTGTTATACATGGTTATACATAAAGTCAAAAAAAAAAAAAATATGTCAAGAGATTTATATATTTTTTAGTAAAATAATATGAATTTCCCAAGATATAATATTGTATGATATTATATGAAAAAATTCTTAAATTTGGCTAGAATGATAAATAACATATTCCATTTTTTTTTTCATTTAACTTTACTACCTTTAATTTTAAAAAATTAAAAAAAATATATTTTATTTTAAACTAAAAAAAATATTATAGACTTCAATTTCTGGTCATTTAGCATTATTCGATATTATATATTGAGAAACATAGCGTAATATCATTTTTGGACCGTACATCTTTGAAAATTTCATATTCTATGTAAAAATCGCGTTTTGCCTATGCGTTTTATGCTTACATTTAATAGCTTCACTATACCAAATTTAATAACCAATAAAAATATAGAGATTGTTTTATATCTTGCTATTTTTGTTATCATTTTTCTCATAATTTTGCTTAGAATACTTTCTCTTTTTGTGTTTGGGACAAGAATCGTGTTAAGAATTGTTTGTGGCATACATATCGTTATCGTTAGTCACTATACCTTAATTAAAAATATTTATCTAGAGATAAAACTTTTAGTGACTAACTTGAGTTGTGACGAGATGGTTGAAATCTCTTCATTTTGATTAGTGATATCAAATTTGGTCAATTTCTGAATGGAAAAAAGAATTCAATTGGAAGCACCGTCCTCATAATTAAACCCTATAATGTGAATTCGAATTCAATCGACCCAATTCAAATACCAAGTATTAATCAAAGAAACAAAAAAGAAAGAAAGTCTTTTTACATTGATTAGTCAATTTATGAATATAATAATAGTTACTTATATACATGAAATAGGATGATGAATACTTTATGGCCAACAATAATATATGTAACAAATATGTACTAATCTAACTAATGATGTTTACTAAACACATGGATCTTAATTATCTTGCAGGACTAGTTGGTTGTGTAACAATTTGAAATTCACACTATTAATTTTATTTTTTTTGGTAAAAGTAGCTGTCAATAATTTTATTTTCTTATAGGTACCTTGATGACTGTTTCAAATTTATTATTATATTAAATATCAATATATTTTGATTAGAAACAATTTTTTTCGTAAATAATAATGTTCGAGCCATTTAGCCTACACTTCTATTTTATTAGGAAATATGTTTTCTTGATAATATAATTATATATTCTCTTGTTGTCTTTGTTCGGACTCTTCAAAAATATTGATAGATGTATATTAAATTCTTTAAAAATAGTATATCTTTTAAAGGATTCAATACAAGTACGATAACATTTTTGAAGAGTCCAGTTTAGATCTTAATTGTTCTCTTTCTTTGAGTTTAACATGAATAACAACTCTCTGTATGTGCTTATATTATCAATTACAAATTCATATAAGAAAGATAATTATGATAAATTGACAGCCAACGTAAAAATTGTCATTTCATGATAAATATATACTGTCATACTCGATTAGGAATGTACTATTTATATGTGTTAAAGTAAACTTCTTTACATTATCTAAATCAAAGCTTCTTTACATGACTATCAATATCTATCTAGTTATTTGATAAAAAGATAATTTTTAAAAATACTTCTTGTTAAAATAAATAAGTAAAAATTATAAATTATTTTCATATACACCAATAATTAAATTAATTTCAAAATAGATTTTAAAAAAATAGAAAATAAGAAAAAAAGGAAAGAGATGGGCATGAAAGAGAAATCAAAGGCAAATAAGAAAAATAGAACACTTGTTCCTAGGTTAAAATATTACGTTTTCCGTTTCACAAAAAATATCTAGTTTGACTTGACACAAAGTTTAAAAAAATAAAAAAGTCTTTTAATCATGTAGTCTTAAATTAAAATTATATCAAATGTTATAATTTTTTGGCCTTAAACATGTCATTACAAAAAAAATAAAATAGATTACTCTTTTCTAAACAAATTAAAAAGAAAATGAGATCATTCTTTTTAAACTTGTACTAGTTGTACATTATTTCATGTGTATATAACTTGTTCTTCAACCGAGATAAATTATCTCCAAATTAATTATTGAAGGAATGTAGTATTATTTCATCTCTACGTAAGATCACTGATAATAGCTTTAAAAGTACCAATCATATATTTTGATACTTTATTATTATATGATAAATAATATTACATGAATATAAATTTCTATCATTAAGAAATGTGATTAATTAAGCTATATTAAAATTCTTACATGTAAAAAATTAAAAAAATGAAAATTTTAACTTCATGGTTTTCTTAACCTATAATAGCCAAATATTATTATAATTGTATATGAAACGATTTTTATAGCAACCAAAAGTTTTCGAAATGAATATTTTTAAAGTCTCACTTTTTGTATTATATTTCTAAAGAATTTCAGTCTTTATTTCCATTTTCGGAAGTATCACTTCTCTTTCAAATTGATTTATTTTAAGAGAAATTAGTGAGTTGGTAATAGGGCTTTCTGTTTGTTTCTCTAACCCTACTAAATATCTCATTGATAAAAACCATTTAAATAATTTTTCTTAATGATGATTGAAAAAATGTAATTTAAATTAGAGCAAAGGACAAAAATCACACACTTTTAACAAACAATTATCATTTGTCTCTTATAAGTTTATAATTACAAAAATCCCTCAAACTGATACAATATAATATAAGCGCTGATACATTAATCTGATGCGCGAGATACATTATTCGTTAAGTAAGATACATTATATTTTATACATGATACGCTAATATGATGTACATTTTATACATGATACATTAATCTCATGCACAAGATACATTAATATGATGCACAAGATACATTAATTTGATGCGCGAGATACATTAATTTGATGCGCTGATACATTAATCTGATGCGTGAAAATGAGGGATTTTGAGAATTTATAAAACTAATAGAAAGTAATGGTAATAAGAGAACTTAAAGGCGGAATTTCGGTTATTTATCCATTTGGGCAAGTGGAATTCTTTTGGACATGAAAGAAGCAAGGAGTAATTAGACCTTTATGTTTAGACCTTTATAATTGAAATTTGATAAAGAAGCATGGGTCATTAACAGCCCAAAGGAAAACTATGCAAAATTTCAGCCCAATTTATATCTTCTTTTCCTTCCTTACTTTCTTCTTCTTTCGTGATCAACCAATCATTAGAATTTTAAAGTTAACTTGATTAAAAAATTTGACGCATCGTAAATTTGACACACACATATATATATATATATATATGTGCGCGCGCGCGTGTATGTATATATATATGTGTATATGTATATGCATATGTATATGCATATGTATATATGTATATGTATATGTATATGAATATGTGTGTGTGAGATAATAAACTATGTATACGATATTGTTACATTACATTAATATTTAGACAATATCGATACATTACATGTACAATAAATGGAAAGAAGACCAAGCTTGTTAACTAACTTCTTTTCGCATATAGTTAAGCTATATTAGGTTTTATGAGTGCATCACAATGTATAACACATGTATATGTAAGTTATATTGCGTTGTCAATATATACTTTTTATGACTTTTGGCAAGCTATAGTATATACTATATAGTCATTGCATACTTCCTATAAATTTTTAAAACAAATTTTATGTAAATAATACATAACTCTATTTATTTATTAGTATTGTGAAAATTACGTAATTAGACAAACATGTAATTTGTATTTACAATACACCACTATAGTTTGAAATAATTACAATTTGTAGTTATAGTTTGAATTTTATTGCTATTTTCTCTCTCCTCTCTTCCTGTGTATAGAATCTCGCTCATCTCTCTCCTTTTTGTCAGTAATTTCTCCCTCGCATCTCTCCTCTCCTTACCTAGTCTTTCTTTCTACCTCCTCCTCTCTCAACACAAATACGATCATAATTTATACGAATACAAATACAAATGTAAACAATCATTTATATAAACACAAATGGCAACAATCTAGTACACAAATACAAATTATAAGTGTCAACTATAGAGATCTCTTTAGTGATACAAATGAAAATACACATGTATGAGTTGATACAAACAATAATGAACTTGTTCTCTTCTCTGTTTTGAACATGTCCGGTTGCAGCCCTATGTTGTTCATAATTTGTTATCTTTTCTCTTTATTTTACACTAGTTAAGTCCTTATGCTGCTACTGATTCGAATTTAAGATATATTATCTAGCCCTCGTATCTTTGTTGAAATCTGAAAATATCTATATTAATTTTAACTTGTTATTTAGCTTAATACTTCATCATGTCAGGTGTTACTGCTATATTTTCAAACTCCAACTATACCATGTTCTTTCTGCCTCATTATTTTGTAGATGTACAACTCCCTGCTCAACACCTATAAACGATTGAATTAGAATATGACACCCACAACTGTCCCATTCTCTTGCATAGGGTTCTTTTCGAGTCGGCCTTCATTATTGTTCAAATTTAGGAAGCTGAAAATCACAGGTCAAACAACAAAGCTATTTTACAGGTTCAAGGGAGTTGATATTCAACACAATATATGCTGATACACATGAATATACACTCACGGTATACAGCTGTAGTAGTGACAAATATGGGCCAAAAATTAACATACATGTTCAGATGATGCACCAGTCCGTATACATTTAGTATACACACTGATATACTAGAAAAAAAAAGCAAAAAGACAACCCGTATACAGCCATATATACAGGATTTCAAGGGTTAAAATAGGGCCAGAGCCCAAATCAGCAACCTGGAAAAGCCCAAATCCATTATCTCTTTATTTATTTGATTGCAGTATGCTATATCGTATAATTAGTGTATACTTTCTATGACTTTTGGATAACAATATATTATAATTATTGTATACTTTCTATAACTTTTTACAAGATTGATTGTATAGTCCGTGTATATACTTTCTATGACTTTTGACTATTTTTAATGTAAATAAAAGATGACTTTATTTACTGTAAGCTAACATCTTTATCGTATATATTTGAAAGCCCTTCATAAAAGTATTGTATAAATAATGTATATAAATATATGTATATATTTATGATACATATACATACATCACATATGCATGATCATACACTATGTATACAATACTGATACATTGCAGTATATTTTATATAATATCGAGATATTACATGTACAATAATTGTTTTTGTTGCATGTATGGAAGAGTTAGAAATTTACTTCCATCACTTTCTAATTCATTTTTAATGTGTGAAATACCTTGAGATACAAAAAATGTAGCCCCTACCCACATTTTTCTCCCATATTACCACGATTCTCGTGTGGCTAAACCTAGACTGAACATAAAATATTAAAAAAAAACAAAAATTATCGAATCGAATCAATTTTTTTTTTGATGATCTAGTATTTGGTAATTCAATATTTGAGATTAAAATTTTAAAATTCTATTATTCGGATTTTGTTTTGATATGAGATATTAGTATCATTTGGTATTCGTTATTTTCTGAATACCGAATTATTTACTTAATGAAGCTCGTATATTAACATCTCAATTACTCATCAGTACAAGTCCAACGACAAAGTTAAAAAAGTAAATATAAACAAGTCAAATACACATGTCTTTTAGTTTGTATCAATTTGCTTTTTTTGATGTCTTCTCATTTGTTAATAGTCTATTATATAGTGTCTCCACGTAAAAAAAAGTATAATGAAGAAATAGTATTAACTTTGTAATACAATTATAAGTTCAATATGGTGTAGTCAAAAATCGTATCATGTCGAAGTTTAATTAATTATCGAAATTGGGACATGGAGAGTAATACTATTTGAAATTCCGTAAAAAGAATATTAGATCACAGAATAAAAATTTACAATATTTAAAAACCACATCAAAATTTGATTGACTCTTCCAAATTATCTGTATCACATAAATTAAGAAAAAATGAAAAATATTATTTGGAATATGTTATGCACGGAATCCCATATCTAAGTATATTAACACAAAGAACTAGAACATTTTGCTATTATACGAGATAACTTCTAACGACCAAAATATTAAGTGTTTATATAAAAGTTTTACTATGCAATCTTTAATTTAATTTAACTACCTATACCGCTATATGAGACTGAAGTTTCTAAAAATTGTGGCTAAATTTGGCAAACTCCAAATTTATTGAAGTTATGGACGCTTGTCGAAGTCAATGTGAGACTTTGTTTTTGTTATTTAGGGAAAAATGTCATATATGTCCCTAAATGCCTTACATATGACATATACAGAAATAAAAAATGAACGGGATATGTCCAATATACTCACTAACGCCCATAAGGATATATATGGGCCAAAATTTGGACGACGAGGATATGAGTGAAACCAAACTTTAAACGGAGAACATATCTATACCTTTTCAAATAGTTTAGAGTCATATTTGAATTTTCCCTTTTTTATTTTTAATATCTTAAGTTTTGATCTTGGCAAAGACGAATTCAAATATTTCGTTGTTAAAGATGTGGTCCTAGCAAAGTCAAATTTCAGATGCATAAGTCTTAACTACTACACTGAATCTTCAACTTATGTCAAGAAGTGTAAAACTCATATTCAGCCCCTTGATTGCGAATATCATACCACCTACCCCGTCGCTGGTCTGAGCCAAGCGTTAGATCACATAAAGTAATGTTTTTGCACATTAGGCTCTTGAACCTTAAAGATATAATAAACAATGTTTAAGTCGTTAAAGACAACAAGTACTATAAGACTCTCTTGAGAGGGAACATGGAAATTAATCGCTGCAAAAAGATCAGCGATCTGCTTGGCTTCCCGAAGATTTTGATCAACAGACCTGAAATCTGTTTTGCGTAAAATTGTAAGTTGTCTCTTAAGTTCTACTGATTTTGCTTGACTTGCATCCATGTAGTGCATCCATGTAATGAGTTTAGATATCACGTGAAGTAGGCAATAAATGAACATTCTTAAAAACTTCTCGAGAAAGTATGACGAATAACCAAGAACGAACACTTTGATCAATCTTAAGCCATAAACGATATATGCTTGTTGGCTTCCCGATGCATCATGGACAAAAGGAGTCGGTGGGAAATTTATGTGATAACAAGAGAGATTGAAATGAAGTACGCCATGTTAGGTAATCTTCAACAGAGGCAAGTTTTATGCTAATCAAATTTGTGACATTAGGTGGAGCAAGAGCTATACCCGGATGGGACAGAAAAAGAGAGTGGCGGGGCTGTTTGATTGGGGGAGCTCAAGCTGAAATTGGATTACACTACACTAGATATTAAAAGTATATTGAAGATTGAAGGTTTGGCAAAAACAATACTTTTAGATGCCAACACTCGAGTAGAAAAATTGAAGCATAATGTGCATCAATTATATATAATTTGATAAAAAGTTAGTATTATGTTTAAGAAGTGAAGAAAATAAATACATGACACATATTAAACTTGTAATTTGTAAATAAAAAGTTACTAGAATTTGTAAAGGTCTAAAGATATTAGAGTGTAATTGTATTAGAGTGTCACGTTCCGACACGGTAATATTAAAGGAAAAAGATATTAAATTAACTTAACGTACTTAATCTCAAAGAACCCATTTCTCAAATGAGCGTGGTGGGGAGTCATATGTGTGCTTGATATTGTGATTGTTTGAGTACTTACTTTAGAGTGGTTGTCACTGGTTCATGTTGTTTGTTTCTTGTCATCTGCTAAGTGTCATAGTTTTATACTATTATTCATTGTATATTAGTTTCTATATTGGGTTGACCGATGATACCTACTCAGTACATGTTGCCCCGCACTGATGCCTACTGGTGTTTTTCGAGCTTGTGTTGGATTCTCTTCGTCATGACCTGATGTACTTAATTTTCGGACATAAATTACTTTATTTCATTTATTTCAGTAATACTCGTAGACTTAGTATTTGGAGATTAGATG
Organism: Solanum lycopersicoides; assembly: GCA_022817965.1. Classification (NCBI taxonomy): domain Eukaryota; kingdom Viridiplantae; phylum Streptophyta; class Magnoliopsida; order Solanales; family Solanaceae; genus Solanum; species Solanum lycopersicoides. The sequence continues at coordinate 2,945,897 of CM040626.1, forward strand.
TTTTTGATGTGATTACTTTCAGGTTTTGAGAATCACATATAGTAGACTATGATGAATTTATGTTTCTTACACTAATAAAATTTAAGCTTCCGCATATTGAAAGAGTACCCATTCATTATTTAAGTGTAGTAATTGAACTTCATACTCCCATTATGTAATTAAAAATTTAGTATTTAATAAATTAATTAATTTTATTTTGATCTAGTGAAGGAGTAAAATGGTAACAACTAACAAATATTAGCTTTTGTTAATATATACTTTATCTCGCTATTTTGTTGTCGCCTATTTCAATTTAACATATACATATACTATGCATGTGAGCAGATGATATTTATAAAGTTTAAAGCTTCTTGAACTCCCTCCCTCTTGTCATGCAAAAATAACAATTTCAACCGTGTAATTTTACTAAATTTTAGTTTGAAGTAAGTTTTGAATTAGCAAATTCAAAAAGTACACTAATAAAAACTGCACAACATAAAAAAAATAATATAAAAAGGCAAAATAATTACGCTCTTATTAAGACAACATTGCTAACTAATGGAAAAAATAAACACCAACAAAAAGGGAAAAATACAATTAATCATCGATCCAAATGCATGAAGTAGGTCGAACCAAGTCAAAAATATTTGGACTCGAATAAGCTTTGATGCCCAAATAATCAAAAGAGTAATATTTGCGATTAGCCAAACAATAGAAAACACCCTTTTTGTTGTGAAACATTGAAAAATATATCTTGTTTCCTAGTCCCGGTGCAATACATGTTTTTAAGCATGATCCTACCGAGCTCACAAACAGTGTCTTATTATTATCTAAACTTGTTATTTTTTCCCTCTCCAACACTTCTCCGTTCATTTTGTATCTCCAAACATCTACTTTCCCTTCATGGTGAGATAGAAATACAGCTAACATTCCTTCGTTGTCGACATCTTCTGCTGTGTAAGCATATTGCATTGACTTAAATTTCCTACGCGGAAAGGGTTTCCCATAAAATTTCCAAGTGGGAATTGAGTTTTCGTTGATGGTCAATATTCCCAAATTTCCTTTATTTCCCGGTACATAGACAATATTATTTTTGAAAAATATTGGACTATTGCATCCCGATAAAGAAAAACATTTATATCCCTCTGCTGGATCGTGTAAGTTATGATACGTCCAGTTAGTCTCTCCAACTTTGATGATGTATACGTCTGGGGGATTACCAGCGTAATCAATACCAACAACAAAACAAGTAGACGATGAGTCTGGAGGACACGAAAATGTCCAAGAAGGGCAAATATTTTCATACGGTAGATCAGGAAGCTCAATTATGTCATTGCTAACAGGATTGACAAAACACATGCCGCGGCTGCCATTACTTATGAGTAACCAATTACCTTTTGAACTACGAATTCGGGAATCCATTAATTTTGGGTTTGGGATAGACGTAGTCGTCATGACATTGTACACAGGATGAAAGAATTCAATAATTCCAGAATTTCCACGCAATGTGATCAAACAAGGCGATTTTTCTTGAGCAGGACGATGTGGATGTGTCACGGGTGTGTCGCGCCATCGTTTACAAACGGCACGAAAAATAAAATATTCTGCAGCGATTAGATGTGATGATATTAAACCGAGTATATCTAATGGAATACAATTAGACCACAATGCATCCTCCATTAGAAGAATTGTTGTTGAAAATATTATGTACCGTTTTATGAGATCTTCTGTGTTATTACCCTATTTATAAACTAGAATAAGAATTGGCACAATAAATTAATCACTTGCCAACTCCTTTTCCTTAACAAACTAGAATAAGAATTGGGACAATAATATTATTATTTTAATATATGTCAAAAGTTATTATTTTATTTTATTTTTGGAAAAATCAGTTGAAAGAGTAATTTAAATTTTGAATACAACTATAAATGACAATGTTTTTATTTATGGAAATCCCAATTATATTTTCTAGAAAGCCAAGGAAAACAAATTTCCTTATCCTAGACCTATTCTAACCCCTTTTCCTTGTAGTATTTGAACTCATTTAATTATATTATTAATAGGAGTATTTAATTTAAAGTTGATATTTTTAATTTAGCGACACGTTAAATTAATATTGTTTTTAGAACCTGAAAATCAAAACAGTTTTGAACTCATTTTATTCTGCGTAACAACACCCTTGGCTTGTTGCTTGTTATTTGTGAAGCAAACTTTTTTAGTGTTTCAGATCAGAGGCGGAGTCAGGATTTTCAATAAGGGAGTTCAAAATCTATAGAAATAGGTAGTCGAAGGAGGTTCGACATCTACTATATATAGATATAAACTTATTTTAACCATGTATAAATAATATATTTTCCGCCTAAGGGGGTTCGGATGAACCCCCATCATTAAGGGTAGCTCCGCCCCTGTTTCAGATAATTGATACTGATAATCTATGAGACATATTTTTTTAAAAGCGAATTTAGTGAATTTTTATTAATAATAAACATTTTATTAGTAATAAACATAAAAAAAAATTACGAGCAAGGGAGGCTGAATCTTACCTTATCAATCCTAATGAGATATCTATCATCTATTAATTAACAACTATGAAGAAAATACGAGGTAACGAGAACTAGATATTTATGATCATCACAAAATTTACAAAATACTATTTGATGATATTACAAGTGAGGATTCTCAAGTAAAAAAAACTCATAAAAGCATGGAGATAGTTGGGTTATTAAAATCAAACTTCCTTTTACACATGTATGAAGTAAAAAAGATAGATTGGTCTTCTAAAGAAACTTGAAATGTGTTTCTCTTTTCCTTTTCTTCAAATCGTCCAATGACACTTGATAGTTCATCACTTCTTGACTTTATTGGATCTTGTTGAAGTTGTTGACACTGTCATATGATTTTGTTTCGTCAGTTGTATTGGTAGGTGACTTGAAACAAACTCTTTAGTCACTTTACCATTCCAACTATGCTTTCTTCCATGCTTCGTTTTGTTGTTGCCTAGGAGAAATATCAACATTCCTAGTTGCATTTGCAAAACAATAATCCAGCATTTCATCTTCCTCTTCCTCAGAGATATCCTCTTCATCTAGGTTACAAAATTTATTTGGGGCAAAGTACTACCACCAAACTTGTAGTTGTTTGTTAGTGTTAATAGGTGTAATAGAAGCCAATTTTTCAATATTAGAACTCACCAAATTCCAATACTTGGAGAATTTTATTGGCATTGTCAACCAAGCATCCTAACAGTTTCAACACCCCGAGCATCATGATTCACTCCATCTGCCACTATCTGGCATTGACAATGGGCCGGTGTAGGGTGGAGGTGGAGGGGGTTGAGCTTAACCCGCCCCGCATAGCAACACTTTTCATTTTCAACCCACCCCACCCTCTCCGCATGAACTCGCTCTGCATATTTTTTTTAATATTTTCTTTTTCTAGTTATGTTTGATATAAAAATAAAATTTAAAAAAATAAATTCATTGTTTCATTAAGTTGTATTAATTTAATAGGATAGTGACTTAAACTTTTATTTATTATAGGTCAATTAGGAAACATGCAAGAAATTGCATTATTTTTTATTGAACCAATTTCATTTATTATCTTGAATATTTTAGTAGTTTTAATGAAATTATCTTAATACTATAATTGTCGAGGTCTTTGCACCAAATTTTAATTGCAGCAATTGCTTCTTGGTTGCTACTAGTACAATGAATCTTACAGATTTGCCATGCCCGCATTGAAGAACTTTGAATATACAAATTTTACTTTTTGAATATACAAATTTTACTTTTTGAACATTCAGTACTTTATCATATAAATAACAGGAAAGTAACATCTAATGAGTTAGGTTACGTTTTAATTTTGTATGTTTAAAAAAGGATTTCAAAATACAAAAGCAAGAAATAATGAATAAGAATAGAAAAAATAATGTTAACATAATACAAATCAACAAAAGGCTAATTAAATATTTACTGATTTAATGTTAACCAGTGCATGTCGCGATCCTTTCTCTTGCTAACATGTGGGCAAGGGAGGGATAATGACATGCTTTGTGTTATCAAGTCGTAGACGTAGAGATAACGACCGTCGCTGAAGTAGATGGACTCTTTGTTAAGATTTGTGCCTTTTGTAGAACAAGTTGTGGCTGCGTTCAAACTTATAAAAATTGCTATTTCTCCGATGCTTTCCGCTTGTATCCATCTTTTTCCTACGAAATCAAATTGTAATACTCGAAAGTGGTATGGCATTCTATAATTTCTCCCGTTAGAAATCAAGTGAACATATAACAACATATCGTTACAAGAGGATTGAATGATGAAATCGGTATAACAAGGATGGTCTGAGTATCTTCTCGACAGATGTGGAGATTCGTTAGCCATTGGTGTAGCTTTTATTTGCCCGGAATCATTATCTACATCCAAACAAATTAGAATATTTTGCATCCCGATTATTGCATAAATTTTTTTCTTGAAAACTGTCCAGTTTCCAAGACATGGATCTCCGATGATTGATTGGACATCCCGATTAGTGCAGACAAAAGGCACTTCAATATGTCACACTCAGCAGGAAGTGGCGGGAGCTGAATTTTTTCGTTTGAAATAAAATTCCAAAGGTAACAACAATCATTAGAATTAATGCTTCCTAACACAAGCCACTCATCCACATAAGCGTATAATGTTTTTTCTTTAAGTTCAGATATATTTTTCATATAATATCGATTTTCGGATACACTGAAAAAAGTTTGTTTGTCCATAATATCACCATGACAAATAAGAAGCCAAGGGTGTTTGGCAGAATAAGGAGGTTGAGCATTGTTGTTTTCTTCCAACTCCATGGTTGAAAAAATATATCAAAAAGGCAAAAAAAGCTATGATCTTTGGTTAGAAGAATGAACTATAAATAATGACGAATGACTTCAAATACTATTTCCTTTAGTAAATATAATTGGGATTTCCATAAATAAAAACATTGCTCAGTCCTTTCCAAAGGAAATTAATTTTCCTTTAGTAAATATAATTGGGATTTCTATAAATAAAAAAGCCTTGCCAATTATATTTTTTGAAAAAGAAAAATTTAACAAAAGAAAAAGAAAAACATTACCGACTATAGTCCTTTTCAAACTAATCTTTCAACTTAGCACTGTTCCAAAAATATTTTTTTTTTAATTTTTTCGAATTAAAATTAATACATTAAAGAAAAGGAGTTTGGTAAGTAATTGGCAACTTGTGTTTGAAAACGATATATATTTTTTGAGTGCACAATAAAATATGCAGAAAGACATAGTTTGACACTATAACAATAATATTCATGAAAACAATTAGAGAAAATTAGGAGAGGAATGAATTTGACAGTTTGACACTATAACAATAATATTCATGAAAACAATTACGTACCTTATATAGGGCCAATAAGCGAATTACATATCAAATATTTGAAACGTTAAGAGGATTTTGTATCTAAATTTTGAAACTATTTAAAGGTGGTTTGAGTTAATCGAGTCTGTATAGTCCGTGATAGTCTTGTATAGTTAATTTCTATTCAACTTCTTGAGTGTATCACAATGTACATTCAGTGTATATTTATTTGCATGTATAAGTAGGCTATATTGTAAAATCAGTGTATATTTTTCCAAGACTTTTAGATAACTGTATAGTATATACATTACGGGAGTGTTTGGTTACTGGTTAGAGTTATGCAGGTATTAGCTATGTAGGTTTTTTGTTATGCAGGTATTAGTTATGGAGAGTTTAGTATGCAAGTACTAACTATTCAGGGTTTAGTTATGCGGGTATTAGTTATGCATGATTTAGTTATGCAAGTTTAATTATGTTAGGTTTAATTATGCGGATATTAGTTATATGGATATTAGTTATGTAGATATTATTTAGTTACATAGAGATTACGATACATGAATTATTAACTATTGAATATTAAACTTGTTGTAAATTATGAATATATATTATTTACAAAATAATAATACATGCTATATAATATAGTCACAAACAATTGCATAAGATTAAAATAAGAAAGGAGACATTAGTCCAAATGCAAGATCTTGGTCGGACCAGGTTGAAAAATATTTGGAATTGAGTAAGCTTGATGCCAAAGTAATCAGAAGATAGAAAACACCTTATTGTTGTGAAACATTGGAAAATATATCTTGTTTTCTAATTCCGTGCAACACATGTTTTCAAACACGATTCTCCCAATTTTACAAATAATATTTTGTTATTGTCTAAACTTATTATGTTTTCCCACTCCAACACTTCTCCCGCTTGAAATATCACTATCGTCACAAATGATAGTAGATTAGTAGTTAAGACATGTTATGATAAGTATATAGTTGGTACGTAATAGTTGAGATAAGAAACTCATACCTCTAATAGTTCAAATAATATGGAACTTTAAAAAATAGGATACTAAGGCTCAAACCACTTTGTATTCGAAGTTGGAAATCCGTCCATTCTGTTTTATTTAAAAGGTAATGATTCAAAAGACTTATAAGTTGAAAAATTAATAATTACGATAATTGTTACTTGCCGCTTAATTAAATAGGTTGATTTTGAGTTTGTATAATTAATCATATTTGTATAATTCACCATATTTATATAGTTTATACTAACGATTTTTCATTTGATTTGTATTTGTATTCGATGGTTTGTGTTTGTATATGATGATGATTTTCTTTGATTTTCTAGTTTATCATTGTTTGCAATAGATTTTAAATATATAGAAAATAAATAAATCACACAAATAAAATCTAAATAAACATAATTATTTTTTTCCTAATTCTTGTAACAACTCATTCAGTCGTTTTGAGCACTAGAACTTTTTCTTTGATAAAATACTTTCCGCTAGATTTTAAATGGGTGTTTTGGACTATTTATATTTATAATTATGAAATTAGTGGGATAGTTTAATAACTAATTTAGTTGATGGTTAAAGAAGATAATATTAAAAATAATAGAATTTAATATTTATTAGTTCATAAATATTTACCCTACATAATTAAAAAGACTAACAAGAGAGACACTAATGCCGGCGTCAATCAGAAGCAATTGCCACCAGATTGGAAGGGTTCGGAGGCAATAAGGAAAGGAAAAGCATTGGAGAAGTAGTTGCTTGACTTTGGTTCTTCGGTGAAGGTAGGTTATGGTTTATTTCTATTTGATAGATATACTCTGAATAGTGATTGATATGTATTTAGTGATAATGTGAAATTTCCTATGTACTTGATTGTGTGGTTTGTGGTTGGCCTAAAATTCTGAGACTGTTGAATTTATAGTCTTGAATCCTCTCTATCGAAATGACGCCTTGAATAATGAAGGCTTAACAAAATAAATTAATGAGATAATTGGATTGGAGTGTCACGTTCCGACACGGTATTATTGGATCGGAGTGTCACGTTCCGACACGATATATGGAATCGGAGTATCACGTTCCGACACGATTACATTAAAGGAAAGGAATCTTGAATTAACTTAATATACTCAATCTCAAAGAACCCATTTTCCAAATGAGTATGGTGTGGAGGCATGAGCCCTCAAAGGTTTGCTTGATATTGTGATTGATGATGTACCTACAATGGTGCTGTTGTCACTGATTCATGTTGTTTGTTGTTTTTCACCTGTTGAGTATTGTAGTTGATTTTATATTATTATTCAATATATATTGGTTTTTATTTTGGTTGGCCGATGATACCTACTCAGTACGTGTTTCTTGTACTGACCCCTACTTTTATTTTCTTAGTTGTTCTTTTGTGGAGTGCAGCAAGTGTACCATCATCTTCGACTCGCCCTCAACTCTAGCCAGTCTCCAGCACATCAAAGTTCAGAGTGAGCTATTATTTCTAACTTGCGTTGGATTCTCTCATTCACGTCTTGATGTCCTTGAATTTCGGACATGAACCATTTTTTTACTTATTTTAGTTTCTTAAATACTCTTCGACTTGGTAATTTGAGAATAGATGTCCTTGATGTGATGACTTTCAGATTTTGGGGATAATAAGTGCTAAACTTTAGAAGCTTATTTAATTGGTTACTTAATAAGTTTTGAGCTTCACATTTTATTGGTATTCGTAGTTGAATTATAAATCTATGTTGGGTTTAGATTTCTTGGTTCGCCCACTTAGGAGGTTAAGTGTGGGTGCCACTCATGAATCATTTTGGGTCGTGACAATTCTACTCTCCTAAATTTATCCATGATTCGAGGGCCGTTAGTGACATATTTCTCAAACTAGGATGATTTAGATTTGACATATATCGAGATGCCTTTTAAGGGAATTTAATACCCTTTATATAGGCGTGAACTAGAGTTCATGATTGAGTAGTCTCCAAGAATTCTAATTGAAACCAAATACACCTTCTAGAGTCCCAATTCAAATTGAACACGTTTTGTAGAGTTCCATAAGATTTGAATGTCTACAAATATCCTGCTTCAAGGCTTATCGGAATGTAGACTAGATGAAACTCAAAGAGTAGGGTTGAAGTAGTCATTCTTCCACCTTTGCAGCTTAAGATTTTCAAATTTAATTTAAGAAAGAAGAGATGAATGACAGATTGGTCCTACTGGGCGTGACATTATTTGCAACAAATTCTAAATATATAGTTAAACCAGACAAAGAAAATCTATAAAAACATAAATATTTCCTCCCTGATTCTACTTTCCTAAGATTTATCCATGATGATTCGAGGGCCACTAATTTATCCATATGATGATTCGAGGGTAATTAGTGGCGTATTTCTCAAACTAAAATAATTTAGATGTGACCTTTATATGAATATTCCACATCTTTTGTGAAATGTATCGAGATACCTTTCAAGGAAATTTAGTACCCTTTATATAGACATGAACTAGATTTAGGTTGAGTAGCCTCCAAGAATTCTAATTGAAATTGAACACCCCTTCTAGAGTCTGATTCAAATTGAACACGTCTTGTAGAGTCTCACAAAATTTGAATGTCTACAATCACCATATATACAAAATCTTTTTCTTTTTCTAACTTTTTAAAGTTTGTATAAACATATAGTTCTCGAATTTTGTATAATATAATTTATATAATGTAATTTTGTATAATATAGTTTGTATACATGTTTAAAGTTCATATTTATGTTTTTATCAATTAGTTATTTCAAGTTTTGTCATATTGGTATAATTCTAGACTTTGTATAACTCAATTAGACAAAAAAAAGCTTGAATTATACAAACGAGATGCGTATTATACAAATTATTGTCCTCTCTCGCTTGCCTCTCTCCTCCTCTCAGTCTCGCTCACCTCTCTCCTTACTCTCCCAATCTCGCTCGCCAGATACACAAATACATATGTATGACAGTTACATATGTACAATTATCTAACCATATATATATATATATATATATATATATATATATATATATATATATATATATATATATATATATATATATATATATATACAATTTACCTCTCTCTCACTCTTGCCCTCTCTTGCTCGCCTCTCTCCTCTCTCTCTATCTCGCTCGACACTCTCCTCCGTATAAAATCTAACTACAAATCATAATTAGCAAACTATAGTTATGGTGCGTAATCAAGCTATTTTTGAGTGGTTATATATGAAAGTTCCTCAATAAATAATTTATACATACAAAGTGTTGATATGAATTCTAACACAACAAATTACTTTATAAATTGTTTTTCAAAAATAATCTATAGTATCCTTCTTTCTTTTTTGTGTGTGTCACAAATCCAAAGTTTTGATCTAATTTTGTTTCTCTTATAAGACCCAAATAACTTGGTCAACCATCTAAATTTCTAATAGTTATGTGTATATAACTTGTTCTTCAATTAATTAATCAAACCAACAATTAGTATTTAACTAATTTTGGTGGAAGAAGGAACAAGTTAATTTCTTATGCAAAACATATAAGGTAATTATGAGCTCTGTTGTTGCCAAGGCTTGTGCCTCTAAAACTAACATGAACTATTAACGTATTTGCATTATTTTGATTCAAGCAAAATATAGAAGTGAAAGCAGTTGCTAAAGCTGCCTAGGCTGCTGCCCAAGCTGCTGAAGCCCAGGCTGCTGCTCGTGCTGCTGCAACAATGAAAAAGAAGGCAAAGAAATGGAATGTATCAAAGAATCCAAAAGGAAACAATATGATTTAAGAAGTATGCACCCTACGTAAATAAAAGCCCCAAATCACTAAGTTTGCTAAAGGTTTGAAGACATTTAAAGATACTGCTATGTTTTGTCGTAGTATTTTGTTGACTATTTTGATTTTACATATTAAAGCATTCTGGCAATATTATTATCAACAATATATAAGAGGAGTAAGACGTAACTAATGATTATAACAAGGTAAACAATCAAGATATACATAATTTGGTTTATAGAATAAATTTTACATACCTTTGAATTGAGACATAGTCTATATTTCAATAGAATTGCATAGATCTAGACTTGATCACACACAATAAAAATAAACGCTTTGGGATATTTAGGTAAAAGTAAAATTATTTAATAGCTAAAAAGAAGAACTCTGGAGAAAGATCTAGACTTGATCACACGCAATAAAAATAAACGCTTTGAGATATCTAGGAAAAAGTAAAATTATTTAATATCTAAAAAGAAGAATACAACATTGATAGATTGATAGATTTAGGAAAAAATAAAAATATTTAATATATGAAAGAAGAATACAACAACGATAGATCACACAATTATTATTCCATGATACTTCTAAAAAAAATAATTCAATTTAGTTGATGAATTCTAACATAAACGGTAGCAAAAGATGATAAACATTCTTCTTCAAATCAAAAAGTGAAATAAGTAGCTTTCGTTTGCAAGAGTTCTTAGAAAATCAAAACTACCAAATTTACTTTTTGGCTAATTAGATATAGATCTACACAATTAACTTTAAATTCAAGACCTCAAAAATAAATAAAAAAACATTTTGATGTACAATGAATTAGCTATTCAAGATGAATATACGTTGAATTATACAACAAGATGTCACCAATCAAACAAGAAAAAATAAATCAAAAATTTACTTATTTTATCAAAAAATATTTTCTAGAAAAACATTTTTAATGAAAAAATATTTTTCTCCATACCAAACATAGTTACAAAATACTCTGCGGCTTGTGAATGTACTTTTCTGAACCTAACCTATAATAATTCGTGTGTTACATTATTTATTTTACAGTCCTTTTGTTTATCTAAAATGTTAACTTAAGCCCCTTATAAATAAATAAAGGATTTTATTAAATTGTATTATATATTTTTGGCGTTATATATTGGACATAACAAGTCCCTATATTAAAAAAAGCCTTGAAAAAAAGAGAACTTTAATTAAAATAGTTGAATTTAACGAGGTAGCTTTTTAAGAAGAAAAAAAATTATAACAGAGAATCGAAGGAGTATTTTTGAAATAAGTAGGTAGGTAGGTAGGGTTTATTTTATGGGCTTCAGATTTTTGAACACTAGGCACAAAACTTTTCTTTTTCATTAAAATCAAAAATAAATAAATATTCGTTTTTATAATCTTTAAAAAAAAATATTATTTAAAAAAAATCAAGAATTTCCTTTTGGATAAATCGTATGTCCTCTCGAATGTCTATTGATATATCCGAATTTATAAAAATATGATTTGAAAAAAAAAAGACAAATTATAAATAAATAAAAACAACATTACGCTATATTTCTTTTATTTTTTTATTACTATCTTATAAATAAAGGGTTTCATTTGTGCACAACTTAATCTTCATATTATTATTATTATTATTATTATTATTATTATTATTTTATTAATTGGTTAAAACCGGAAATAATAAGCTATTTGGTAATTAATTTTTTCTTTTTACTTATACATGGAAAGAGATAATCGAAAATATTCAAATTTTAATGTCTAATTAAATTATGTATTTTAAAATTTTATATCTAATATTTCATATTTAAAATTAATTCTCCGTTTACCGTAAAAGACTGGGATAAACCAAATATTATCTTTGATTCGAACTTTTTTTAGAAAAGCCTAGAAAAGAGGCAACTTTAACTTTAATTGAAAGGTTGCTTTTTCCAAAAAAGAAAAAACAAGAAGATAAAAGGTCCAAAACATTTCTTTTTTATTTAAATTTTTTTAAAAAAATACTACTACTACATTAACATTACTCTATATTTTTGACAATCAAGTTAAAATTTACATAAAATATAGGGAAAAAGGTTAAAAATGCTCTTAACGTATTTTAAATTAGAAATGCATTGATACTTGTTCTTTTTTCGTAATTTGACTCAAAAATTTATTTTTAGCCAAACATAATCCGCTTATCAAAACATTTTTAAATGAACTAACCAAATCAAATTATTATTTTTCTGAAAAACTATTTTTTTAAAAAAATACTTATATAAATAAGTAGTATTTAGTATGATTCTACTTCACTTCACTGAGAAAAATATGAAAAAGAGAAAAAAATTTCTTTTTCGATATTCTGTTGTGCTTTGTTTTTTTTCCTATTTAATTTTTGTTAGTTTATGACTCCTATTTTTATTTAGAAAGAAATTTGTTGAATTCTAGGAATATACTTATATCGAATGAAAATATGAAGTACCCAAATCATCCTACATCGAGAAATACGCAACTAATAGACCTCGAATTACAAAAATCGAGGAACAAAATTGTACCTATGTTATTTATCAATAAATTATGTTTCTTCATATTTGCAAACAAAATGAAGAATCAAGGATCGATGAACAAATTTGTACTTATTGTTTTATCAATAAAATTATGTTCTTCATACTCTCGATATCTCTTTTTACTTGTCCAATTTTTCCTTTACACTAGTCTTTTGACACGTGTGTTGCACGTGAATATCAATTCCAAAAATATATGTTATAGTAAATATTATTATTTATGTAAGTGAAGATTTAAATAATAAGTTCAGAGAAAAGTAATATTACGGATTCTTTTGTGAATGTTTAATGTGAATAATGTATATCTCTTATTCATGCAAACCTGTTATTCCACTAATATTACCTTATAGACAATATTTGCTTTGTATTTTTTTTGTCTTCTAACGAGATGTGTTTCAAATACAATATTGTCTACCTATACGAGGAGATAAAAGGAATTCGGAAATATTGACCATCAATGAATCCTCAATTCCTAGTTACTTTTGACGTCGAAAACAAAAGTCAAGCCAGTTTACATGGTATATAGAAGATGTGGGCAATGAAGGAATGTTAGCTAGAGAGGAAAGATAAAAAGTTTTTAAAATTATATAAAACATTGTTTGTGAGGCTTCGATAAACAACAAGGTGATTTCTATGAAATCTTTAAATTACTTGGGCATCGAAGCTTATTTAAGTCCAAATATTTCTCTTAATGGGTTTCTAGACTTAACCTTCTAATTTGCATTGATTTCTAAGTTGTAAGGTAAGAAAATAAAACGCTATAATAAAAGAAATAATGTAAACCTAATTGAGATAATAATAGGAAGTTAATATGAAGCCTGAACGTGCAAAATGCAAATTAATAAAAAAACTATATCAAATAGCACAAACATTTGTTGTATACTAACAAAAAGCTAAATAAATATTCACTAATTTAGCGTTAAAAAAAAGAAGCTAAATAAACATTCACTAATTTAGCGTTAACCAATTCATGTAGAGATTTTTCTTGGGAACATGTGGGCAAGGTAGGGATAATGATATGCTATGGGTCATCAAGTTGTAGACATAGAGATAACGACCATAGTTGAAGTAGATGGATTCTCCGTTAAGATTTGTGCCTCTTGTGGAACAAGCCGTCCCTGAAGAATGACTTACGAAAATTGCTATTTCTCCGATGCTTTCTATCTCTATCCATCTTTTTTCTACAAAATCAAACATGAATACTAGGAAGTGGTATGGTATTGCCTCATCTTTCCCGTTAAAATACAAGTGTAAATATAACAACATATCATCATTTGCGTTGGAGGATTGAACGAGGTAATTCCTAAAATGTGGCATGTCCATGTATTCTCTCAGCATAATTGGAGATTCGTTAGCCATTAATGTAACGGTTATTCTTCCTGAATCATTATCAAGATCCAAACAGAGTAGAACATTTGTCTGTCCTGTTAATATATAAAATTTTCTCTTGAAAACGGTCCAGATCCCAAGATGCCAATTTTCAACAATTGATTGAACATCTTGTTTATGAAATTCTTCATTACAACCTGGCTTGCAAAAGTAAAAAGTAGGCAGATTCACATCCTCCACGTTTTCATCATCATCCACATTCTCAGTCTCTTTAATTATAAAGAGAATTTGACACTCAGGATCATGGGGTGGTGCGGACAAGAGACATTCAAGTATGTCACACTCAGCAGGAAGTGGCGGCAGTTGAATTCTGTCGTTTGAAATAAGATTCCAAAGGTAGCAATCACTAGAATAAATACTTTCTAACAAGAGCCACTCATCAACATAAGCACTTATAAGTTTCTCTTTAAGTTCAGGTATACGTCTCATATAATATCTATCTTCTGATACACTGAAAAAAGTCTGATTTTCCAGTTTCTCTCCATGACAAATAACAAGCCAAGGGTGTTGTGCAGAATAAGGAGGTTGAGAAGATTCCACATTTTTTTTCTTGTTGTATTCTTCCAACTTCATCTCTTGTTTCTTCTCTGCAAAAAAAATAGAAACAGAAATAATAAGAGAATTTCCATTGCAAATTTGTATTTGTAAGAGAGAAAAAAAAAACGAAAGAAGTTTTTACCCATGCAAAACTCTGTTTTTTTTCCACGTTCTAAAAAAACAATAATGTAATAATGTGTGATTAAAAAATCTAACTTCATATTAAATAATTATTAATGACTTCAAGTAAGACAAGGAAAACGTTATAGAATAGATGTAGGAAAAGGAAATTTGTTTTCCTTTCCTTTTCCATAAATATAAGTGGGATTTCCATAAATAAAAAATATTGCCAATTTTATTTCTATTTAAATTACTAATATAATTGGGATTTCCATGAATAAAATATATTGTCAGTTCTATATAAATTACTCTGTCCGTCCACGGTTCCAAATATATTCACTTTTGACTTTATAAAAATAGGAGAACTTTTTTTTAATTTGAGTAAGGAACTGAGTTGCCGTAATTCTTGTTGTAGTTTTTTAATAAATAGGTAGTAATGGAGGATACATTGTGGTCTTGTATTCCGTCGGACATAGTAGGATTAATATCATCACGTCTCGTGGCCGCAGAATACTTTATTTTTCGTGCAGTTTGTAAAAGATGGCGATACGCACCCATGATACCTCCACCTCATCCTTGTCAACAGGAAAAATCACCTAATTTGATCACCTTGCGTGGAAATACTGGAATTGTAGAATTCTTTCATCCTGTGTACAATATGATGACAACTACGTCTATCCCAATCTTGAAATTAAAGGGTTGCCGAATTCGAAGTTCAAAAGCTAATTGGTTATTGATGAGTAAGGGTAACCGCGGCATGTTTTTTTTCAATCCTATTAGTAATGACATAATTGAACTTCCTGATCTACAAGAACAAAATTTGAATTCTTTCTCTTCTTGGACTTTTTCGTGCCCTCCCGACTCGTTGGCATCTGCTTGCTTTGTTGTTGGTTTTCAGGATAGGGGTAATCCCCCGGAAATATACATCATCAAGGTTGGAGAGAATACATGGACATATCATGACTTCTACGTCGAAGAAGGCGAAGAAGTTGAAGACGTCGAAAATGAAGAAGAAGAAGAAGAAGATGAAGGGGAAGTCGAGGATGAGAATGATGATGATGAAGAAGAAGGGGAAGAAGAAGAAGAAGGGGAAGTCGAGGATGAGAATGATGATGATAAAGAAGAAGGGGAACAAGAAGGGGAAGGGGAAGGGGAAGTCGAGGATGAGGAAGCTGATGAAGACGAAGTTGAGGGCGGAGGTGAATATAACCCATATTTTGATTTAAGTGGTTGCAATAATCCTATATTTTTTAAAAACAACAATATCTACATACTGGGAGATAAAGGGAATTTGGGAATACTGACCATCAAGGAAAACTCAATTCCTAGTTGGGAATTTTATGGGAGCTATTTTCGAAGTCGAAAACAAAAGTCAATCCGACATATTTACACAGTAGAAGATGTCGACAATGAAGGAATGTTAGCTGTTTTTCTATCTCACCATGAAGGAGAAGTAGAGGTTTGGAAGTACAAAATGAATGGAGAAGTGTTGGAGAGGGAAAGAATAACAAGTTTAGACGATAATAAAACGTTGTTTGTGAGTTCTGGAAGATCATGCTTGAAAACATGTGTTGCCCCTGGCCTGGGAAACAAGATATATTTTCCAATGTTTCACAACAACAATAAAGGTGTTTTCTATTGTTTAGTCAATCGGAGATATTATTCTTTCGATTACTTTGGTCTTAAACCTTATTCAAGTCCAAATATTTTCCACTTGGTTCAACCAAGATCATGCATTTGGATTGAAACAGAGAATGATTAATTGGATGTTCTTTTTTTCTGTTTATTATTTCCATTAGTAATTAGCAGCGTTGTTGATAAGAGTGGAATTATATTGCCTTTTTATGTTTTATTGTTATATCATGCAATTATTCACCTTTTTTTTATAACTGTACTTTTTGAATTTGCTAACTTACTTCATAGTAAAATTACACTACTGAAATTGTTTAATATTTGCATATACATTTTAAATGTGTTCCATATGTATAATTTCCCTAATTATTTTGCACCTCTCGTCGACATCTGAATTCTTGAATATGTAAATACCTACAGGGGTCAGGGGCCTAACTCTTATAGTTAAGTTTCAGTCTCCTTTACCTCAGAACTCAGAAGAAAGAAAACAGCAAGAGTTTATCAAATCTTAGTTTACTTTGATCACCCATTAATTCTCCAATAACATAGTTTAAAATTTATTTCTTCAAAAATGAGCCACTAGAAATTTCATTTGAATTGATTGAACATATACAGGTAATCATGCATAATGATGAGATAGACTCAAGAACACAATATTAGATTGCAGAAGCATATACTTTCTGATACATCCACAATATTAGATTGCAGAAGCATATACTTTCTGATACATCACTTACCGGAGGTCGAGGTTTATTCTCTTTCTTTGTCATGTCATTATCATCATCATCGTCATCTTCATTAACATCCATGAGCATCCTTTGAAGTGAAGATGAGGAGCTATCTGGGTTTTTTCCCCTTTTAGCCGCTGTTGCTGAACCTCTACTCCTTCTCCTTGGAGCAGCCCTTTTGCGTCCTTTGGCCTGAACCGTCTTATCATCATCCTAACAACAGGAGATAGCACATAAAGGCGCGATTATGTAGCATACAGCTGGAGGAAGTGAGACAGAAAATTATGATATGTCTAAGAAAAACTTTTCACCAACCAGCTTTTGCAATTTGCATGCACACATCCAAGAAAATTTCACAGGGGTAAATAGATTCAAACTGAAGTGGTGATATTTTCTGTTACAGCACTGACCAATATTACATTCAAAACTAGTAAAAAGCAACTGGATACTCCTAATTCCTAACTCTCAATGCAAAAGTCATCATCAGATAATAGGCGGCTGAGAAGCACCACAGATTAAGTGTGCAAATGTGGCCTAAGAGTGAGTTGGAGTCTCCACAGATCATCAGTAAATAAAACAGACATCTATTGTCTTCCTTCTAACTCGAATTTAAGTTCTTTTATTCACGTTTGCAATTTCTAACTTCAATTCTCAGGCTACGAAAGGAGAGGTAGAATTTAGTAGTCATCAACTCATGCTAAGGTTTTTTATTGCCATTTCTAACACTTCCAGTCTTTTGCTTTCCATTCGTAGGCAGTGTGAGGAATGCTGCCGTTGATTGTACAAAATGCAAATAATACAAACATAAGACTGCAATTAATTTGTGTGCAAGCTAAATGCCTTTACTTGTTTCCAATTTTCTTTTTTCCCTTCCCTAACACATCGTTCTAGACCAGGAAGGGAAGTGCTTGGGCAAGAAGAAATATGCACAATAAGGAAGATAGGACATACTGAGCTTTCGTCAATAACGTTAGTGTCCTGTTTGGCATCTTCATCACTTGAAGGAGATTCCACATTCTCATCATGTGCGGCAATACTTATTAAATGTGTATGACTTTTGTATAAAAAGCAGAACAGAAATCTGCTTCATGTAACTTTATGTATATGAGAACTGCAATTGCATGACCACATGGTATCTCATAATGTTGAAATCTCCCGCAACTACACATCCTTGTGTTCAAGTTTACTATGTACTTCTTTGCTCCTTCGGCTATAGAATGCAGATCAACAGTTAAAAGGTATCACCTAATTAAAAGTTAAAATGTGATATTGTTAATATACATGCCACTAAATATTGGGAAGTAAAATACAATTATTTATTATTCAATACAGTAAAACACATATCCTCATATTGCAAGACAACACAATACTTTTCTGTAGATAAAGATCATATTTTTTGTCAGATCAGATGTTGTCTTATCAGCCTCCTCATTATGCTTGTGAATCCACCTCTGAATTGTTACCCTCATAAATTCAAGAAGTGAAATTACCGGTAACCTCCTTGCTAACATGTTAACATTATTCAATGACTCGGTAATGTTTGAAGTCATGGTCCATGTGCGCTTACAATTCGAGTAAGCTCTTGACTATTTGCTATAACCAATATCAAACAAGTATGGACGTATGCGCGTATCTATCTGGTCTATTCTTCTCATAATTGTCTCAAACTGTTGTTTTGTATAAGCTTTTGCCAATGTAAAAAACAAAATCTTCAAATCTTCAGTATTTCTATTTAAATTCTTCAACACATTGACTGAAAGATGCCATATGCAGGCATAATGTTCGGATTCAGGATATACAGTAGCAGTCCCTTTCCATATGCTTTCGTTTCGATCCAACATAAAACACATATTTTGTCTAACTCCATATGCTTCCTTAAATTGTTCAAAGAACCAAATCAATGAAGCATCATTTTTGAAATTCACTATCACATACGCCAACGGAAGTATATGACCTGATCAATTTTTAAAAAAAATATCACACAAATTAGAAATACAATTTATAACATATTTTATTATATGTTATAATCGGAAAATTAAATAGAATCAAAAAATACCTTCCGGATCCATTGTGCTGGCAGTTAACATTGTAACACCATATGAACATTTCAATCCCGCCCCATCAACAACTACAATTGGCCTACAATACTCCCAACCTCTAATACAAGCTTCTAACGCAACAAAAATGCGTATAAAAATTTATCACCTTCTTTCCTTTTTATTTTCAAAACAGATCTTGGATATGTTTGCTCCAAAATGTACAAATAACTTGAAATTTTTACAATTATATAATGCGACAGTTTACAAAGTCATATGTATAATTTAATGGATACACAAGCAACACTTAATTGTTACAAAAAGGATACATACTTTCTTTATACATCAAGGATACATACAAAAAGTATACAAATTTTATACATAAAGAATACAAGAAACAGAACAGTCCAATTCATTAGAATAACATACTATATGGTCATTTTTTCCATTTAAACAACTAAAAAAACTTTAAATTCATTTTTATATCGAAATTACCCGGTAATCTGGCATAGGTCTCTGCTGGATCTCCGCGCACCAACTTTATTGCTTTTTCTTTAGCTCTCCATGCATGTATGTACGTCAACGAAACGCCATACAATTTCAACATATCAGCAGCTATATCCTTTGGAGTATATACCGTAGATGGATCAATATACTTCTCCATTATCAAGACAGCTACAACGACAGTTATCACCTGACGTCTGGCCTACACTCTATCTCTAACAGAACAAGTGTGCTGAGCAATATACTTCTTAACTTTGAATAAATTTGATTTATTCAAACTAGATGCCCTCATCATCCAAGAACAAGTATCAGAAATACAATTCAGGTGATAACTGTTTCAAAATTAAGAAAATTTAAATTTAAATTTTATACAGTAAAACAAATTAAATAAAAAAATATAACTTAAAATAGTTGTGTACACTTACTTAGATGCATTACAACACGCAACACGAAAACTGAATTTTTTGACAAGTCCAACGTGCCTCATAACCTCCTTAAGTTTTTCCCTATTATTGTAAATCTGATTATCAGCTACAAATAGATTGGAATGGTCAAATATTACATCATTATCTCTTTCACTATTATCATTGATAACTCCGTCTAAATTCATTCCGATCAAACGGATAGACTTGTTGGAGTATAAATCAATGTTAGTTTGTGATAAACTAACATCAGAATTTATTCTATCAGTAATAATAACTCCATCACCTTCATTATACATCTCACGATCTTTCAAAGAGAGGCATAATGGATATTTTGTAAAGAAATCCAAATTCACCTTCTTTTGATCTAGAAAAATCTTTACCCCAACATCATTATGAATTTTAATCGGTGGACATATATCGCTAACAATATATTTTATCTCAATACAATTTATATTTTCTTCTATATTAAGTTGAGTTATTATAGCATTTACTAAAGCAGTATAAAGAGTAGATGTATCATATATGATGTCCTCCATCTGAAAATCGACGTATTTTCCTGTTTCACAACATTAAAATAACATTTAGTGCAACACACTATATACTTGCAGAATAATTCATTCAAACTTCATACACATTTAATATATCATTCACTGACATATACAATATTTTCAATTAAACAAAAATAATATAGTTTCTATACAAAATTAATACAAAACATATATAATAATTTCAACAGAAACATATACTATAAAATCAACAAAAAATGGACTTTCATACACAATTGATACAAGTTTCTTATAAATTTCATACACAATTAACACAATTTTCATACTTCACCAGTACACAGAATTATATCTTCTACTTTTTTAACATCACCTGTACAAAGAATTATATCTAATATTTATTTGTCTAGTTAATAAACACACTGTACATTTTTCTATTTTCTTCACAAATCAATTAACACGCGAATCTTCAATTTAATTACAACCAAACACATTTACATTTACTTATTGTTTTTCAAAATATGCTATACGTAACATAATTGTTTCATCCAAAAAAAAACATACAAACTATAATTCAAATGTAACAATAATAAAAAAAAATCGAACAATTTTATACATGTATACAACAACAAATATAATTAGAACCAACAATTAATAATTAAAACAAACAAATCATAACTAACCAACCTGATGAATTCCAATTTCCTCCATGTTTAATTAATATCGACACAATGTTCTCCACAAATCAAATCAAATTGTTTCCAATGCCAAAATTTAATCAATTACAAATAAAAAACGAAACCAAAATCTGCAAATATCAAATAAAATTTTGAAAAACAGAATGACTTGTACGTTCATGCCAATCTGGTAGAGCTTTTTAAGGAATTAATCAAAAATTAATATCATTTAAACTAATTAGAGAAAATTAAGGCAACTAACTAATTTGAAATTTTTAAAATTCCTTAAAACTTGCTAATTTATTAACTGTAATTGATAATTATATTTAATTTATTTAATAAATGATCATATTTTTCATTATTAGTTTGACCGTTATTTTTTTCATTTTTTTTATTGTAATAACTCTTTTTAATAATTTAAAATTAAGATTATATTATTTTAAAAAAGGCTATAGCTTGATATATTAAATGTTATGCAATGAAATTCAAACTCTAATGCTATAACTTGAGAATATTACTATAGAAAATGCTAAATACCTAATTTACACTTTTATATTTCGTAACTACGCTCTAAACTAAGATCAGCCCAATTGTATGGAAACAGTGATCCAAAGCAGATTAGCCCAAAAGTAGTGATCTTTTGAAGACTAATTGAATGGGCCCAAATAGAAACTGGCCCAAATATGACCAGATTTATACACTTGGTAACTAATATTCATCAGCTGCTAAAAATCACAATTTTTTCTTTTGAAATATTTTCTATCGAAAAATATGCAGTGGATATCATCACGAATATTTTGATTGAATTAGTGAGAAAAGAAAACATAGTTGCATTTTCATACGGAAAAATTATAAAGTTTCCTGGTATTTCAGTGAGAATTTATTTCTCACGATATGTTTTGCAAGTGTTGGGTGACAAAGTTATGTTTTATAACACAAATTTCTTAGTAATCACGGAGAAAAAAGTCTTTCTTTCTATAAGTGATCCTACTATTTATGTACTATTAGCTTTTTCAAACTTAACAAACCATCTTTGGAATTTGGTTACACAACTTTTTTGCTAAAGTTTAATTTTAAAACAACTAAAATACAAAAAAAAAAAAAAAAAAAAAAACGTGAATTTTGGTTAGGCTTTAAATAGTGATCCTAAAAAAATTATGAATTTTGGTTACACAACTTCAAGATACTTGATTGATTTAGCCCAAATAATATGGACTAGGATAAAAAATGTAAAATGGGCTCAACAGAGTATTCCTAAACCCAATTTGGCTTTACATTATTGGAAGTAATTGAATGATCCTTTGAGTATTGTAATGAAAAAATGTTACTTTTCCTTTAATCGGTTGTATCACGTTTGAGTTTTGTAAATAATATTTTTCAAGGGAACGTTCAAATTCCGAATATTGAATGCATAATAAGAGAGAAAAAAATTATTAAATGGTTTTAACTTTTATGGTTATATAGGGCATTTTTTTAGAACTCAGATTCCAATGGACTATATTAAGCTTTGCTTTTTCTATCAATGATTGTGATGAGTTATAAATATTACTTCATTTTTAATTAAAAGGTCTTGGGTACAAGTTTTTAAAAAGCAATCTCCTTTTGTATGAAGTTCGATCTCTATCCTTATATTGACACTTCTAGCTAGGGTGGAGTAAGAACTTTCTATTAAGAAGATACAAAATATAATAAATAAACAAACAAAGAATGATAGATGATTCAACATCTAATAACTTTTTATACGTAATGCAATTTTACGTTAAATTAAGAGGTTTCGTATAACTTCGTACTCCATCTGCCACTACCTTCGCACTCGCGGGATCTATTGCTAACTCAATGGTGTGTTTAGGGATGACAATGGGCCGGTCTAGGGCGAAGGTGGAGGGGGTTGAGCTTAACCCGCCCCGCATAGCAACACTTCTCATTTTCAAAACCCACCCCACCCATTGTCTACCTATACGAGGAGATAAAAGGAATTTGGAAATATTGACCATCAATGAATCCTCAATTCCTAGTTACTTTTGACATCGAAAACAAAAGTCAAGCCAGTTTACATGGTATACAGAAGATGTGGGCAATGAAGGAATGTTAGCTAGAGAGTAAAGATAAAAAGTTTAAAAAATTATATAAAACATTGTTTGTGAGGCTTCGATAAACACAACAAGGTGTTTTCTATTAAATTTTTAAATTACTTGAGCATTGAAGCTTTTAAGTCCAAATATTTCTCTTAATGGGTTTCTAGACCTAACCTTCTAATTTGCATTGATTTCTAAGTTGTAATCTAAGAAAATAAAACGCTATAATAAAAGAAATAATGTAAACCAAATTGAGATAATAATAGGAAGTTAATATGAAGCCTGAACGTGCAAAATGCAAATAAATAAAAAAACTATATCAAATAGCACAAAACATTTGTTGTATACTACAAAAAGCTAAATAAACATTCACTAATTTAGCGTTGAAAAAAAGAAGCTAAATAAACAACTCTAATTTAGCGTTAACCAATTCATGTAGAGGTTTTTCTTGGGAACATGTGGGCAAGGTAGGGATAATGATATGCTATGTGTCATCAAGTTGTAGACATAGAGATAACAACCATAGTTGAAGTAGATGGATTCTCCGTTAAGATTTGTGCCCCTTGTGGAAGGGGCCGTCCCTGAAGAATGACTTACAAAAATTGCTATTTCTCCGATGCTTTCTATCTCTATCCATCTTTTTTCTACAAAATCAAACATGAATACTAGGAAGTGGTATGGTATTGCCTCATCTTTCCCGTTAAAATACAAGTGTAAATATAACAACATATCATCATTTGCGTTGGAGGATTGAACGAGGTAATTCCTAAAATGTGGCATGTCCATGTATTCTCTCAGCATAATTGGAGATTCATTAGCCATTCGTGTAACGGTTATTCTTCCTGAATCATTATCAAGATCCAAACAGAGTAGGGCATTTGTCTGTCCTGTTAATATATAAAATTTTCTCTTGAAAACGGTCCAGATCCCAAGATGCCAATTTTCAACAATTAATTGAACATCTTGTTTATGAAATTCTTCATTACAACCTGGCTTGCAAAAGTAAAAAGTAGGCAGATTCACATCCTCCACGTTTTCATCATCATCCACATTCTCAGTCTCTTTAATTATAAAGAGAATTTGACACTCAGGATCATGGGGTGGTGCGGACAAGAGACATTCAAGTATGTCACACTCAGCAGGAAGTGGCGGCAGTTGAATTCTGTCGTTTGAAATAAGATTCCAAAGGTAGCAATCACTAGAATAAATACTTTCTAACAAGAGCCACTCATCAACATAAGCACTTATAAGTTTCTCTTTAAGTTCAGGTATACGTCTCATATAATATCTATCTTCTGATACACTGAAAAAAGTCTGATTTTCCAGTTTCTCTCCATGACAAATAACAAGCCAAGGGTGTTGTGCAGAATAAGGAGGTTGAGAAGATTCCACATTTTTTTTCTTGTTGTATTCTTCCAACTTCATCTCTTGTTTCTTCTCTGCAAAAAAAATAGAAACAGAAATAATAAGAGAATTTCCATTGCAAATTTGTATTTGTAAGAGAGAAAAAAAAAACGAAAGAAGTTTTTACCCATGCAAAACTCTGTTTTTTTTCCACGTTCTAAAAAAACAATAATGTAATAATGTGTGATTAAAAAATCTAACTTCATATTAAATAATTATTAATGACTTCAAGTAAGACAAGGAAAATGTTATAGAATAGATGTAGGAAAAGGAAATTTGTTTTCCTTTCCTTTTCCATAAATATAAGTGGGATTTCCATAAATAAAAAATATTGCCAATTTTATTTCTATTTAAATTACTAATATAATTGGGATTTCCATGAATAAAATATATTGTCAGTTCTATATAAATTACTCTGTCCGTCCACGGTTCCAAATATATTCACTTTTGACTTTATAAAAATAGGAGAACTTTTTTTTAATTTGAGTAAGGAACTGAGTTGCCGTAATTCTTGTTCTAGTTTTTTAATAAATAGGTAGTAATGGAGGATACATTGTGGTCTTGTATTCCGTCGGACATAGTAGGATTAATATCATCACGTCTCGTGGCCGCAGAATACTTTATTTTTCGTGCAGTTTGTAAAAGATGGCGATACGCACCCATGATACCTCCACCTCATCCTTGTCAACAGGAAAAATCACCTAATTTGATCACCTTGCGTGGAAATACTGGAATTGTAGAATTCTTTCATCCTGTGTACAATATGATGACAACTACGTCTATCCCAATCTTGAAATTAAAGGGTTGCCGAATTCGAAGTTCAAAAGCTAATTGGTTATTGATGAGTAAGGGTAACCGCGGCATGTTTTTTTTCAATCCTATTAGTAATGACATAATTGAACTTCCTGATCTACAAGAACAAAATTTGAATTCTTTCTCTTCTTGGACTTTTTCGTGCCCTCCCGACTCGTTGGCATCTGCTTGCTTTGTTGTTGGTTTTCAGGATAGGGGTAATCCCCCGGAAATATACATCATCAAGGTTGGAGAGAATACATGGACATATCATGACTTCTACGTCGAAGAAGAAGAAGAAGAAGAAGAAGAAGGGGAAGTCGAAGAAGAAGAAGAAGAAGGGGAAGTCGAGGATGAGAATGATGATGATGAAGAAGAAGGGGAAGAAGAAGGGGAAGGGGAAGACGAAGGGGAAGTCGAGGATGAGAATGATGATGATGAAGAAGAAGGGGAAGAAGAAGGGGAAGGGGAAGACGAAGGGGAAGGGGAAGTCGAGGATGAGGAAGCGGATGAAGACGAAGTTGAAGGCGGAGGTGGATATAACCCATATTTTGATTTAAGTGGTTGCAATAATCCTATATTTTTTAAAAACAATAATATCTACATACAGAGAAAAAAGTCTTTTTTTCTAGAAGTGATCCTACTATTTATGTACTATTAGCTTTTTCAAACTTAACAAACCATCTTTGGAATACGATGCTCAATACTCGATATTCGATATTTATACAAGAATTTTAAATTAGAATTTATATATTATAAGAATTTAAAATAGGGAATTTTCAGTTCTGATCGAGATCTCGAGTCCTACATTTTTTATTGTTAAAGCTAAAGAATCATAACTATTCTATCGTAATTCATTTAGAACTCAATTTCCCAATGGACTATATTAAGCTTTGGTTTTAACATCAAAAATTGAGATAAAGTTATAATTTACTTTCATCCTTAATTAAAAGTCTCGAATATGAGTTTTAAAAAAGTTATCTCCTTATGAAGTTCTATCTATACCCTTAAAGTAAGACTTCTATCTAGGGTGGAGTAAGAATTTTGTATCAAGAAGATCCAAAATATGATAAAGTAAACAGACAAAGAATGGTAAATGATTCAATATCTAATAAATTTTTATATGTAATGCAATTTTATCTTAAATTAAGAGATTTCGTATAATATTTATTGAGTTTCCTAGAGTTGCCCTCTTTTTTCTTTTTTGACATAATTATAAATTAATCTAATTCCAAAAGGCATAGAAATAGAGCATCATGTGAAATAACAAAAGGGATTGCTTTTTACTAGGCACCTCTTTTACATACTTTTCACAATAACTTGTCCATATTTAATATATGATATGTCTTTTAAAAAGTAATACTATATAAAATAATAATTTAATTATACCCTAATTATAATTTATTTTCTTTTTAATTTATGTGACATTATTTAGCTTAATATAAAAATATAAAATGAAAAGAAAAACTCCTTATAAAATTAATTAATAATATACGTAAACTGATCTAACACTACATATACAACAAGCTTTAAAAATCTTGTTTGAGAGCAATTATAGTACGTTGGAATATAAGATTGAATAAATATTTTGGCTGTTTTCTTTTCAAATTCCCATGTTAAAGTTCGTATCAATTGTCTACTCCAACGGTGCTATTCCCTCCCTATTTTATCCACCTTAATGTAAGATTATTGACATAGTCAGCGTAAACTCATAACTCAAATTTAGAAAAAAAATTAATCTATATACAAATTAATCGTTATCTTGTAAAATATGAAAAAAACAATTGAATTCATCAATACTCCTAATATTAATTGGCTGAAAACTTGAGTTCCTGGAAAACTAAATAAGAAAAGGAGACAAAATGGGTATAATTTGAATAAGTTTTTAATTGGAATAAATAATGTAATTAGACGAAATAGAAAACGTAAGAAATAAATGCATATTATTAGGTAAATTTAGAAAATTGTTTTTTTATAGATTTATAAAAAAAATAAAAGATTTAGTCTAAAATAAATCATACACAAGATTAGTCCATGTATTATAAAAAATTTGTACAGTAGGATCCCTAAGTGGACAAAAAAGTAAATAAACAAACTCAAAGGGTAAATCAACACATTTTGAAAGTTAAAAAGGTGTGAATTAGGGTTTGCAAGGAAAATCTCAAACATTGCAGGAACATAGCAACAGCGGCTACTATTCAGCAAAAATACCAAATTCGAATTGAAAGATCCAAGGTAACTTCTTAATCATCTTACCATTTTAATTACCCAATTAGATTGTGTAAGATATTAATTACGTCTATTTAAAAACAAGAATTGCACAGTAATATTTGAAAAATCTGAAAAATATTAGATTTAAACTTTGGAAATTGTGCGTGAAGATATTGATTCAAAATCTTAACTATATTCAGATGATTTGGAATTAGTGCATGACAAAATTAATTTGACTGAATCTAAATTTGCTATATTCGATTTTATTGATGAAAGATGCACATTTTGCAGATGACAGCTCCTAAACGTGGATGCAACAAGAAAGGGAAAAACAACAATCCGGTGAAATATAAAAGGGGATGCATAGCACCGGATTCAAAAAGCACATGGCTTTGCAAAATCTGTCAAGTTTCTTTTGACAAGAAACTTGTGGAAACTGATGATCATAAAAAGGCCTGTGAAGCAAAAAAGGTTAGTAAAAATTATAGTTCAAACCTAGCAAAATACTTGCAAATTTATGCATTTACTTCGTTGATGCAAAACTTGGAAGTGTAAATGTTACTGTTCAACTTGGGTTGAACACTGATACAAAAGCTGAAATATCTATTGTTTAATATTAAGCTAGGGGGAAAATTCAAGCTGCAAGATACTATTTGTTCCCTAAGAATCTAGGGTAGGAAATTGAATGTAGAAACGTATGACAGCACACATAATCTTTTTAATTGCATGTGAAATCCATGCTTCAAACTCAGACACCGCTTACTCAAGACATCCACAAGCAGACCTTAATGATAAGAATAGGGTGCAGAGCAATAACACCAGAACCACTGAGAACATTTTACCAAAATAGTTGACATGCCGAAAGGATGTCAACTGCAGATAGGTTATCCTGTAACATAGGTGGACAATAGTAACTCCAGATCAGCACGTAACAAAGAAAATGGTTAGTATTCAACTTCTCTGATTAAGTTTCCTAGATAGTTGATAAATAAGAATAATTTCAAAATGCTAGTCCAGAAATAACATTGGTGTTCACCTAAGCATTAGCTTTATCTGGAAACAACAAAGTAAGAGCTGTTTGAGTTCATTAGAACAAATACTTACTTGCACTTACCATCACTTTTCAATATCCAATTAAAGTTTTTCTTTTAAGGCTTTGATACTTTGTTGCACTTATCTTTGTTGGATGATATTGATTTCCGTAAGTAAAGTAAAAACTATTAGTCAAATATAAAAGCATGAATAGCACAGGAAAAAAGAGTTAAAGATGGAATTCATGAAGTAAAACCTTAATTTCTAATAGAAGTACATGTTTTTGTTTTGATTCTCAACCTCAATCAGTGGTCGCAACAGATTAACCTGGCTGATAATGTGAAAACACATACCTGGAACCTCCTGTGATAAGGGAAGCTTCAACTGAAACCTACTTCACAAGAGGGGGGTAATTGAAAGAGCGAGTACAGAAATCAAGAAGCTTCAGAATTACTAGCACCTGAGGATCCACTAAGCATTCATGTTAGTGACCCACACAATAAAATCCAGAAACTGAGGCAGGAGATAATTTATTGTATTTTTTGTATTTGCCTTTACTGTAGAGAATGTTGCGATAAAACAGAAGAACATTATAGCTCGAACAAAATTGTCAATCATTTTACTAAATCTTAGCACAGATCTTAAATAGGTTGAAAGAGAACCAGGCTGACACTTGACAACCTTCCTGAGCCTCAGGTCGAATCCATTATAATTTGGTCTTTAATGAGATGAGGGTTCAAAGAAGTCCAAACGAAACCTTTCTATTTTTTTCTTTAAGACACTATATATGCATGCTGAAATTCATATATTGTAAGTTTGAAACACTGTTTAGAACTAAATTTTAAATTGTTTTAAATATGGTTTTATGTAGCACCATAAAGAATAATGATAAAACAGAAGACAACACAAATGACAGCCTTACATCATCACAATAGAATATCTATAATGACAATTTGCTTTGATAGTCACAATGTAATTATGATGCAGAAAGGATAATATGAAGCATGATAGCAATATAACCCACATTAATACAGAATTCATTTAATCTATGCTTTGTACGTAGAATAATTGTTTGAACAAATTTGTGTAAGAGGAGAGTTGTACATATTAAGTGAATGAACAAATACTACAAAATATTATTATGTTTCTTATTATTTTACAATGTAGCAATAAAGGATAGTCCATATTTAGAAATAAACTAGATGTGTTTGGATTGAATTAGATAAATATTACATATCTTAATGTGACTTTCATTCAGTTTTTTTGAGAATTAAGCAGCATTTCATATCTAATGTTTCATGTTAAACTCTGCCCTTAAAATGTAAAAATCTTGTATGCATTAACAATGAATGAACAAAAACTACAAAATATAATCTTGACCTGTAGGATCAACTCTTCACTTCCATGTCCAAATGTCACTTCAAAAATGTAAAATTTACCATTCAGTTTTCTTGTGAATTGAGAGTGAATGAACTAGACATTTGTCATTCACATTATTGAATTAGTATGTATGTATAAATCTTGTATATAGCTTGTATGCATTGAGAGTGAATGAGAAAAAACTACAAAATCTTATTATGTTATCTCTTTCAACTTATTCATTCCATGTAGGACACTTGTCTAAAAACAGAGTGAATGGTTGTCAAAATTTAGCAGTAAACAGGATGTGTTTGGACTGAAAAAGATTTTATAAAGTATTACTTAATGACTTCAATTCTTTAGAATCTGCCATTCAGGTTATTTGTGAATATAGCAACACATAATGTTTACCAATAGGATTCA
The DNA here is from genome assembly GCA_022817965.1 of Solanum lycopersicoides. NCBI lineage: Eukaryota > Viridiplantae > Streptophyta > Magnoliopsida > Solanales > Solanaceae > Solanum > Solanum lycopersicoides. Next base: position 2,976,394 of record CM040626.1, read on the forward strand.
TTTAAACATGCAAAGGTAAGTATTGTTAAATTTTATGAATTAGACTAGATTATATTAAAAACATGATTCTTGGAAAATGTCATATATGAACTATTAATGTATTTGCATTATTTTGATTTAAGCAGAAAAGAGAAGACAAAGCAGCTGCTAAAGCTGCCCAGGCTGCTGCCCAAGCAGCTGAAGCCCAGGCGGCTGCTCGTGCTGCTGCAGCAATGAAAAAGCAGGCAAAGAAGTGGAATATATCACAGAAGCCAAAAGGCAACAAAATGATCTAAGAAGTGTGCACCGTCGTAAATAAAAGCCCTATGTTAGGTTAAGAACTCTCAATTTGAAGATGTTAGGTTAAGAACTCTCAATTTGAAGATGTTAGGTTAAGAACTCTCAATTTGAAGATGTTAGGTTAAGAACTCTCAATTTGAAGATGTTAGGTTAAGAACTCTCAATTTGAAGATGTTAGGTTAAGAACTCTCAATTTGAAGACATTTAAAGACACTAATATGTTTTGTTGCTATTTTGATTTTACATATAATATTATTAGACGTAACTAATGATTATAACAAGGTAAACAATCAAGATATACATATAGAATAAATTTGACATACCTTTGAATTGAGACAGTCTATATTTCAATAGAATTGCAACTCTGGAGATAGATATACACTTGATCACACGCAATAAAAACGCTTATAGGAAAAAGTAAATTATTTAATATCTAAAAAGAAGAATACAACATTGATAGATTGATAGATCTAGGAAAAAGTAAAAATATTTAATATATGAAAGAAGAATACAACAACGAATCACACAATTATTATTCTAAAAAAAATAATTCAATTTCGTTGATGAATTCTAACATAAACGGTAGAAAAAGATGATAAACATTCTTTTTCAAATCAAAAAGTGAAATAAGTAGCTTTCGTTTGCAAGAGTTCTTAGAAAATCAAAACTACCAAATTTACTTTTTGGCTAATTAGATATAGATCTACACAATTAACTTTAAATTCCAGACCTCAAAAATAACAATAAAAACATTTTGATGAATTAACTATTCAAGATGAATATACGTTGAATTATACAACAAGATGTCAAAAATCAAAACTCTGGGATGCACATTGAATTCTACAATTCAACTATTCAAGATGTCAAAAATTAGAACTTTTAGAGGAACACAACAAAACTCTAGATCAAAATTCTACAATTCAATAGATCAAACATCAAAACTTAAAAAAAAAAATTGAAAAAAAGAGGAAAAATTAACATTGAATTATCTCAAGAAAGAGATTAAAAATTAAAAATCGAGACATACCTTGTATTCTTTTTGAATTAAGAATTTAGATCTATTAATTTGGTTTATATTTTTGAGAGGAGAGGAGAGAAAAAGTAAGAAGAGATTAGGTTACAAAGTACTCTGCGGCTTGTGAATGTACTTCTTTTCTGAACCTAACCTATAATACTTCGTGTGTTACATTATTTATTTTACAGTCCTTTTCTTTACCTAAAATATTAACTTAAGCCCCTTCTACCTAATAAATAAATAAAGGATTTTATTAAATTGTATTATATATTTTTGGCGTTATATATTGGACATAACAAGTCCCTATATTCCAAAAAGCCTTGAAAAAAGAGAACTTTAATTAAAATAGTTGAATTTATCGAGGTAGCTTTTTAAGAAGAAAAAAATTATAACAGAGAATCCAAGGAGTATTTTTGAAATAAGTAGGTAGGTAGGTAGGGTTTATTTTATGGGCTTCAGATTTTTGAACACTAGGCCCAAAACTTTTCTTTTTCATTAAAATCAAAAAAAAAATATTCATTTTTATAATCTCTAAAAATAATTATTATTTAAAAAAAATCAAGAATTTCCTTTTGGATAAATCGTATGTCCTCTCGAATGTCTATTGATATCCGAATTTATAAAAATATGATTTGAAAAAAAATAGACAAATTATAAAATAAAACAAAACTACATTACGCTATATTTCTTTTTATTTTTTTATTACTAATCTTTATAAATAAAGGGTTTCATTTGTGCACAACTTAATCTTCATATAATTATCATTATTATTATTTATTAATTGGTTAAAACCGGAAATAATAAGCTATTTGGTACTTAATTTTTTCTTTTTACTTATACATGGAAAGAGATAATCGAAAATATTCAAATTTTAATGTCTAATTAAATTGCAAAATATTAAATTTTAATGTCTAATTAAATTATGTATTTTAATATTTTATATCTAATATTTCGTATTTAAAATTAATTCTCCGTTTACCGTAAAAGACGCCTGGGATAAACCAAATATTATCTTTGATTATGACCTTGTTTTAGAAAAGCCTAGAAAAGAGGCAACTTTAACTTTGATTGAAAAGTTGCTTTTCCAGAAAAAAAAATCCAAAGAAGATAAAAGTCCAAAACATTTCTCTTTTATTTAAATTTATAACTACTACTACATTACTCTATATTTTTGACAATCAAGTTAAAATTTACTTAAATTATAATAATAAACAGCTCAATTCTAAAATATTGAAAATTTGGTTCAGTTTGAAAATTCATGTCCATAATAAATTGAGACAGACAATAATATACATCATTTGAAAATTACTTTAGAAGTATTATAATTTATAGATAATATTTAAAATATTAAATATTTTTTTAAATATTACACTAAAATTTTATTTAACGTTCAAAATTTATATGTGGCAGGAATTGTAACAAAAGAAGTGACATATATTTTAAAATTACGTTGAGTATAGGAGTAAATATCTTAAAGTATTTAAATACCACACAAAAATTTGATAGACTTTCTTTATTTCATCCTTATCACATAAATTAAAACAATTAAAGTAGTATATATATATATTAAATAAAAAATAAGTAAGTCATAATTTAATTCAATATAATAAAATTAAAAAGTTCTCTGTTATTGTTTTATATTTTGTTAAGTTGCATTGCATTTTCATTTTTTTTTTATTAATATAAGTTGTGGTACAACAATAAAATTATTATACTAATTAGAGATTTCAAATTTGAGTATAAGAATTAGAGAAAATTATATTCAAAATATCATATTAAATAAATTTTGCGTCGCGCAATTTAAATTTAATTAAAATACACTTCAATATGGACAGAAATAAAAAGAAATTATTAAATTAAATTAGGTCATTTTAAAAATAAGAGTATATTTTTCCAAAGTGCAGTTTAAGACCCGTTTATTTATATGAATATAATATAGTAAGTATTATTTTTGGTTAAAGGTTTATTCGTATATATTTTCACCTCTTCACTCAACGGTAAAAAGTAAAATGAATTTAATTCTGATTGGACCCCTTTCAAAATATGTGAAGTTTAAAAGTTCAATTTTAACTTCTTAACAAGGTAGATTAAAAATAATAGTGATACAATAAGAACATAGTAATGAAATAAAAAAATTATCTTATTTGAGATAATTTATCCCGCTATATATTTATATTATAGTGATAGAATAACTAATATCATATACATAATGAGATAAGTTATTTCAAAATATGCCTAAAATCAAACTCCCTCTCTCCTGTTATATAATTATATATGCAAACATTAAACAATTTCAGTAGTGTAGGTTTAAGTAATCAAATTCAAAAAGTATAGTTACAAAAAAGTGAATAATTGCATAATATAACAATAAAACATAAAAAGGCAAAATAATTCCACTCTTATCAACACAACGCTGCTAAATACTAATGGAAAAAATAAGCAGCAACAAAGAAAAAATGACTATCCAATTAATCATTCTCTGATTCAATCCAAATACATGATCTTGGTCGAACCAAATGGAAAATATTTGGACTTGAATAAGATTTAAGACCAAGATAATCGAATGAATAGTATTTGCGATTTACCAAACAATAGAAAATACTTTTGTTGTTGTTGTGAAACATTGGAAAATATATCTTGTTTCCTAGGCCAGGTGCAACACATGTTTTCAAGCATGATCGTCCCGAGCTCACAAACAATGTTTTATTATCGTCTAAACTTGTTATTTTTTCCCTCTCCAACACATTCCCATTCATTTTTTACTTCCAAACCTCTACTACATCCCCTTCATGGTGAGATAGAAAAATAGCTAACATCCCTTCATTGTCGACATCTTCTACCGTGTAAACTTGTCGGATTGACTTTTGTTTTCGACTCCGAAATGAGCTCCCATAAAATTCCCAACTAGGAATTGAATTTTCGTTGATGGTCAGTATTCCCAAATTTCCTTTATCTCCCAATACGTAGATAGTATTGTTGTTGAAAAATATGGGGTTATTGCATCCGGTTGAAGAAAAATATAGGTTATAGTCATCGTCATAGTCATCGTAGAAGTTATGATATGTCCATGTATTGTCTCCAACCTTAATGATGTATACTGTTGGAGGGTTACCAAAATCCATAAAACCAACAACGAAGCAATTAGCAGATGACAACGAATCGGGAGGGCACGAAAAAGTCCAAGAAGAAAAAGAATTCTCATTCTCTTGTTGTAGATCAGGTAGTTCAATTATGTCATTACTAATAGGATTGAAAAAAAATATTTCGCGGTCACCATGACTCATCAATAACCAGTTAGCTTTTGAACTTCGAATTCGAGAATTTCTTAATTTTAATATCGGGATAGACGTACTCGTCACCACATTGTATATCGGATGAAAGAATTCTACAATTCCAGTATTTCCACGCAAGTTGATCAAACAAGGCGATTTTTCCGGTCCACAAAGTGGAGGTATCATGGGTGCGTAGCGCCATCTTTTACAAACTGCACGAAAAATAAAATATTCTGCAGCAACCAGACGTGATGTTATTAATCCTACTATGTCCGATGGAATACAAGACCATGCATCCTCCATTGTCTGTCGTTGAGAAAAAAAAATAGTTTGTGAATGTTATAGAGTTGTTATTACCCTATTTATTTAAATTAGAACAACAATTTTCTTATTCAAATAAAAGTTGTCCTTTTCTTTAACGTATTTGAACTTATTATCAGTCGAGTAATTTAAATCGAAATATAATTGGCAATGTTTTTACTTATTAATTTAATATTATAGGCAATGTTTTTATTTATTAATTTAAATAGAAATATAATTGGCAATGTTTTTATTTATGGTAATGCCAACTATATTTATGGAAAAGGAAGGGAAAAAAAATTATCTGTCCTATATCTATTCTAATTTATTTTCCTTCTGGTATTTGAACTTGTCCATTATTTAATATGAGGTTAGATTCTTAAAGCACAGATTACTACCGTTATAATTTTCACAACCTCGAAAACAAAGTATAGTTTTGGCATGGGTAAAATACTTCCTTCGTTTGCTTTTTTTTAAAAAAAATTTACAATGATTTTCTCTAAAATGTCTAATTATTTGTGTTTCTATTATTTTTGCAGAAAAGGAACCAGAGATGATGTTGGAAGAATACAAAAAAAAAAAAAATATGGAATGTGCTCAACCTCCGTATTCTGCACAACACCCTTGGCTTGTTATTTGTTTTGGAGACGAACTGGAAAATCAGACTTTTTTCAGTGTATCAGAAGATCGATATTATATGAGACATATTTCTGAACTTAAAGGGAAAATAATTCGTGCTTATGCTTATGAGTGGCTCTTATTAGAAAGTATTTATTCGAGTGATTGTTATCTTTGGAATCTTATTTCAAAAGAAAAAATTCAGCTACCACCACTTCCTACTGAGTGCGAAATACTGATGTGTCTCTTGTCTGCATCGCCCCATGATCCTGAATGTCAAATTCTCTTTCTAATTAAAGAGATTGAGAATAATGATGAAAACGATGATGATGACGGCAAGAATGATTATGATGACGACAATGATGATGAGAACGAGAATGTGCATCCGGCTACTTTTTACTTTTGCAAGCCAGGTTATAATGAAGTGTTTCATAAACAGGATGTTGAATCAATTATTGGAGATTGGCGTCTTGGGATCTGGACCGTTTTCAAAAGAAAATTTTATATATTAAAATCCAAGACACATGCTCTACTTTGTTTGGATCTTGATACTGATTCAGGAACAATAACTGTTACATTAATGGCCAACGAATTTCCAATTATGTTCAGAGGATACTTGGACATGAGTCGCTTTGAGAGATACATCATTCAATCCTCCAACGGAAATGATGATATGTTATTATATGTTCATTTGTATTATAACGGGAAGAACCATGGAATGCCGTACCACTTTCAAGTACTCAAGTTTGACTTTGAAAAAAAAATGTGGATAGAGACGGAAAGCATTGGAGAAATAGCAATTTTTGTAAGTTATTCTACTAGGACGGGTACTACTTGTTCCACAAGAGACACAAATCTTCACGGAGAATCCATCTACTTCACCGATGGTCGTTATCTCTATGTCTACAACTTGATGACACATAACATATCATTATCCCTCCCTTGCCCACATGTTCCCAAGGAAAACCCCTACATGCACTGGTTAACGCTAAATTAGTAAATGTTTAATTAGCTTTTTGTTAGTATACAACAAATGTTTTCTGCTATTTGCTATTATATAGTTTTTGTTAATTTGCATTTTGCACGCTTAGGCTTCATGTAAACTTTCTAGCTTTCATTTTCTCTATTATTATTCATTATTTCTCGTTTTTGCCTTTGTGATTCTTCTTACAGAAAAAGTATAATCCTTATTAAAAAGGTATTGCGTAGGCTAAAAAGGGGTAGAAAGTTACTTATAAAATAAGTTCAAAGGGTAATAGGACCTTAGTATAGTATAAATGTGTCTCTGAGATTTCGAAGGTTGAGGGCGTGCTTGTGCATTTTCCGAATTTGTATTTTGAAACTCCACTCATTAGATGTTATTTTTCTGTTTTCGATATTGAAACAACGGAAAAGAAGCTCAACTAATATAAACAAGCAAATCAAAGAAAAATATATGTACATAATAGAAATCAATGCAAATTAGAAGGTTTACTCAAGAGACCCATAAATATTTGGACTTGAATAAGCTTCGATGTTCAAATAATCTAAAGATAAATATTTGTGATTGGTCAAACAATAGAAAACACATTGTTGTTTATTGAAGGCTCACAAACATCTTCTATATACCATGTCAACATGACTTCTGTTTTCGACGTCGAAAGTAGCTCCCATAAAGTTTCCAACTAGGAATTGAGGATTCATTGATGGTCAATATTCCCGAATTCCTTTTATCTCCTAGTATAGGTACACAATATTGTATTTGAAAAATATCAAAGTATTGCATCAATTATTTGTTGATAGGATTGGAATAAAAAACATGTCAATGACTTATGAGTAACCAATTAGCTTTTGAACTTTGAACTCGAGAGTCTCTAAATTTTGAAACTTTGAACTCGAGAGCCTCTAAATTTTGATTTGGATTGTACACTAGAAAGTATGTGGTTTTGATACGGTACATGTGTAACTAGACATTCACTCGAGGCTTACTAGACTTGACTCCATCTTGGATGGGTCTATCTGTGCTCCTTAGGTGTACTTGAGATTCTTTTAATATTATATCAATATTCAATTTATTTTTTATTCATCTATATATAATATAGATTGACAATTTAAATATGTATGTTTTGATTTAATAAAATAATTTAATTATATTAAAATAGATATTTAAAATAATCTTAATATTAGAAGTGCATTGATACTTGTTCTTTTTCTTAATTTGACTCATAAATTTATTTTTAGCCAAACATAATTCGCCTATCAAAAACATTTTTAAATGAACTAACCAAATCAAATTATTATTTTCTGAAAAACTATTTTTTAAAAATACTTATATAAATAAGTAGTTTTTAGTATGATTCTACTTCACTTCATTGAGAAAAATATGAACAAAGAGAATTTCTTTTCTTTTTCGATATGTTGTTGTGCTGAGTTTTTTTCCTATTTAATTTTTCTTAGTTTATGACTCCTATTTTTATATTAGAAAGAAATTTGTTGAGTTCTAGGAATATACTTATATCGAATGAAAAAATGAAGTACCCAATTCATCCTACATCGAGAAATACGCAACTAACAGACCTCGAATCACAAAAATCAAGGAACTATACCTATATTATTTATCAATAAAATATGTTTCTTCATATTTGCAAACAAAATGAAGAATCAAGGGATCGATGAACAAATTTGTACTCATATTGTTTTATCAATAAAATTATGTTCTTCATACTCTCGGTATCTCTTTTTACTTGTCCAATTTTTCCTTTACACTAGTTTTTTGACACGTGTGTTGCACATGAATATCAATTCCAAATATATGATGTTATAGTAAATATTATTGTTTATTTAAGTGAAGATTTAAATAATAAGTTTTGAAAAAGTAATATTACGGATTCTTTTGTGAACGTTCAATGTGGATAATGTATATCTCTTATTCACGCAAATCTCTTATTCCACTAATATTACCTTATAGACAATATTTGCTTTGTATTTTTTTTGTCTTCTAACAAGATGTGTTTTGTACGTGTATTCCACATTAAATTGTTTAGATGTTATATCAACATGTGAAGAGAGGGACTACATTTTATATTATATAACTTACATAAGTACCTTAGTGTAAAATCTTAATTATCTTCAATATATCCTATTATTTTTATAAGTACATAAATTCCATATTTTTTAGGCATTTGAGATACATAATTAAAGATCCAGATACATTATTGTTGATATATTATGTATCAATCTGTTGCACTTATTAAGGAAAAAAGTTGTAAATCAATTTGAAATTTCATAGTATCCATTTGTTGCACTAATTAAGGGGGAAAAACTGAAAATTCAATTAATATCCCATAAATTACGTTATTCCATTCAAAATTATTGTCAAAAATTCAAAATCCTATAGTGTGACAAACAAAAAAAATCAAAAATTCTTCTCTTCTTCATCGTTCTCTCTATTTCATAAAAAAATTTGTCGAAATTCTGAAAAGTGAAGTGAGTTATGAAGAATTGCATGAAATTATTGTTGGACAAACGATTTCTTTTGTGAATCTTCAAGTTCATCAAATATCTTTTCGATTTTGATTCAAGATTGTCGAAAAATTTGATATTTAAAATTCTCCAGTTCATTGAAGATCATTTTCGTTTTGATTCAAAATTGTTGAAAATTTTGAATTTCAAAATTATTCTCCTAGTTGAAGATTCTTTCAATTTTGATTAAAAATTATCAAAAAATTTTAGAAGATCCTTTCAATTTAAATATATAAGTGTTGTATTTCTACTAGGTACACTAAATAAGAAAGTGTTGCCCATAAGATTTTAGGTTTGAGATCAATACATTATTATTTGGTAATTGTTTTGTATCAGATATATTTAGTATAAATTCAAATTTACGTATCATAACAAAAAAATTAGTGCATGATACATTATTATATATGTATCTTGTTTTGTTTGAGATCATGAAGATCCTTTCGATTTAAATTGATAAATGTTGTATTTTTACTAGATACATTAAATAAGTAAGTGTTGCCCATAAGATTTTAAGTTTGAGATCGATACATTATTGTTTGGTAATTGTTATGTATCAGACACATTTAGTTTAAATTTGAATTTACGTATCATAACTAAAAAAATAGTGTATGATACATAGGCATTTGGGATGCCTCCAATGTTCTATGTTGGTTTTGTCCTTACGTCTTGTGTTGCGGGGGCTCAATCATCAAGTCATGCCAGCTTCTTGAGCAAAAATAATATGGCATTCAGTATTCTCTTGACCGGTTCAAGCACCATTGCTTCAGTTTTTATTACTCCATTTTAACTGGTCTTCTTGTCAATTCAGTCGTTCTATTTGATACTGCAATGGCTCAACTTTGCAGGTTGTTCTTCTCCCCATCACTCAATGGCTCAATTTTGCAGGTGTTCTTCTCCCCATCACTCTTGGTTAAGTGTTGAACAAAGTGTTGGCTCAAAAATACACTTAAACTGTTGGAAATAGCTCACATATACCCTTAAACTATTTTCTCGCTCAAAAATTCCCTTTTGTTAAAATATTGAACCACATTTATCCTTACTATTAACAGAAGTGTGTTAAGTACCATATAGATGTCATGTGGACACCACATAAGCACCAAACAATTTCTAATTTTATTAGCAATGGATTCCTTTCTAACTGATGTTACATTAGCTAGCTCCTTTCTTGTACTTTTCTTTCTTCATAAACAATTTTCCTCAGCTAAAAAGCAGAGTAGTAGTAGAAAGGTACCTGAAGCTGCTGGATCATGGCCTATTATCGGCCATCTACACCTTCTCGCTGGATTTGAATCTGACTCAATTGCCTCACTAAATGTTGAGCCGCTTGGCAGTTAAGTACGGGCCTATTTCGGAATGAAGCTTGGAATTCATCAGGTTGTAGTGGTGAGTAATCACAAATTAGCCAAAAAGTGCTTCACAACAAACGATTTAGGCTTAGAGAACCAGCCTAAATCCATGGCTTCAGAGATTATAGGCTACAAAGACGCTATGTTTGGACATTGTGCTTACAGTCCTTACGGGAGAGAAACAAGGAAGATTGCCACAATTGAACTTTTCTCTACTCGGAGAATCGAGATGCAGGTAAAATCATCTGTTAAAGAGATCTATAATAATTGGGGGAAAATAATTTAAATGGTGTTGTGAAGATGGAGATGAAGGAATGAATTGGGGATTTAGTTATGAACACTGTCAAATTCAGAAAAGGGCGAAGGAGTAATGAAGACGAAGGAATAAATAAAGCTCACAAAGCAATTCGAAGATTTTTCGAATTGTTAGGCGCGTTTGTTGTGGCTGATTTTTACCTTATTTAAGATGGCTCGACATTGGCAGCCATGAGAAAGCAAGGAAGGAGGTTTCTATAGCAATGGACTCTGTTGTTAAAGAATGGTTAACAGAGCACAAAAGGAACAGATGAATTATTAAATCTGGTGAAGAAGAAGATTTCATGGATGTAATGCTTTCCATTTGTAAAGACAGAGATCTGCCTGGATTTGATGCTGATACCACTATCAAAGCTACATGTATGGTACATTTCTTCAGATCAAATTACTCCAAAAATGTTTCTATTTTGATCTCGTATCAACTATATTTGATTTCGCATATGGTTCTAATTACTGAATTTGTCTTGTTTAGGCTCTGGTATCGGCAGGCACAAATACAACGATCCTAACTCGCACTTTAAAAGGCTCAAGATGAGCTAGACCTTATGTGGTTTGGATGCCACTTAAGCACCAAACAACTCTCATCATGATGTGGCGTCCACATGATATATACGTAGCATCCACATGGCACTTTAACACACTTTTGTTTATAGTAAGTGTAAATGTGGTCCAATATTTTAACGGAAGGATATTTTTAAGCCAGAAAATAGTTTAAAGGTATATGTGAGCTATTTCCAATAGTTTAAGAATATTTTTGAGTCTTTTCCGTTTTTTTGTATGTCATTTTTGTGGTTCACCCATTCTATTGGAAGTCAAAGACACATACCTCTGTTTCTTTATCATCTAGCGAAGCTGAGTATCATTCAATGCGGTGCACAGTGACTGAGTTAACCTGGATCAATCGTCTCCTTCATGATTTTGGGAGTTCCTCTATCCCTATTTCTGTTCAAATCAGGCTAGGCTGCCATATTCTTCGCCAAGACCCTGCTCCATCTCAGCTTGCAAATCTTCTCACCAAACCTTTGTTTGGTCCCTCATATCATAAACTTCAGGGCAAGTTGGATCTCGTTTCTCTCCCCGCCAACTTGAGGGGGATGTTGGAATGGTGATGAACACTAGGCCCATGTCGCAGTCCCTAAAATCAAGTCTTATATGGAGAATAAAGAAAAACAGGTCGCAGAAGCTGTTTCTAAAGTCAAATTCGACCCGATGTCAATACCTATCATTCAGATCAACATTATCAATCAAGAAAACTCATTCACTCATAACCCATTACATTTCATCATCTCTTGTACATAACATAAAATTTGCTTCTTAGATGCTTCTTCTAGAATTTATATAGGTTTGCAAAGTTTGTTATCTCTTTAGATTATTTTACATTTTCTACCATTTTGTATTAACATAAATAGCTGCTCTTTTTTCAATAAAAATCACTCGAAAAATTTCCCACATCTTGCCTTCACTGTTTCTTCTAATTAAATTTCTACAGGTTAAATCGGAAACTGAACCTAATCAAAGTCGATAAAAAAATATCTTATTGATTATTAGTAAAACACATTAAAAAATTGAAAATCAATACTAATAACACATAAAACCATACCGCCCGTTCGATATGAACAAAATATCCGTTCGATAAATATATTTGGAAAAAATATGTAAATGTCCAAATTAAGACAAGGTCGATAGCTTGATCAAACAAGTACGTATCCACACGGAATTTGTGCTCTGTTAAGCCAAATTATGTCCTACATCCGTAATAAACTACCGTGATCACGGTTTACCGATCAAGCCACAATAAAATATTGTGTTTGTCAATATAATTGAGAGTTTTTTTTGACCTACTTCAAAGTATAATGTTTGATTAAAACCACACCTTGCACAGACTTTGGACAAATATATCTTTGCCCCCACTTGGGTTACAAGCTCACGTTACTGAGCTAGGCAGTTTGACAATCTTCTTTTGGTGTTATTGAATGCCTTTGTCATTCCCTGGATAGCCGATGTGGGATGAGTTCACCACTTCAACTTACCAATGACACTTTGTCGTGGGTTAGAATAGAATGTTATATTTGTTTCTTCGTTCTTGAATCGATGGTCTTTCGAAAACACAAACTTTCTACCTTCGCCTTTTTTTTTAATTAAATAAGAGACCAAGTCCAAACAGTGGACAGTACTAAAAAATTTAAATGACCATTGTGGCTTAAATTGTCACAAGATCATCATATCAGTAGTCTACGTACTGAGATAAAATTGAATACTATAGTCAAAGAAATAAGTTTTTAATATGTGTTAGGAATAATGTGATATATTTCTCCCTGGCCTCATTACAGTGGTCATTTGATCTTCCATATGATGTTTTGTTGTACCAGCATTGAAGGTTCTAATGAATTCAAAATGCAGCTGTTTTATGTCTCGTATACATTCAAAAACATCTACAAAACACATCACAGCTCGTAGCAACATTTCCACTTATATATACCACACAAGAAACATAACCATGTCATTGTTCATTAAATGAAATGGAATGTCCAAAACTGGATTAGATTTTGAAGCCATCGGTATATCAATGCATACTTAAAAGAAACGAGACCTACTCTCGCATATCAACAATGACAAAAAGAAAAAACCACTAGAATTGAAACCGAAAACACTCTGTAACTTACTAGTGTATTTACAACTCGCTACGCAAATTTGGTCATCATAATCAAAATCCCTGAATGGAACAAATGGTATTAGAAGTTCCAGCTACAGTCACCTCCTTAAAGCACCATAATTCCTAGTTGCCTGCAAAGAACATTAGTTATGCACGCCATGGTCCAAATTAGAAAACCAACCTTTGTAAGGTGAGGTAAAATGCAAAAAAAAATCGAATGCTTATGGAAGCAGAGACAGTTAAGTGTGTTCCTTATGTGTAGTTTCCCTAATTTTTTTGCACCTCTCGTCAACATCAGAATTCTTGAGTATGTATCAATATCTACATGGGCCTAACTCTTATAGTTGAGTTTCAGTCTTCTTTACCTCAGAACTCAGAAGGAAGAAAACAGCAAGAGCTTATGAAATCTTAATTTACTTTGATCACCCATTAATTTTCCAATAACATAGTTTTAAATTTATTTCTTCAAAAATGAGCCACTAAATCTGATTAGGAATTTCATTTGAAGTGATTAAACGTATTCAGGTAATCATGCATAATGATGAGATAGACTCAAGCCACAATATTAGATTGCAGAAGCATGTGCTTGACCGAGTTTCTCACAAAGATAATTAAAAAGACATAACTATAAAGAAGGCAGCATAATTATAAGCACACCACAGAAGAAGCAAAGAGCAAAATTCAACTTCAACGTGATAACATATTTCATGGAGAAGAAATAAGTTTAAAATTTTATTTGTCATATTATAAACATTGCCTTTAAAGCATCTATATGATTCAATTTAAATATACTTTCTGATACATCACTTACCCGAGGTCGAGGTTTATTCTCTTTCTTTGTCATGTCATCATCATCATCATCATCATCGTCATCTTCATTAACATCCATGAGCATCCTTTGAAGTGAAGATGAGGAGCTATCTGGTTTTCTTCCCCTTTTAGCCGCTGTTGCTGAACCTCTACTCCTTCCCCTTGGAGCAGCCCTTTTGCGTCCTTTGGCCTGAACCGTCTTATCATCATCCTAGCAACAGGAGACAGCACATAAAGGCGCGATTATGTAGCATACAGCAGGAGGAAGTGAGACAGAAAATTATGATATGTCTAAGAAAAACTTTTCACCAACCAGCTTTTGCAATTTGCATGCACACATCCAAGAAAATTTCACAGGGGTAAATAGATTCAAACTGAAGTGGTGATGTTTTCTGTTACAGCACTGATCAATATTACATTCATCAATAGTAAAAAGCAACTAGAACTCTAATTCCTAACTCAATGCAAAAGTGATCATCACATAATAGGCGGCTGAAGCACCACAGTTAAGTGTGCAAATGAGGACTAAGAGTGAGTCGGAGTCTCCACAGATCATCAGTAAATAGAACAGACATCTATTGCCTTCCTTCTTACTCGAATTTTAGGTTCTTTCATTCACGTTTGGAATTTCTAACTTCAATTCTCAGGCTACGAAAGGAGAGGTAGAATTTAGTAGTCATCAACTCATGCTAAGGTTTTTTATTGCCATTTCTAACACTTCCAGTCTTTTGCTTTCCATTCGTAGGCAGTGTGCAGAATGCTGCCGTTGATTGTACAAAACGCAAATAATGCTCACATAAGACTGCAATTAATTTGTGTGCAAGCTTAATGCCTTTACTTGTTTCCAATTTTCTTTTTTCCCTTCCCTAACACATCGTTCTAGACCAGGAAGGGAAGTGCTTGGGCAAGAAATATACACAATAAGGAAGATAGGACATACTGAGCTTTCGTCAATAACGTTAGTGTCCTGTTTGGCATCTTCATCACTTGAAGGAGATTCCACATTCTCACCATCTGCGGCAATACTTCGCACTGACGCAGATGCGGCAACTGATGCAGATCTGCAGCAACAAACTCTATGTAAAGGACTTCTATGACATGGAGTAACTGCAAACAATGGTTACATTACCTAAAATTATAGCAAATTCTAAATTAGATGCAAACTGTTAGTAAATTATTGATGAAAGTTTAAGTTTATATAGGAATTGAAAAAAAACACAATAAAACACCAAAATGTTAAAACACCAAAACTTTCATAAGTAGTAACTATAATTGCGTATTTGCACTGATCAAAGTAAAATCAGTGTTATCTATTTGCTTATTTAAGAAAAGCAGCAGAGAATATAGATATAATGGAACTTCATAATACTTGATGCTTAATAGCAACAAGCCACATAGGAAACCTTTCGATGCAAAAGAAAGTAAGATAAAAGCACAACCCAAAGCAAAAACCTCTGCATGTGAAAACTATAGTCAAATTGGAATATATGTAAAGAAGACAATAACAGGACAAATAATCGTTAAACTGGAGCATCACTTCTAGGAATCTAGGACAAACCTCTGTGACTGACGGAATCCCAGAGATGCATCAAGGGTTGTCTGCTTCAAGCTATTGGAAGCCCTTCCTCTGCCTCTACCCCTACCCCTTCCCCTTGTAGAGGTCTTGCCAACTTCAGAAGCTTCACGAGAGGATCTAAAAGATTGAGATGACTCTTTCCTTCCTTTTCCAGCAGTAGACTTTGAGGCGGAGGGCATAGAGGCATCCTCATCATCACTGAATGAAACTGCAGATCCTACTCCAGTACTTTTGCCTCTAATATCCTGAGAACCAATACAATGTCCTTAAACATTATGGATCAGATGCCCTTGGATTTTATGTGTTTGGACAAAATAAAAATGGAGATTGACCCTATAAGATCATCCTTAGCTTAAAAAATACAAGGAATACCTCCAAAGACTGTCCACTAAAGGAGAAAGGTTGATCATCTTTATTTCTTTCAGTTCTTTGTTTGACACGTTCGTACACAAGCCATGTAATGACATATCAGAACATTAGATACCAGTAATGATATTGTGCAATTTACAAGCACAAGAGGATCCCACAATGATAAGTACAATGAAGAACAATAGATATCAATATGTAAAATTATGCAAAATAGTGAATCGCGGGTCATAGAATGTTTGGAAGAACTTCTCCATCTGTCCAATTCCAAGCAAAAAGAATACAGCTCTAATCATCATCCCAAGACCGATGCATACCATCTTTGGCCAAATTTTAACTAGCAACACATGTACAGTTGAGATGACTGAACGTGACCAAGCATATGCAAATTTTTGTGTCACTCTGAACTGTGTAGTGAACAATCATGAATGGACCGTAAGGGCCAGACTTGAAGGCCATCTTTATATGTGTTGACCTGTACCGCACTATCTCCCCTTTTAAGATAGTGAACGGGTGCCCAACCTATCTTTCCCCAATTGAAAAAGGCTAACCACACCGATGAGATTACACTGGTTATGTTGTTGTTGAGTAGAAAGTATATGTCCATGCAACCAAGGGTTTGTCCTAGTGCTCCATGAAGTGTGGGGGGTACAAGCCTTGGAGATCAGGGTTCACATCCCAACAAAGACAAAAAAAAAACTAGGTGATTCTTCTTATATGGCCTTACGGAGAGTTACTCATATTTGTACTGGTGGAAGATAGCAGGCATCGGATGGAATAGTCGAGGTACACGCAACCTAGCTTAAACACCACCGTAAAAAGAAATATCTGTCCCCACCACTACAAAAGTAGTACATATGGTCTCACAGTGAGAGTTAAAAAAAAATTACCTCTAAGCACTCTCCAACTTTTAAAATTATATCATCTTCTTCAAATTTCACCGGATCTGAATCACGAGCTATTTTGCTCTGTTAAGAAATGTTTCAAGCTTAGTATCACACATTTAAAGTAGCAATACATAGGAATAGAAGAAAAATGGAAGGAGCAATATCCCTGATTATAGTGACTACCACATAACAAACTGACATACTTACTCGAGTTTCCTCAAGGTTGTATTGTACACAAGAATAAAAAGCCAATTTCTCATCCTTGTTAACAAAATTGTGCAGGGCAACGTCCAGATCGCTGACTGGAAGTACCTCCATTTTCTGCAGCATAAAGTCATTATTAGATAGCTCCAAAGTATTGACAACTAATAAGGACTTTGATGTGCTGTTCTCAGCATCAAAATGCTATGATGTGGTGGAATAGAACCCCGGGGATTGGGGGGATTGATTTTCCAAAGAAAACTTTTGTGAACTCGAAAAATAAGAACAATATATGCTTCTGTGTTGGACATAAAATAATGAAAACCCGTGATTAAGGAAATTGAAATGAGAAGTTTTCAAACTTGACTTGATACCCACCAAATTGCTCTCAGCAACTAAAGCTTCAATGTTTTGCTGATTCAATTCTTCAGGGCGAAGCCGCTCAGAATCATCAAATTTAGCTACAAGAAATAAAGAAATGTTCATAGAAGTGGGGTGATGAAAAATACTGTAGTTTACGATATTATTAAACACAAAAGAATCAAAAAATTTGAAGCTTGGACAAGGAGAATCAAGGTATCCAAATGATGGATGAATTATCTTTTAGCACTACAAGTACCATGTATCTGCATTACAGATGGTCTAAAAATTTAGAAAGCCCGAATTGGTAAAAAGTATTTTGAGCAACTATAAGATACTCTTTACTAGTCTCGTAGATGAATTGTAAAACTCCTATGGACAAAATAAATGTTTCTTTCAACTTGGAATAAGCACTGATACAAAACTTGGAAGTGTAAATGTCCCTGTTCAACTTGGAATGAACACTGATACAAAAGCTGAAATATCTATTGTTTAATATTAAGCAAGGGGGGACATTCAAGCCGCAAGATACTATTTGTTCCCTAAAAGTCTAGGGCAGGAAATTGAATGCAGAAACATATGACGGCCCATATAATGTTTTTGATTGTATGTGAAGAATTTCAACATCCAACTCAAAACCTTAATGAAATTGATGGAGTAAACCAAAACCTTTTAGATTTCAACCCCATTTGATGCCCTTACAAACCAACACAAGTGGGACATTCTATGTTTCAACAGTACATAGATAACATAACTATCCTTCTTGACAAACTGGAGATTTATCTTATGAGTTATGACAGTCTAAGATGGATAATTTGAGATCCAGTTTCAGTAGCTAATGTTAATAAAGTATCGAGCCCAGGATGTGCAGAGTCTCCATGATATAAATGAATAAGATTTGTTCAAATTATGGACAACGAATAGATTGCACCAACAAAATGATCATATGGTCACTTAGCCAGAACTAAGCTATTAAATTGTGAAACACAAAATACAGTCATCAATGGAAAGCCATGGAAAAGCGGAGATTGGTGGCTGAAACTTGCATAGTGAACAAATGTAAATAGATTCTTCACTCCCAAGAAATTTTTAAATTACCTTCCTTGCCAAACTTTTTTGAAGATTTCGAGAATATGAGAATATCCTGTGGATTGGCAACCTATAAATTTGAAAACGTCATGAAAAAAGTCTTGCATGCATCTCTATAGAGGGACGCCAGGATTTGTAAATAGCGATTAGAATCGTGATCTAGGAGTAAGTGTAAGAAAGTACCTTCCCCACATATTTTTGTCCGAACCTTTGAGGATTTATAGTCATAAACCCAGAGTAGTCTACCTGTCAGCTTAGTCATCCACAAAGGAACATGAATTTGGCACTAAAATTTAAAAAAGGGAGAAGGGCAACGAATAAAAAGTGAAACAAATCACATAAGAAACCCACCTTTACTCGAACTAAAGGGAGCTTTACAACAGATCCATTATTAGCCTTTTGACTAGATCTTTCTATCAACTTTTTGACCTATCACAATCAGGAGTGATTAAAATGCAATCACGCTCATAAACTTCTCAATTAAAAGAACAGAAGATAACAAGCGTACAAAAGGTTTATCATATCCTGAACAAATAAAAAGGATGAAAAAAGGAGGACAATACATACTACTTTATCCAAATGTTCAAGAATCGAACTGTGATCATTAGGATCAATATCAGGTTCTTCCTTCAGCACAACCTGAACCATGCACCATAACAAAAAAGAAATTTGAATAAATCCTGTGTAGGGATGTAGTTACAAAAGGAAGCTACCTCAGTATAGAGGAACCATTGGATAAAAGAAGCTACCTCAGTATATTCAAAAGGACGCACTGAGTTCAGAGGTATCTTTGTTGGACGATATTGATTTCCCTAAGTAAAGTAGAAACTATTACTCAAATATAAAAGCATGAATAGCACAGGAAAAAAGAGTTAAAGATGGAATTCATGAAGAACAACCTTAATTTCTAATAGAAGTACATGTTTTTGTTTTGATTCACCCTCAATCAGTGATGTCGCAACAGATGAACCTGGCTGAGTAATGTGAAACCCCATACCTGGAACCTCCTGTGATAAGGGAAGCTTCAACTGAAACCTACTTCACAAGAAGGGGTGACTGAAAGAGCGAGTACAGAAATCAAGAAGCTTCAGAATTACTAGCACCTGAGGATCCACTAAGCATTCATGTTCGTGACCCCACACAATAAAATCCAGAAACCGAGGCAGGAAATGCTCATTTATTGCATTTTTTGGATTTGCCTTTACTCTGGAGAATGTGGCGAGAAAACAGAAGAACATTATTGCACGAATAAAATTGTCAATCGTTCTACTTAATCTTAGCACAGATCTTAAATAGGTTAAGTGAAGAGATCTTCAACTATTATCATCAGTATCTGAAGTCTAAACCAACCTATTTTGGTGAAGTACCAAAATGTTGAACCAGTCTGACACTTGACACCCTTCCTGAGCCTCAGGTCGCATCCATTGCACAGCATGTGGTGTCTTCAAGTACCAAAAGAAACACAATTAAAATCTGTCTTGTCAAGCAGCCAGACAGATCTGAAAAAGAACGAGAATTAATACTTGAAACATTCTATTCAACCGTTCATCTCTGATATTCCCAAGACCATAAAGAGCAACTGATGTTAAACCCTGCAAAACATGTAGTGAGGTATAAATCCATGCTTCAAACTCTGAAACCTCTTACTGAAGACATCCACAAGCAGACCTTCCTGATAAGAATAGGGTGCAGAGCGATCTGTCCAACACCAGAACCACCGAGATCCATTTTACCAAAATAGTTGACAAGATTGCATGCCGAAAGGATGTCAACTGCAGATAGGTTGTCCTGTAACATAAGTGGACAATATTAACTCCAGATCAGCACGTAACAAAGAAAATGGTTAGTTGGTATTCAACTTCTCCGATTAAGTTTCCTGGATGGTTGATCCATAAGAATAATTTCTAAATGCTAGTCCAGAAATAACATTGGTGTCCACCTAAACATTAGCTTTATCTGGAAACCAACAAAGTAAGAGTTGTTTGAGTTCATTAGAACAAAGACGCAGACAAGTTGGATCTTGAAATAATCAATAGTAAACTTTCCCTGCAAAATCGGATATCCATCTTCCCCTTTTATTCCATTCCAAAACAATGTTAAACTTCCTAAGCAAGGATCTTCAGTGAATATTCTATAAGACAAAGTCATGCAGGCTCACTTTGACACTTCCTTGCACTTACCATCACTTCTCCATATCCAATTAAAGTTTTTCTTTTAAGCCTTACCAATTTTCATAATGACATTCAATTTTTTATTTTTATTTTTAAATGGTAACAAGACCTAATGACATTCAATTATGAACTAGAAAAAGGGTAAAACATGGCCAGTCAGGATTCATAAAGCAATCCGAAACATGTTTGGAATTGAGGCATACTTAATGTTCTCGCATAATCACTATGTGAGGCGGTGTTATAGCAAGCATCCAAACCACACCCTAGGGGGCAAAACTCAAATTTGTCTGAGAGAAAACTTGTTAAATCTAAAGCACCCATATGAAAATTAGAGATTGAAAAGAATAAAGTTCGCCATTCACAATGATGAATTATTACACATAAGCAACTTGTGAGTGTCAAGGACCCCAGTTATTTCCATTTTAACATTTCAACAAATTCATTTTCTGCAACAGGAGTAGCAGAAGCCCAATATTGTCCACCTTAAATGCATGAACAGCTAGCATTCTTAGACGAAAAAAACAAATTATTTTTCTGTAGTTATTGTTTCTCGTTGTTTTGTGTACATTCCCATTAGTATTTTAACAAAATTAGCATCTAGATTTTCATCTATACATTAATTCCCCGCAAAGGAGGATGTATAACTACAAGCCATCTTCAGAGCAAAGTTGATTTGCTATCTCATAATTAATTTTTAAGAAGATCACATTGCACACCAAAAGGCAAAGGTATAATCACAAATAGTCCATCTTGCTGTTCCATGAAAAGAAAAAGTAAATAAATTTTCATGGGTTTATACCACACCAGCTGGATCATCGTGATTGCCATGAATGCTGAAAACAGGCAACCCCACATTAAAGTGAGGATCTTCATAATTTACATGACCAAATCTGAATAAGACCCACAAAAGATTAAAAAGAGAAGAAGAGAAATATTATGCTAAAAAAGAAGTAAATTTAAAGTAACTTAAAGGGGAGTATTAAATGTAATCACAACTTCAGATAACTTTGCAGGAAAATCTTCAGATAGAGCATAGATAAAGGGGGAGCAAGGAAAAAGGAAGAAAACGAAGAAGAATTTCAGATAAACTACTTTACAGGAAAATCCCCTGATAGAACATAGAAAAAGAGGAGCAAGTCGAGCATAAGATTATTGTTTCAAAAGCTTCAATTACTTTTCCACAAAGCATATAAGTAGTTTTCATACTTATCAATGAAAATAACAAAAAGAAATGAAGAAAAAGAGGTAAAGCATGACAAATTGACAATACAGAAAGAAAAGCGATAACAAGTTAGCAGAGTTCAGGTTAATGGTTTTTACAGGTTAGCAAAGTTCACTGTCTGGTCACTAACAACTTGGAATTGCACCGGTTGATCATTGAGACAATAGCGGCGAAGAATCTCAATGGCTTTCACCAGTGTTGCCCTGGATGGCTTATTCTCATGAAACAGATCACCACCGAGAAGCACAAAGTCCACCTGGAGCCAAAGTAAAATCAATATAAGTGATACGAATACATGTGTACATAATAACTGACAGATGAAATTTGAATATAGAGATAAACTATTTTTCAATGTAGACACTACCACTAATCTATGTACAATATAACATATTCTACAGGCAATACGCAGTTATTTTTTAGAAAACCGTTTTCCAAAAATTCATGTCTTTAGTTGTCTAAACTTAAGGCAAGAATTCTCCAACTAGGAAAGACAATACACCAGAACATGCAATGGTTTTCAGGTCTTTCAAGGACAAGTCTTTTTCTCTTACTTCCTCCAACTACCATCGCTTGCCTCATACTGCTCCTGGAAACTATTCTCAGCGATAGATCACAGTCGCTTGTTTCCCACAACTGTCACTTAACCACAGCCAATTTTAGCCACCATCCAACGCCTCAACCTCTAAAAACAATCACTTATTACAGCATGCCCCCATCTTATCTCCACCACTTAGCATTGCAATCAGAAACAACCAACACAATCTCACCTGCCCTTGAAAAAGCACAAAGTGGGCTTCACTCATGCCACCAAAATAATTTGAATATCACAAGGGGAACAATACAATGAAAAAACGGAATTGAAAAGCATTAGTGATTCTACATTTCCTTTTATCGGTTTGATCGATAAGTTTCATTTCTCGAGTATGGCAGATCACTGGCAATGGAGGCGTGTAGTCAGACATAAGAAATGGTGGAGATCGGTTCCTGCTAGTATATGGTGGACAATTTGGAGAGAAAGAAATTTAAGAATTTTTTAAGGAAGAAGTAGCTCTTTACAGAATTTTAAGATGAAGTGCTCTCTTCTTTTTCTTTTGTGTAAAGAACGTTTTGTGGAGGAGGCAGTATCCTTAGTAGATCTGATAGGCGCTCTGTAACTGTTAGGATTTCATAGTTGGATCTGCTGTCCTTTCTCTCTGACTCTGTATTTATGATTTTGGCACTATCCTAGTGCCTTTTTTCTTTAATACTCAAGTTACCATTCTCAAAAAAAAAAAAAAATCTCGAGTATAGAAATTGGGAAGATGAAGAGACAAAATCATGAAAGCACCTGCCGTTCGAAGTTATCCTACTGGTCTGACTTGCATGATTTCATGTTTCTATGGAACAGCAACTCATGGGAAGAAACAAATCCTCTCAAGTGTGCACTAGATTCCAACAAAATCTTATATTTAATTTCGCCCATTTTTGGTAAACAGACCATAGATGATTGTCACAAAGTATCGAAACAATGGACAGGGGAGTGGATAAAAGCAATTTGCCAAACCAAGTGGAGAAGAGAAATCATTTTTGCCTGTTTTTTCTCCGCGATTGAACATATCTCTTCAAATGCCTGAAAAGAATCATGCCTACGTACTTCATCCTTCTCCATATAGCCCAAGTGACAGTCCGTAGCAACCAGGATCCTAATGGTGTTGCTCCCCTCATCCCTGGAGAAATTTTCCATTTTGTTTCAAATTCACATTAAATCTAGTAAAAGAAACTCAAGTAAATTTCAGCAAATTCTAAGGGAAACAAAATCGAAAGATTTCATACACACATAAACCAGGCATTTTGTAGAACAAACTGATCAATTACACTTAAAATAACTTTTAGAACATGCTTAATTTCATATATTCCAATATGAACATATAAAATTTCTACACACTACTTAACACGCATTATATTATTTTCCCTTCCAATTTTTCCTATAAAATTCACATTGCATATACTAAAAAAACTCAAGTAAATTTCTATAAATTCAAAGGGAAACAAAATCTAAAATATCTCATAAATTCAGAAACCTGTCTAACAAACTGATCGATTCAACTTGAAATTACTTTTCGGAAAAGCTTAATTTCATATGTTCCAATTTGTGAACATGCTAAAAAATTTCTATAGACTACTTAACACGCATTATATTATTTTCCCTTCCAATTTTTTCCAGTAAACTCGCATTGCATATACTAAAAATACTCGAGTAAATTTATACAAATTCAAAGGCAAGCAAAATCTAAAATATTTCATAAAGTCAGAAACCAGTCATTTCTAGAACAAACTGCTCAATCTAACTTGAAATTACTTTTATAAAATGCTTTATTTCATATATTGCAATTTGTGAACGTGCTTAAAACGTTACTACCTTTGTCCCAATTTGTATGGTACAGTTCAGATTTCGAGATTCAAAATGTGCACATAAATTGGAATGGAGGAAGTATTAACCACTTAAACTTGTTAGAATCTCAAAATCTGAAATATGCCACATAAATTGGAACAGAGGAAGTATTAACTACTTAAACTTGTTTAATCCCACAATTCAAACATAAATTGGAACGCAACAAGTATCAATTACTTAACATGCATTACATGATTTTTGTGCGTGTATTTTTTACCTTGAAGTATCTTCCATTTGATTGAAGATGAACTCTTAACCTGCAGAAACAACAGGAGAACAAAAAACGAAAAATCAATTGAACGCAACAGAAAAAACCCTAGATACATAAAAGGAAGTGCGCAAAAAGTAATAGAAATCTTACTTTGATATCTTCAGAAAAGGAATTGAGGAGTTGAGATTTGAGAAAGAGATGCAGAAGACAAGTTCTGAGCTGTTTTAGCTATGGCTGCAACTCTTGTGAGACTGACTGACCGGTTGGAATGGGGGAGGAGCCTGGCGAGGAATTTAAAAGAATATTTGCCCCAAATAAATAGAGAAAAATATATAGATTTGTTTATTAAAAAAAAATAGTGAGTGATTTGAAATATGGAAAAAAAATTATAGATTACTTGTAATTTATCAAATACTTCAATTTTAGAAATATTAATTTTTTATTCAAAAAACAAATGGCTTGAAATTATAGATTTTTTTATATGGACCTTTTCTGTTTGGGATGATTATTAATTTTCAATTATGAATCAAGTTAACGTTTATCTTAGAAAAATAGGAATATTAGAATAATATCTACAAGGCACATATCTTATGTTTGGTAGATTAGAGATTATAAATTTAATGGTACTTTTTAAGATTCAATATTTTGTTTTATTTTGAGGTAAATCGTATATTGGGGGAAATGAAAATAGATTATACGAAAAAATTAAGAGCACAAAGAAAAAAATTGTATGTTTCACCTTGAAAAAAATTTGTTTTTACAAGCGAACAGGATGCAAAAAATATATAAAAAAATAAATAGTAATTTTAAAAATTACAATCTATCAACGGATCACAGATTATATATTGAAATAAGTTACATGAGATCAAATTGGAAAGAGATACAATTATAATAATAGGATGTGTAACTGGATTTTTAATGATAGATATTAAGTCACAATAAGTTATTTATCACGAGAATGATAGATCACATCTAAAAGTAGCCAATGTAAAAATTATATGTGACCTTGAACTATTCACGACTTTTTTTATTTCTCAAAATATGATTGGTTGATTTTATTTTGAAACATTAATAATTGTATTTAACCGTAGCTATCGAAACATAACTTGGTTTTTAGAAGAACAGCTAATTCAATCAAAATAATATAATAAAAGATTTTGAATGACTAGTTAATGTCTTAACAATCATGTCGAATAGAAGGAAAACGACTCTTCACTAATATCATAGTTGAGATAACAGAAGTATTAATGGAAGATTATTTTTTTTGTTTCATTGTTTTGGTTGCGCGATGAAAAAAATGACTAGGCAAGTGTTGTAGTAGAAAAACAATTATAAACCCTGACTAAAGTCTCATACATATGATGCAAATGGCTCTGACTAACCTTGATCAGTATTTTTTTAAGAAAATATAAATCGAAATTTAAAGAAAAAGTATAGTGATAGAATAAAAAAAGACTACACTCTTTAATTGAACTAGCAAGGAAGTGGAATCAAAGAATAATTTTATGTTTTTGATTAGTTACACAAATAAATTTGTTAATAAATGACATATCGTTAACTATAATAATAAATTAAATGTGCATACATATTAAAGGAAAAAATTGTCAATGTGTCCAATAAGCCACTTATTACATAAAGTAACCATTTGACCTATTTTAATTACAAACTTGGGCCTTCGGCCACATTGTTTATTATTGACATATTGATCCCAACTTTCCCTTTTGTTGTAAGCACTTTTGTCGAGGACGTGTTTGATCCTTTCTTATTCTTTTTTCTCTTCATAATTTTTTTTGTTCCCTACTTCTTTTCTTCTTCTTCTTGCTCCTTTAATTTCTTCTTCATTATTTATTCTCTGGTAGAAAAAAATAGACGTACGACGAGGATAAGCAACAAAGAAGAAGTGAGCAAAAGGAAGAACAAAGAAGAGAACATGAAGGAGAAGAAGAGGACGAAGAACATGAATTGTTAAAGTGAATTATATATCAGAAGAAGAGTTAAAACATCAAAAGCATTTCATATTTAAAATTTAACATTTTTTAGAATGTTTTGAGTTGATAGTAATGTATATTTCATGTATTATCAGTATACTTGATGTATAGTTAAATTATATTCAACTTTTTAGTATATATTAATGTATAATAAGTGATAGCTCATATATAGGTAAGCTATATTCAACTTTTAGAGTATATTATAATCTATTGTATATATATATTTTTATGACTTTTAGCTTTTCTTCGTTACTTATCAATTTAAGAAAAAAATAAGTCACTTATTACATAAAGTAGTCATTTGACTTTACAAAACTTGGCATTTCGATCACATTGTTTGCCATCAACATGTTGGGCACTTTTGTTGTAGCACTATTGTCAGTGATCCCCTCCTCCTCCTTCTTCTTGCTCCCTTTTCTTCGTTACTTATCATTGTTTTTTTAAAAAAAAATTTGTTATATCGCAAATGTAAATTGTTTTGAATAAATTATATATCAAAAGACTCAAAATATCGAAAGGATTTCATATCTAATTTTGAGATCTCTTAGAGGAGGTTTTGATTTGGTGGAGATTGAATAGTTGTTGATACTTCATGTTTAATGAGTATATACTTTATATATAATTAAGTTATATTCAATGTTTTAATTTATCATAACGTATAGTGAAGTGAGTGTATATATAGCTCATGTACATGTAAGTTACATTCAATTTATTTGAGTATATCACAACTTATATACAATCAATGACTTTGACTATTTTATATATAAACAAAAATATGTCTATATTTATCGTAAACTAATTATTTATTGTATATATTTGAAACTACATCTGTGATTTATGAAAGATTGGTAGTCTAGAAGATTCCTGTACCCAATTGACTTGGTATAAGGTCCAACAAATAGGTACTATGAAGGATAAATTACCTAATTACACATACATTTCTATCATATTTATCAACTCTCTCGATAGTTTGAAATAATTACCTTTTTATCTCACTATTTAATAATATCATATTAGACTTCAAGTCAAATATGTGAATCACACTAGATACACATAATCTAGATGTGAGCGTGATGGAAGGGAGGTGAACAAGATATATGTAGACACTAGATACACAGTATATACATATATTTGTGATACTAGATATACGACCAGTTATGAGATACATGAGAGAAATGACAGGGAGGCGGACGAGATTTGTCCATGCATTTAGATATATGTGAATCCACTTGAATATAATGCATCTAGAAGAAAATTAAACACAATTTTTATCCTATGTATCTTGATATACAAGTATATGAACGTATCCAAACACACTTAAATCTGACAAGATTTGTAATATTACAAACTAGCGTGTATATAAATAACTTATAAGACAATAGGATTTCTGTAAGTTAAACCTATTATAAAATCTTTACAAAATATTAGATATAAACACTAATGTTGACTAAAAAAAAGAGTCTATAAGAGCTATTTAATTAAAAAAGAAGGCTAGTTTCAAATGTATACAATAGATTAATTAGTTCACAAGAATATACACTACCATACAGTTTGTCAAAAGTAATAGAAAGTATACACTCAGTATACAATACAACTAAAGTATACAATGACTATACAGTGTTTGTGACACCCAAACTTAAGATAAGAAGTCTCACATCAAAAAATACAAGAGATATATTTGATACAAGTAAGAAAACCTTACCAACTAGTGATGCGTTTTAAAGTTATGGGACCCTAGCCTTGGAGTGGACAATATCACTAGCGGTTTGTATCGTTACAAATGATATCAGAGTCACTCATGTGTCAGTCTTGTCGATGTGGGCATAGTTCAACTGAGTTTAGACAAATTTCGATAATGAGGGGTAAACCTCAGTGTTGAGTCTTGGTAAATTTCATTCGGTGGAGTGAACCTCAACAAGGACGTTGAGTCCATAGATGGGGTGTATATGACACCCCAACTTATAAATAAGAAGACCAACATCGGCAAAAACAAAGGAGAAATATTGGGATATAAGTAAGCAGACCTTACAACTAGTGACACGTTTTAAAGCCGTGCAGGCCTAAACCCAAAGCGGATAATATCACTAGTTCATTGTGCCGTTACAAAAACTTTACGTGATACTCTCAAGAGACTGAATATAACTTAATTATACATGAAGTATACATTGACTTTATACAAAGTATACACTAACAAATTCAATCTCTATTAACTTAAAATCACCTCTAAATAGTCCCAATATTTAAATATGAATTTCTCTCGATATTACAAGTCGTTTGATATATAATTCGCTAAAAATAATTCACATTTTGGATACGTAGTTGTTTTTTAAAATAAAGAAGATGAAGCAGAATGACGACGACGAAGAAACATACACAACCATTAATGACGAAATTGAAATGAAAAAAAGAAGAAAAAGAAGAGGACTAATGGTGAAATTGGAAGGAAAATAACATTATTTGATCAATTTTGATAATTTTAAACATTGGGCCAGCTTTTTGATAGAACCAACAACCAAATGACCCTTTTTGCACAATTTTCTCAAAAGTTATTTATCAAACATGAATAATTAGAAATTGAAAGTTTTGTAATTTAATAAGTATAAAAGTAACTAAAAATAAATAAATATGTTTAAATGATAAAAGAGAATACATAATGAGTAGTTTATGTAAGCAAATTTATAGTTAGTGCATGTTGAGACTTGCTAATAGTTGGTGTCATACACATACTTCTTATAAGGTAGTATTGGCTGTAGGTACTATATAAATATATAATTCCTTTTATTTAATTTCACATAACTATAGATATAAATTTTAATTCTTAAATTATTATTTTGACTTAAAATATTATATAATTATTACATTGCAATAGAATTAGATAATGATTAGTGATGTATGTGATAGTATTATAATAGTAGAGGTCAATTTGCACTAGTGAGTGATAAAGTAACGACTTATAATATTGATTTAGTAGTGATAGATACTACATAAATAGTTGGTGTTTATAATTGACATTAACTATTGAAAGTGAAAATAATAGTTACGAATAAATCATATTTACTAAAAACAAATAAATAAAACTAAAATAGAAT
Organism: Solanum lycopersicoides; assembly: GCA_022817965.1. Lineage (NCBI taxonomy): Eukaryota > Viridiplantae > Streptophyta > Magnoliopsida > Solanales > Solanaceae > Solanum > Solanum lycopersicoides. The sequence goes on from CM040626.1 coordinate 3,006,094, forward strand.
TAAAAGTACTTAAAATACGCTTATAACTTTTAAATTTGCCGAATATAATTAGTTGAAAAATAATCAATAATGAATGTAACTTTATAAATTATATACTTCGATAAAATTATGAAAATCTATATCTTTTTAACATGCAAAATCCTGTTGGAAGCGCTACCCCCGAATGGGCCCTATCATGCGCGATCCGAATTTAGTTAGAGCTCCAATGTGGACTCTAAAAGACCGAGTGGAAAACCAAAAAAAAAAAACGTGCAACAATATTTCATAAAAATCATGAGTTTGTTGCTAATACATGCTATCCAAGAAAGGTGGGTCAAATCCTCAATATTACTACAAAACAAACCTTCAAGATTTAGTAATTACAAAAGCACCCCATACATCCAAATAAATAACTAACCCGACCCATTACACAATCTCCAGACCGACCCGACCCGTTTAACAGAAAAAAACCCGCACGGCCTGCAATGCACAGTATTAGGAAATGACCGCTTGTTATATACTTCCATCGACCCTTTATTTCGCCATTTTTATAATTCTTCACTTCTCTCCCTTCAAGAATTTCAAGTACTCCAAAAACTCCTTGTTTTTACATTCCAAAGCTTCGATCTTTCTCTCTCTGCATTGGACAAAGTTCTAGGGTTTCATCAACAGCTTCATAAATGGATAACTTGTATTGAGCGGTGATCGCCGCTAGTTATTATCTCGGCGTTCGATTCCTCCTGCTGTGAAAGATCGCCATTGATTCATCATCATGTTCGAAGCACATGTAAAAAAACTCTCATTCTCACTTCATTTTTGTTTTGTGTTGTGAATTGTTCAAACTTTGTACTGTATTCAATCCTCGTTAATTGAAGTTGTAGTTTTTAATTGATTAAAATTTGGAAATCATGAGGTGAATTAGTTTCAATCTATTTTTCTGAGTGTGCATTTGAAGTAGTGGATATTCTCTTGTTCTCACTTTTTTGTTTGTTTGTTATGAATTGTTCAAAGTTTGTACTGTATTTAATCCTTGTTAATTGAAGTTCTAGTTTTTTATTGATTAAAATTTGGAAATCATGAGGTGAATTAGTTTTCAGTCTATTTCTCTGAGTATGCATTCGAAGTAGTGGAACTTCTCTCATTCTCACTTTTTGTTTGTTTGTTTGTTATGGATTGTTCAAAGTTTGTTCTGTATTTAGTCCTCATTAATTGAAGTTCTAGTTTTTCATTGATTAAAATTTGGAAATCATGAGGTGAATTATTTTCAGTCTATTTTCTGAGTATGCAGTCGAAGTAATGATTTTTTTTAATGCCAGTCAGTGGACTACTATTTCTTATAGCTATTGTGTAATATGATCCTGTTAGTATGTTTGGCCAAATGGTAAAAAATGTTTTTTTATCTAATCATGAAGCGTTTATTTTAGAAAAGGTGTTTGGCTAAACTTCTAGCAGAAAATTAGTACTTATGGGGAGTAGCATAAGCTCATAAGCTAAAAGAGTAGTTTCTTTTTCTGTCCAAAAATGACAAGCATTTTTGAGAAAAATGCACTTAGGAACCTTTGAGAAAGCTTGGCCAAACACTAATGGTTGTTCAAAAGCGCTTTTAAAAGCTATTGTCCAAACACAAACTGCTTATCACAAAAATATACTCTTTTAAGAAACACTTCTGAAAATAGGAATTTTTAAGGTAAGCTAATTCTAAAAGCTTGGCCGAACAGGCAATTGGTTTGCACCTTAGTGTTTTTTATTTGCGTGTTGTTTAAGTTGTTCTAAGTTTGTATTTACTCGTCGTTAGTTGAATTCTTTCTGAAGTTCTAGGTTTTCTTGATTAAAATTTAGAAATCACGAGGTGAATTAGTTCCACCCTATTTTCTGAATATACATTTGAAATAGTGGGGCTTTTTATGTGCCAATCAGTGGACTCCTATTTCCTCATAGCTATTGTGTTACATGCCTCGTAGTAGCCTGGTTGGCCAGGCTTTTGGGAAGTAAAAAATGCTTATTTTTTTTCTTCTCAAAAGTGCTCATTTCAGAAATGTTAGTTGTTTGGCCGAGCTTTTGGGATAAAATACGTACTTGTAGAGAGTACCATAAGTTCAAAGGCTAAAAAAGGTAGTTTTTCTGAAAAACACTTTTGAGAAAAATATACTTCGAAGCACTTTGAAAAAGCTTGGCCAAACATTAATTGCTGTTCAAAAGTGCCATTTCAAGGCACCTATCACTATTACAGTGACAAATAAATTAGAAAGGTTGCAACGGAAATTCTTTTGGGATGCGGTGGATGGGACAAGAAAATTTCACTTAGTTCGTTGAGAGATCGTGACATCTCCTAAATGGTGGGGAGTTGTTGGGGTTAAGGACTTGAAGTTTTTTTAACAAAGCAATTTTGTATGAATGGTTGTGGATATGCATGGTGTACGGAGAATTTTTATGGATAAGGGTGATTGCTGATACTATATAATGTAATAGAAAGGGGGATTAAGAACAAATATGATCACAATGCCTTTCAGGTGTGGTGTGTGGAGGAATAAAATGAAGTGGTGGGATGATTTTTCATAATACTACTTTTTAGGTTGGGGATTAGACTTTTGGAGCAAAAGTGGTATGGGGAAATGGTGCTTAAGGATGAATTTCTAGTGTTGTATAGAGTCTCTTTCCAAAGGGAGTTGTCTGTTTAGCAAGTTGGGGCCTAGGGGTACAGAAGGGGATGTGACCCTTCGGGATTTAAGATTTTATGTGACCTTTTGGAATTTGAGGGTTAGGAGGATTTTTCAGGATTGGGAGGTGACCGAGTCAAAGAGTGCTAGATTTACTCCAAAACCAAGGTGATCCAATTGATAAGTTTGATGCCTTGAATTGGAAGCTCGAGAATTATAATTCGTTCTCTGTTAAGTTCTTCTATGAGATCTTTTTACTTAGGAGAAATATTAGTTTTCCACTTGCCTCGGTCTAGGTTCTTAAGGTGCCAAGGTGTGCCTTTCCCCGCGGCTAGCTGCTAGAGGGGTGATTTTGACGTCGAAGAATTTTAGGAAACGAAAAGTGGTTTAGTTGAGTTGGTGTTTTCTTTGTTAGGAGATATGAGAGGATGTGGATTGTGTTCTATTACATTGAAAATTAGTCTAAATGTTATAGGAGGATATCTTTAGATGGTTTGGTGTTTCTTGGATAATGCCATGATTCATGATAGAGTTGATTTGAAGAATGGACATTGGAGAAGAAAAGCACAAGGCTTGGAATGTCACTCCTCTTGCTCCAATGCGGATCATTCGGTAAATGAGGAATGATAGTTATAGGACTTTTCAAGGGGTACTATTTTGTATATAATTTTTGAGGATGACCTTAAAATTAATTTTGGAAGCATTGGGAAGGGTAGTGGTGGTACTATTTGTACTTTTAATAAATAAAAAAGAGAAAATGGTCCAAAACCCCTCCAATCTATATCCGAAATTTCAACTACACACTCTAACTTTACGGGTGTCCTATCACCTCCCTGAACTATTTAAAAATGAAATAAATAACCCCTTAAAATGCTATAACCACTCATATGACTTGTGGTGAAACACACGCTCCCGACACGTATTTTTCACCAATTAATCTTTTTAAATCATTTTTTCTCCTTCTTCTTTATCCTTTCTTCCTCAATTATTTTTCTTCCTCAATTTTTTGTGAAAGTTTTCATATAAAATATTGAGGGAGTTGAATCCAACTTGAGTGAGTTTTTTTTTTTTGTTGAAGATTAATTACCTAGTGTAGTTGTAGAGAAATATAGAATTGTTATCTCCTTCATCCTTTTCTTCAACCCTGAAGCTAAAAGATCGATATCACCGCCACCATCTCCCCCTCCACCTCCACGCCCCTAAATGTTTTACCACGAATACACTCTGATCTAATCCTTTCCGATTAACATCCACATTATCTCTTAATTATATGAGTATTTTTTTTCAAAAACAAATCATGAGGGACTTTGAATACAGATCTAGAAGCCAAATAATTTTATAGGAGTTTAAGAAGATGATGAATGCGGCGGCGAACTTTGAATAAAGATCTAATCCTTGATGTTTGCCTTTATCACCTTCCATCTCTTCACCATTAACTCTTTCACTTTTGTCACCTGCTCAAAGTTTTAACCCAAAAAATAATTTAGATAATAAGAAGGAGAAAGAAAACAATGAAAAAAGAAAGAGAAAAATCGATCAAAAAGAAAATAAAAATAAAAAACAGTCAGCTTACTCTCTCAAAGAGAGTGAATGCACTCTCTGTGCCAACTCAGCATTTCAAGAGTTATTTATTTGGTTTTTAAATAGTTCAGGGGGGTGATAGGATACCCGTAAATTTAGAGTGTGTAGTTGGGATTTCGGGTATAGATTGGAGGGGTTTTGTCCATTTTCTCAAGAAAAAAAAAGCTGAAATGATATTCAAAATAAAAGCCATGTGTTTGTAGGGCATTTAGTATTTATGTGATTGATAAATAACATCTACAACTAATATGATGTTTTGAGAAGTGGAGAAGTGGAAAAACACGTGCAAAGATAACAAATGAGTTAAGTGAGGTGGAGGGAGTTGAAGGGATGCGAGCATCGAGTGTCAGAACAAAGAATGAGAGCTAGGAAAGAGGACATAAATAGAGAGTTAGCCTCGTCAGTGGTTGTGTTAGAGACTAGTTCCAGGCAAAACTATGAAAGCATTATGGTTAAATGACGAAATGCTAATATAAACTTTTTAAAACATGATAGATACAACAGATGGACATGATAGATTATGGTGGAGCAAAATTAACAAAGGCAAAGTCAATATAAACTCGGCATATAAGTTGCTTAACCAAGGTGGACAACAACCTTCTCATTGGCCTTGTAAGCAGATTTGAAAACCTAAAATCCCTTTCAAGGTGTCATGTTTCACTTGGCTTCTGACAAGAGAAGTAGTTTTAACACATGAAAACCTCAAGAAAAGGAAGTTCTCCATGTGATTTAGATGCTATTTATGTGGGAAGAGGTTTAGACGATCAACCATTTGTTTCTTTTGTGTAGAATAACATCCAACAGCTGTAGAGGTTTTGCATTAGTCTCGGGAGTTTTGCTCGGGCTATGCTTAACAGAATCATATATCTTTTGTACAGTTGGGGAGAAGCAGGGGTGGTAGATGGAGATAGATGGACCCAGCTTGTATTTGGTGGAGTGTTTGGAAAGAAAGAAATGCTAGATGTTTTGAAAGCAAGAGCTGTGATCTTCAAAAGATCAAACTAAATTGTACTAGGCTTTTTTTTCTTGCTTTTGGTGTAAACATATGTATTTAGAGGTCACTGAATCCATCATAGATATCCCAGGTTCCGATTATGATTCAGATTTAGTTTTCTTACTTCTTTGACAAGCTATACATATGGTTTTTAGCGCAACCCATGCATTGGTTCAATGAATATACACAACTGTTACCTTCTCCCCCAAAAAAGCTACAACGAGTAGAAAGAGGAGACTTTAATTCCTTGGAAGTGAATGGGAAGGAGGAAGTTGGTAAGAGGGGGGGGGGATTTAACTTGATAGGAGAAAAATTTAGGTGTGGTTGGAAAGTCCTATAGGGAGAGAGGGAGGTTGCGAAGTGATAGAGAGTTGTGTGAGATACAAGGCTAGGTACAAATGGATTTTTTTTCTTTCAATAATGTTGGATTACAATCAAAGGAGAGTTGAGGGAGACAATTGCAACATTCCAAGAAATTGGTGATCTTGCAATAAGGTAAATGATAGGAATAGATGGGAAATTTCCCCGCAAACATTTGGTGGATAATACAGAAGGAGAGGCATCGTAGATGTTTTGAGAATGTAGAGAATAGTATGCAACAAGTCAAATTTAATTGTATTTTGACTGTGTATTAGTGTAATCAATTGTATTCTAATGATACTTCTCTACTCTCGATTATTGAAGTTTTAGACTTATTATAGGGTGTCCTTTGTAAATATGGTTTATGGGCAACCTATATACTGTTCATTATAGAAATAGATACAATTACCAATTTAAAAAAACAAGGTAAATTTTATTAATGGCGGGTAAAGTCCCATATACAATACAAAAAGTACAGGTACCTCAATGGGCGCACCAAAAAGAAACTAGACATGAGGAAAAGCTCTTTTATTCCTCCCATCATATTATTCACATAAGAGCAAAGCTATATCACATGCTCTGGCCTTGGTGATAATTACATGTACAATATCATTCTTAACCCCTTTAAAAGCTTTCTTATTCCTCCCTCCACATAAGAGCTAGTGAAGTTACATCACATGCCCCGAGTCTTAGTGATTAATAATTGAAATCCTTGTTAAGACCACACTTCTTGATTTTTAGGTTCATATGTATTATAATAGCACCTTATCATGTAAATGCAACGTGGACCCCAAAGCTACCATAGAAGGTGTGATTTTCACTTGGTTAGCCACAAGAGGAGCGACTTTGACCACGGAGAAATTGAGAAAGCGGAAGGTTGTATACATTAGCTGGTGTTACACGTGCTAGGAGGCTGGTGAGGATATGGATCACCTTTTCCTACATTGCTTCTTGACAATGAGTTTATGTTGGGATATGTTTGGCACTCCATGAGTGGTGCCAAAAAGGTGAAAAAATTAGTGTCCAGTTGGAAGAGTGGGAGGAGAAAATGGGATTTGTGCTGAAATGGATCAAGTGGATAAAATTTTGTATATCCTCAGTGAAATTCTCTGTTTTGATTAATGGTGCACCAACAAGATTCTTTGGAGCTCAAATGGGCCTCTGCCCCCCTGGATCCTCTGTCCCCTTTCCTGTTTTTGCTAGTGATGGAGGGACTTAACAACATGGTCAAGACAACTAACACAAATTGCTGGTTGAGAGGTTTTCATGTGGCCAACAATGGAAGGGAAAGTTTAGAGGTGACTCATTTGCAATATGCAGATGACACACTCATCTTTTGTGGGGCAGAAGTAGGATATCTGAGAGTAATATTGGTCCTAGTTGAAGGAACCTCTGGGATGCATATTAATTGGAGTAAGAGTTCTCTTTATCCCATTAATGAAGTACATAACATGGAGACACTAAGCATAATCCTTGATGGACTAGTTGGGGCTCTCCCAACTACATACCTTGGGATGACTTTGGAGTTTGAGTGCTAAAATCAATGTCTAAAGTGATCTGGAGCAGTGTAATAGAGAAGTTTGAGAAGAAACTGGCTAGATGGAAGGGGCAATACTTGTCTCTTGGAGGAAGATTTACTCTAATTAACTCAGTCATAGATGCTATGCCTACTTACATGGTCTTTATTTCCTCTTCCAGTGGGGGTCACAGGCAGATTAGGCAGATTGGACAGAATCAGAAGGAAGTTCTTATGGCAGGGAAACAAGGACATGTAAGGTTACAATCTGATAAAGTGGAATGATCTGATAATAGAAAAAAGTATGGAGGTTTGGGTATTAAAAATTTGCAGAATCATAGCAAGGCCCTCAGAATGAAAGGGTTGTGGAAATATGCTAATGACAAACATCCGTTATGGAGAAAAGTCATCAAAGCCAAGTATGAAGAAGAAAATAGGTGGATGACGAAGGAAGTATTTTCCCCCCTATGAGTGAACCTGTGGAGATCTATAAGGGCCTTGTGGGATGATTTCAAGATAAAAACCAAGGTTTAGGTTAAAAATGGGGAAAAGACAAGCTTCCGGGGAGATGACTGCCATGAGATGGGCCATGGGGATTCTGAAGAATATCTACACAGACATCCACAACTTAATGTTAATCAACAAAGAACAATTACAGGAATGTGGACACCTGATGGATGGGAAATCAGTTTCAGAAGTAGATGACAAGTAAATGACTGGGAAATCATAAGAGTTGCAGAATTCCTTAAATCTATTGGTCAGCTTAAGAGAGAAATTTATTATATCCACTTAATGATAATAGGTGAAATCTTTTCTAGTGACCGCACTTCTCAATGTTTTAGGATTATTATGTATATAAAAACAACACCTTAACAGGGAAAAAACAGTTGTAATTAGTTTATGGCTACTAGATGTTTGAGAAACGGGTGTTGTTTTTCCCTGAGATTACAACTTGTGAGTGATAAACCTTCATTTATTGACAAGAAGAGCAATTGGTCATCAAGCAGTAAGAACTGTAAAGTATGCAGTGGGCTAAAAAATCAAACAATTTATGATATGTCCACTCCTAACCACACTCTTGATGCTAAATGTCTTTTACGTTTATATAGCTGCCGTGATCTTTCCCCTGACACCTTTTTGGACTTTGTTAGTTCCTTATCTTTAGTATAGGGCACATTTAGTGAAACTGCATCTACTCGATGAATCACCTGCTTCATAAATTTTTTAATGATTTTTAGTAAATTGTAAGTGATAGAATGAAAAGAAAAAGTATGTATAACGTCATGTTTAATTAGCCGTGCTTCTTTATCCTCATCTTTTGTATTAGCTTTTGAGATATATTATATACATGGTGTAGGTTCTGCATTTGCTTCGAAGATATCTTGGTGAATATGTCCATGGATTGTCGGCGGAGGCTTTGAGAATCAGCGTATGGCAAGGTATATTCATATTTTCTCTTTCCTGTTTGGTATTTGAATTTCCAATTCAATTTGTTCTTACACATTATACAAGATTGTAGCTGAAAGGCTAGTGACTTTTTCTTCTCTGGTGAAAAATAGTTGTGTATTGGTTTGATGAGAAAAAATCAGTCTAAAAGGAAGGTATTTCTAATTTCCATGTCACATGTGTACCATTTATAATATCCACTGCCTCGACTCCACTTTTTCCTTGGTCACTGATTTATCCTTGAGCGTTACAGCACCCTGTCCAACTTGATATAACTTCTTTAACTATGCCTGTCTTCACCTACTGAAGATGAAAATATCTCAGTATTTCCCACCACAAGCTAGACTCCAATTGGCAATAGAAGGAGACGATTCACGTTTCTCCCGATTATTTGCACATGAAGCACCAAGTGACGCATGTAATTCTCCGCTTCCTCAAATTTTCAGCCATCAAAATCACCGCCTCATAGCTAGCCAAATGAAAGAACAAACCTTTCTCGGCACTCTAGGGATCCATACCTATAAATGGGGAAACTGACTTCAAATGCACAAAAGTTTCTCATAAAAAGACTTGACAGGAAAAAGACGCCACTACTCCCATCTTCTCCACTGCATGCATCATGAGTTGCTTGTGTAATTTCTTATTTATGAACCAACTCAATCAACCTTCAGAACTTTGTGACCTCCTAAACCTCAAGTCCAAATGAACTTATTTAAATTGTAGCCTTCATACCTGTTGGACTGACATCTTTTTTTGACATGATATACTGTACTTATTAGAAGAAGTGTTTTTTTTTAGAAGGAAAAGTGATGCTCAAAATGCCGTTTCCCTGCATCACATATGTCCCAAAAACTTGCCTTACTCCTATTACCTACCCTAAATGATACGTTCCGCTAAAATCTTCCCATCCTTCCAAAATATTCCGCAAAAGTCCACATCCATAAAGAATAGTGATATTTTTATTCCTCCACTCCCCTTCCAAGATACCATATTTCTAAGCAATCACCTCCCTCCGAAAAACATTCTATTCTGCCCGAAATTTCCACAACCCCTTCCAAGTTGCACGTTGTTAAATTCCTTTAAACCTTTTATCCCAAGTCCACCCTAACACTTTGGTGTCGCGTCAGTATTCCAATTTACAAAGTGAAACTTCCTCTCCACACTGAATCATCCTACATAAAATCCCTCTAAATTTTTTGATCCTGGTTCCCTGCGCTCTTTGGGAAGCTCATTGACGTCCCCAAGATACCTGATGGCATCTACTAGTTTTTCAAGCATGAGCTCGTCCCTCGTTCCTGTCTGATGGACAACAAGTTCTTTTTGCCTGCCCACAGTTTTTGTTTTTGATGACTGTGGTGTTCGGGCCAGCTTGGTCACTCTTAGTAGGTAATTCGTCACTATGTAAGATTATGTAATTGTTATATACATTTCATCTCATCGATAAAATATTAACAGATTATTAACTTCATCCGGAAAGAAAGGTTTTTTAAAGAATATCGTTTATGGGATAGAGTGAGATTCTGTCCTCTTTGCTATAATGCTTATAGGCTCTCTGAGAGTATCCGTTTGACTGATCTTTACTGTTTATTGTTGTATTTTGTCTCATTAGGGTATCTAGTCTTTCCCCTGTTCCCTTCTTCTTGATGCACATTTCCTTTTTGCAACTGAAAAAAGTTTTGCAGTGGAGATGGCAAGTTCTGAAAAACTTGTTGAGCCTTCCATGAAATGTATATTTTATATTATGTAATTTTAGGATCCTTAATGTGCTTTTCCTAAATTCGTGGTTCCGGCTAAATGATTAATAATTCACCTTCAGCTGTCAAAACAATAGGGGGTTCGCGTCCTAAATTTGTTCTGGTATCCCCTGTTAAAATCTTTCATTCTTTTATAGGCGATGTGGTTCTCAAGGACTTGAAACTGAAGGCGGAGGCATTGAATTCGCTGAAACTGCCAGTTACTGTCAAAGCTGGTTTTGTTGGAACCATAACTCTTAAGGTATTTTTTTTTTGAAATAATTTACTTTGTATTATATCACAAAACAGTACATGGGTTGTACTGAAACCATTATATACTGATGTCTCCTTTTCCACTCGTTTCAGTCTATGTTGAGTCTAAAACATCAATTACTGATACAATGTCATTGGAGTATACTTGATAACACCAAAAACATAACAATAAAATGCAGTTTAACTTGACTTTCTGGACATCATTCTGTATGCTCTCAAAACACCTGGAATTCCTTTCTTTCCAAATAGTCTACCATATATTAGCAGGGATCATTCTTCTTCTGTTTCTGACCTTTGCATTCTCCCCTGCTGCCTCCCAACTCTTCAAAGCCTCAGAGACCTTCCTGGGCATGGTCCAGGAGATTCCTATGAGGTTCAAAAAAAATCCTCCATAGTTGTTGGGTATACTTGCAGTGTAGGAACACATGATTCACTGTCTCTAATGCCTCCCCACAAAGAAAACAACTAGAAGATAGAACCTTCCTCTACTGGAGAAAATGAAAAAGAGAATCTCAGATTGGAAAAGAAAATTGTTGTCCTCCGGAGGTCGACTAAGGCTTATTAAAACCTCTTTTCTTCAAGTTATTTTGAGTCAGAACAGCTTCTTTGGCCAATAACAATATGAAGCATGAGATTTTAGGAGGTATTCTGCTTCTCCATATTTGTTTTACATGGCCAACTGTATGTTTGTTGGTTTGTCTTATCCATCAAGTTGTAGGCCGAGTTAACTTTAAATTCCCCTCTGCTATTTCTGTTCCACCACATAACATCTTCCCTTGTTTGTAACCCATTAAAAGCTTCCACAGTGTTGATAAATTCCACCACTCTTGCTATAACTTTTAAGGTATTTTGATAACTGATTTGTTTTCAGATTCTTTTTGTCACTTTCAATCATCCTTGTTTAAAATTATTTACTTGATAAGTATGCCTTTATGATTTTCATGGGTTGTAGTTCTGATGCATACTTGTTATAGGTTTCTGTTTGTTTCTGCTTTACTTGTTATACCTGTTGTAGTTACTCGTATAAACTTGTCACAGTTTAACTTTAATTGTGGTTATATTTATTATTCGTAATTAAATTACAATGACGCGGTGCTCATGAGCTCTCCTTGTTTTGTGCTTTCTTTGAGCACCTTGGGTCTAATTCAATATTCAACCATAAAAAAATTAGCTCATGTGGTGTTGAGAGTTTTTTAATAATAATAATGTTACTGTGACCACTCCAAAAAAAAACTAGTTCATGAGTTGAGGATTAACTGAGGCCAAAGACCATATAAGGACGTATCAAACTATTTCCTCAATCAGTTTGCACACTTAATACTCCTCCGACATGCTCACGGTTGGACATTTAGAGCATGACCAACATAACATGGATTCCCAACATTGTTAAGTGTTAACCAAAGATTTGAACAGTTTTGGCTCAGATATCATGTTAAGTAAATGAACCTTGGGCCTAACTCAAAGCCAAAGCTAGCTCATGGGATGAGGATTGCCCAAAACTATACAAGTAAGAGAGTAACAATCCACTTTCCCAACCAATGTGGGACCCTAAACATGATATATTAAAAGTTGGTATAACTTTTTGCCTTATGTTGTTTTATCTTTTAGATTAGTTAATGGTATATCATTTACATACACCAAATTGGTAGCAGAGCATTTAGAAATCAGGGATGTGGATCATTTTGCTTTTATAACTCTCACTTTTTTCCTGACAGTTGTATGTCATGTGTTTTTCCTTCTAATATCACTTCTCTCTGACTACAGGTTCCTTGGAAAGGTCTTGGCAAAGAGCCTGTCATTGTTCTTATTGATAGAGTCTTCATTTTAGCTCATCCTGTTGTTGATGGAAGGTCTCTTAAGGTAGGAGCATACAACATTTGTTTGATTTGATTGCGATGATGTCTTGCAGCCGTCATTATTAGAAATCATTGATGGTCAGAAAGCATAAAAATTTAACTAGTCCAGAAAATTAATTTATGTTTACATTTTTGTTTTCATCAGGAAGAAGACCGGGAAAAACTTTTCGAGGCAAAACTTCAACGAATAGAGGTGAACACTCGTCTCATGCAATTTTTCTTTTGTCCAGAGAAAGAAATAGGAGAGCTCTTGAAGGGGGTAGAGATGAGTTTTACTTGGTTGAGTAGTAGCCTCCTTTCCTTTATTTTCTTTTGGTGCACCCATGTAGTTCCTCGTTGTATAGAAGATTAGGTTGTATAGAATCATATCTTTTTGCCGTATCTTTGTTTTTGGGTATACCCATCCATATGATTTTTGGTCTTGTTATTAATGGAAACACATTTACTTTGATTAAAAAGGAGACTAGGACACATTCCTTTAACCAATATGCGACTTAACACTCCCGCACACATCCAAGATCGTTCAACTAGAACACAAGTGGCCAACAATATGAAACACAATAAGGAACAAACACTCCCCCACACGCTCAAGACTAGAATATAGAGGCCCAACATTGAGAAACACAATAAATGGGACCAATGGGCCTGTCCTAGATACCGTATTACTTTAAGGGAAAGAGCAGGGTGAATGAGAAAATTGAGAAGCTTAATCATCCTCTCTAGCTTGATTGGGAATATACAATTTTTACAATGTACACATACATAGTGTGTATATACTTACAAAATAAATCCCTAATCTAATCCCTTAATTCAAATTCTTGAATCCCACATCAAGTTATCATGATAAATGCCAGCCGTAAAATATCTTAACACTTAGAAAGGCACAACTGTGTTTGTGTGTGGAATAATGTCCGTCTCTAACTTCATCCCCATCCCTCTGAATAGAATTTGTGATTCGCTATTTAGTCTTTTTCGCTACGGTTAATAATTAGGAAATTGTTATATCTCTTATATACGGCCAAGTTGACCTTTTATTATTAATGAAACCTTTTACTCGATCCAAACAACAATTAGAAAATTATTGATATGGCGGGATAACATTCATTGTGAATATATGGGAAAGATAATTGTGTATTTAGGATTAGAAATTGCTTTAATTTCCTTTTTAGGATTACTTGTAAACACTATTTAAACACCAAGATACTTGAAGGAATAATCAAACAATTCACCCAAATCCCAATATCTCTTTTTCTGCCTCCATACTTCACATCTACCTTCTTAGGGTCTCTTACTAGAAGAGATTAAGTGGAAAACAAAGTGGAATTGCAAGTTCTGTATATTATTCCCGTAGAAAAATGAAAAAAAGGTACAAGCCTGCAGGGAAGGGGGGGGGGGTGTCCTTCTAATGGAGAATAGGAAACCCTTCCAAGTGGCTTCATTTGGAATTCTAAAGAGCTGCATCCCAAAAATCAATTTATTTGGGAGGCATGGTGAGACAACCTCTATATAGAGTAGCCTATAGTTGAAGTGAAAGAGGAGGTTATTCTCTCATTAACATAATGCTCACCAAGTCTCTTTAGGTATATGTGTGATCTGTCACTATTTCTTCACTTAGATTCCACTAGCTTGGGTCATCACAGAAACATTGTGATTGATGGTCTTTGCATTCTTAGCTTCTTTAAAGACTACTAAGTTTTTCACGTGAACAGTTTTTGACTCTTCAAGCACTTGTGCCTTGTGGATGCGTACAAAAGCTTTCAGTTTCTAATATTGTTTTGTAATATGTAGCTTGATTGTTTCTGTTGATTGGATGATATGGAAATGAGATGGAAGCACTAGAGGATGATAGTCATAGAATTGTGATGTAACGGGAATGAAAGAACTATGTGGAATTTTGAATCTGACATTGATTTGAATCAATGGTTGCTGTATTCATTTGGATGCTGGATCATACCACTTTGTATATTCAAATCTTTAGAAAGCAAACTAGCATTATTTAGTCAGCCCAAAACTGTGTAAAAGTTCTGTGGATCTTTAAGGGATATCATGAGAACGGAAGAAAATAGATGAGAAATTCATTGATGCAAGTTCACAGATTTATATTGACAAGAACATACGGTAAGAGCTTGCTGAGAAAAAACAGTCAGAACTGAGTAGTGTGGGTGTGAGATTAACTATGTTACTAGGCATTCTTGAAATAAACGCAAATGATTGAACAGAGTGTAGTATGTTAAGTTCCATGTTTAACTGTTGTCTGATAAGTCTCAGAATAATTCAGTGCATATTCCTTAGACATTCTTGTGTTCCACAGAATTCTTAGCATTAAGTTTTTTTTTTTTTGTCGATTAAGTAAGGTATTTCATTCACAAAAGGGCATCAAGAAGATGCATAGTTACATTAATATAAATACAAAATAAAAAAGCTGTTAGTCCCTTTTAACATTGTCAATCTAAGACAAGGGAACTAACGGAGTCCCAAAAATTGATCCATACAAATTACAGTAGCTAACTTAGTCCAGCAAAAAAGATTGTGTAAACATTTAGCTTTGGAGAGTGATTTAGAGTTGAGTTTCCATCAAAGTATCTCGTATTCCTCTCATTCCATACGTTCCAAAAGACTGCATGGATCATCAACCAGACTTTTATGATGGTTTTATCAACTCACCACAAGGTCCAACTCAACTGTGCATCTTTCATATTCTGTGGCATGATTCACTTAATACCAAAAATACAGTAGAACAAACTCCATATGTCTGTGGCAACTGGTCACTGCAGAAACAGGTGGTTGGCAGTTCCGCTATTGTTCAAACTAAGATAGCATCTGTTGGCCAGCTGAAATCCTCTCTTGTCAAGGTTATCTAGTTAAATATGCTTCACTATGGACAATTCAATTGAAGAATATGACTTGGCAATAAGGATACTTCTGATGGATAATACTTTTTAAGGTGTTTTCCCTTAGGTTAGTTAGCCTTTTCTACCTATATTTTTTTACCTGCCCCCCAAATAAAAAGAAAGGTTGCATTGTAGTGTCTGTAGTGTTGTTAAGCTCTACTTGAACTTTTCTGAATGACACCTTTTTAGAACTATAATTCTTGAGTAGTCTCATTTTACATTGATGCTGAATGCACATCATGCAGGAAGCAGAATCAGCCACCCTTGAGGCATTATCAAGATCAAAGTTGGGAAGTGTATGTTCTTTAACTCAGCTTATTTTTTACAAGTTGAGATGATTTTTTGATGGTTGGCACTCTTGTTTCACTGAATCCTCTAATTTCACTTTTTTTTTAAATTCAAATTTTCATTATTTTTTCTTCATCAAAGACCATTGTAATAGCATCTTTCTAGATAAAATCTGTTAAGACGTTAAATGTGTCTCATCATATGCTTTTTGTTTCATAAATGGATGTCAGGTGACCATCATACACTTGTGCTCGTTCTGCGTCGTCTGATGTTTCTTAAGTTTTTACATGTTTCATAGTAATTTCTTGAAACTTAATAGTTAAAACTATTTTTCTCCCGGGCACGAATACCTATGCACTTCCTCTATCCTACTAACTAGGGCTGTAGAAAACAATTTTTTCGGCAGCAACCACCGGAATGGAATCTACCCTTTTCTTTCTAAGCCAACAACCTTAGCCTAGGATGGAAGAGAATAAATTTATTTATTTCAATGCTGGGTTCAAGTCTTTCGACATAACTAGATGGAACTCGAGCAAGTCCGAATGGTATGAATGAGTCGAAAGAAGTAGAAAGAAGATGAGGAGGTCAGTTATGAGCAAGAAAGCTATGTAATGGATATGTTTCTGCCTAGAATTCAAAGGAACACAAGAAGGAGACAAGAAGATGGATACTAGCAGAAAGAGAGGCAGAACTTTTTTGCACTATGAAGCAAAATGAATATGGGAAATTTTTGAGCTTAACAACCTTAAATAGTGGTGGAAGATCGGGCATAATCATTCCAGAACTTGCATTAAATGCTGGGTGGCTGGATATTGCATTAAAGATCGTGAGATTCATTAAAGGTCAGCAAAGGGTGAAGGAACATTCTTTCTCAAGGGCGACGGAGGATGAATACCCTTATGCTGAGGCTGTCCAACTGAGTAAATGGGGGAGCAGTAATTTAAGATGAGCCGAGATAAACACCAAGAAAGGAAGCATTCTGATAACTAAGCCAGTGAATATTCAAGAGGAAGATCTCGTCAAGAGATGCCTCATAGATATTGCACTGCAAGCAAGAATGAGAAACCAACTCTAGCGGATATCAGGAAGTGGTCCTCAACAAACTGGAAAAGGTCTTTGGAGTCAACATATATGAATGGAACAACAAAATGTTCCTTTTCAAATTCCCCTATAGATACATGACGGAATTGATCATCCAAGGCCAATGGAGGTGGAAGAGTAGCATGTTTCATCTAGATTGGTGGAGCCCAACAACACGGTGCACTCCTAGCCCCTCAACTTTGCATGAAACTTGGATTAGAGTAGTGGGGATACCATTGCATCTGTGGTCTAGGAAGGTCTTCCAAGAAATTGGGGATTTGTGTGGAGGTTGGATCGAGACAAAAGAAGAAACTGAGCTAAAAAACCACCTGAGTGGGCAAGACAAGGATTCTGGTGAAAAAAACAATAGGAGAAACCTACCGGGAGAGGTCTCCGTCGATTGTGATGGAATTACATATTTTTTTCCAATTTGGGTGGGAAGCAAACCCAAATTTGAAATAAGGTTGGAAAGTGGTGGCGTAGTTGCTGGAGAAGATGAGGTCCTTTGCCGAAGGAATAGAAACACCCAGAGGTCTGATGGCGTAAACATGTGCAACAAAGACCAAAATCCCATCCTTATGGGGATTTTAGTACATTGAAGCACGTGGCATGTACTTCGACAACTCACAAGACAATTGGAAATGGAGCTTGGAGAGGCATGTGAGTTTTTTAAATGAGAAGGCTGAACTGGGTCCATCAGAAAAGCCCAAGAAGAAAAACAATTCTAAATGGTCCAATGGACCAGATTTTGCAGCACAAGTCATTTTTAATGATTTACTCAGGGCAAAGCTCTAATGCACAAAAACCCAGAAGGACCATATATTGGTTGGCGGCATAACAACCTTGCATGTATCCAATTCAGGTGAAGCAAAGCAGAACATGAACACAAAAATCTTGACAAAGCTAATGGATGAACAAATTAGGGGAGACTTGATAGGGTATATGACGGAAAAATTACCAAGTTAGGGGAGACTAGGCTAGCAATACAGAGCTCAAACACAGAAATAGTCTATTGAGATGTGGAGGAACCTATACCAATTGTGGTGCAACAACAACAAAGGGCTCAAGATGTAGAAAAAGTAAACTCAATATGGGTACAACAGAACCTGATAAAACTGGAGAAAATCTTTGGGATCGATTTCCAAGGGCATGAAGAGGGGCAACAAAGTTAGTGCTACAAATAGACAGTTGCAGGCAAGTGAGGAGAATGGAGCAGGACACATAAATCAAGAAACTCAAGATCAAGGGTGCAAAAAAGCTTAAAATCTTGTAGCCTTTGATGTAAAATTTAAGAGTTCGAGGAGTAGGAATAAGGAGAGGAGCACAACCTTCAAATACATGATTAAGCTTAAGCTAATATCATGGAATGTTAGGGGATTCAACGATAGAGAGAAGAGAAGGGTTATACATAGTTTGTTGTTTGGATGGAGAGAATATATAGTTTGTCTCCAAGAAACTTAACTTGAAAGGGACATCACAGAGATGGTAAAACAAATTTGGGGAGGTAGGTTGATTAGATATTCTTGTCTTGAAGAGAGTGAACAAGAGGAGGTGTAATGTGGGATGTGAGGGCATGGATGGGGGAGGTTTTGGAAATTGGTTCTTACACCGTTACTTTTTAAATCTGAATCACAAACCCAAAATTTTAGTGTATGCTCAACCTGTTACAAGGAAAGGAGACTTGTATGGAAGAATTGAGCTCAGTAAGGGGGCTGACGGAGGGACCTTGGGCAATGTGTGGGGACTTCAATGTATGTAGGTACATATTTGAGAAGATTAACCGAACAAAAGAAGTAAGGG
Source organism: Solanum lycopersicoides (assembly GCA_022817965.1). NCBI lineage: Eukaryota > Viridiplantae > Streptophyta > Magnoliopsida > Solanales > Solanaceae > Solanum > Solanum lycopersicoides. Next base: position 3,024,548 of record CM040626.1, read on the forward strand.
AATGAGGGAGTTTTCTAATTACATAGAGGACAAGGAACTAGTTGACATGGAAATAGAGGATGCTACATACACATGGTTTAAGGGAGATCAACAGGAAGCAACCTCCAGAATAGATAGAATCATGATTTCTAAAAAATGGGATGATACCTTCAACAATTTAAAATAAATTTCTCTTTGAAGGTTGAGTTGAGATCATATACCAGTAACTTTGATTACTGGTTGCTCGGAGAGGAATAAAAGCTACTTCAAGTTTGAAAATTTGTGGTTGCAGTCAAAAGGATTTGTAGATAGAGTTAGAGAGTAGTGGAGCTCCTTCTGCTTCACAACACGAAGACCTGATTATGTTTTGGCAAACTTAAAGCACTGAGACTTAAACTAAAGGAATGGAAACACGAGGAGGGTGAAAATCTGAGCATTCAAAGAAGGAGATTGTTAAAGCAGTTAACAGAATTAGATACATAAAGGGGAAAAAAACTCTCACCATGGAGGAAATGACAAAAAGGCTACAACCTTACTCGAGTAAGAGGAGCTAGTCAAGAAAGAGGAAGTTTTATGGAGACAAATCAAGAGTACTATGGTTGAAAATGGGAGACAAGCATACCAAATTCTTTCACAAAATGGCAGATGCTCATAGGAGATACAAAAATATAGATCAACTCATGATACTAGGAGAGGTTACTCAAGAGAAAAGCAAAATTTAAGGCGATGTTACAACATTTTACAAGAACCTATATAGAGAAACACATCAATGGAGACCTTTTAATAATGCTGAATGTTCAATGTTGAGTGGAGAAGAGAAAATGTCCATGCAAGGCAGATTTGAGGAGATGAAGTTCTAAATTGCCTTAAGTTATGTGTACTGATAAGGCTCCTGATCCAATTGGGTACACAATGGGTTCATTCATCAAGTGTTTGGATGTAGTGAAGAAAGACATCATGGACACCTTTCAGAACTTCTATGATCAAGAAGTCTTCGAGAAGAGTTCCCATACTACTTTCATTGTACTCATTCCAAAGAAAAAGAAGCACCCACTGTGCTTGGCAACACCCATTGCACCCCAAACTACTGAAGAATCACCCTCCACATCTGGTTGGCCCCTCGACTATGCAATAGGAGATGATCTATATCTTCACCCAAACTTTTGCACAAGAAACACCAGCTAACATAAGTGATCTTCTTCTTTCCCTGGTTTTCGCTGTCAATATCACACCTCTTGCTGCATTCAAGAACCTGGAAATACATAATCAAAGTGTAATGATGAAATGGTTAATGTGGTTTACTTCTGATGAACAAACATGAAAGAAAGAGGTTGTTAGAGCTAAATATGGCATGGAAGGTATGCAGAGGACCAATACAGGAAGTAGCACTTGTGGGGTTAGTTTATGGAAGTCCATAAGAAACCTATGGATGAAATACACAGCAAAAACCAACTACGGGATAGCAATGTAGGAGGATATCATTCTGAGAGGATAACTGGCTAGAAAATGGATTTTCGGGAACACTCTTTCTAGACAATTACAACACTAATCAGCAGCAGGAAGCAATTAGAGAGGATCTGAGTGACAATCAAGGATGGAATCACACTTTCAGGAGAATGTTTTTTTTTTTGAAAATGGTAACTTTGTCTATTCCTCAAAAGTCAGTACACTGATTAGTATTTACAACATGTACCTCAAATTCAACTATCTTATACTAAATTGAGTCTAGTACATCAATTAAGGAGATAACATCATTTGAGTATAATTGATTACACCAATAACATAGTAGCATAAGACAATTTAGTTTGACTTTTTGCATACTATTCTCAACACTATCGAAAGCTTTAGAGTAACTTTCCTTCCATATTGCCCACCATATGCTAGCTGGGACAATTCTCCCTCTGTCTTTATTCTTTGATTGCTTTCCTGCTTCCTCCCAACTCTGAATTGCTTCTGTGATCTTTTTTTGAAATAGAAATTGCTTCTGTGATCTTGGCAGGCATGGTCCATGACATACCCTTATGACTCCGGAATAACCTCCATAGTTGACTTGTGATCTTGTAGTGTAAAAAGAGATGGTTAACTGTCTCAGCAGTTTCCCCACAAAAGAAACATCTAGAACATAATGGTATCCCCCTTTTCTTTAAGTTGTCTTGAGTCAGTACAGCCTCCTTGGCTAACAACCAAACAAAACATGCCACATTGAGTGGAATTTTTGATTTCCAGATTCCTCTCCATGGCAAGTGACTTTGAGGCTGATTGGTGTGGTTCAACCAGTTGTATGCACAACCCACCTTAAAGCTGCCCTTTCGACTGCCTTTCCACCACAAAATGTCCTGACCTCCTTCCAATCCATTAAATTGCCCAATGGTGTTTAAAAAATCTGCTACCCTTTAAATCTCCCAATCATTATTGTCTTCTAAAGATGAAGTTCCACCTTTGAGGAGTCCAGTGATCTACTATAGTCTTCTGTTCGTGAGATACTAGAGAGTATATATCAGATGGTCTGGCTAGGGAAACTGGGAGAGTAATAGAGTTCTATAACACTTGGGAACAATTAAAAGATACAAACAATCAAGAAGATCAGATGGTCTGGCTAGGGAATAAAGAAGGAAAGTTCACTGTCAAGTCTGCTTACAAGGAGTACAACTTACAAACAATCTGGTAGGTTTGTGGCTTTGGAAGATGATTTGGAAGATGGAAATTCTACTCTAGTTTTTTTCCTGGTTACTGTCAAAAAGAGTTGTTTTGACACAAGATAATCTATGCAAGAGAGGGTAGCAATTTGACATCTCTTTTTACATTGCAAATGGACATCATAATTATGGAGGATATTCACAGGTTTGAGAGGAATCCAATGGGTCATGCCAAGAGGTATCTGGAACAATGAAGGCCATCTGGCAAACAAAAAAGAGAGATGCATCCTTGTCCACTTGTCTTAGCTTGCATTTGGTGGACAGTATGAGGAGAGAGGAATCAGAGGTGTTTGAAGACAAATCCAATAGTTTACAGAATCAGAAGATGAAGTCTTTAGCTCTTTTACACTTTTGGTTTAAAGGGATGTACCTTGAGGATCATGTCCCAATTTTGAGGATCTGAGAGTGCTTTGAGGCACTCACTTTGTAATTATGGGTGGCTCCACATTTTAAATGGGCCATTCTTATATCTGTATAAAAAAGGAAAATGTTGTCATTCTCAAAACAAATAAATCTCCTTAATAACCTCTCATGATAAGATTTAACGGTGAATAGACCAACTCTGCTCTCTTGCAATCTCCATACACCTGATCTATCAATTAGCATATCCCTGCCCAAACAGTAACTAAACCGAACTATGAATTCTTCCAACTCCCAATCCTGTAAATTCCTTCCTCCTGAGCTCAGGACTCAGATCTCAATGAACTCCCCCGCATGAGGATGCAAATCATCTGAGTATGCCTTTCAAAGTTGTCAATAATCTCTGGAATTTAATGCTCAGTAGGTTTGGTATTTCCTATTTAATGTTCCTAGACTATTATACAACATTTGTAGTGTTGAAATTTGAATTGAAGGAGAATGATTAGCAAACCATATGATATCCTCAAGCAGTTATGTTGAAAGGTTGGAGAGTGGAGGCTGGAGCGAGGAAATCAAAGGGCTTTTGCCTTTTACCTTGTGTTTTATAATGATTCTTTGAGCACGAGAACATTGTGAAAGGGGGAAATGGCGGCTGTCTGTGCACTTACGGAAATATAGTTCAGTGCCACGAAGGTGATAATGTCTTATAATCTGGAGATATCTGCGGAGAAAGATACAGAAACCCTTCGCAGCTGGGTGTAGAATATAAGGGGGACCTTATCCCCTAAAGCTACTGATTAGGGACTACCAGCCAAATTAGTCAGTCTGCCGCCTTCTTTCATAACAGAGCCGTTACAACCTGGTTTTCCTATTCACTGATAGTAAGCAGCTTCAAATGATTTTGATAGGAATAAATAACATCTACAGTTAACTAGCATTTTTATCCTCTTTCGGATTGATTCTTTGAATGTGTATCCAGTTGCAGTATCTGATCAATTTCTTTGCAATATTTACTTACATTGGCGAACTGTTTACCTTCGTTTGATATTCACCAGCTGTTGAGTTGCCTGGGAATTTAATAATACTCTTTCCATTAACAGCCCCCTACTGGAAATTCTTGGCTTGGGTCATTAATTGGTACTATAATTGGAAATCTCAAGATTTCAATTAGCAATGTCCATGTCAGATATGAGGATTCTGTCAGGTTTGTTTCTATTTCTTTGATTTCATTTGCTCCATCATTTAGCTTTTTAAACTGTGATACTTTTGACTTTTTAGCTTCCACTCTTAGCTTGGTCTGCTTTTCTTCTTTTTCATGTAATGGGTGGCCACAAATTTAGCAATCCTGGGCATCCATTTTCTTGTGGGGTTACTCTTGCAAAGCTTGCAGCAGTTACGATGGATGAACAAGGGAATGAAACCTTCGATACTAGTGGTGCTTTGGATAAATTGCGTAAGGTGAGTTTTCTCTCTTTTTTCATGCCAAAGGCTGTTCAATAAAATTGATTTTCAGGTCAATCAACTGGTAATAACCTGTCTTGAAGGTCGGAGGGAAATAAAATATTTGTATATTTTAATTGCGTTTGTTATCCGTGAACATCTCAATTTTGTGTCTGGTTTGTGATATAGTTATTACTTTCTTCTTTTTTATAGAGAGGTAAATTTCATACTTCCATAAGGATTGTAGCGAGAAATTTTCATGGATTGAAGCAGTTATTTTTTATTCTTTGTTTTGAGAAAAGTAACATTTAGTCTATATATATCCACAGGTATACTACCTCAAAAGTGTAGTTCCCCTCCAGAAGTGTTGAAGCAGTTATTTTTTCAAATACAGGATTAGATTTATTTCAATTATCTTTGCATTTTTTCGTTGAAGAGAACTTTCAAGAAGTGGCAATGTTGCTGTCACTTGACATCAATATGTAGGAGATACATACATTTTTAAGTGCTTAGGAATGATGTGAATCTAAGATTGGGTTTTGGAGAGACTTATCTGGTGGGTCGATTTAGTAATTGAATTGCGGACTGATCTGCAAACTTTGGGAGAGTGACATATGAACCTAAGGTGTCAAAGTTTGCCATCTTTGGTGTACCCTTTTTTTTTTTTGATGAAGTAAAGAAAAATTTTAAACAAGGGGCACAAAAAGCACCCACTTACGAGAGTATAACAAAAAAAAGAAGACTTTGCAAAATGATATTGTTATCTGCGAACAACACACAATCTTTTATACCTACCAAAACGTCATGGTTACACCAAAGAGAAGTAAGGGATAAGAGGCTATTCCTCAAATGACCTAAATACTTCTCTATTCATCAAAAGCTTTCTTGTATCTCTTTCTCCATGTGTCCCACATATGGGCTTAAGGAGCAACCCCACACCGTGCGTCTTCTCTTCAGTCTAGTAAAAAGGCAGCTATACAATACTTCTCTGACCATGCCTTGCATCATCCGTTGTGAACCATACCAAACACAATTTCCACCACAAGTGAGACTCTATCCGACAATGAAAAAGTGATTTTTGGGATACTGAATACTTATATTGCAATGATTCTATATATTTAAAACATCTCCATTAAAGTAGGGATGCAATGAAGACATGATTATAGATTGATCTCTGGATAGGGTAGCCTAACCTAAAAAACCATTTCTCTAACCTCTATACCTTATGCCTCCAAAGAGATGTCACAATCTCCAAGATCTGGAATGCTCAAGGTTGGAATCTGGCTTTCAGGAGGGCTATAAATGATTGGGAGATTGACAAAGTCTCGAACTTATTGCTAAGTCTGCTCTCTTTCACTGGCACGTCCCTCATCTGACAAAGACAGTTCATTATGGAATTTGTGCAGCAAAGGCAATTTCACAGTTAAATCAGCATATTCAAACCTGAACACTCAACCATCATTGACAGTTTCGTGGCCTTAGAAACATATATGGAAGATCAAAATCCTTCTCAAAGTTTCATGCTTTACATGACTGGTAATTAGAGAGCTTGCCCAACTCATGAAGCTCTATAAAGAAGGGGTCTTACAGATTTTCTGAGGGTGTCTGCTTTGTGGTCTTGACTCTAGAAGCAGAGACTAATGAACACCTGTTTTTACAATGCAAGCTAACTGCAAATCTGTGGTGCATGTTCTTTTGTATCCTCAGAGTGAGCTGGGAAATACCTAAAACTACTTTTGAGATGCTGAGTACTTGGAAAGGAGTGGGCAGAAGAGGGGCATAGGAGGATTGGTGGCAATACATTCCAACAAGCATATGGTGGACTGTGTGAAAGAAAGACTCTCAAGGCATTTTTGAAGACAGAAGCAATCACATTCAGAAGATCAAGATGAATGGCCTTAGTCTTCTTTACTTTTGGTGTAAACGGGAACTAATGGGAAATATAGAAGATTTAGTAGACTTCTTAGGAGAAGTGTAAAGTTTTGTTTTCAGTTTTTGCTCACCACAATGTCCATTTTGGACTGTGAATCTCCTCGTCCTCATTCTTTGATGATGGGTTTTTGTGATATATGAAATAGTTACCATAATAAAAATGAAAATAAAAATGATGGTCATGATTGCTGAACTAAGTGCATTATTTCCTCTTACAGTTGGTGCAACTTGAAAGGCTTGCAATGTACCATGATTCAAACAGCAAGCCATGGAAGTTGGACAAGAAATGGGAGGATCTTACTCCGAAAGAATGGATTGAGGTACGTTCTTATTTTGCCTTTTACTTTGTGTTGTCCTGTGACGTGGTGAGGAGGTTTGCAGCAACACCTGTGACTTACATGTTCATCCATTGACAGGTTTCATGTCCACTTCCAATGTATTCTCTGTTTATTCCTTTCTAATCCTTTTCTTGCTGCTCAGATATTTGAGGATGGTATTAATGAACCATCAAATAGCAGTAGAAACTTATCTGGATGGGCTGAAGATCGCAACTACTTGGTGTCACCAATTAATGGAGTCCTCAAGTATCATCGTCTGGGAAATCAAGAAAGAAATGATCCTAATGTTCCCTTTGAGATGGCTTCTCTGATCGTCAGTGACGTATCTTTGACAGTTAATGAGGTGCTAGTCCTTCACCTTGTTTTGTTGCTAAATCTTCCTGAATTATTTTTCTGCAGTTTTTCCATTTTAAGAAATGATTATTGAAATGCAATCCGTCAAAAATATAATGCATTTGGACACGTTTTCATATCATGCACTGCCCTAGCACCTTTACTATGTTTGGAGGCACCCTATTTATTTTGTTTGTACCATAAACCACAGTGCTCTTCAGTCTTTTTTGTTCACGTTCTTATTCTCTGTCCTCTTCAATCCTTGTCTTCTATCATTGATTTATATCAATTCCCTGAACCTTTATCCTGTAGCTGACATAAGATTCTTTCTCTGAATCCTGAGTAGTTGCTTATTTCCCCTGAGAGGAGAATAAACAAGGTATCCAAGGAAACTGGAGCCTACCTTCTCTAATGGAATGTTCAAGTTGGCTTGGGGAATCACCCTTAATTTTTTTCTCCTTTTCTTTCACACTCTTGTTTATAAGACTGGCTGTTTCTATGAAGAAAGGTCTGGGGTTTTGTACCTCCGGCCAATCTGAAATTTCTGCCCGCAAAGTGTGTGACTTGATCCCATCAAATTCTTCCCTTTACTTTTGCCTTGCACTCATGAAATTTCTTATTTGTGTTCTCACTTTAGAATTCTTTCTTTTCTTTTTGTATACTTTGTTTGGTGAAATAGGGAATCTCCACTATCTTCCCAACATCAAATGGAAGGTAAAATAATAGAAAGAAACATTTATTGTTGTCTGTGCAAATTATGTCAACCATTACAGGTTCAATATCATGACTGGATAAGACTTGTGGAGATCATTACAAGATATAAGACATACATTGAAGTTTCTCATTTGAGACCAATGGTGCCTGTTTCTGAGGATGCCAGTTCTTGGTGGCGGTATGCTGCTCGTGCAGAATTGCAACAAGGGCAAATGTGGTAAGCGTTTGATGTTCATAAATGATCTTCTTGAGAAAATGATTAGCATCAAAATTGTTGCATAAGTTGTGCTTGAAATAATTACAGAATGGTCCAGCTTCACATCAGATCAGCATCGGTTAGTGTGTCGTCTAAAGATTCTGTATCACTAATCATTTCCTCTTTACACCATAAAGAAAGCAAAAGATGTAGTTGTTTTTTATCATCTGCATAGAGCTGGCTGCACCTTCAAGGCATCTTGCTTTTCTCTCTTTCCAAATAGTCCAATACATAATGGCCGGTTTATTTCTCCACCATTCCTATTGTTCTTTTGGCTTCCTTGTATGCCAGTTTTTTCTCAAATCAGCTGTATCTTCAGGAATTGTACACTATTTCCAGCATACTGAGAAATGATTTTCATAATTGTGAAATAATATGCAAGTCCAAGAACAAGTGATTAATGGTTTCTGATTTGTTCCACAAAGATGGCTTACAGGGTTGAAAATCTCTTTTCGGGAGGTCTTGTGTCAAGTATGTTTTTCTTATAACTAGCCACAGAAAATATGTCTTAATGGTTGGTGATTGTGATCTCCGTATGTTCTCCCAAGGCCATGAGTTAGAATGCGGTGTGTCAGCAACTAAAACTTGTGATAAGAGTTGACAGAAAAGGATCCTGAGTTGTGTAGCTGGTGTTCATAAATGATTTAAGCATCTTTCTTTGATGTTTTGGCAAGTTAGTTGGTACTGTGGATTTTTGGGTTCGTGCAGAGGTGTGGGTGGGATTTTGAGGGTGTTTGGATTGTCTTATTTTAAGTAGCTTCTCTTTTTTATTTTGGATGTGTTTGGGAAAGACAAAAAATGCTTATAAGCATCTACTTTTAGGCAAAAAAAGTACAAAAATAAGCTAAAAGCCAAAAGTTGGATATGACTAACTTATGGCTTTTAGCTTTTCACTTTTAAGCTACTTAAAAAATATCAATCCAAACATCCCTTCATCTTGTAAAGCAAACAATCGAGATGAGACGGTTATAGATGTTGACCCTCAGGCCTCTGGTAGACCTCTTATATTTCTGTGTCCTAACATAGTATCAAAAAAATAAAATCAACAGCTCTACAGATTGTTACCATGTCCTCGTTGCCTACCCTCATACTATTTATGCCCCAATGCCTGCTTGAGCAACCTTTATTCAAATACTTTCTGTAGCTTGCTGTATTTTGATTCTTTACTTGGATACTATAATCAAACAGTTCTTTTGTACTAAGTTGCTCGGACTCTCCAAAAAAGATTCCGCACCCATGTCGGATCCTTAAAAAATACACTATTTTTGGAGGATCCACCATGCACCCGTCGACCTTTTGAAAGAGTATAAGCAACATAGCTTTCACATATGCCATGTGATGCTCCTGATGATACCTGCTGAAGGAAAGTCAATTTTTCATTTTAGGAAGGAATCTGAATGTTTTTCTTTTATCAAAAAATCCCTTTAAATGAAAATCATGGTAGTTGGTTGAAGAGAAAGACAATCAGGGTGGCGACTTATGTCAGCTGATAACAAAGTAATGGACTAAAGGAAATGACATGGACCAGGAGGTGAAATCAGAGGGTAGACTACTCATTCATAAGGATGGGTTAGTGCTTATTGGAATTTCAATATTAGTTTTACAATAGTTGAAAACTCTTCCTTTACCAATATGGGAAAAAATACGAACCGTGTAATTGATTAGACGAATTGAGTTCCATCGGAGGTGATACACAAACTGTCACTTGAATTGTTGACATTTTGTGAGAGAAGAGAAGGCATTCTGAGATAAATAAATATTTAGTATACAGATTTCTGTAGCCTTTCTGGTGATAGTTAGACCAGTCATCTGCTACTAGATTTACTGCATAGATAGATGTTAATTGGAGGATCAGGAGAGTGGAAGGAAAATGAGAGCAGATAGGAACACAATACCACTCTACCTTTTCTTTGGATAGTTTGGAGTAGGAAAAAAAAAGATTTTGAAAATAGGGGACGAGGTATGGGGACGGTGGAATATGAAGAGATCTCTTTTGTAGTTTTGTTTGAACTAATACTTTTGGCACAATGGAAGAAAAAGATCCATATAGGTAATAGCTACTAATTGAGGTTAGAGATTTTAGACTTGTTATGTAACTTTTATTATATTATTATTATTATTATTATTATTATATCTATATAATATATATATATATATATATTTTTTTTTTTTCCCCTTAAAAAAGAAAGTATTTTTCACTTTCAATTTATTTAGTATGATGATGATAGGATATGAAATGAAGATTCATATACCCGACCCAAACTTGTTTGGGAGTGAAGCATATTTATTGTTGTATACTTTTGGCTTAATGAGAATTATTTTTCCAATATAAATGATAAAAAGGGTATGTATGATAGGAAGCCAAGGACCATATATACGTCTGACACCACATTGATTTTATATAATGATTATTGAGGTAAATTCGTGATTCCTCAATCCATATTGGTGAAAGCTTCTTAAACATTTTGAAGGCACTTTATCTTTGCTTAGGTTTCCTGTGTTAAATGAATTATGTCAATCTGTTGTATATATTTTCCGTGTTTCTTTGATCAAAGTATTTGTTTGGTTGTGCACTTTTGCAGCTATAGGTTCTCTTGGGACCAAATTCAAGCCCTATGTCGTCTTCGTCGGCGTTATGTACAGCTATATTCTGATTCATTGCAACAGCTGCCGAACGTTAATAGATCAGAGATCAGAAACATTGAGAAAGATCTCGATCCTAAGGTTATTTTACTGTGGAGGTAGGTTGTATAATTTTTCTTCCTATTACCGGCACATTTTAAACATTTGTGTTTCTTGATATTGGAATAGCTGGTGATGAACTTCCTTCTTTTTGACTTGTATTAGTACTATCCTTTCTCTTTCTGTAAAATTGTCACTAAGCTGATAGGGGTCTCTTAGCTTGTAGTATGCCACAAATTTTTCTTTGCTTTGTTTTCTCTTTTTCCGTATTTTGGGGGTAAGAATGGAAATCCACGTACATATGTATACACAGTCATAACAGAACTTCAAACAAAAATATAAATCTCTGAAAAAAAAACAATTAGCCGTTACATATTTTGGACCTCATACAAGCTCCAAATATGTATGGAAAACATAAAGACTTTGCACAAAAGAGCTATCACTTTGCCAAAAGACACTTTCCCAAAGTTACAGCTAAATATAGAAACCTTCCTCACAAAGGTTCCTCTATGGAGACGAACTATGATGGGAGTAAATGGCTTTTCAACAATATCGGCTCATGATTGGAAATGGAAATCGCAAACGTTCGGCTTAATGTGGTGCAGGGAGTTTGTTCCTGCTTCAGTAGTAAATGTTAAGACGGAAATAGTGGATTTACATGTTAAGGATATTTATGAAACATATTGGGATATATTATTTAGGAGGCATAGGCCAGTTCGAAAACGTGAAAAGTGAAGTATCTTCTTCATAAAATATGTTAGTGTCGAGTTGATCTGCGGTTTCTCTGCCTATTTGTTTTCTTTGGTGGACTCAAATCAACTGCTTGCTGTTGCAATGTTGCATTAGGAAAATAAGCTACGCAGACGGAATTCAGGGTGCATGTAGACAATAGGCTTAGCAGATGGAATCAAATATTTATATAGCTTAACCAAGCCAATTTGGCACAATTTGATTGAAAGCATTGACATACATGAACCTACATAAGAATATTAACTTAGCCGTGAGCATCCAATCTCTTCAAGCATCAAACTACATTAAAATGTTAAAGCAGTATGCCCCTTGTAATGGAGAGGGCCAGTGACAAAATCTTTCTTTGTGAAATTCTATTATATTTACTTGATTAATGAGTAAGATGTCCAACTCAGATAGAGAGATCTTGGGAGATGGGTGCTCTCCAAAAGTAGCTTTATTTGCTAGGTGTGTTGCATGTGATGCTATTCTCGTAATGCATAATTTAAGGAGGGGATATGTGGTGCAATTCAGAAAAAAGACTAAGCTAAATTGTATTTTGTTATTTTGCTTTTGGTGTACTAAATTTTACTCTGGCGATACAGACTCAATTCTAGATGTGCTAGGTACCATTTAGGCTTTATTTACTTTTGACATACTTTGTATCTTATCTCACTCTTGTAAATATGGTTTTTCAGTACTAAATAAGTACTATCTGAATACAAAAATGTTGCCTGATTCAAAAACGATATGTGGTGTTGCATGCAAAAGAAGGCGGTGAGGAAACATGCCATTTGTTCCTTCACTGTGTGTTCATGTTGGAATCATGAAATGCTATACGCATTGTTTAACATTTCTTGAGGAATTCCTGGAATAGTGGCAGAGACTGTAGCAGCTTGGAGGTTGGACAAAAAGGGGGCGAGAAAAAAAAGTTTGGTGACTAGCACATTTGTGCATGTATTGGATGATTTGGAGATAGGAATAGAAGAGTGGTTGAAGGAGTTGAAAAGCTGGTTTCGTATGAAAAAAGTCTTCTACTTTTTTTTAATTGATAGTTGGATCTATGTATTGGAGTTCCGTTCTGAACATTATGGAGTATAATGGTTGGAAGCAGTTATGAAAAGAAACAAACAGGTCTCCTTTCTTATCCTAGAGTTGTGTATCGGGATCTCAAACATGATTTTTATTAAGATATATTGTTAAATTGCAACCCAATATAAAAGAAGCTTGCTTATTTATACTAGAGGATTTCATAAAATGGAATTTTTGTGTCAATGGTGATATCCCTTCATTTGTAAATCATTGCCTTTGATGTATAACCATAGAATCAGTTCTCAGCCTCCTGAATTCTTATCTTCTTTCAGCCCTCGTGTATTCGCCATACTGTTATATCCTTGAATGCCCTGAAACTTCATGTAATTTCTAGATTGTATTCACTTCAATTAGTGATAAGGTTTTCTAATTTGGTGGATTGTCTTCTAGGTTTCTTGCTCATGCAAAGGTTGAATCTTTGAAATCAAAGGAGGCAGCTGAACAAAGAATGCTTAGAAAGAGAAGCTGGTTTTCTTTTACATGGTTGGTCTTAAACAACGTCCTTTGATCTGTTCACAAACAATTTTGTATTTTATTGTAAACTGTTCTGAAATTCCTTATTTCTTGCTCTTTGTGACTGATCTTTTCCTGATGTTTATCTTCACTTATCTTTCACACATTTAGATTTTTTTGCTCGTTACTTTAGGAGTACAGATACTGCAGATGTGTCTGCGGGGGACACTTCTGAAGAAGCTAATACAATGGAGGACCAATTGACTCGGGAGGAGTGGCAAGCAATCAATAAATTACTTAGTTACCAGCCAGATGAGGAATTGGCACTGCAGCATGGGAAGGAAAATGTGATCCACTACTTGTTAAATGTTTCTATCAGTAGGGCAGCTGCAAGGATAATTGATATAGATCAGATAGAGATCGTTGGCGGTAGATTTGAAAATCTTTGTGTGTCAACAAAGCTGAAGCATCGAAACTCCCATTGCGATCTGACACTGAAATTTTACGGATTGTACGCTCCTGAGGGTTCCCTTGCCCAGGTCTGCCTTTTAAAATGTCCTCTTTCTGCATGGCTGTAATTAACTGAACATGTGAATCTAAAAGTACAGCATTATGTGTCTGTATAGCCTTTTAGTTAGATCTCCTGTTCGAGTCATGACGCGATTAGAACAATTCATTAGATCCCACGGCTGGTGCTATCTGTGATTAAAACTGGTGATATCTGGTACTTAAGTTCCATTTTCAATCCTCTATCCGTCGTTCACTCGTTATTTAGGTTCCTTTGCCAATCCTCTGTTGTGATTTTTTTTCTTTATTATGTTTATTAATGTCAGAGATTCTATAATTGGTGTTATAAAATTTTGCAAAAAGAAGTTAATTTTTTTGCGTATATATTCCTTGATATTTTTTCCCAACTGTGGTGTATGGCTAGCTTGCATGCTCCTTGATTAATCCACCATTTATCTGCTATCCTTGATCAAGACATACACTTGGGCACACTCCACCAAGGCTTGGTGCAGAGATGGAAAAAATTACCTATTATTTTTTTTATCACTGTTGAGATTCGAATTATGCTCGGTGCTAGAATCATGGCTTAACTTGAGCATAAAATTGCACTTGCACATTTTCTTATGGTGTGTATGTTTTGGAGCTTCCACGTTTGATTAAAAATGTGTAGGATTAGTTCTTTAATGTAGTAAGGTTATCATGGATATATATTCTTGTTCTTGGTTATACATTTTCTTGTTTTTGGGATTCAGCTAGGCGTATTGGAAAAGGAGAAATAGATACACTTCGATTGAAATGAAATTCATCACTTCCTTATTCCGTGAACCTGAGAAAAGTTTCTTTAATACTCCCTCCGTTTAAAAAAGAATGACCCTATTTCCTCTTTAGTCTATTTAAAAAAGAATGACTCCTTTCCTTTTTTGGCAGCACTTTAACTTTAACTTTCCATGTGGCATGTTTAAGACCACAAGATTAAAGGACATTTTGGTACATTTGACATAACTTTAATTTAGAACCACAAGATTAAAAAGTCTTTTTTGTTTTCTTAAACTCCATTCCAAGTCAAACTAGGTCATTCTTTTTGAAACAGAGGGAGTATGTTTTTGCTCTGTAAACTCAGTTATCGTTAGTGATTGTACTGCAGACTGAGTGCTGTCAGTAATTTGCTCCCAAACAGAGGCAACTCCATTGAAGTAACCTTGTGTTGATTCTCTTACCAAAATGATCTGAAATTATATGATTTAATTCTGATGAACAACAAAAAAAAATACAAGAAAATGAAGCAAACAAATCCTCATAATTTAGCATGTGGCATCACAGGAATGCACCGGAAGTAAATGTTTCAATGTAATTGCACTTTTTCTGCTAAAATAAGTCAATAATGATAAATTCTAAGTGCTAAATCAATTTGGATTTCCCCATTTGAGCACGAGCTAACCTGAATAGTAGGGTGGAATGGATATTGATGATTATATAGCTGACCCCAACTAATTTGGAATTGATGCATAGTTCATATATTTGTTTTTTGCTATACATATGAGCAGTTGTGATTACCGGAAGTATTTGTTTGCAGAGTGTCGTTAGTGAGCAGAAGGTGAATGCTTTAGAAGCTAGTTTCATACAAGCACCTTCAGGGGAAAATGTTGACTGGAGTCTATCTGCAAGAATCTCTACTTGCGATGTTACGGTATTGGGTTACGCTTTCGTTTCTTGCCTGCTTGTTCAGATGCATGTGAAAGTTTCTGTTGATTTTGTATTGGCTTTGTGAATAAACTTTGCAAGTTAGAAGATCTTGAAATGTTGGCATATAGGTAACTTAAGTCCATGTAATTTAGCATTTGTTATTCAATCCAATATATTTGAACTTGTGAGATTTCATTCTCAGAGTTTCATTAATTGATATGGTTTTGAAAGGTTACGTGATTTTAAATGGAATTTTCTTTTTTGGCGATAACTGACATGTGATCAAGATTTTATTTGATTGGATGTGGGTTAAAAGAGCATGAATCTTGTAGGATCCAATTTGGGTTGTTTTACTGTAAAAATACTATATTTTTCTGATGCTTGAACGTTTTCCTCTTAATGAATTCCTTGTGTCTAGAAAAATAAGAATGGATAAGGATATAGATGTTGATGTCAGCCCTTCATCGCTTTTATTAGTGTGTTCTTATTTTTTTGTCTTGGTATTTGAGGCAGCAGGGACTTGTGATTGTTTGACACCCCAGTTGAGAACTTTCTTAGCCACTATATTGCTTTATGTTTTATTGGTCATGGTCCACTGTTGACTGTATCAGCCTCCCTCAATGCGCTTTACTCCATCTTATTGTTTTGATAGACTTAGTTTTATCAATATAATATTAAAATTCCTGTATACGGGATGTACCACACCTTAGGAGGTAAAGAGGAATTGTAATAGATGATTAACAACCTTTGCCCGCCCTAAGAACGACATACCCAGTGTAGTCCCACAAGTGGGGTCTGTGTAGGGTAGGGAGGGTGGGCTGTACACAGACCTTACCCCAACCTTAGGAGGTAAAGATGCTGTTTCCGATAGACTGCTAACCCCATACTAAGAAATCCCAGCTAGTGTATATATGTAGTTCTTTTTCTCAAGTTTCTGCCTTACAATAGCTTAGCATGCTAATGCAAAGAAGCTGATGTGCTTGGTATTTTTGGAATCCATACTGAGAGGTAACAGAATTTATACTATTAGTCTGAACAGTTAACTAGTTAAGCATGGCTCTTAAAATGATGAAGTAATCTTAACTTAGTAAAACATATAGTGGAAGTGCTATGTTTATGATATAATATCTCTCGTAAATTAACTGGCAGCTTGTCTATTTTTTGTATGTGACTGGTATCCCCATGAGTGCCTTTTCTTTTGAATTTACTTCTGTTTATCATTAAGAATTTATTGGTAAGGGAAAGAAAGGAATTTCAGTTTTGCATTAGTATTTGTATGGACAGTAGAGCAGATAGTGTGAACAAACTGTATATGATGTATTTCTTTGTCCACTTTGTTAAGCTGATTTTCTTCCCTGTCATCCGTGTCAGATTGTGACATTCATGTCCCAAGAAAAATAACATGCATAAAAATAACAATTATTGTTGGGTTCCAAGTCGAACTTACAATTTTGCATATGCATTGTATTGGTTCTCATGTCAAGGTTATTGTTTATTTTATTTTGTGTTTTTGGGCATTGCATTGGAAAGGGAGCCTTGGAGCAAGTTGTCTCACATGTTCGTGATGTGGAATCAACCTAATTTGCTCAGACTCTTCACTTTTAGTGCCGCACCCGTGTCGACACGACATGGGTGTGGGTGTGGGTGTGAGATTTGGTCAACCAATTTTGGGTACTTCGACCAAAATTGACGCGGAAAGCCTGTATAAATTTCAATGACTTCTTTAATTAATACAAAAGCTAAGGTGCAAGTGAAGAAAATAGAATACCATTTATATAGAATTTTCTATGTCACTCCTTTTTCATTAATCCCCTTCCACAATTCTCCTCAAGTTCTCCACATAATATTCATAATATAGGTTATATAACTCTATTTTTAGATGTTTTAATTATGTTCAGGCGAATCTCCGCACCCGTATCCATATTCCAGAATCTTAAAACTAGATCAGGATGGATTTGACCTTTAGATACGCACGCATATTGGACACCCGCACCCGAGTCGGACCAACTTAGGAAGCAACCACTAATGCTTGCATTAGAGTTGGCTGTTTACATCATTAGCCCTTGGGATGCGGCCCTTCCCGGGACCCTGCTAACGCGGGATGCTTTGTGAACCGGGTTGTCTTCCGGTCATTGCATGTGAATATCAAACGAATCTACATCACTTATCTTTCGAATTTACTTGACAGGTTTTCAGGGAAACATATGACCGGTTTTTAGAATTTATGAAAAGGAGCAATGCTGTTAGCCCTACTGTAGCATTAGAAACTGCAACTGCGTTACAGGTGATCTTTTATGAATATCCAGTATATTATTTTACTTCCATGTAAATTTAGCATTTTGTGAATGAAGCTAATGTTTTGTAATTAATGCTAATGCAGAAAAATATTGAAAAGATGACTCGCAGAGCTCAGGAGCAATTCCAAATGGTACTCAAGAAGCAAAGCAGGTTGCTTAATTTGCTCTATGATTTTTCCATATTTTCCTTGTTCTAACGTAGGTGGTGTAGTGCCCAATGCACAAGGGCTATATATTATTCTTTTTTGCATTTAACATACTAATGTGATAGGGTGTAAAAGCATATCCTAGAACATATATGTTTCCTGGCAAAAGTAGTTGGCGGCATAAGCCTTCTTATGATGTCTGTGGTCTGAATAATTATGTGTCTTGGAACAAGCCTTGTGTATGAATTCGAGAAGTTTTGAGTTACTTTATGTATTGCTCTTTATTTTTTTTTCCTTTTAAGTAATGGGAAAGCTTAGAACAGCTAAAAATATTTTATGGGTGTGACTGTTCGTTCTTAAGGCTTCAATACATCCAGTAGAGGAAACCATGAATGTTAATTGTTCTGCTGTTATACAACATTGGACACATCTAATGTTCACATCATAGCACACATAAAGAAATGCCTCAGATTGTTTAAACATGTCTTACTAGACCTTCGTGTGCTTTGGCCGATAGGTGTGACAGAATGATGATTGAAGGTGGTGATAATTGATGAGAAGACCTAAAATCATTTGGTGAAAAGATGTCTTTGACCACTTAAATTTTTTGTATCAATGTGAAACTTAGTCAATAATGGGACAGAATGGAAAAGCAAAGTATTCCAATATCAACTAGGCATTGTTGCTATCGTTGCCACTCTTCCATTAGGCCGTTGGTTATTAGGAACAGTTTTAGTTTCAAGAGTTTTATATCCTCGCAAGGATAACTGGAATTTTGAGAATTCCTTTTTTGGAGTATGTCTAAATTTGTTCCAAAAGGCAAATTATTTTGGGATCATTAGGTTGACATACTAGTTGTGAAGATTTTATCCAGTGACTGCATACTTTGATATTGGGTGAATAATGATGTGGGATTGTTATGAGGTGAATAGTATTGTAGGGATTGTTATTGCTGAATATTGACACAAGGAATGTCATGCTAGTATTAACTGAAATAAAACAACAACGTCGACATACCTAGTATAGTCTTACACGTAGGTACTTAACTTTTGAGAGATTTCCCTTCGTACGAAACTAACATTCTAAAATCCTAATAGGTTTGTGATGCAGTTAAGGATCTATGACAACCAATCAAGTAGTGGCTGATAATTTGGTTATTTGGATTAACCTAACATGGGACTGATCCACGAAACAATTATCACAGCCAGATATAATTTGGTTATTAGCTGTGATGTAATTTATTAGAAGTGATCAATCAACAAACGGCCACCTTGGATCAACATTTTTTTCGAACTTTTTTCCCATTTTTTGAGGCACTCCATTGACAGGGAAAAATGTAAAATTGAAGAGGTTTCATGTGGTTTCCAAAACATGCTTCCATGTGGTGGTTGGTAGATAATATGTGGTAGTTGGTTGATGGGAATAGGATTTAATATGTGGTTAAAAGTGGTGGGTTATATAGGGGTGGAAGAGTCTTGATGAACTCCACTTGTGTGACCATAATAGTGAGGGCGAGGAGTGGAAAAAGTTTCCCGACTTCTCTCTTCAAGGCTCTCCATTCGAGTATCCAATCGATCCATCTTTTCATCCATTCGAGTTGATAAGGCGGTGATCATGGTCTTCATTTCGAGTATAGTGGATTCCCCGATGGTAACATGATTAGCCTCTTCATGGTTCTCCATGGTACCTGTGGAAGACATACAATCACAGCAAGCAAACACGTGAAGTTAGTTAGAACAAAAGCTCACAAGCACTCAAGAAATCTCACCTTTGTTTGCCTCACAAATTGCCTTGGCCAGTGGTTGTATCTTGTTTAGTTCCGATGAGTTGCAAGGGTCCAATCTCTACTTGAGGTCAAGAATGGATTCTTGTTGACTAAAGAAAGAATGCGCAAGAGCTAAGGGATGGAAGCCAAGAACTTTCAACAAAAAATAGGCAAAAAATTTGAAGGAAAAAAATATTTGGATGAAAGAAGTTTGCTCAGGAACCAAGTAACAATAAGCAGAAGAAATTATTTGTTATTTAGTTGTAGAAATCAAAGAAATGAGATATAGATGAAGAACTAGTTAACAAGTAAATAAAATTAGATGTTAAGTAGTGGAGAAATTGGAAGAGATATGAGTGTAGAAGAAGAACTAGAAAGCCTTGACACTTGGGAAAAATTTTGGGTCCAAGAATTTCCCATATTTTTCTTGATGAGTCCTAAAACCTGCAGTTCTTTTGGTCTCTGAAGTTAACCAACATGGGGCGTGCTGGACCAATTTTTTATTTCCAACTAATTTCCACTTGTGGACCCAACAAACAGTTTTTGGCAAAAGTAAATTCGGAACTTGAATCAAATATACCATTGTTGTCTTCCACTGCTTCTAGAATACATGAATGTCTTCAAGAACATCAAGAACAAACCCTGGTTCAAATATTCAGCAAATCATCCCAAATTTTGAGAAGTAGTTCCCCCCTCGACCTAGAGAACTAACTTCAAACCTCTTCAAGCTCAATTGCAACCGAAATCAACAAGTCCCATTTGAATTATTTTTCAAGGATTCAACCTTCTTTAATGGTAGAATATTCTCTACCATTCAAAATGACACGAAACTTGAAATATAGACTCAAAGACACTATGGAACGAGAACCTAGTGTCACAAACAAGAAATTAAATAAGAATTTTTTTATTTCTTTTTTTTGGTGAAAATATCAAATTCCCTAGACTAGATTTGTAGAAACAAATATAATCCAAGCTCTTGATACCAATTGATACAATTTTAAGGACAATACTAAGAATAAAAAAGAATAAATTAAAAGAAGAGAAAATCAGATAGGAGGGTAGACAAAAGAAAGGAATCAAAGACAACCAATTCAATATAGAAATGACCTTTTTTGAATAGCCATTCAAACACCGAACCTAATAGAAAGATCTCAAGGGAATTAGAATTCCCAAGCAACCCTTCTTTCGAATCTTCAACAAAACCAAAAGCTTCTAGCAAACACTCAAATCTCATAAGGAGTGATAATTTTTAGGTTTGATAATAATTTACCTTCCAAAATAATATGAACTACTGCTTATACTAGATAGAAAAAGGAAGATACTAACTATTACAATTTTACCCTTAATGAAATAAGGGCCTTGTTTGGTTTGTCTTCCTTTGGGATGAATTCGTGAAAATTCATAAAGTAGCATGGCCAACTTGTTCTTTCTCCTTTCTTTCATCATCCCAAGCTATAATAAATACATAGAATCCTCGGGATGGCTCCATAATGCACTCAAGTGCATCTCTCTTCATTAATAAGCCTCATAACACTTGGAGGTCACATGCTTGGCTCCTTGTGAAAGGCCTTGAGGCACCTTGGGTTGCATCAGAACACCTTCAAGGGGATTTTAATTTTCCAGATTAGTTTCATTGAGATCAATTTGTGTGTTACTGTTTGAAGCACACACTTTTCTAAAGCTAATGGCTTCGCGCATTAAATGACCTTACAGTTTATTGCTTTAAGTGATGAAGAGATGACTTTTACTAACAATGCATATGATAATTCGATTCTTATGATTTGGTTCTTGCTTCTTGGGGTGGATTATTCTTTGGTGCTGATAACTTTGTTTCTCAGATTCGCACTTGATATTGATCTTGATGCTCCAAAAGTCAGAGTTCCTATTAGACCACATGGCTCTTTCCAATGTGATAGCCATCTGCTTTTGGATTTGGGTCATTTTACTTTAAATACCAAGGTATGTCATGTTCCAGAAGCTAAGTTGTTTTTAGACTATACACAACCAATTAGCATATGTGTCTTTGATATAGGGTGATGGCCTACTGGGTGATCAGAATCAAAGTTTGTATTCTCGTTTTTATATCTCCGGAAGGGACATAGCAGCTTCTTTCACAGACTGTGGATCTGATAGTTGGGAGTGCAGTTTGTCATGTGAGCCTTCGGTATGTCATAACCTGGAAGATGCCAAGAACTTATGCTCTCTTGTGGATAGGTGTGGAATGGCTGTTATTGTTGATCAGGTACAAAATACTTAAGTTTATTCTGTTTTGACTTCACAATCAATGGAGTTCAATTTGCAGTTGGATTCTGATGTTCTCTTCTTGTGTTTGCTTAATTTTGTTGCTGTTTATCTTTTTGTGAAGATTAAGGTGCCTCATCCCGGACATCCATCAATGCGTGTTTCAGTTCAAGTTCCTAATTTTGGCCTTCACTTTTCACCAGCAAGATATCGCAGGCTGATGGAGTTGTTAGACATACTATATCGGACAATGGCAGAAACCGAGCAGCCTGCTATTGAAAATCTCCCACCAGAATATGCCCCATGGTATCCCCCTGATCTTGCAACTGAGGCTCGGATCCTTGTTTGGAAGGTATGTAGGTGTTGTATGAATTGCAGTTAGTGCTATATCAATTAATGGGTTAATATCATTAACTTTACTTTGTTTTCTTGATTTAGGGGATTGGCTACTCAGTTGCTTCATGGCAACCATGTTATCTTGTGTTATCTGGTTTATATCTTTATGCCCTGGACTCTGAGCTCTCCCACAGTTATCTTAAATGCTCAAGGTGCATATTTTATATTTTAGATATTCATCTTCCATATTTTTATCCTCCTTGTTTCTCTCACCTCTTTATATGGAAGTTGTCCAACTTGTTTTGTCATTTTGAATCCTGTAGTATGGCTGGTAAGCAAGTACATGAAATTCCTCCTGCAAACATCGGAGGTACCTTTTCCTGTATCAGCATCAGTTCCAGAGGCATGGATCTGCAGAAGGTATGCTAGTCTCCTCACTGAAAACCTTCCCCAACACATAGATGAGCATGATGCACAGACTTGCAAAAATGCAGTATAGGAGGTAGATAGGTAATGGAAAGCGAGAGATATCGAGAATCAAGAGAAAATGTGGAGGCAAAAAGTGTGTAGCAATTAGTTGATAAAAGCAGATAGAGAAAGACAACACGTAAGCTATTGCTCTATGGGAGTTTTCAGAGTAAGGAACATCTTAATATTAAACAGTCAAGTAATTTTGAAAAGAGATCTTGTGTGATGAAAACCATATTTGAAGAAAATCCTATAATTCAATGGAAATTGGCCCAATGCAATTTGGAACTGGAATCGCCCATTAAAAAAAATAAAAAAATACCTTACCTCTTGAGCTAGCATTTTAGGGGTTGGGCTAGGGCCAAGGTCCATTTCTGTAATAGGTTCTTTCCGATGAAATCTTTCCATGATTGTAACCAAACCTTTGTGCTCTAGCTATATGCTTACATACTAGATGTGGCTAAATTAATCCGTAAACCCTTATTGTTCCTGCATGTACAGGATGAATAATGCTCTTCATTTATTTTAATTCATTGTAAATATTGTGATACCACCACCAATTTGCTTCTATTGTTTTTTCTGCTTTGGTATTTTAATTTCTTCATTAGGTTCTGAGTCTATGTGCAACTCTTCTTCCTTTTTTGTGTTTTACTTTTCTTGATTAGGTTCTGGAGTCCACTAACACCATGATAATAGAGTTCCGTGATGAGGAGATGAAAGCTACTTGGCTGAGAGAACTTACAAAAGCCACTTATCGAGCTTCCGTATGATTATGCAACTAATGTCATTGCTTTGTCATTCTTCTGTCTTACTTCCTATAACCACCAAAAAACTCTATACTTTCTTTGCATTTCTTTGGTTTTAGGCTCCTCCTCCCATGGATATACTTGAAGAACTAGGTGATGGCGTGATGGGAAGTGCAGAATCTCGAGCTATTAATGCTAGGACAGCAGAGCTTGTTGTTAATGGAACACTGATTGAGATGAAGTTATCATTATATGTAAAGGTTGGTTGTCAGGATATCATCCCTGCTAATCTTTCTTCCTGTCCATATTTTCAAAGAAATATTTTGCTTTTACTTGGTTCCTTGTCTTCCCTCATGATGATTCAAGTAGTTGTATCTACAGACTTATTCTTCTTCTATTTCATTTCCCATCAAATTTGCAGGCTGTAGATGACATGGCAGAGAGACTTGATGAGACACTACTTCTTGATGTTCTTGCTGCTGGTGGAAAGGTTTTTCTGACTTCCTATATATTAGTACAATCTCTGGTTCTAGTTATATTTATTGTGTAAATAGTAATTTTGTTTTATTTAGGTTTGCTCAGGTAAACTATTTGTCAGTGTTTTTCGTGGGTGTGGTGGTGGTTTGGGGAGAGATCTCAAACAGTTTTTCATTGATGTTAGGCACGAACATGATTGATGAAATGAATCAAGAGCTGCTGCTTCTGTGTGAAGTGTCTTAGTAAAATAATCCAGTCGGGGAGTATGACTAAATTCACTCCATTTTACTTTAATTCATGAAGAACTTTGTCTTTCTCTAAGTCAATGTGTTTGAAACATTTTTTCTCCTCTTTGAGGCTAAAAAGCTGATATGCATGGTGAATTATGACGGGGGAGAAAAGAAGACTAGGAGAAGGAAATGCCATTCTTCTTCCGGATAAAAGTCAAAATTCCCAGCTGGAACATAAGGGGTTTGTGAAATAAAGGAACGGAATAATGTGATTAAAATTCGTAACTTTTTTGTATTGACTGCACTATTCTTTGTCCGGTGCATGTCTGAGAGACCACTACTCTGCATGTTATGTATTCAGTAGAGACTCCAGTGTAGTGGACTTTACTCATGTTCATGTTGGACAATAACCCTTTTCTATGTACAGATACTTATTTTGTAAGTAATATAATTTGTATGTGGAATCAACAACCCCGTTGACAATTTCACATGTTGTCTCGTGAAACTCCCTTCACAATTTAGCTTTGACCAGTTAAACTGAAAATCATTTGTGTGCATGTCTCAGAGACCACTATTCTGCATGTTATGTATTCAGTAGTGACTCCAGTGTAGTGGACTTTACTCATGTTCATATTGGACGATAACCCTTTTCTATGTACAGATACTTATTTTGTAGGTAATTCAAGTTGTATGTGGAATCAACAACCCCGTTGACAATTTAATTTCACATGTTGTCTCGTGAAACTCCCTTCACAATTTAGCTTTGACCAGTTAAACTGAAAATCATTTGCTACTTCGCATCTTTGTATTAGAAAATGATCATTAAATGAAGTTATATTCTTTACCAGGTGCGTGTATTGCATTCTGAAGGCGACTTGGCCGTTAAGATGAAACTACACTCTTTGAAAATTAAGGATGAACTTCAAGGTTCTTTATGTCCGGGTCCCCAGTATCTGGCTTGCTCTGTTTTAATGGATCATGGTGCTTCCAGCTGCACTGACGCCTTAGAACCTGATGGGAAAGAGCCGCCTTTGACGGTTGTTGATGAGGATGATATTTTCAAAGATGCATTGCCAGATTTCTTGTCCTTAACAGATTCCATTGAAGCTACCACCCCTGAGAAGGAGCTATCAAGGGGAAGAAGTCTTGCTAGCGATATTTTCTATGAGGCATTGGGGTCTGATGACTCTGATTTTGTCTCTCTAACATTTACAACACGACATCCTGATTCTCCTGACTATGATGGCATAGATACGCAGGTAGCATTATTGTCTTAAACATTGCTTTCTTGAAGAGGAGTATAAGCTGGAGAGATTCCTTATACCGAACTTCACTTAACTGTTGCTTTACCCTTCATAAATTTCAGATGAGTATTAGTATGTCCAAGCTGGAATTCTTTTGCAACAGACCTACTCTTGTTGCTTTGATCGATTTTGGCTTTGATCTGAGTTCAGGAAATAACACGGTACCTAGTAAAGATCTCCCGAAAGATCCCAATGAATCTTCAGTGATCAAAGAGAAAACAGAAGAACTGGGCCAAACACATGTCAAAGGGTTGCTTGGTCATGGAAAAACCCGTGTTGTGTTTGTCCTTAACATGAATGTTAACAGTGTTACGGTGTTCCTCAATAAGGAGGATGGTTCTCAGCTTGCTATGTTTGTGCAAGAAAGTTTTCTTCTGGATATTAAGGTGGGCCACTTGCATGATATTAAATTCATATTGCTTTTTATCTCTATTGAATTTTTATTGGTCATTAATAGACATTTCTGTTGGATTCAGACCCATGTGATCCCAGCTTTAGAATTTGTGCCTTTTTATTGTCTTGATATTTTACTTTTATATCTAACAAGGTTCATCCAAGTTCTACCTCCATAGAAGGAACCCTTGGGAACTTCAGGCTATGTGATCTAACGCTTGGCTCAGACCAGCGATGGGGTTGGCTATGCGATATTCGCAATCAAGGGGCTGAATCACTCATTCAGGTATTCAGTTATTTTCTGAACAGAAATTTCAGACTACCAATTTTTATCGATGAAAGCCAGTTGTCCAATTTCTCACGTAATTTCTCACAATCACCGATTGATATCAGAAGCGGCTTTAGCATATTAGTGGCCTAAAGCAAAAATCAAACGGGGCCTTAAACTTGAATTGTTAATAACTTTTATATAATTGATTTCTTCTAGTTTTCAGTTGATAATATAACCATTCTTATTTTAAATATTTTTCATGACATCTAGTACTCCAAATATGTCAATTTTTTCTAATAATTCCTTCATTTTTCATGAAAAATTTGCTTTTTCTACAAATAGTATTCAATATTTGTTAAAAAAATAATAACTTATAACCTATTATTTTTAAAAATGAGGCCCCTTAAATTTAGGGGCCTAAGGCACATGTCTTTTTTTTAACAATGTCGAGCCACCCATGATTGATATATATATATGTGTATATGCGTGTGTGCGATTTTAAGGGGTAGATATGAGTTTTACTCAGTTGAGGGGCTTATCTTGATCCCTTTTCTTTTGGTGCTCCCATGTGGTTCCTTGTTGTATAGAAGATTGGGTATGATTTGTAGAGAATCATATCTTTTGTAGATTTTCTTTCCATTTGGGTATACCTCTTGTATGTGGCCTGTTGAAGAAGTCCCATCAGTCAATTATGGGATGGGTGGTCTCTTTATATGTGGCCCGGGCAATCTACATCTCATGATCTAGCTTTTGGTGTTGAGTTAGGTCCAAGATTCATTTCGCAGGACCCATCCCAATTCCCGTTCTCGGTGTTGGGCGTCCATATTAAAATCAACCACACTCTAGATGTCTAAGCCTGGACATGAGGAGGGTCGTCGAAGAAGTCCGGCATCAGTCAGTTATGGGATGGGTGGACCTTTTATATGGCTTGGGCAACCCTCACCTTTTGAGCTAGCTTTTGGCGTTGAATTAGACCTATTATCCAATTCTTTACATGACAATTTTACCATTTCATTACTGATAATATATTTAGTTGATTAAATAATATATATATATATATATATATATATATATATATATATATATATATATATATATATATATATATATATATATTTATTTATTTATTTATTTTTTTATACTGAATTTGGGCTCCATCCTAGCTACCCTTTTGTTATATCTCTTTAATATATATATTTATATTTATTACTTTGTACTAAGATGGTTTCTCCTTGGTTCAGTTTATATTTAAGTCTCATAGTACAGAAGATGATGATTATGAAGGATATGACTACAGCTTGCGTGGTCGGCTTTCAGCAGTTCGTATAGTTTTCCTATATAGATTTGTTCAAGAGGTAAGTGTTTTGTTTTATTAACATATTTAACTTGCTCTTTCCTTTTGCTTCTTTGTGACCTACCATTTCTTGATGATGTCTTTGATCTAGTTAAAACTTGTGGGTATTCTTGCTGTCAATTTCATTAAACTTGTATTCTGCTATTGTGTACCTGTAAACTATATAGAATGCCTTCTTTCAATACAGATGCAAAAAAAAAAAAAAACAATCACTGTTCTTCATTTGAGAGGTGAACATGCACTGCACAAGGAACTGAAAAGAGCTAGATCAATTTTTCTTTCCTTCAGTTTTTTCAAGCAGAAATTATGAATGTAAGCAGGATTAGAAATCATGCATTGTAGAATTTCCCAGGTGGATGTCTGTTAGAAGATAAGAGTTGTTAGGTATTTCCTGTGTGTGTATCTGCTAGGATTATCTTAATCAATTGGGGGGGGGGGGTTACTTTTGGCAGTTTGTGGTGTGTATGTCTGAATGGAAATTTCGGATTCTTAAAGGAATTGACAGATTCGTGCTTTCTCTTAACCTGCAGATTACTGCATATTTCATGGAGCTTGCCACTCCCCATACTGAGGAAGCCATTAAACTTGTTGATAAGGTCGGGGGAATTGAATGGTTGATTCAAAAATATGAGGTTGATGGTGCCTCTGCAATAAAGCTGGACCTTTCACTCGACACCCCCCTAATAATTGTCCCAAGGAATTCCAGAAGTGAAGAGTCAGTCATTAACCAGCTCTCTTTAATTATTCAAAACTTAAACTTGTCTATCGTATGCATTTTCCAATTTAGAGTTTGTCTGTCCTGGATACTAGGATGCCTAACATTGAATGTCATCTTTCAATTATTAAGTTATTTGAACTCTGGTTTGTCTGCATTTTGCATTTCTCAATTAAGAGTTTTTTTCCCTTTAAACTGAGATGCCTCACATTAAACTAGAAACTGAGATGCCTCACATTAAAATATAAAGTGATTTGGTGCAATCAATGTTATCAAAGGTGAAAAGCGCAAAAAAGCTTTAAGGTCCGTGGGGGCTTTAAGCGCAAAGAGTAAATAAAGCATGGGCTTTAATGAAAAAAGGCGCAAAGGGAGAAAAAAATACTAATATATACGATTAGTCCAAGACTAATAATTATAAACATGAATGACAAATATATGATCAATGAAATTGAGTATTTTTTATTATAAAGTGAAATATCAATTGTTTAGTGTCAATTCTTCATAAGAGGCTCATTGGCAAGGAAAAGTTTATCTTAGAACCTTGATGGCGACATTGAAGCGCACATAAAGCGAGGCGAAGCGCTCAACACGTTTTGAGCCTCACTTCAGGGCTTAAGCGCGCCTTTGATAACACTGGGTGCAATAGCTTTAGATAATTTGGACTCTTTATTTCTGTTTTGTCAATGATCAAGAAATCCCCGAGTGTCGGGCGGTGCATGACTCGACAATTGCTTGAAATGGGCTTGTTCCTCTACCCTTTCCCACTTACATTCCAGGATTTTAGCCCGCGAGCTCATGATGTGCGTCTAACTCACATATCATCATTGCACTCTTACTACTGAACCAAAACCCCGGGACCTTTGATAATTAGGACTCTTACAATGACTTCATTGCCTGATGCTGCTACGTTTTGTTTACATTGATATCAACAAATTTTCTTTTGTTTATTACCTTTTTCTTACAAGTATCCGTCAATATGCCACCTTATCACTAATTCCTTGAGTACTTAAGCTAACTGAATCGTGCTTGACCCAATGATTGTATGAGTGAGCTACAAAGATCAGGGAAATTGTGGATGATGATCTTGCAGTGTTTTGCCGTTTTCTCTTTCATTATTTTTGGCTTTATCAGGCAAGAGCTCCTAAAAAAGTTATGGCACTACAAACCTCCTCCACCCCAAAAAAAAACGAGTCATGACAAGGTTCTGACTTTCATTGGGAATACCTTGTTAAGCTCTGGAAATTATGGTATTCCATTCTTTATGTATTTCTTTGATGGATAAATTACTGAATTGTTCCTTGAGCAATTTCAAGTTCGGATATTGTGGCATTTGTTGCTCACTGGTATCAATATTAGAATGCCATTTAAAAGCTAATCTTCACGGTTAGTGTTGACAATCCCAATGCTTAGTGTCTCGAGGTTTATAATTCTGACACTTCAATTCAGCAATTGAGGTCTGTCCCTATACTAAGTCCTTCGAACTAAGTTACTTCTATTTATAGCTTTCTTTAAAATCTCACAGGCACATCGTTTTAACTCTTGCTCCTTTATCAGCCTTACACACCATTGTTTCTTCTTAAGATGACTCCTGTTTGTTTTACCAGTTTTCTGTATTTTTTATTATTCACTGCTTTTGGTTGTCTTATGCTCTCTCTACCATTTTTTTGTTAAGTACTTTTTTATTTTTAATAAATAATGGTAAGTCCCTAAAATGAATGTATTGGTTCTCTCCCAATTGGTTGGACTGAAGGTCGATGATTTATTTCCTGGGCGATTTTTTTTTACTAATTTAATTTCTTAAATAGCTTTACATACACCTGTATATGAGCAGTACACTAGAAGTAGAGAATCCAAAATATAGTATGATTCTTTAAAAACAACACTCAAGTCTTCAATATACACTGGAACCTCATGGTTGCACTAAAAAGAAACCAGAAATGGGAGTATTTCTCAAATGTACTGTCATGCTATATTCCATGAAAAGCTCTCCATTTCTTTCCTTCCACCGGTGTCACATGAGTACTAACAGGGCAATATCTCAGCCTCTTCGACTTCTCTTCTTTTTTCTAATTTCATTTGGTGAGTGCCTCTTCCTCTGTGCTTGGCATAGGCCATTGCTCCCTGAACCATCTCAAAATCTCATACCACACCCGAGTGCCACAGTGTAGTAGGAAACGGTCCACATCTCTGACTGAACATTTGCACATGAAGCACCAGTTGACATATGCAATCCACCTGTTTCTCAAATTTTCAACTGTCAATCTAATTCTCCTCGCTGCCAACCAAGTGAAAACATACCTTTCTTGGTGTTCTAGGAATCCAAACTGATAAGCATGGAAAACGTGACTCCTTCCTCGCTAGAAGCTTATTATAAAATAACTTCACTGAACAAGCTCTTCCCACCTTGTAGGCTTGTACTTCCATGAGTCCTGATTAACATCAGTTGTTGCTCTCTCTATCATATCGACTGGCTAATTGTGTGTGCATATTTTTTTAACTAAAGCAAGAATAAGGTTCATGTAAAATATTTTCATACATATTTTGATGTTAAGAGGAATTGAAGAATTCTCTGCTGACCATTGTCACTATGTTCTACAAATTGGTGCTTGCTCTTTTCTTCATCTTTTATCCTGACATCTTTTGTTGAACATATATTTGGATCTTTGTTAGCCAAAGAATTTTAGCAAATTCTTTTTATGCTTGAATGAAGTACAAAGGTTTTCACTTCTCTTGGATTTAGCACTTGTGGCTTTTGTTTACTTGTCTCTTGATTTTCTCCCGGTTAATTTGCAATGACAAATATTTTTCCTTTTTGTGCAGTTTCATGCAACTTGATCTTGGCCATCTGCGTGTCCAAAATGAATTTTGTTGGTTTGGATTTCCTGAAAAAGATCCTTCAGCTGTCCATCTTGATATTCTTGACGCCGAGGTAATTGATTTCTGCTTTTATTTGTCAACTATCCTGGAATTAAAGTTTAGCGCTTTCTAAAATCTTCTGTAACATTCAGATTCTGGGGATTAACATGGCAGTGGGAATTAATGGACGTATAGGCAAACCAATGATTCGTGAAGGCAGAGATATTCATGTTTATGTTCGGCGCAGTTTGAGAGATGTGTTCAGGAAGGTCCCAACGTTTGTTCTGGAAGTAAAGGTTGTGTTCTGTCAGTAACCTTTTTATAAGTGGTTTCATAGTACCTTCGGTGAAGTATTAATTCTTAAGATTGTATACTGGTATTGTTTTTTCGTAGAAGACATATTTATGTGTGGCTCATATTTGCTTGTTATTTTATATACAAGTCAGTTAACCATTATCTGGCTGTTTCTGGGCAGAGGTTTCTTGATTCTCCATTTGCTATTTTCTCATTTTCATAAGAGCCCAAAAGTAGGGTTTTGTATCTGATGTTTGATTCCTTATGTTACAAGTCTTAATGTTTATTTTGAACCTTTCAAACAGGTTGGATTATTACATGGAATGATGACAGATAAAGAATATAATGTCATTCTTGATTGTTTCTACATGAATTTCTCAGAGAGTCCGACACTTCCACCTAGTTTCCGCAACAGCACTTCTGCTTCAAAAGATACAATAAAAATGCTGGCTGATAAAGTGAATGTAAACAGTCAAATACTCCTATCACGAACGGTTACTATAATGGCTGTGGAAGTGGGATATGCCTTGTTGGAGTTGTGGAATGACGCTCATGAGGGGTCATGCTTGGCTCATGTTGCGGTGAGTCATTTTGTATGAGACACTAAATTATGATATGTATGGTCCCAACATGAAGAGTTCGATTTAAGCTATGTCTAACAAATAGCTACTGTCTTCTCTCCGATTCTCTTCTGTTTTTCTTCAGTAGCAAGTTGTTGTTTGGTCATCGTATCATTGTTAATTGTAATTTGTATCTATGTCACATTTTACCTTACTGTAGTCATTGTCTTTTGCAGCTTGAAGATCTTTGGGTGTCGTACCGAATGACATCATTATCGGAGGCTGATCTCTACATTACTATCCCAAAATTCTCTATTTTAGATATTCGCCCAGATACAAAGGCTGAAATGAGGCTGATGCTTGGGTCATGCATTGATGCTCATCGACAGAACTCTCCTGAAATTGGTGTTGACTTTCCAACTTCAACAATGGTTGTGATGGACTGCAGATGGAGATTGGCATCCCAATCATTTGTTCTACGGATACAGCAGCCTCGTATTCTTGTTGTACCAGATTTCTTACTGTCTGTTTGTGAGTTTTTTGTGCCATCTTTGGGAGCAATGACTGGTAGAGAGGAAATCATGGATCCCAAGAATGATCCAATTAGTAAAAGTAACAGCATAATCCTCTCCACACCTCTTTATGAGCAGAAAGAGGATTTAGTATTATTATCTCCCAATAGACAACTAGTTGCGGATGCTGTAGGGATCGATGAATACACCTATGATGGTTGTGGTAAAACAATACGCCTGACTGATAAGGTGGAAGTAAAGGGGCTTCACTCATCGGGAATTCAACATATTATCATTATTGGTCGTGGGAAGAGACTGAGATTTGTGAATGTGAAAATTGAGGTACCAACAACTCTACCTCAGTACTGGCTTGGATAATGTCAATTTGGAGGGCACCCATTATGCAGCACTTAAATATTTTTTTTTGTGTTGACTTGTTGACAACAACAATTCAATAATATTATTTTCCTATATTTCTCACATGGTATCAGAGCAGGGCCCGTCTCACCCGATGTTGGGGTCCCCAAAATCAAAATTGCCCACGCACCAGATGCTAAGCACTGGGCGTGAGGTGGGGTGTTAAAGAATGAGAAAAGTCCCACATCGATGGTTACTGAGATGGGTGGACTCCTTATAAGGCTTGGGCAATCCTCCTCCCTTTGAGCTAGCTTTTGGGGTGTGAGTTAGGCCTAAGACCTAATTTCACAGTGAATACGGAAGGTGCATGATCATCTTCCTAGTCATGGAAAAGCTCTTAGTCCAGTGAAAATGACCTCGTACCTTTAATATGTTTCTTTTGCAGAATGGCTTGCTTTTAAGGAGATATACTTACCTAAGCAACGAAAGCAGCTACTCGGTCAGCCAAGAAGATGGTGTTGATGTAAGGATTTCTGGCAGTAATTCTGACAATGATGAAAGTATGAAGTCCATGGAAGCACTATTGTACAACTCAGATGCTTCCGACTTTGACCCGAATGGATCAAATAAAGTACAAAGTTACAGTTTTGAGGCCCAGGTAAAAATCAATTATTTTAAAATTCTGTGTTTGTTTTCTTCATATGTAAATTGTGGGAATGACATTATGGTGTTAGTCTTTGTTTATATATATTTCCAGACTAGTTGTACTTTGTGATATAATTCTCATGATTAGCAGCATTTGCACATACTGAATACAATTGGGTGCTCAACAACAAAATAGTCAAAAAATAAATAAACAAAGCAAACATTGTCTAACTTTAAGACCTACCACCTGACAACTGAGTTTGTCTTTCTTTTCTTGTTAGTATCTTAAATTGAATTTGTTATGTGTGAGCTCCTACTCTCTGAAGTATTGTTTCATGGTTATAATCAACCTCATTTCTGGAAAATATATCCCATTTATCTTTTTAATAACCAGGTATTGCATTGATCTTAAAATTATGATTTTCCTTTTTCTGTGCGGTTAAGGGTAGATTTATATGAATGATTGGAAGTGTGATGTAGTTCGCTTACATGAGAATGCTTGAGAACCTTTTTAGAAGACAGGAAGCAGTGTGCCTTACTAGTGAAATTGATTTATGAAAATGATAAAATGCATTGTCAATAATTTCATAGGTTTAACCATCTGTTAGCTAATTTGTAGTGCTCTAGCTGCTGTAAAGAAAAGACTGAGGGTCGTAAACTCGCACATTCTTTTGTGGGTTATTTTGGTCATATGGGGTGAGAGGACCTATAATCTTTTTTGTTTATACAGAACTGTGAAAGGAGAAAAAAGAAAAGAGACTTCTTAATGACTTTTTTGAATAACAATGTACAGGAAGTGTTCCTTAGTCTGAGTTAGCACAATATAGAAAGTATTTATTCTCTAATTCTAGCAAGTTAAGTATTCTACTAGAAATGCATTATATTCTGCAGTATTCAAGAAAATATTGTGTAGTGTTCTCCAATATTCAACTATTTAAGTTCAATGGATCTAGACACACAATATTATTTATTCTCGTCGCCAATGGGATGGTTGAGTGATTGAAGCATAGGAATAACATCCTGGAGATTCTAGGTTTGGACTCCAGTTTGAACATAAGTGTGAGCCCATCTGCTTTATCTTACAAGTTCAATTCAAACTTGTGCGTGTGGACCATAGTAGGCTATCTAGTAGTGGATCAGTTGAGATCCATGCAAAATAATGGCATAATGACGCTATGGTGAATTCATGAGGAGAATTATTGTTCCTTAGGAACAGTGACAGGAAATTCAATGGTCAAATAACATCAAGAAGAAGACTTTCTGGATTAGTGACTGAGTAATGTTCAGAAGAGGGACTAAATATCTAACATGCCCCCTCAAGCTCCAGATGGTAAAGCAACTTGAGTTTGAGTTACTGGAATTTAGTAACATAAAAAGATTTTCCATCTTTTTATCCTCACCTTCGGGCATAAACAGTACATTGTTGGGGATGGATATTTGGATCCTTGTAATCTGATTTCAATTTATTCCCTAAAAACACTATTCATGTTGGATAGTGACAGGAAATTCAATGGTCAAATAGCATCAAGAATAAGACTTTCTGGATCAGCGACTGTGTAATGTTAAGAAGAGGGAAGTTGTGTGGTTACTGGCTAAGGAAGTAGTGTTGACACAGGAGAATTTGATGAAGAGGGGGATTACAGTGTGTTCAAGATGTTTTTTTTGTGTGTGGAAACTGCAGAAACAGTCAATCACTTGTTCATCCAGTGCAAGGTCACTGGCCAATTGTGGAGTCTATTCCTAAGGCTCAAAAACATCTCATTGGTCCATGCCTGGTAGAATTGCAGAGGCCTTATACAGTTGGGAAGAAGCAGGATTGTAAGCAAAGAACAGAAGCAACTGAAGAATCATTCCTTCTACTATTTGGTGGACTGTCTGGAAAGAGAGAAATCTTGGAGTTTTTGGCAATAGGGAGAGTAATATGCAGCAAGTAAAATTGAATTGTATTCTAACTTCGTGTTTTTGGTGTAATAAGATCTACTCTAATGACACTGTCTCTATCATTGATGTTTTGGACTCATTATAGGGATAGGACAGTGCCTTTAGGGTTGACTATGTAAAATATGGTTTTCAGTACAACCCATGTACTGATTTAAAGAAATAGAAACGGTTACCAATCTCAAAAAAAAAAAAAAAAGATGTTCAGAAGAGGGACTAAATAACTAAAATGCCCCCTCAAACTCCAGATGGGAAAGCAACTTGAGTTTGAGTTACTGGAATTTAGCAACATAAAAAGTTTTTCCATCTTTTTATCCTCACCTTCGGGCATAAAGTTTTCCATCTTTTTATCCTCAACATAATGGGGGATGTATATTTGAATCCTTGTAATCCGATTTCGATTTATTCCCTACAAATACTATTCATGTTTGATAATTTATCTGTAGGACTTATTTTTCTTCATCAACTTGTTATCTTGGTATTCCATTGATTTTGTTTGCAGTGTAAACACTCTTAAATATCATTCTGGCTCTTATACTTTTCTAGTTTGAGGCATAATGGATTGATTGTTATATTGCCTCTCCTAGGTTGTCTCTCCGGAGTTCACTTTTTTTGATAGTAGTAAATCATCTTTGGATGACTTTGCTCATGCTGAGAAACTCCTCCGGGCAAAAATGGACCTTAATTTCATGTAAGATCCTTGTCACTAAAAGCTATCTTTATTTTCCAGTTTTTCTTTTTTAATAAGTATGAGCATGTTATCACTGGAAGCTGATAAAATTTGGGCATTCTGAGATGTAATGGTTGAGTTACACATATCATAGTTTAATTGGTAGTTTGATGTCTTCCCTAATGTAGTACGTATAATGAGGAAGTAAATCATCAGTGCAGGGGTCCAGTTATTTACTTGTATTTATATCCAGACAACAGCTTGTTTTGATGATACGAATGGGGTGTTCTTTCGTCTCTCTCCATTCCTGCACTCCGTCAGGCACTTTTAATGCATACCATTTGTTTCATTGTGACCTTAACTCTATCATTACGGTCTGAATGCTGAGAAGTTCATTAAATGTAGCAAAAATGCGAATAGCACATTGAGAAAAATAGTTATGTATCTCTTTCATTTTGTAGATATTTATTGATTTGATGCAACAGGTATGCAGCAAAAGAAAATGATACATGGATTCGGGGACTTGTGAAGGATTTAACTGTTGAGGCTGGTTCTGGTCTTATTATTCTTGACCCAGTTGATATATCTGGCGGATATACTTCTGTTAAGGATAAAACAAATATTTCCTTATTGTCAACGGATATATGTGCCCACCTTTCTCTTGGTGTTGTCTCCCTTCTACTCAATTTGCAGAATCAGGCAACGGCTGCTTTACATTTTGGGAGTGCTGATCCCTTGTTGCCTTGTACTCAATTTGATAGAATTTGGGTTTGTCCCAGAGGTATTTCTTTTTTCCATTTCTTACAAGTTTGTTTTGTTAATTCATTTGTCATAGATTTTGATGTTTGATTTTATTGCACTTCTGCAGAACATGGGCATCTAAACAACCTTACATTCTGGAGGCCCAGAGCACCGTCGAACTATGTTATTCTGGGAGATTGTGTCACATCAAGGTTAGAAGATCCATAAAATGTGCAAGTGCTCTGATTTATCTACAGCTTTCCAACGTTGTTTTGTGGATTTTTGTAATGCAATAGTTTAAGTGATACCTGATTCTTGGTTAATCTTTTATTGGAGGATGTCAGATTGATGCTCTCATTTCATCTGGCTGAGTTGAAATAGGACTGGTAGTGGTACAATTTCAGGAATAATGATTTCCCCCTGCTCCAAAGTGATCTGATATAAATATTGATACCAGTACCAACTCGAGGCTGATGAATACATATGTTTTCGGAAAAAAATTTGCTATGATATAATTTTATTTGAGTTATAATTGAAATAAGAAACTTATGTAGTAGTTTTTTCTATTCCTTTAAATATCATCCAAGACGCCTGGATAACTATAGGGAAGTAAAACGCCGTTGTTTCTATTGTTTCTTCAGAAGATTGTTCAGTTAAATGATCCTCTTAAGCACTGTCAGGATTTTATTTTTTCTGCACCAAAAGACAAATTACCATGCATAAAATCATAAACCGTTAAAATAAGAAATGGAACTTTACTTTGCTGGTTGAGTACTGATATGCACAAAATAATTGTTGACCCTTTTTTGGATATTAAAGTATTGCATTCTTCTCTAGGGTGCTTAATTTTGCTTCTGGTTTTCCATAGCTTGTATTTGTAGTTTAAACCATGAACCTTCAGCAAGATGTATGGTTGTAAACTGTGAACTTTTTTATTTAGATGTTTCCTCCACCATATGCCCTGAAATATCTTCTCAGCCATTATAAGTTCAATTTCATTTCAACTGTCATGTGTACTTTAAGAGTCGATTGGTAGAGTGTATTAGAGAAAATAATTCATGCATTAGCTTTGTGTTATATTAGTATCTTGTTTGGTACACTTTTTTAACCTTTTAGTTATACTCTTTATAGTGAATTGAGGTGTTTATTACCAATACATGGATATCCATGATATTAGTAATGCAAGAGGTTATAATGCATGCATTAGCATGGTTGAAGACCCAATTGCCCCTAAAACCCCCTTTTTTTTTTTACGTCTTTTCCACCATACTTGTGGAGGATATCTTTGTAAATAAATATTTTTAAAACAAATTATGAAATGCATGTTATTTTAATACATCAAAACAAACAATGTATAAGAAATAATCTTTGCATAACTAATGCAAGCATAACTAATACAAGCATTATTAAGACACTATATTTAGCATTATTCTTATATACCCTACCAAACCACCCCTAACATCTTTATGAAACATAGTAGATTTTTTTGTTGACATAGTTTTGTTGGTCTTCTTGTGCCATTCAACTGCTGCTACTGTTCCCTTTGCAAAGAGCATGTTAATGGACAGAGAAGCTATAATGTGTTTGCTGGAAGAATGTTGATCCTTTCCTAATACATATCATTTCTCATCCTCAGACCCAATCCTCCTTCACAAGCAGTTATCGCTGTGAGCAATATGTATGGCCGAGTCAGGAAGCCACTTGACTTCAGGCTGATAGGTCTATTTTCTGACATTCAAGGATCTGAGATGGCACAAGATGTTGACGATTGTTCTCTTTGGCTGCCTATTGCGCCACCTGGATATGTCGCAATGGGTTGTGTTGCCCATACAGGAAGACAACCACCTCCTAATCACATAGTTCATTGCATACGTTCTGATCTGGTAACATCAACAAAGCTTTTGGAATGTATCTTCAGTGTTGCTGCTAATACTGCATTCACATCAGGTTACAGTATTTGGCGTTTGGATAATGCTCTTGGGTCATTCTATGCCCATCCAGCTAGTAGTCATCCTCAGAAAAGCTGTTGTTTTGATCTGAATAACCTTCTTCTTTGGAGCTCAAGCTGGTACACTTCTTCATTAAAAGTACCTACTGTTGATTTAACTAGTGAGAGCGAGCACCTGCATCACCAGACAAGTAAACAGAGTGCAACTTCATCAGGATGGGACATTATCAGATCGATTTCTAAAGCGACCTCTTGTTATATTTCAACCCCAAACTTTGAGCGGATCTGGTGGGACAGGGGTAATGATCTCCGCCCTGCAGTCTCTATATGGAGACCTATAAGACGTCCTGGTTATGCAG
This sequence comes from Solanum lycopersicoides, assembly GCA_022817965.1. NCBI lineage: Eukaryota > Viridiplantae > Streptophyta > Magnoliopsida > Solanales > Solanaceae > Solanum > Solanum lycopersicoides. The sequence goes on from CM040626.1 coordinate 3,063,365, forward strand.
TACTGGGTGACTGTATTACTGAAGGGTAAACACTTATTTTGCTTTCCTTTCAGTTGATATTTTCTTTGCCCACTTTACACAAGTACAACTTTTGTTTGACATGTGGGATCACTCCTTTCTTCAGCTTAGAACCACCTCCCCTGGGTATAATGTTCAAGGCTGACAACCCTGAACTTTCTGCTAAGGCTGTGCAATTTACAAAAGTTGCTCATATTGCGGGCAAAGGACTGGAGGAAGCTTTCTTCTGGTACCCAGTTGCTCCACCTGGTTACGCTGCTTTGGGATGTGTAGTGACACGTAGCAATGAAGCACCTGATTTGGATAACTTTTGCTGCCCAAGGATGGATCTTGTTAGTCAAGCTAATGTTCTTGAGATGCCCATTTCAAGATCTTCAGGCTCCAGGGCTTCTCAGTGCTGGAGCATTTGGAAAGTTGACAATCAGGTCAGAGATACGATCTTCTGGATGACCACTTCTGTTATAGCATCTTAATCATCCTCAAGTTTTAGTGTCTGCATTGCTGCTATATATTCTCCTGGAAATGTGTACTTTTTTAACCTGCTGCTTACTTTCCTTGATCACACAATCATCTTGTACTGCATTGCAGGCTTGCACTTTCCTTGCACGCTCTGATCTGAAAAAACCTTCTAGTAGATTGGCATTTACTCTTGGTGATTCAGTGAAACCAAAGACAAGAGACAACATAACAGCTGACATGAAAATCAGATGCTTTTCTGTGACTCTATTGGACAGCTTATGCGGAATGGTCTGCAGCCCTCACCAACTGCCTCTTTACCCCTATGATATTTTTATCCTTTTTCATCTGTTTATCACTGCATTTATGTATTACAGGTAACACCTCTTTTTGATGCAACAATCACTAATATTAAGCTTGCAACACATGGGCGACTAGAGGCAATGAATGCTGTTCTCATTTCTTCAATGGCTGCGTCCACCTTCAACACACAATTAGAAGCGTGGGAGCCACTTGTTGAGCCCTTTGATGGAATATTTAAGTAATATCTTTCACCATTCACCCTTTGTCATTTTGTTACTACGTTGACTCATTTTTCTTCTGTTGTTGCTTCATTACCACAACTGTTATTCTTCATTTTACAGGTTTGAGACTTATGAGACGAATTTACATCCGCCTTCCAGAGTTGGTACGAGGGTAAGAGTTGCTGCAACCAGTATTTTGAACATAAATCTGAGTGCGGCAAATCTTGATGTATTGGGGCAAGCTGTTGAGTCATGGAGAAAGCAGAGAGAACTCGAGAAGAAAGCAATTAAGATGAAGGTGACAATGTGTGATACTCAATATAATTCTTCAGTTCTTGTTAAAATGTTTCAATTTCTGATTATTTCTTGCTTCTGCAGGAAGCTCGTCGTGGGGATGCACATCAAGATAATACTAGTTTTGTGGCACTTGATGATGATGATTTTCGGATGGTGGTGGTCGAAAATAAACTTGGATGTGATATGTACCTGAAAAAAGTTGAGAAAAACTCAGATGCATTTGAGTTACTGCCTCCTGATAATTCTGTTTCTGTATGGATTCCACCTACAAGGTATTCTGATAGATTAAATGTTGCCAATGAATCAAGGGAACCTCGACGTTATGCTGCTGTTCAGATAGTTGAAGCCAAGGTTGTCGACCTACTGATTTCTATGAGTGTGGTTTGCTTTCAATGAACTTTAGTTACTTGTGAGGTTCTCATTTTGTTCTTTGTCTAACAGGGTCTGCCTGTCAATGATGATGGCAATAGCCATAACTTTTTCTGTGCTTTGCGCTTGGTTGTGGAAAATCAGGATTCAAATCAACAAAAGCTTTTTCCTCAAAGTGCAAGGACCAAATGTGTGAAGCCACTAATTACTAGAAAAAATAATGTGGATGAAGCCACTGCTAAATGGAGTGAACTCTTCATATTTGAAGTTCCTATGAAGGTAATCAGCTGATCGGAGGAAAGAGAGATGTGTCTTAGAAATTTCTTTGTTTCTCCATTTGCATAATTAACTCTCATATTAAATGGAAATAAGAGTAGAAGGGCGAGAACATGGTATCCTTAAAAAAATGGAGGATATGTATAGCTGTTTTAGTAGAGCCCTTCCCATATCTTTGGAGGTCTTTCAAGGCTATTCTTGAACATCCTAAGGTAATCTTAAACAGAATGCTCAAAAACCTGTTCTATCCCATGAATAACCTGAAGACATGATCCTACATGAACATTTCAGTTTTGTCTCAGTCCAAATCCTCTACCTGTACTGGGAGCATTACGATTACGTTCCTTTTGGCACTTCCGATATTCATTTGTCATTCTTGTAATCAACCTTGCATTTTCTTATAGGGGCTGGCAAAGCTGGAAGTGGAGGTGACAAACCTTTCAGCAAAGGCCGGAAAAGGTAAATTGGTGCTTTGAAGCATATAATTCTTCCATATAAACTCGTATTCTTTCTTGATTTGTCAAGGTAACTGGAAATTTAGAATTCGAAACTCCCTTTGCATATTGATATTATGCTTTAAGGCCTCATTTGTTTGCATTTAATGAAGGTCTTAATCTTAATCATTTAGGCCTTAATCGTTCTGTGCATTTGTTCTTATAATTTTACTACCACTTAATGGGACTGAATCATTAAGATGCCTATTCAGACGTTTCTACAAAAATGGCACACTGTTCATCACTACTCCATCCATTTTCAGCAGTAACCGACCCATCATTATCAAGTACCACAATTCTCCACCTAAAACCACTATAATCAGCCACAGCCGCCACCACCACCAATTAGTGGTGACAAATGGGTGGGTTTGGTCAAATTTGAGCGGGTTGAAAATGGGTCAACATGAAATGGGTAATAATTTAACCCACTCATATTTGATATGGGTAAAAATAGATTGCGTAAGAAATGTGTTTGGTAAAATACTAGTTTAATTATATTTACCCATATTTTCACAAGTAAATAGTACTTTACTTAAGAATTTGAGAAAGTATTTGAGTCTTTTTTTAAATAAAGAAAATGTTGAAAATGCTTCATTTAGTTTTATTGCATCATAAAAGTAAAAAAAAATCCTACAACTTTTCAATATAAAATAAAATTATGCAATAACAAGGGGAAAATATCTTATATTTCAAAGTAAATGAATATTTGCATTTTTAGGACTAAAATATGCTTAATGCACTTTAAGCAATGTCAATACTAATACATGATTTGCTTATTTTACACTATTATTTATTATCCAATATAAAATTAAACAAATAAAAACGTATAATTATAAGTAACAAAAGAAATGTACATGTAAAAAAAATATTTTTGGAGGGCCAAAGACTTCACCTTTTCAATTATAGTGAAAAGTAATTAGTTCTCTAGAAGAACATAAAAAACAAGAGAAATTACAATATTTTTAGTGATATCATGAATTTATAGTGAATAAAAGTTAGAAACTTAACCCATTTGACTAATCCATACTTTACCTATATTTTACCCGTAGTTTACCATTGAATATGGGTATCAACCCATATTTTACCCATGCAAAAAATCACTCACCCAACCCATTTTAAATATGGGCGGGTGACCAAAATATGAGCTCATTTTGCCGGCACTACCACCAATCATGTAAGTTGTCACACCATCATTAGCAACCATTTTCAATCACCATCGCTTTTAGTCATCGCTCTCGTCAACCACAATTATTAGTTTCCACCACCATCTACCACGATCAACAATCACAATTAATCACTATTGTCAGTCACAATCACAATTAGCTACTACCAAGAACCAGCACCGGCACCCAATGGCTAATAGAATCCTCAATCATCACTCACAACTGCTATTGGTAGCCATCATCACCTCCTACTTTCATAGGTTATTTATAAATACTTCATTGGTATAATGTTGGATCAATTTAATATTTTACTTAAATTTTAATTTTTTAAATAAAAACAACTTTTATATATTCAGATGTTGTTAAAATAAACATCACATGTGCATTCAGATTCAGACAAATCAAAATTGGAGGGGAAAAACACTAATTTTTCAATTTTTCTTAGTTTTTCTATAGCTTAACTGAAAATGAACTCAAAATTAATGCAGTAGTATGCAGAACTCAAAATTTCTTCTTTGCCTTTTCATCTCATGATTTGGAGTTCTTATTTTCTTTTCTTAGCTAATTTTATCACTTCAGTGCACCTTAGCGGCTTAGCATCTCTCATTCCACTCCATCTCTATAACAATATTTTTGTTGGTCCCAGAAAAGCTAAATAGTAGGTTCACTTCTTTAAAATCAGATCAGCAAGGCCAAATTTTGCTTTTAATTAAATTATAATTGCTTGACTCTAAAATTTGTAGTTTGAATATGGTCGACACAGGTGAGGTTGTTGGCGCGTCGTCATTTTCCGTTGGACATGGTCCAAGTATTTTAAAGAAGGTTGCTTCAGTCAGAATGCTGCATCAAGTGTCTGACGTTGAAAACTTTGGATGTTATCCTCTAAGAAAAAGGGTTAGTTGCACTGCTGGCTCTTTCGTCGTGGTTCTTTTTTTATTCTATAATTTTTTCCCCATAATTCCCCACTATTAAACATATCATGATACATCATATCTGTAGATTTTTTTCTATCTGTTTTTTTTTTAACGAATGCATCTCGACTTGGAAATTTTACTGTGTTCAATATTACCTCCTTGTGTACTCATATTGCTATCATTTCTAGGGCCAACTAAACAGTAATGACACAAATTCTTGTGGCTGCCTTTTTGTCTCAACAACTTACTTTGAGAAGAAAATGGCATTAAACTATGAAAATGACGGAGGAGAAAAGACTGGTGCTAGTGATATAGGGTTTTGGGTAGGACTTACACCTAAAGGTCCATGGGAGAGCATCCGCTCCTTCCTACCCCTGTCAGTGGTCACCAAAACACTGGGCGATGATTATGTGGCTTTGGAGGTTGTCACCAAAAATGGAAAAAAACACGTTATTTTCCGGGCTCTCGCTACAGTTAGCAATGATTCAGATATCACATTGGATATTTCATCATGTCATGAGTCTATGATTCATACTCAAGATCTGTCTTCAGAAGGTCGAAACTATAGCATATTTGTTGAAGAGATTTTTGAGAATCAACGGAATCATCCAGTTTCTGGTGTAAAAGACCCAGGGCGTTGGAGCACTAGGGATTTCTCTTATTCCTCAAATGTGAGTATTTACTGACTTCTGCTTTTAGTTAATGTTGATTGGCTTTTGTTGACCTTTTCCTCTTCTATCATAAGGACTTTTTTGAACCCACCCTACCTCCTGGATGGAAATGGATATCATCTTGGACTGTTGACAAATCTCAGTTTGTTGACGTTGATGGATGGGCCTATGGGCCTGATTTTCAAACCTTGAGGTGGCCGCCAAATTCTCCCAAGTGTAGCACAAAGTCCGCTCACAATATTGTCCGTCGAAGACGTTGGACTCGTACAAGGCAGCAAGTTAAGGAGAGTGGTGCAAATAACACAGACAATATTGTTACATGTCCTGGTTCTTCAGCTATCTTACCTTGGACATGCATCTCCAAGGGCTCTAACCACTGTTTACAAGTCCGTCCATGCCTTGGTTATTCTCAGACTCCTTATTCATGGGGTCGTCCTATTGCTGTGGGCTCTGCCTTTGCCTTGGGTAAGGACCAAACGTCTATTGAGAGCAGTACACTTTCTCGACAAAATACTGTAAGGCATGGAAACAAGATACCTATTTCTGCACTGAAGCTAAACCAGCTTGAGAAAATGGATCTACTTTTGTGTTGTCCTGGTGGCAGTGGTAAGCAGCTTTGGCTCTGTGTTGGTACAGATGCATCAGTTCTACATACAGAGCTAAATGCCCCGGTTTATGATTGGAAATTATCAATTAGTTCTCCCTTGAAGTTGGAGAATCGGCTCCCTTGTGGAGCTGACTTTACAATCTGGGAAAAATTGAAAGATGGAAACACTGTAGAGCGACATCGGGGTTTTATGGCATCACGGGAAATCGTGCACATATATTCTGCTGATGTGCGGAATCCTATATATCTGATGTTATTTGTTCAAGGTGGTTGGGTTATGGAAAAGGTAGATACTCTTGAAGTAAATATGTGCATATTTATGCTTCTGGATATAATACTTCTATCCTCAAACAGACACACACATGCACATAGCATTTGTACATGTTAAGAAAAGGCTTTTGTTTGTAGACCTGCTCTGATCTACGTTTTCCTCCATGCAAACAGGACTCTGTACTGATCTTGGATCTTACAAATAATAATCATGCTTCCTCATTTTCTATGGTTCACCAACAAAGGAAAAGGTTTGTGTTGTCTTATGTTTTGCTTAGAAGCATATGCATCAAGAAATGGCTCCAACATTCTCACTGCACTCTCTTTTTGCATTCAAAATTGGTCACCAGAAAAATTGGCCATCAATATAGAACTAGGGAAAATATTTGAAAGAAACAAACAAAATAAATACGTCAAACTATCAATTGTACCTCAACTGGAATTAGTTGGTGTTGGCTATATTAATCCTTCGTATCGTCATCTCTAAAAATAAATTTGCACTATACCAATTATAATAATAGTTCATTCACTATAGGGATGCGGCAAGAACACTAGTGGTAACAAAATAAGTGGTAAGATAGTTTATCATGATGTACTGGGTGGAATAGTCAAGGTGCACAAGCTGGTATGAACAATAGCATTGTTTTAAAGAAAAGAGTTTAGCATGATGTTTTGTTAAATTATTCCCATTGAATAAATACTCTGACAGTTACTAATAAAATACAAGGCTCATTAACAGTTATATTGAAGGCCAAACCATAAAACTCACCTTAATGCAAAACTAATTAGGCAACAAGCAAAGTAAGAGTGCCAAGAACTTTAAAAACAGATTTCCCTGGATGTAGAAACTAAGAAAAGCAGAAAAAGATCACATGTAGAATGTTGCTCTCTTTTCTAGTCTTAATAAAAATTGTTTTAAATTATTATGATTAATATTACTATTATTATCATTATCTTTTTCTTATCAAGTAAAAGATTTGATTACTATTAACAAGGTCAACTTGGCCATATGTGAGGGGTTTACCCAAAAATGGGAAACCCTACGAAATATGACTCCCCCCAAAAGACATTCAATCCTCAATACAAACAGGAAATGGATTGGTGCACAAGTAAAATATAAGGGAACAGGGGCTACTCGTTAATTGAGCAAAATTCATCTCCACCCATTCAAAACCTCTCCTATTTCTCTCCCTCCAAGTGGCCCACATCAAAGCTAGAGGAGTTACATTCCACGCCTTGTGTCTTCTTCTCCTGACTTCACTCTTCCTCTTGAACAACCAGTCCTTCACAGATCTTGCATTACTCATGAAACACCAAACTACACTCTTTCACAGATCTTGGCTTTACTCATGAACACCAAACTATCTAAAATATCCTGCCATAACCTCGTGGCTAGATTGCAATGTAATAAAATATGATCATGTCCTCACTGGCCTCCTTACAGAGAAAACACCAACTTATGCAAACAACCTTTTACACTCTTAACATTATCCGCCATAAGTATCACCCCTCTAGCAATTACCAAGTGAAAAAACACACCTTCCTTAGCAACTTAGGTATCCAAACCGAACTCAATGGAATGCTATCCTCCCCCCTAACCAGAATCTTTTCATATAAGGACTTAACAAAGAACACTTTTTTATTCTCAACCTTCCAACACAAAACATTGAGATTGGTGACTGGCTGATTATGCTATGAAGTAAAGCTAGCAATCACTAAAGTTTTATCACCTCTCAATCTTGGAAATGGAAATCCCTCCTGGACCTCAGATCCCTAAAAGTATTTCCCCTTGTGTCCCCTAACCTATTGAACAAATAATTCTCTTTGGGAAGAGACCCTATACAAGCCTGGGAAATCAACTTTTAGCATCAAGTTCCGCACCATTTTTCCCCTACTCCCTCCCTAAGCTTCCCACGCCTTAGTTACGTTCCTTATCATTATTATTATTATTATTATTGTCATTATTATTATTATTGTTATTATTATTATTATTATTATTATTATTATTATTATTATTATTATTATTATTATTATTATTATTATTATAGAAAAAAGAGAACATTCTGTCATTGAAATAAATAGAGCCTACAAAATAGTGATTTTTCTTGTAATGAAAATTGTAAGAAAATGGACATTGAACATAACTCAACCTCAAAATGAGCTCATGAATTTCAGCATTGTCCTAGACCATATAAGGAGACAACAATTTTCTTCCTCGACCAATATAGGGTGCTCAACATCCATTCCTCCTTAGATTAAGGATTGGACATTTGGTGCGTGAACAATATACTCACGTATATGTGAAGAATCAAGGATTGTATTGATGTATTGATCAATAATGATTTTTATTGATAGATGATCAATCAGAGTCTCTACGATCTTGGTAAACAATCAAAGAGCTTCAGCTGTCGGCGGACGGCTATTACTCATATATGCCGCCCGTCTGGCCAATGATTATGTTAGCAAAAGTTGGGTCACCGTGTATCTTTCTAGTGACTATTTTCCCATATTTAATTTTGTAGCACCGTCCCATCTTTCCGGTGATTACTTTTTCATATTTAATTTTGTAGCACCGTCCCATCTTTCCGGTGACTACCTTTTTTTGCATATCTGATTTGCGTAGCACCGTGCATCTCCCGGACTACTTTTCATATTGAATTTGTGTAGTACCGTGGATTAATTTTTTTTTTCGAACTATTTTCTCATATCTGAGTTGCATAACATCATGTGTCTTTTCAGTAACTTAGATTTTATTTGCATAGTTCCATTCGTCTTTTCCGGTGACTCTTCAAATCTGATTTGCGTAGGGTTGTGCCATCATTCCAATCCTACCTATATAATTTCTCTTTTTCATTAGGGTCGTGCCATCATTCCGACCCTACCCATATTATTTCTCTTCTTTTGTCAATGGGGTCGTTCCAACTATCCTATATAATTTCTATTTTCTAGTTGGGTCGTGACATCATTCCGACCCTACCTATATAATTTTATTTCTTAGATTGTGACCATTTTTAGCCATCAAATCTAATACTACGGCATATGAGCATGTTCCAATAATTATTTTGGTGACTTTCTTATTTAATATTAACTCATCTATTGATGCCAACATGATCCATATACTTTATATTAGATTTGAGCACTTCGTTGCTCAGGGGGAGTTTAGTAGCCTTGTATGTCGATTGTGTTGTGTCATCGATTGTGCAGATCACTCTATGGTCTAGAACAATTTTTTCTCAAGCTTGGGTTGGGAAGTTCAACACCAACATTATGAATCAAATTCAGTATTTCATGCGAAGATTAAGCACATTGAGATTTACTGGCATTATGCATCAAATCCATCAAATCCAGTATTTAATGAGAAGACAAGCACATTAAGATTGACCGTCAATTTTGTGAAGTCTGCAAATATCTCACCAAGCCCCTCATCGGTCCCCGTGTTAATTACATTTGTAACAAGCTAGGTGCATGAATTGTACGCACTAGCTTGAGGGGGAGTGTTAGAATATGAATAGGCTTATACAATCCTATTAGAATAGGAATAGTTTATACTATACTATTAAAATAGGATAGGTTTATATAATTCTATTAGAATAGGAATAGGATTACTAAATAGTATCCTATTTGGTAAAGGATTGTATTCTATGGTCTATAAATAGGGTCTCATGTAATAATGTAGATACAACAATTCAATAATATTATTTTGCTATATTTCTCACGTGGTATCAGAGCAGGGCCCGTCTCACCCGATGTTGGGGCCCCCCGAAATCAAAATTGCCCACGCACCAGATGCTAAGCACTGGGCGTGAGGTGGGGTGTTAAAGAATGACAAAAAGTCCCACATCGGTGGTTAATGAGATGGGTGGACTCCTTATAAGGCTTGGGCAATCCTCCATCCTTTGAGCTAGCTTTTGGGGTGTGAGTTAGGCCTAAGACCTAATTTCACAATTAGTAGAGATGTTTTAGCTCGGATACCATCTTTTAGAAGATGGATATTGGGTCTAACTCAATCTCAAAAGTTATTTCATGAGTTTAGGATGCACAAGACCCCATAGAAGAGGCAAACACTAATCCCCTACACTTAACAAAGTAAAAGTTAGATACTTAAGCTTTTTGTTAAAATTAATAGAATTTTGATTGGATGTGGTGAAAATAAACTCTATGACTAGTAAAGTTTGAAATGTATTACCTGTGTTTATTAAATACTTTGGGTTTGAATAGGAAAATGGCCATTCTTCATTCTCAATACTATCATATGTGATGCACATCCCTGCAATATAGACCAAATATAAAAACCCGGTTTGATACTCCTCGCTCTATGATATGAATAATCTGAATTAGTAGTTCCCATGAGCTTCTCTGTTCCTATTGACCTTTAAGAAAAAACAAATTGCATATGATCTTAGAATTCTGAAAAGGAGCTATATCAATTTGCTTCTCACTTTTCACCTGAATTTGCAACTTTGTCCCTTTCCTTTTGCTTCCCTTATTTCCTCTTCCAATGTGAAACAGTGAGTGTTACATGGGTGAACTTTAGCTGGTTTCAGTGGTTTATCAATCTGGTTTCAGGAGTGAAAAGCTAGACCTCAGTCTTTCCAGTATTTAGAAGCTGCATTTCTTACATAGTTAAATAAAAAAAACTATGTTTCTATGCCAAGCAGAAATAGGTCTCTTTGTGCGTATTTACACACACACACCATGATTTACTCAGAAATTATCTGTTTACGGGAGACTATGTGTGATGCTAATTTTATTTGGAGTGGTGCCTTGTACAGGAGGTTGCGTGTTAGTGTTGAACGTGACATGGGAGGAACTACTGCTGCTCCTAAAACCATACGATTCTTTGTTCCATATTGGATTAGCAATGACTCATTCTTATATTTGGCTTATCAAGTTGTGGAAATTGAACCGTTGGAAAGCTCAGATGTAGATTCACTTTCTCTTTCCAAAGCTGTCAAATCAGCTAAACTAGCACTGAAAAATCCCCCTACTTCAGTGAGCAGACAGATTGGTGCAAGGAAAAACATTCAAGTACTTGAAGCTATTGAAGATTCGACTCCAACTCCCAGCATGCTTTCTCCACAACACTATGTTGGACGTGGTGGTGTCATGCTGTTTTCATCGCGTAATGATGCCTATCTTTCGTCCCGGGTGGGCATCGCTGTTGCTCTACAAAATTCTGAGAACTTTAGTTCTGGGATATCTCTTCTTGAGCTGGAAAAGAAGGTAACATGGATAAAGATTGGTTTATTCACAATGGATAAAATCATGGCACTCAATAAACTTGGATTTCCTGCAGCAACGTGTTGATGTCAAGGCCTTTGGTGTGGATGGATTTTATTACAAGCTTTCGGTGGTGCTGCGCATGACTTCAGACAGAACAAAGGTATCCTCAATTGTTGTAACTCCTTGTCATATTAACTGGGTGAGTTTTCCCTCGTGAATATAGGAGCTTATTGAGTAGTCAAGTACCCTGCACGTGACATACAACTACATTGAGACCATTTGTTTTTATTTATATGAATTTACAGCATGCAAGCCTTTTCTACTAGTTTGCTAATCCACACCCTTTGAGACTGTGACATGTCTGGCCCCTCCAACAAACACCAGAGTTGTGTATATTAATAAATTTATGTATTTATTAAAATTAAAGATATGCCTAGCCTTTTTGTTTGTTCTGGCACTAAATTAGCCACAGAAAAGTCAAAGCAAAGCTACGATGTCCATCATTAAGTACTACTGATAAATACACCGTTACCATTCTGAACAAAAAGACTATGCTAAAGTAGGATTTTCCTTTGGCTTTGGCAACAGGTTTAAAAAGGCCAACATTAAAATAGGAAATTTTTCTCTCAGTTAAGGTTTCTCAACATTAGGCATCATATTAGAAAAACCATTTCTCCCAACTTACAGAGTTGCAAACGGAGGATTGAAGCATAAGAATAATACAAAATTTTACTCTTAGTACCAAGTTGTTTAGAGTTGTGACAGTAAGTGAGAATATCGGTGCATAAACTGGTTAGTCTTTGAAAGATGTGCATAGGAATCACTTCTATATCCCGACCATATCCTAACTGACAGATCTGAAACATGTAATATCCATCTATTCTGAAATAGCTGGTCCTTGAAGAGGTCAAATGAAAATTAATGACTGAGATGTCAATTTCATACTGAATGAGTTATTGGATTCATCTGCAGGTTGTGCATTTTCAACCACATAGCTTATTCATCAATAGGGTTGGATGTAGTGTGTGCTTGTGTCAGTGTGATTCTCAGTCAGTGGAGTGGATCCATCCTACAGATCCTCCAAAACATTTTTCATGGCAGTCTAATAAAGTGGAACTTTTAAAGGTTTGTACATAATCAACATTCTCCTTGCTGTTATTCATAATCTTCCTCGATGTAAAAGTTAGTATGTTGTTTTTCATTCTTATGATCCATTTTTGTTTTTCTCTCAGTTGCGGCTTGATGGATATGATTGGAGCCCACCATTTAGTATTGATAATGAAGGTGTTATGTGTATTTGCTTGAAAAATCAGACCTCTCATAACCCAATGCATCTCAAGGTTGAAGTTAGAAGCGGAACAAAAAGTTCCCGCTATGAAGTTATACTTCGCCCCAATTCCTTCACCAGTCCTTACAGGTGTGACTGTCATCACATACTTCAGTTGTGATGCTTCTTCCCTTTGGGTTTGACATTTAATCCTTGGGTTGTGTCATTAATTTCTTCTGATTTTAGGTGTTCGTATTGTACTTCATTCTAGTGAGATAGCACCATCATGTTTGGTGTTTTCTTAAATATTATTGGATGAGAGAAAATCCTTACTGTTTCTAATCTTGAGATAGAATGTCGCCAGTGATAGAGATACCAAGGCCTGTAAATCTTGTCTCTTTTTCTTTCCATCCTTGGGGAACTTCTATAAATTGTATTTTAGTATGGTTGGATGATCTCAGAGATTTTCTTATGTTTCCCTTTTTTTTCTTTTTAACAGCAACCAATAACTTTTGATACTCTGTATGGGTCCATTTAATTCTCCTGTTTAAGCTGACATTTGTATTGAGTTCCTTGGTTAATCTGCAATAACCAAACCTGTTGAATTAGTCATCTAGACTAGAGTAGAGATATGAGCCAAGTGCTTTGAACATTAGAAATGGAGAGTGCTGCTTTATTCATTATGATGAAGAGACATGTCATTCTTTTTTATCTTGCTTGTTCTCCTCCTTGTTTCAGATCACATGTGTCCTTTGTCCTGGATTCCAGGATATAGGACAGTTAGAGTTGACCATTGACTTCTTCTGACATTTTATCTTTCTTTACTTTCAGTACATTAAAGATTATCAGATTGGACTATGCTGTCATGATCTTCTCTGAAAAATTACTGACTAAATGTGTTTGCAGGGTCGAAAATCGCTCATTGTTTTTTCCTATACGTTTCCGGCAAGTCGATGGTGCTAACGATTCATGGAAATTTCTTCCTCCCAATGCTTCAGCGTCATTTTCCTGGGAAGATCTTGGTCGCCGACGATTGTTGGAAGTTGTGATTGATGGATCTGATCCTGCTGCATCACTGACTTATAATATTGATGAGATATTTGATCATCACCCCATCCATGTTTCTGGAGGACCAAAGAAAGCTTTACATGTTATAATCCAAAAGGAAGAGAAAGTTAATGTAGTCAAAATCAGTGATTGGATGCCTGAAAGTGCAACCTACTCTATTTTGAATAGAAGTCTTTCTTTGTTACCCTCTTCTGGAAGTAGTTCTGTGTCAGAGCAAACACTTTCCAACTCAGAGAGTGAATTCCATGTCATTGTTGAGGTCGCAGAGCTTGGATTGTCAGTTATTGATCATACGCCAGAAGAGATACTATATCTGTCGGTGCAGAGTCTTGTGCTCTCATATTCAACAGGATTGGGGTTTGGAGTTAGCAGGTAATAATATATATTTGTTTCTTCTATTTATATGATGGAGTCTATACTATGTTATTTCTTCTCAAACTTACAATAATTATCCACGAAGATTCTTATTTGACAGATCTCAAATTTTATGAGTCAGGTTAAAAGTAAGAATGAGGGGTATTCAAGTGGACAATCAATTGCCTTTAACTCCAACCCCGGTTCTCTTCCGACCACAGAGAGTTGGACAAGAGAATGATTATGTTTTGAAATTTTCACTGACGCAGCAATCTAATGGATCGTTAGATCTATGTGCATATCCATACATAGGTTTCCAAGTTAGTAGACGAACCCTTTGCTCTTTTCTGAAAGTATGTTCCAATGTATTCACTTTTTCTATGCTTAGTATTGCTAATATCATGGGGAACATTTCTTTCAGGGACCTGAAAATTCTGCCTTTCTAATTAAAATACATGAACCAATAATTTGGCGACTTCATGGGATGATTCAACAAACCAATCTTACTCGATTGTACGATACAGAAACTACTTCAGTGTCTGTTGATCCCATAATACAAATTGGGTAAAGGTTCAGTTCACTATGTTACTATTTAGTTTCTGAGATGTCCTAAGCTTTTATTATAGAAGACCTTTTCTTATTGACAGTGTTCTCAACATATCCGAAGTACGCTTGAAGGTTTCTATGATCATGTCCCCAACACAACGTCCAGTAGGTGTTCTCGGGTTTTGGGCTAGTCTGATGACTGCACTTGGAAACACTGAAAATATGACTGTAAGCATTTTCTGGTGCTTCAACTTAAAGATTTGAATTTTTTGATTACTGGGGTTATAATGTATGGTTCAGTTTGCAGTCCTGGGTTCTACGATCAGGAATCCTAATGTTCTTATTGAGCTAGCTTAAAAACTACTTGTAAAATTAGATGACCTATTAAAAAAATAAACTACTAAAAGAGATAGACATCTCGCAAGTCCTAGGACTGTCGATAATTCTTTATTAGAAAAATCTGCACCCTTTTATATGTGCATTGTGTCATTAAGAAAAATTTTGCTCATTTATTTACTTTTCGCAAATAAATCACTTATTAACAATTTATTCTTGCTCGCCAACCACTTCAATGTTCAGCTTGCATGGTTATCATTTCTTTTTTTCCAATACTAGGACCATTATGTAAGGTTGTCAACTTAGTGGTCAAGTCATTTTTTGGCAACCCCTTTGTAATTATAGCATTTTAATTTGATTTTTCTTGTGTGATTTTCTTATATCATATCAGGTGCGGATAAACCAAAGATTTGTGGAAAATATATGCACGAGGCATAGTGTTATGATTGGTAGTGCTATTGCGAACGTCAAGAAGGATCTTCTTAGCCAGCCTCTCCAACTACTTTCTGGCCTTGATATATTAGGCAATGCCAGTAGCGCACTTGGACACATGAGTAAAGGTGTTGCTGCATTGTCAATGGATAAGAAATTTATTCAAAGTCGACAGAAACAGGTTAATCAATGTCTAACTTTTCTCTCAATTCTTTTCTATTTTCTTGTCCGTCTTTTCTTTGTGAATTTTGCAAAAGATGCATGGAACTTTAAATACTCGAATGGCAATATAGTACCAAAAGACGTTCTAGCTCTTGGAAATATTGTTCAAAAATAGGAAGGTGTAGGAATAAGGGAGTGCTGCAATTGAACTATGATCAATGAGATGGTTCGTGACAACTTAACATGTTATTTAGCAGGCTCTTTTTATAAAATTTTCCTCTCTCCAGTTACTGTAGAGGAATTTATGGGATTGGATCTTTGATTTACAAACCAAGTAAAATTGCTGAAATTTTGAAAATCTAGATCTTTGATTTTACCCAAAGTCATGTAGGGTCCATTAAAATACTCCCAAGGTAAAATGCACTCTACCTTGTAACTATGGGAGACCAGACAATCTGTGTAGCTAAATTTTATATATACAACAAATATGTTACCTTTCTCAATAAAAAAATCTTCGTTTTTACTTTTTTTGTAATGTAAATAATTTCCTCTTTATGACATGATTTGGCATGTGAAAAGGAGATGCGCAGATGCTCCAGTGAGGAGGTGTGAGATGTTGGGTAAGTGGGTAGGAGGAGAGGTAAAAGTAGGCTGAAAAAGTACTGGGGTGAGGTAATTAGACAAGACATGGTGCTCTACTTACTGAGGATATGACCTTAGATAGGAGAGTGTGGGGTCACGGATTAGGGTAGAAGGTTAGTAGGTAATGGAGTGTTGTCTTGCTCCCAAGTGAGTTTAGGCTAAGTGGTGTTTGTCGTAGTATTAGACTTATTCTTGTTGTGTCTTGCTATTGATTTCTATCACCATCTGTTGTTTATGGTATTTTGGTTATTGCAATATTGTTTTGTTGTTACTATTTTCATATTAGTTGCTATGTTTTCTTCATTGTTGTTTTCCTTTCCATACTTACTTTGATTTGTTGTACTCAAGCCGAGGGTCCTCTGGAAATTGCCTCTCTACCTCCACGAGGTAGTGGTAAGGTTTGTGTACACTCTACCCTCCCCAGACCCTACTTATTGGATTTTACTGGGTATGTTGTTCTTGTTGACATTATAACATTTCCAGATAATGTCAGTTTTATCCTTAATGTTATGTTATTACACTATATTTACATATATGTTGCGGAAATTTAAATTCTATTTGGTATTCATTCTCACTGGTCCATTCTTTTGTTTCAGGAAAGCAAAGGTGTGGAGGACTTTGGTGATGTTATTAGAGAAGGTGGAGGAGCATTTGCAAAGGGTCTCTTCCGAGGTGTCACCGGAATTTTAACAAAACCTTTGGAAGGTGCTAAAGCTTCAGGAGTTGAGGGTTTCGTACAGGGTGTGGGAAAAGGGTTAATTGGTGCTGCTGCTCAGCCTGTTAGTGGTGTTTTGGATCTTTTGTCAAAAACAACTGAAGGTGCCAATGCTATGAGAATGAAAATAGCATCTGCTATTGCATCTGAAGATCAACTCCTTCGAAGGAGGCTGCCTCGAGTGATAAGTGGTGATAATCTTGTTCGACCCTATGATGAGTATAAATCACAAGGACAGGTAGAGAACTTGGTTGTTACTTTGCTGTTGTGTCTCTTGTCTTTCCTACTTCATTCCAATATGCTTGAACATGAGATTTGATGAGGAAATATAGCAATACGTATACATTAATTTGGACCAGCTATTATGGAACCTTGCTTCCTTTCTTTCCCACTATTTGACATACCAATAAACTTGATCATAAAATCGAATGGGGAAGTACCAAACATTTGAGTCATTGAAATAGGAAAAGTACCAGTGATGTAAATCCTAACTAAGTTAGTGGGAATTATCAGCTCCCTGTACTTGGAAATAATGGTAGATGATAGGTCCTTCCTATGGTTTAAACATTGTAGAGAGAGAAAGTATGGCATTTTAGATGTGCACAATAAGATTCATGAGAGAGCATTGAGCATTAATCTTATTGTTAGTCAAGATAGTTTCTAACTAGCTAAATATAGAGCAATCTGAAGCTTCATGTTGTACTAATTTTGCTACAGAAGAAGGTAAGCAATCATCTAAGACATGTTGCTGAGATTCTCCTAAAGCCATAGTATAAGAGTCAAATAAGAGTCCTAAAGTCAGCATCATTTCTCAATAGGGAAAGTAATAAAAGAATTGTTAGATGTTCGGTGGGAACCACACTAGTAACCTTGAAGTTATCAAAATGTTTTCCAAGTTATATACATATTTCATTTCATCTCTTCAAGTCTTATTTCTAGTGCAGACCAGAAATGTAGTAGCAGTATGGTTATCAAAATATTTTCAAGTTATGTGGACACATTTTGTTTCCATCTCTTTAAGCCTTATCTCTAGAGTCTAGTCAAACCAGAGAGGCATAATTGTGTTAATAGTAGGGTGCAAGCATAAATATTTTTCAATGGGCGGTTGCATCTGATCAACTGATTTATAATCTGAGCTGTTAGGTTCTAGTAATTCTTCAGGTACACTGATGAAGTGTTAATATATACATGTAAATTCCAGTAATCTACTTGAAGAATCACAGAGCTGATTTTCAAGAGAACTTTATATTGCCTCTATTCAATTTATGTGATACCATTTGATTGAACAGTTTAAGATATTAACTCACTTGTGTATATATTTGTAGTAGTGGAAAATACTTATTAGAAGTTGAAGAGTTAGCTTGATTTAGAAAACATAACATGGAAATTTAAACTTGAAGCGAGTTCAATTTGATGAAATTTTTTAAAGTTGTACAAACTATTAGATCTAGGTGACAGTGATATATTAATTATTAAGGAAAGGGGCTAGTCTCCCTTTTTCCTTCCTTAGTTGTATTATTTAGTATTTGTCTCATATCTTATTTTTCAATTCTTACTTCTACTATCGCGTCATTTCCGTTGTCTATCTTGCTATTTTGTTGTCGTTATTTTCCTTCCTATCCTGCATTGATTACTCATCTTTTGAGCTGATTGTTAAACAGCGTCTCTACCCCCTCCTCAAAGGTCTGCCTGCATATATCCTACTTCCCTTAGAACCCAATTGTGGGACTGCACTGGGTATGTTGTTGTTGTGAATAGTGACCATTCCCGTGCAACAGTCTTCTAGTTTATGGTTTCCTGAAAGATCTCAAATTTCATTCGTAAAATCCTCGTGTGTATAGCCTCTAGCCAGTGATTCTTTTGCACAATTGTGAGAAATATGGGATAATAATATTATTCAATTGTGTATCTACATTATTACATTTACGCTTCATTTATAGACACTACAATACAACTATAATGCAATCATTTTCTAAGTAGGATTCTATATACTATTTCTATTCACATTCTTATTCTAAGTATATATTATTCTTGTTCCTATTCCTATTCTAACAGATTTGTTGGGTTATTGTTTTCTTAAATACCATGAGTATCTATAGACCCAATTATCGTGAGTTTTCCTAGATAATATTCGACCCTTCTTCCTCCGTTCCAACTTGTTCTTTTGTTAATTATGTAATTCCTACTTACCCCTCATAAAATGAACCCAGAATAAATTTGCAAAGAAGTGAATAGTTGAATGGGTAATTCATAAAAAATAAGAGATTAAGATGCAAATTTAAAAGTCAACTTATCAAAAAAAAATATAGATGTACATAACTGAGGGTTCAAAACACTCCCATTTCTTCTGTTCATATTGTTGTTTATTTTTGTAGAAAATACATATTTTGTGGCCTAAAATGTTACCGAAATGTCAGTTCTGCTTTTTGCTTCAAGCCCTAGCAGAATTTAGTGCTTTTATCCCTTCACCTTTAACAGCACCATGTTCTTATATTTATGCCATATAGGTTTGCTATCTTTATTCCAACCTCCTCTGTGTTATCAAGTATCTAGACACGCATATGTTATAGTTATAGGGTGCTGCCCGTAGCCAACCCCCTATATGCCAGATTTGCTGTTATAAGAAAATGTCAAATTGATTGTTGGGTCTGAACCATCTTCCAATTAAAAGAAAAAATAAATGGGTATAGTGATGACCTAAGATTTGGTGAGTAGCTCGCACAAATTGTGGGTGTACCCGCAAAGAAAGAATAGATTTGAGTATTGCTCACTTATTTCCCTCAAGCATTTTGGGGTTTATATAATAATGAGAAAGAATAGATTTGAAAAAATGAATTGCTTTTTTATTCCCTCAAGCATTTTGGGGTTTATATAATAATGTTTACAAGTAATCCTAATTTCTATTTACAAGGAATAGGCTCTTGCCATATAAATAATTTCCTAATTCTCAACAGTACCAACAAAAAGTGTGTTAATGCAAAAGGTGAAACTGAGACAACGGTGCTACTCGATTGATATATGAAAATGCGGATAGAACTGTTGCTACAAGATCTGAACTTTCTTCTATGTGGCCACAAGAATGAAGTCTTTCAAGTGCTTCTTGTACATAGTTTCATTGTTCCTCATGTTTGCTTGATATTTTTATGGCCGTATTTGTGTCTTGAGATTTACAGTCAAGTATAAACTGATAGTTGTTCTCTTCCTTTTGTGAAGGCAATCTTGCAACTTGCAGAATCCGGATCGTTTTTTGGCCAAGTTGACCTTTTCAGAGTACGTGCAAAATTTGCCTTGACTGATGCCTATGAAGATCACTTCTTGCTGCCTAAAGGAAGAATAATTCTTGTTACTCACCGGAGGGTCATTCTGTTGCAAGTAAGTGAATAGACAGTTCACTTGAATAATTGAAAAAGGGGATTAGAACTCTTTTGCCATCCCAGTTCTACACTATTTCGTGCACTTGTCCCCTCACTGAAAATATTTTCTACTATTTGTTGCCAGCAACCTTCCAATCTTATTGCACAAAAGAAGTTCAATCCGGCTAGAGATCCATGTGCAGTTTTATGGGATGTCCTCTTGGAAGACCTGGTGACAATGGAATTGACTCATGGAAAGAAAGATCTTCCAAATGGTCCCCCTTCACGGCTTATAATGTATCTGCAAAGTCGAACTCTTGAGGCAAAGGACCAAGTTCGTGTCATAAAGTGTCATCGTGATTCGAATCAAGCGTTTGAAGTTTATTCTTCTATCGAGCAAGCACGGAGTGTTTATGGACCAAGTCAGTCAAAGGTATATGCTTATGATTTGTGTAAGAAAGTATGAGCACTTTGTGATCGAGGACTAAGGTAACTCCAGAGTAGCAAAAGCTACTGAATACATGGAAGATGCACAACAATTATGTGATTATTGCTGCTACTATTTGTCTATTCATGTATATATGTTTGTGTAATTGTTTTCCCCTGATGTTCAGGCATTGGTTAAAACAAAAGTGACTAGACCATATTCTCCTTTTGCCGATGTGGTCAGCAGTGAAGGAATTTGCTCCTGGTCTCCTCAGCAGATGCCTACTTCGACTTTTGGAAGCAGTGAGCAGTGAAGGACATGGAAGCAAAATGAAGGATGTTATGACCAACTAATATCATTCCAAGAAAGCTATCGTTTTCCATTGCTAAAATGGCAGAACCCTCACAAGGTACAAGTGGCAAGAATCAGGACTAGTCACTTTTCGTCTTCAAAGTGTAGAAATGCATGTATATATGATATATCTGTGTGTCAGCCTATCAGTAGGTGTGCTAGAAATATTAGGTCCATATAATACCCCAGAAACTTGTACAGCTCTTCTCGTCCCTTTTAAACCTATACCTATACTATAAGTAGATGGTGGCCTGAAATCCCATAATCCCGGGGAAAACCCTATACAACTAAGCTCCACCATGCTCCATT
This sequence comes from Solanum lycopersicoides, assembly GCA_022817965.1. Lineage (NCBI taxonomy): Eukaryota > Viridiplantae > Streptophyta > Magnoliopsida > Solanales > Solanaceae > Solanum > Solanum lycopersicoides. The sequence goes on from CM040626.1 coordinate 3,084,609, forward strand.
GCTTAGAATGTGTATAGCTTTTGATTTAACTTGTATGCCTCCATTAATCTGAATATTTGCTTAGATATATACGTAGTCTACGTATCAACTCAAAACTGAAATTCTCAAAAAGGGGAAGTTTTTGTAGCAATTCCCTTGATGTTTGTTGACTAATTTCTCAGCAGTTGCAAGTGAATTCCATTTCAAGTGATCGTTTTTGTTTGTTATGTACAAGATGTCCCTTTTATAATTGTACTAGAGAAATGCACTGCCATCTAATAATACATGGAATCCTATGTGGGGATTACCTACTTTTAAAAGTAATTATGTTGAAATAGTTTTATCCAGAATCCATGCAAGTATAGACATAGTACTGCAGCAAACACAACATAATTCATGCGGAGTTGTTTTTTATATGTAAAACTGACCAATTAAGTAAATTGGTGATTGAGGATCATTTGTGAGGTTTTGTTTCAAATTTGAGATCATTTGGAGTCGCTTCATATATATTGCACATTCAAAGAATACCTCGTTATGGATTATGGGTAATAGGATTTTAAGGCTTATCCCTATATTTTAAAAAACTATAATTAGATCCACACATCTGTTAAAACTATAATTAATTAATTATCTTTATACTTTAAAGACTACAATTAATGGACTTGTTTCTACCCTATTTATTTAAGGGAAACTTTCATATATATCCACTTAAAAATAATTAATTACTCTCCATAGCTATAGTTTGATAATTACAATTTGTAGCTAAATGTTATTTGGAGGAGAGAGGCGAGCGAGATTGGGAGAGAGAGGGGGAAAAGAGTGGAGAAAGGAGAATTATATATGTATATTGGTTAGATAATTGTATATTATACATATGTAATTGTATATATGGGAAGAGAGATTGGGAGAGGGAGGAGAGAGGCGAGCGAGATCGAGAGAGGTGAATTGTATATGTATATAGGCTAAAAATTGTATATTATACATATTTATTTGTATATCCTGACGAATTATACATATACAAACATGATAAATTATACAAATTCGAAGTCAGCCCACGTAATTAAAGTATAATGTTAGTCGCAAGTGGTAATTATAGCAAACTATAGCTATGATGAGTAATTAAATAGTATAAGTTTGCTTATCCGCGTAATTTACCCTTTATTTAAACTAGAACTAGAATTGCGGCAATAAGTTCAAACAACTTGTCAACTCCCCTATTTGAACACATTATAAATTTAAAAAAAAATATTTACCAAATGCATCAAGAAAAAAGTATTTTTGGAATCATGGACAAGTAAAAGTAGCTAAAAAAAGGAATTATAATAGAACTATCATCGGAAATTGTTTATTTATGGAAATTCCAATTAAGAAAAGTAAAAGTAGCTAAAAAAAAGTAATTATAATAGAACTATCATCGGAAATTGTTTATTTATGGAAATTCCAATTAAGAAAGGTAAGTAAAATTTGCACTCGTTATTACATTATTTAATTAAAAGTTAATTCTATTAAACCCACGTTTGCAGTATTCTTCTCAAAAAGCCTAACTGTTTTTTTTCTTCTCTCTTACAAATTTGCAACGGCGAATTAATTAGCGGAAGAAAACAAGATGAAGTTGGAAGAAAACAAGAAGGAAGAATCTGCTCAACCTCCTTATTCTGTCCAACACCCTTGGCTTCTTATTTGTCATGGTGATCTCATGCAAAAGCAAACTTTTTTTAGTATATCAGACCATCGATATTATATGAAAAATATATCTGAGCTTAAAGAAAGAATATTATGTGCTTATGCGGATGAATGGCTCGTGTTAGAAAGCATTTATTCTAATGATTGTTACCTTTGGAATCTTGTTTCAAACGAAAAAATTCAGCTCCCGCCACTTCCTGCTAAGTGCGACATATTAAAGTGCCTATTGTCTGCACCACCTCATGATCCCGAATGTCAAGTTATCTTCCTAATTAAAGAGACTGAGACTACTCCGGATAATGATGAAACTAATAATGATGACACTAATGAGGATGAGAACTCTGATGCGGATGGAGATGAAAACGGTGATGAAACTAATGAGGATGAGAACTCCAATTGGGATGGGGCTGAAAACGAGGATGAGGATGAGGATGAGGATGAGGATGAGGATGAGGATGAGAATGAGAATGAGAATGAGAATCTGTTTATTTTCTACTTCTGCAAACCAGGTTATGATGAAGAATTCAATAAACAAGATGTACAATCAATTATAGGAGATTCACATCTTGGAATTTGGACAATTTTTAAGAAAAAAATTTATATATTAATCGGGTGGCAAAGTATTCTAACGTGTTTGGATGTAAATAATGATTCAGGAAGAATAACAGCTACATCAATAGCTAACGAATCTCCAAATCTGTCGAAAAAATACTTAGACCATACTTTGTCTAAGGCTTACATCATTCAATCGTCTTCTAACGATATGTTGTTGTATGTTTACTTAATTTTTAACGGGAGAGAGTATGGAATGCCATACCATTTTCAAGTATTCCAATTTGATTTTGCAAGAAAAAGATGGATAAAATCAGAAAGCATCGGTGAAATAGCAATTTTTATAAATCATCCTGGAAAGTCAGGCACAACTTGTTCTACCAAAGGCACAAATCTTAAAAAAGAGTCCATCTACTTCACCGACGGTCGTTATCTCTACATTTATAACTTAATAACGCATAGCATATCATTATCCCTCCCTTGCCCACATGTTAGCAAGAGAAAGTGTCACCATATGCACTGGTTAACATTAAATGTTTAATTAGCTTTTTGTTTGTATACGTAATGTAAATGTTTATAAGTGACATTGTTGATTTGCATCATATTAACTCCTATAATTATTTTCCCTATTCTTATTCATTATTTCTCGTTTTTGCCTTTGTAAATTATTTCTTACAGAAAAGTATAATTACGAGACTTAGGTAAAGTTTTTAATTTGTATGATTTTTTTTTTTATCCAAGAATAAGGAGGAGGTGCATGCCTCATAAATTCTTTTCTTTAATTTGTCATCATTTACCAAAATAATGTAGTTGAATGATGATGTATTCATAAATTGATCATTAGCGGTATCTAATTCTTAATTGTCACTGAATATGTATTTTTAGCGGCAATTGTCACTCTTTGTAGACGTCCCTAAAGTCTTTAGCGACACTGGTTCTAATGGCACTTAACTAATGTCGATAAAGACTTTAGCATTCTTTATTATATCAATATTTAATGCCGCTAAAAATTGGTTTTGTTGTAGTGACAGAATCATGAAACACACATGTAAAGGTAAAGCTGTGGTTTCTTATAATTAATAAAATAAAATATAAAATAAGAGAGTATGTGCAAGAAAAACATTGTACTAAAATTATCGTTGTGTTATTTTTGAAGGTTAAAATCAAATTTCAATGTTGATTTAACAGGTCTTAATCATGAAAAATCTTATACGAATATCCTCCATTATATTATTTGAACATTAGAATCTAATCGTCCAAAAAGGAGAGCATTTGTATCATTCACTCTTAAAGGAGAATATGTATCTCAATCTTAAAAGTCTATCCTTTATTTATTTATTTTTTACTTATAATTAAAAACGCGTCAAGCTAATTAAAACCACTCAAATAACTTGGCCTGCACCCAAATTATAACCCAAAATCAATCCTTATACCATGTAAATCTCAGTTCAACCATCTAAATTCCTAATATATGTGTATAACTTGTTCTTCAATGGTCATACATTGTCCCCAAATTAATTATCAGAGGAGTGTAGATTATTTTTAGAAAAAATTACGCGGAAAAACAAACATATACTAGTTAATTAGCTAATATATTTATAGTTTGAATTAATTATGGGTCAATTTTAATTTTAATTATGTCACTTGTCCTCTATTATACATATATAAATACAGATTATACATATCTTATTATACAAATTACATAATAAGATATGTATTGAATTATATAATTAAAATACATATCTTATTACACAAATTACAATGTATAAATGAATTTATACAAAATTGAATAATTTGTATAAAATTGAATGTTTCTAGTGAATTATACAAATCAAAAGTTCCATAACATAAAATTTGCTATTGAGCGTAATTATGCGAAATATAGCTATAACATACAAATCTGATTTTTATGTTTGCTATATGTGAAAGTTGCTCTATTATTAAACCTAAAAATAGAATAATTATTTAACAATAAATTTCATTCTAGTTATCATTTGTCCTTTTTATATTATATATTTTTTAATTTTGGTAAATATATTTTTAGGAAATATTTCCGATGACTCCTAATTGATTTCAATTAAAGGATCCAATAAAATTATATTTAAAAAATATTCATGTTTGCATATTTCCAAGTAAGTTTCTCAAAAAAAAAATCTCAAATCAAATTCACAACAATAAAATCCCCAAGTATTTCTTCAAGTAAGAAAATTCCTAAGTAAATCCCCAACAAAATTAATAGAATTCCAGGTAATGCCACACAAAAAATAATTATAGATAAATTTTTGAGTAGTTATTTGCAACTAAATTTATCTAGGAATTTTCTTGCTAAAAGATAAAAAAAATCTTTTTTTTCTTACTTGCGAATTTACCTATGAAAATGATACTTGCAAATTATTTGCCGCAAATAATTCCCCAGGTAATAATTTTGCGAAAAATGGCGCCAAATGTATACACCAATTTTTCTGGGAAACTATTTTTTGCAAGTGAAAAAGTCTATAATTTATGAATTTCATATTTTCGCATGAAAATTCATAGAAAATTTCTGCAGAAATAATCCTCAATTAAAATTTCGTAGGTAATTTATGGTTTTGTAATAGTGTATAAATATGAGAATACAAAATATAGAGAGAAACAACTTCAACCAATTCACTCGGAACACAAGGAGGTTCACAAATTCTCTCTGATAAGGCAAAACTCTTAAAACCCTAGGACTACATTGTGAGTGTTAATTAAGTTAGAAGGAACAAACGTATATTTATAGAGTCCTAAAACCTTTTCTACAAGAAAAGTGTAGAAAAGGACTAGTCAAAATATTAAAAAAATTTCTAAAAGAAAAATCTAATTATGCTAAGAAAGTCAGGGCAAATATAACCCAACAGAAAGCATAGTTGGAATGGTAAAGTGACTGAGGAGTTTGTTATAGACACCTACTGATGCGACTGGTGAAACAGAATCATATGACAGTGTCAACAACTTCAACAAGATCAAATAAAGTCAAGAATTGATGAACTGTCAAGTGTTATTGGACATTTAAAGAAGGGGGCAAGAGAAACATACTTCAAGTTTCTTTAGAACACTCAATTATCTGAAACAGTAAAAAAAAATTGCTTCACAAATAACAGGATGCTTTTACGCAGAAAAAGGAGGCCAGAAATTTTTTACCGGTCAAAAATGTTTCAATAATGTGACGTGTCTAAATTAAAAGAATCAAACTTTAGATTAAGTACTCCTATAATAATATGTTTCCTTTACTTCCTATAAAATATAATTTGGACTTCCATAAATAAAAACATTGCCAATTATAGTTGAATTTAAATTTAAATAACCCTTTCCATTAATTATAATACATTAAGGAAAAGGATTTGACAAGTAATTGACTTATTGTCCCAATTCTTATTCTAGTTTTTATAAATAGGGTAATGACATATGAGATCTCATAACACGGTGCAACATCTTTCTAACATTTTTCTCAACTGACAAATGGAGGATGTATTGTGGTCGAATGGTATTCCATCAGACATACTTGGATTAATATCATCACGTCTTGTTGCTGCAGAATATTTTATTTTTTGTGCCGTTTGTAAAAGATGGCGATACGCACCCTTGACACCCCCATCTCGTTATTCTCGACCAGAAAAATCACCTTGTTTAATCACCTTGCGTGGAGATACCGGAATTGTTGAATTCTTTCATCCCGTGTACAATGTCACGACGACTACGTCTATCCCAATCCCGAAATTAATGGATTCCCGAATTCGAAGTTCAAAAGGTAATTGGTTACTTATAAGTAATGGCAGTCACGGCATGTTTTTTTTTAATATTATTAGCAATGACATAATTGAACTTCCTGATCTACTAGAGGAGTATGAAAATACTTTCCCTTCTTGGACATTTTCGTGTCCTCCAGACTCGTCGTCTGCTTGTTTTGTTGTTGGTTTTGATTTCCTTGGTAATCCCCCAGACGTATACACAATCAAAGTTGGAGACACTAACTGGACGTATCATAACTTAGACGATCCAGCAGATAGATATAAATGTTTTCATTTATCGGGATGCAATAGTCCAATATTTTTCAAAAATAATGTTGTCTATGTATTGGGAGATAAAGGAAATTTGGGAATATTGACCCTCAATGAAAACTCAATTCCTAGTTGGAAATTTTATGGGAAATCCTTTCCACGTAGAAGACTAAACTCAATCCAATATGTTTACACGGCAGAAGATGTCGACAACGAAGGAATGTTAGTTGTATATCTATCTCACCATGAAGGGAAAGTAGAGGTTTGGAGGTACAAAATGAATGGAGAAGTGTTGGAGACGGAAAAAATCACAAGTTTAGGCAATAATAAAACACTTTTTGTGAGCTCAGAAGGATCGTGCTTGAAAACATGTATTGCACAGGGGCTAGGAAACAAGATATATTTTTCAATGTTTAATAACAACAATGGTGTTTTCTATTGTTTGGTCAATCGCAAATATTATTCTTTTGATTATTTGGGTATCAAAGGTTATTCAATTTCAAATATTTTCAACTTGGTTCGACCAACATCCTGCATTTGGATCGAATCAGAGAATGATTAATTGTATTGTTCCCTTTTTGTTTGTGTTTATTTTTTCCATCAGTTAGCAATTTTGTCTTAATAAAAGCGGAATTGTTTTGCCATTTTATGTGCAGTTTTTTATGAGTATACTTTTTGAATTTTCTAAGTTAAATCTACTTCAAACTAAAATTTAGTAAATTAAAATTACACGGTTGAAATTGTTCACTTTTGGCTTTAAACTTTATAATTATCATACGCTCACATGCATATATGTATATGTTAAATTGTAATAAGGAGACAACTAAATAGCGATAAAATTTAAGGAGACAACAAAATAGCGAGAAAGAGTATACATTAAAGGAAGAAAACTATAAGACATCCGATAATAAGAACAATCATTGTAACCTAAAAAAAGACCTATATTTTGAAATAATATGCCTGAAAAGAATGACCAACACTTGAATCAACTTTCAATCTTTTAAATACTCGTAATTGTTTCTAAAACTTAGTTTGCGTTGGTCATTTCTAATAATTGGACTGGATAGAGTAACGGAATTTAATCAAAATTTCTGCCCCTATCAAAGACAACATATACACTACCAACACAAAGAAAAGCAACTAGGGGAAAAAGCCCCTATTGTAAGAGACTAGTGGAAAGTGCGAGATCTGTATCATTAATTTTTGCCTCCTATCAAAGACAACATGTACCACTATCAAAACACGGGTGTATCACCTACTTCATTGGAAGAGTTCTAATCCTCAACAGGAGCAAGAATGGATTGATTAGGCCCCTTCTATTTCATTCTTTGTTCGCAGTGCATTGGACACACTTAACTTAACCGATCCTTATCTCTTCGACATGGTTATTTGAAGCACCCCCTAGTGTGGTTACAAATCAACATCTTCTTTTAGAAACACTATTCAAAGTGCCTTATTATTATTGTTCTTTAACGAATAAGAAGACTAATATATGATATGTTTTTTACCAATTGGCTAGCCTCTTGTTCTTATCAAATCTAAACAAGTACATAGTAGTCTAATGTATCAAGTGATTCCGTGTGGATACGTACTTGTTTGATCAAGCTATCGACCTTGTCTTAATTTGGACATTTACATATTTTTTTCAAATATATTTTTTTATATTGGCGGACGGTATGATTTTATGTGTTATTAGTATCATTTGTTGATTTTCAAATTTTTAATGTGCTTAACTAATACTCAAATTAATAAAAAAATTATCGATTTTGATTAAGTTCAGTTTTCGATTTAACCAAAAAAAAAAAAACTAGTGATAAAATAAATATATGATTATTTGAACAATTTGGTACGATAGGATAATAATGAACCAAACTTTACATAATGCTCGTTGTCACATTTAATAAGTTAAGATTTGTAATTAAAATGATAGGATAAAAAATCGTATAAGAGATGCATATTTAATAAGTTGTCACGTTTGTAATTAAAATGATAATGTTAATAAATAAATAAAAAGAGTAAATTGATATTATGTAAATTAAAATCTTAAATTAAATATTTTAGTATTTTTTCCTGTATTAAATTGTGCTAAATAAAAGTAATTGGTGTAAACATGAGAAAGTTTGAAGCTAATAAGAATTTTTTTTAAAAAAGAATATAAAAGAAAATCAAACAAACAAATTAATAGAATATCATATTAATATTCAATACATTCAAATGGTCACCGAAAGTAAAGAAAGCAAAGATGGTTTAGGGAATAGGTATATAGGTAAAACGTGGTTTGGTTGGAACAAGTTATATTAAAATAAGTTATATTAGGATTAACTATTTTGGATAACTTATCATTTTGAACGTATTTATTTTTTCTTTAATTACTTTTATACATATTCAATTACAAAACTTTCAACTTCTAGTTATTCATGTTTGATGAATAACTATTTGGGAAAATTATGCAAAAGGGTCACTTAGCCTTTGCTTCTACAAAAAAAAAAACTAAAAAACCAATAAAAAATATTATTATCAAAATTGATCAAATAATGTTCATTCTTCTTCCAATTTCATCATTAGTCCTCTGCTTTTTCCTTTTTTTAATGTTAATTTCGTCATTAATGATTGTTTATGTTTCTTTGTCGTCGTCATTCTGCTTCATTTTCTTTATTTATTTATTTTAAAAATCACGTACTCAAAACGTGAATTATTTTTAGCGAATTATATATCAAATAACTTGAAACATCAAGAGAATTTCATATTAAAATTTTGGCCACTAGTGATATTGTCCACTCTAGGCCTAGGCTTGCACGACTTTAAAATGCATCACTAGTTGGTAAGGTCTACTTACTTATATACTCAATATTTCTCATGTATTTTTATCGATGTGGGACTTCTTATCTTAAGTTGGGTGTCACATACACCTATCTATGAACTCATCGCCCTCACTGAGGTTTGCCCTACTGAATGAAATTTACCAAGACTAAGCATTGAGGTTTACTCCGCCTTACCAAAAATTGCTTAAACTCAATTAAACTATGTCCCACATCGACAAAGCTTACACAGAAGTGGCTTTGATACCATTGGTAACGGCGCAACCTACTAGTGATATTGTCTGCTTTGACCTAGAGTCACACAACTTTAAAATATATCACTAGTTGGTAAGGTATGCCTACTTATATATCCAATATATTTCCTGTATTTTGTCGATGCAGGATTGCTTATCTTAAGTTGGGGTGTCACAGTTAGTGTATAGCTCATTGTATTGGTAAGTTGTATTGTATAGTGAATGTATACTTTCTATTACCTTTGACAAACTATATTGTACAATCAACCAGCGTATATTCTTTTAACTTTTAGCTATTTTATGTAAATAAAAATAGGATTACATTTATTGTAAACTAATAATTTATTGTACATATTTGAAACTAGCCTCTTTTTTTCAGTAAATAACTCTTAGAGTCTTTTTTAGTCAACATTAGTGTTTATATGTAATATTTTGTAAAACTTTTATAATAGGATAAGTTACCGAAATTTTAGAAGCTAATTATTTATATACACGTTAGTTTGAAATATTACAAGTTGTACCAAATTTAAGTGTGTTTGGATATGTTTAAATACATGTATCCCAGATACATAGGATCACAATTAGGTGTAATTTGTTCTAGATACATTATATCCAAATAGATTCACGTGTATCTGAGATACATGAACAAATCCCGCTCGCCTCCCTTCCATTCTGCTCATGTATATCATATATCACTCACGTATATGATATCCTAATTGTATATAATATGTATCTAATATACATAGAAAAATCTTGTTCACCTCCCTCCAACCTTACTCGCACCTAGATACATGTGAAGCACTCGACGTCACAAATAGCAATAAGAGGGGGCAGGGTTAAGGATCACTCACGTCACGGGCAGCAGATCCGACGAGCTGAACTTCCACTGAAAAGAGAGGCTAGAACTCAACCTCAGATTCGAAGCCTGATGGTAGAGATTCCCTTGATCTTCTTCTTGGGGGTACGGCTCCAAGGACTGTCCATCCCCTGTCTATTCATCGGGCTTTGGCATGCTCTCTCTCTGGGGCCGAAATACCTGGACCCGATATATATATATATATTAAGTGTGTATTTAGTGTAACTCGCATATCTGACTTGAAATCTATTATGAAATTATTAAATAGTGAGATAAAAATATAATTATTTCTAACTATCGAGAGAACTGATAAATATAATAGAAATATTTGTGTAATTAAGTAATTTATCCTTCAGAATACCTATTTGTTGGACTTGATACCAAGTCAATTGGGTATGGGAATATTATGGACTACCAATCTAAATAATTAGTTTATAATAAATTTAGTCATGTTTTTATTTATATATAAAATAGTCAAAAGTCATAGAAAATATATATACTGACACTAAAATATTGAATATAACTTATATATACATCAGCTATACACTCACTATAAATTATGATACTAAAAACATTGAATGTAGCTTAATTATATATAAAGTATACACTGATTAAATACAAAGTATCACTAACTATTCAATTTCCACCAAATCAAAATATCCTCTAAGAGGTCTCAAAATTTAGATATGAAATTCTCTCGATGTTTTGAGTTTTTTGATATATAATTTGTTTAAAACGATTCACGTTTACGATACCAATTTTTTTTTAAAAAAAAAAAATAAGTAACAAAGAAAATGGAGCAAGAGGAAGAAGAAAAGAAAAGAAGGGACCAAGAAGACTAAGAAAAAGGGAGCAAGAAGAAGAAGAAGGGGGGCATCATTTTGATAACAGTGATACAACAAAAGATCCCAACATGTTGATGGTAAACAATGTGGCCGAAATGCCATGTTTTGTAATTAAAAAATGTCAAATGGCTACTTTTTTTTTTTTATGTAATAAGTGACTTATTTCTTTTTTTAAAAAAAAAAAGGGACAAGCAACAAAGAAAAGTTAAAAATTATAAAATATATATACTAACTATAGATTATGATATACTCAAAAAAGATGATTATAAGTTTATAACTTATCTATATATGAGTTATACACTGATTATCTATTAACATACACTAAAAAGGTTGACTATAGCTGGACTAGACATAGAATATATACTAATTATAGATGAAATATACACTGACTATTTATCTCCGCCATCTTAAAACATTATCTAAAAAATGTTAAATTTTAGATATATAATGCATCATTGTACATTTTCTACATTTACATATAACATAAAAATAAAATATACAGTGTCTTCAAAACCCTACTTATGTAGCATCTATTTTGTATATATTAGTACAGTGATGATGTTTTGTACATATGTGAATAAAGTTTGAAATTTTTAGGGTTTCTTTGTCAGTATTTTGTCGGCTTTATTTGAATTTTTTTTACAGAAAATCTTATGGATATTATTATAGTAACTCGCTTTTACTATGGGGCAAATTTGTGGAAGACACATTTGGTGAATGTCTCACTTATATAGGGAAAAGTGAAGTGGAGTATGTAGGTATCGATAAAGACCAATTTTCTTTAATGGAATTGTTTTTTTATTTTAGAGATCTAGGTATGTTAATGTGGGCGAGTTTCATTTTAAAGACCCTACAACCAATAACTTTGTTTTAGTGGGCTTCATCATGTAATGTGTATTATAAATGTTGTAATTGAATGGAAGATGTTATCTTATTCCAATAGGTAAACAGTGAATAAATACAATACATAAGGTGCAAACCAAGGAAAGAAATATAGAGTGATTCCTATAGATCTGTAGTGATCCCTATAAAAATTTGTTGTCTATATATAACTATGTATATTACTAAGATTAAGTCTATATTCATTCTATAACACTTCCCATCAAGCTGGAACATATATGTTTATCATGCCCAACTTGTTACAAAGATAATCAACTCGAGTTTCATTCATGCCTTTGTGAGCAAGTCAGCTACTTGCATCTTCACGTAGCCGGTGGAAATCAAGTTTCCTGTATCTTCTCATGAATAAAATGCTAGTCAACCTCAATATATTTAGTTCTTTCATGATACATCAGATTTGAGGCAATATGCGGGGCAACTTGATTATCACCCAAAGTTTTGCTGGTGTATGATATTGTTTAGCATTATCACTCCTTAGAATACGCACTAAAGCATTGAACTGAGTTTTGACTTCAACACAAAAAGCACAAAAGTGGGTAAACACTTCAGAACGACTCTTCATAAAATAAATCCAAGTCATTCGAGAGAAATCATCCACAAATGTAACAAAATTCTTGTGTCCGTTTTCGAAAACAACAGGACATGGTCCCTAAACATCTGTATGAACTAACTCAAAAATTGACTCCACCTGCATATTAGCCCTTGGATTTATTGAGCTACGATGTTGTTTGAATATTGACTCGACTCACAATTTAGTGAAGGAATATACTGAAACTGAGGATAGAGCTTCTTCAACATAGGCAAACAAGGATGTCCTAATTGACAATGTGCCTTCAACATAGGCAAAGAAGGATGTCCTAATTGACAATGTGCCTCAAATGGAGACACGATACAAAGAGTAGGCAGCAAATCGAGTTAGCATGCTTGAAATGGTGGATGTCATGTGCTTTAGTATGGAGTTAGCATTGCTTGAAATGCATTAACTGATGCAAAAGTGTGCTTGAAATGCATTTGCCACAGTAAAAACAATGCATTCTCTCTCTTTATGTTCAAGTTTTCTCTATTGCTCTTCCTTTAGTTCATTAATATAGTTGGCTAAGTTAAGTTATTTTATAACACAGATACACTTTTAACAAATTTAACTACACGACATTATTATTGTCATTTGAAGTTTACAATTAGTTATTTGAACTTTTGTTCCAAATGGGAACAGGTTTACTAGTTATGGATATAGGCATATAGCACAAAACAACAAAAATAGACTTTTTATCTCCCAAGATTTATCACTAATTATATCAAATAATTACAAGAAGTGGATGTAGAGGATACATCATAACCAGAGTGGTATAGAGATTTACTAGAACAATTCAAATTCTAAATTCTCTTTGGAACTATACTCTAAAAACATTTTGTTCTTCTCCTGATAAGCTAGTTTTGTAAATCCAATGTCACAAAGATCAGGTACTTCTGGTGGAATGGCACACCTTATCAGTGCCCAGTTCATACCATCGAAGAAGGGGTGTCGTTTAATCTCAGCAGCTCCTGTTTCTGTTCCTAATCGATTCTCAGGCTCCTTCACGAGAAGTCCTCTGATTAGATCCCTTGCCTGAAGACTAACAAGGGGGCTATCGGGAAATCTGAGGTTCTGCATGACTACATTGGCCAAAGTTTCTTCATTTCCAGCACCTTTAAATGGTGTCTTCCCATATAGAAGCTCGTAAAGAAAAACACCTAAAGTCCACCAATCAACAGCACTCCCGTGACCCTCACCTTTAATGATCTCGGGAGCCAAATATTCATGTGTACCAACAAATGAGTTGGATCGCGCTTCTGTTGGCTCTACCACAAGCTGAGGCAATGATCTGTTAAAGGCTGCAGCTTCTGCTTTCAGCTTTCTTGCTCGTGCTGTGGCAGGTAAAATTCTGGGCCTAAAGCAAGAAACTTGACATGACGGTCCAGAACAAAATGGATCAATACAATTAGAGCCCGCGCATGGACCAGAAATCCTGGGAGCTTCAACCCCCAGTGAAGATGATTTCAGAAGAGTGGGATTAACTGAACATCTGAGTGAGAGGTCGAAATCTGTAAGCATGATGTGACCATCTTCCCGGACCAGTATGTTTTCGGGTTTCAGATCCCGATATACAACTCCAAGCATATGCAAATACTCCAGAGCAAGGAGGACTTCAGCCACATAAAACCTGCAATTATCGTGAGTTAGCATCATGACGAAGACAACTTTTATTACTGTAGTCCAAAGTTCTCTTTTTCTTTTATTTTTTTATAAACCGTGGTGTCGGGGCCAGCTTTCATGCCCCTCGACTAATCCCATGGATGCCTACCACCTCCCACCAGAGACCTAATGGTTCTCAACCCACACCATTGGCTACTGGGCCCATGTCAAATTAATATAGCCTCACTACAAAGTTATTTGATCTATAACTTATGCAAAATTTAGATTTTATATTTTGGCACAGCAACACTAGATTAATCAATTAACTGTGTTCCCACAACAGATAAACTAATTATCCACATATAAGACCAACCACAAAACATTTTCCAATCAAATGAACTCTCAATCTTCAGTTCGACATTTTTTATCTTTTTTCTTATTTTGGAGGTAATGCAGACTTCAATTTCTACCTTATCCCTTTCTCCTTTTTTGGTATAGGGTGGTCAGATGAGTTGAGTTGAGTTAGGAGGAACAGAGGAAGACATATATAACCAAAGAAACGAGCCAGCAAATTAAAGAATTTGCCTTGTCAATAAGCCTCAAAGACACTGTAAGGCTAAAACTAATGAAGTTCTCTTTTTTAAGGTAAATAATTATATTCCAGTTGGAGAAATCCCCATATAGAAGTAGTATATCGAAAAGTAGAGAAACCTAGACCAAAAGATGATTATCAACAAAATGTCATCCAAACATCTGTGCAACCAAGAAGCTGACATGAGGCTACTCCTCAAATGTAGAAAATCATTAGTGACCTTTCAAAAGCTCTCCTATTCCGGTCCCTCCATAAAATAATACTTAAATGAAAGCTAGCGGGGGTACATCCCATGCCCTGGGTCTTTCTTCTCTTCTGAAGCACTCGGCAATTAGCATGACCCACTGTATTCTAAAGCAATTCAAAACCTCCCACCACATCAAGCTACTTGACAACATAATAATAGGCGGCGCATACTAGACCACTTAAGCTTATGGTGGTGGATATACTAGATTTAACGTCTTAAGTTAACAAACTTATTAACAAGTCTGTGTCAGCCACGACAAAGGTGGCATTCTTCTCTTCGTCATTCCTTTTTTTGGAGTGGGTGGGGGGATGGGTTACTAAAATTTAATGAGTTTAACATTAGATCAATCAAGTGGTGTTGAGTTAGATTAGTTCTTTGTAAATAGAAATAGAAAAAATCATCAATGTAAAATCAAAACCCATTTATTCCAGTAACAATTTCAGACTAATTTAAACACTCTACCACCCCCGAGCACAAATTAAAAGAGAATAAAGATGCATTATGTTTATGCTGAAATGCAGATTTTTCCTACCAAAGCTTCATCGTTGTAGTTTTGAGTATAATTTATTAAATTGGAGCATATCATACCGTGCTGCTGGTTCAGGAAAGTTTCTGCAAGGCTGCTTCTGCCTGAGGACATGCAAATCACCACCTGGACAAAACTCCATAACTAAGCATGATAAGTTGTCCGATGTAAACTGCGCATAGAGCGTAGGTAGAAAAGGGTGATCTAGCATTCTCAAAATCTCTCTTTCAGTTTGGGCCCTTGGCAACTTTTTCCTTCTTGCCAAAAATTCATTGTCCATAACTTTTATTGCAAAGAAGCAATCAGTTTCCAGCAGCTCAGCAAGGTACACTGTGCCAATGTCTCCACAACCAAGCTTCTTTAATAAATTGAAATGACTTAACCCCAAGAATCCATGATGTTTCCTCACCTGATTGATAGCCTCCCACTTGCCGTCTTTAGACATGTGTGGCCTATTTCCAGTACTAGACCCACTTAGATTGCTCTCGTCACTGATGGTTGTGCTACAACTGTAATCACCAATACTACTCTTTGAGCTCTGTGAAAAGTCCCCTGGCTCTCTGGATTTTGATGCCTTGTTGAATTTCAAGACAGGGATAACCCTGTCATTGTGGCCGTTTTTGGCGAAGCCTGGTTTAGTAGCATGACAGTTATTGCTATTTTCACTTGCTTCAGCGGCTGTACATCCAGAACCTTGAATTGTAGGTCCCTTACCAGACTCATTTCCTACATTCTTGAGAGCACACTGACATTGCTGACAGATAAGCTGCTTAGGTGATTCCATCGGACCATTTACTTCATAGGTCAAATTAAAAGTTCCGGATGTTGCTGTTGCTTCCGGTTTTGCTTTCTTCTTGACAAGGGTCTTGTGCTTGACTGCTGGATTTGCAGTATGAGTAGTGCTTTTGTTTGATTTGCTCTCCTTGTTGCTTCTCTTGGCAGTAGATGAAGAGACATTCAGCAATATAGACTTTCGTCTCAGCTTAGGAGCTTTCTTGTTGGCTATTCTAAATGATGCAACCACACTTCTATTGGAATTATACTGCAAATTTATTGGTCCAGACCCCAAAACATCATTACCAGAGGTAAATGATGATGAGGATGCAACTGAAGTTTGGACTTCTTCCTCAATTGACACAGTTTGTAGTGATTTAATCTCATGAAGATTCGACACAGATGCATTCTCCTTTTTCAGGTGAGGGGAATTAACACTCTGATTACTTGGTGCTTCAACCGATCTAGGAGAAGACAGGACACTCTGGTCTGGTAACTTCATCTTGGGTTCTTCGGGGTATCGTGGAATCTTTTGTAAAGTGCTTGATGTGCTTACTGCTGGCATTATCCTCTCTTTTCGCCGCACAGTTGACTCAGCAGACACAATGACTGGTTTATCAACAAGTCTGGGCGAAACTGAAGTGTTTTGGTTTGGTAACCTCACCTTTGTTTGTGTAAGCTGTTGAGAAACCTTTTTACCACAGTTCGAGACATTCTCTTCCTGAAATATTCTCTCATTTTGCTTGGCAACAGATTCCGCACTCTTAATAGTCTGTTTACTAACACATTTAGGAGAACAAAGGGTACTTTGACCTGGTGGTAAGTGTAGCTTTGGATCTCCAATGTACTGAGGCGGCCTTTGAGAAGAGTTAGACGTGCTTTCTGCGGGCACTATTCTGTTATTTTGGCGCATTGAAATGGATGGCTTAATGACAAGTCGTGGAGAAGAATGGGGACTATGGTTTGCTGATTTAACATACAGTTCTTGGCGGTAATGGGTCACTTTGTCGAGTGTTCCTGACGTGCTTTCATCTTGTACTACTCTTTCTGTGTGAATGAAAGATTCGCTTGGATCTGCAAACCTGTAAGAGCTTGTAATCCTTCCAGCTTCTGTAATGCTTGGAGAACCCGGTGACTTGGATAACCGCTTCATTGCCGCCATTTCTGCCGCCTGTGAAATGCATAAACCCCGTAAGGCCTGCTTAAGAGAGACCGGCTCTGAAAACCCAATTCCTGGAGAATGAGATCCACCGCCCCTCATCGGCCTTTTTGAGGCATCTCTTCTCACATGATCTGACAAATCAAGACTTTTTGATGACCTTAGATCGATGGATGCAAAAAGATGATTAATATCATTTTCTAAGAATTTATTAGGTCCTTTTCTAACCAAAGGAGGCTTCTGTTTTCTGCCTGATTCTCGTACTTGTTCTGACCTTTCAGAACGTGGGAACATCACCAGCTCATCTTTCGCCTCAATAATTTCACAACTACCAGAATATGAACCCATCACTTTGAACTGGTCGGACAAATCACCAGACACTCAGCAATCAGAAGGTAAAATGATTAATTTTGGAGGTCTAAATACAACCATCATTCAATCGACAACCACCATTACAACGACACATGAGCTTCATAGGTCACATATAATCCAAATTTCTAATTTCAACCCAATCATGTTGCTATCTACCATTCAACCTGTAATGACAATTAAATGCTATTATAAAATAAGTAAAGTACCAACTACTGTGTATTTCTTAAAAGATCAAAATCATTCTCACATAAAATGCTTAGAATAAATACACATAAGAGGTATAAAAAAAAACATGAGGATAAGAAGATGGATGACTATCAAGCATTTCATTTAGAGAACAGAATTATAGAAACTAAGATATAACTACTCAGGAATAACTCTAAAGAACCCAAGTTGCTAAGATCTCAGTAACTATTGGCCAAAATTTTGAGACCAAAGATTCCACATTGATCCATTTACGGTGCTGTGAAATCTTTTTCACAATACCGGATCTTCTTTCATTGTCACATTCCTCACAGAATCAGTTAACGCAGGAACAGGAACGACGAATCTCTTTATGATAAACAGATCTAGAGAAATGTACTGCCGTTAAATAGTTGCAGAGTATTATATTTCTCAAAGAACTCTTAGGCAGTGTTAACACCCCATTGTTTAATCAAGTGTTAAAAGTGGTCCTTAGAAGTCTAACTCAGCTATAAATATACATTCAGTTCAATGGCATAGATCCATTTCAATTGAAATACAGCAAAATGAGCAGAACAAGAACAAGATTACAACTTTCAAGAAAAAACAGTTCAATATGGGATTCAGTTTTCAACTTAAACCATTTCTGCAAAGAGAAAATGGAAACAAAAACAACTTGAAACCCAAAAATGCAAACTACCCACCTAGCTGACCCCCATCCTGGAAGAAAAAGAAAGAAAATGCAAGGAAAATGAAGAGAACAACAAGAAAAACAAATTAGCCAAATGAAAGTCCAAAAGAACTAAAGGCAAAAACTTTTTGCAAGTATACATTACTTGCCCATAAGGAGAACACAAAAAGGGTAAAACTTGCCAGTATCAGTACAAATCCAAAAGCACATAAAGTCACACAACAAGAAAATAATGCAAGAAAAAAAGGTAGTAGCTTAGAAATCAATGCAATTTAGAAGGTTAACTCCAGAGACTAACTAAAATTAAGCAAAAGGGTGTCCAAAACTACAAACAAATAGTTCAAAGCTCAATAAAACTAGCAAATCAAGAAAATATGTAGCTTAGAAATCAATGCAAAGAAGGTTAAACTCAAAAAAGCCCACTAAGATTAAGCAAAAGGGTGTCCAGAACTACTAACACAAAGTTCAAAGCTTAACAAGACTAGCAAATCAAGAATTATGTACAGATTAGAAAAAATCAATGTAAATTTAGAAGGTTAACTCAAGAGACCCACTAAGATTAAGCAAAAGTATGTCCAAAACTACTAACAAGAAGCTTAAAGCTCAACAAAACTAGCAAATCAAGAAAATGTGTAGCTTAGAAATCAAAGCAAAGAAGGTTAAACTCAAAAGACCCACTAAAATTAACCAAAAGGGTGTCCAAAACTACAAACAAAAAGTTCAAAACTCAACAAAACTAGCAAATAAAAAAAACATGTATAGCTTAAAAATCAATGCAAGTTAGAAACTTCACTCAAGAATACCACTAATTAAGCAAAAGGGTGTCTAAAACTACTAACAACAAGCTGAAAGCTCAACAAAACTTTAGCAAATCAAGAAAAATATGAAAGATAAAAAATAAGACATTACCTGCCAAAAAAGCAATTGATACAATGAAAGATCTAAAGCTCAAAACTTTCATAAATTAAGAAAAAATGGTTTCAGAATTCAGATTCTCAAAAGAGTGAAAGGAGAAAGAAAAATGGTGTATATTATTTCGGTGGACAAAGATGTGAAGAAGGAAGAGAGAAAGGAACACACAATTTTATTTTACTTTGTTTTTTTTTTCTCTTTTTTCTAATTTCATTTTCATACACTGAAAAATTTTCTTTTCTTTCTGTGTTTTTATTTTTTCCAACATTATGTGGTCCTATTAAAAAAAAATGGGGTCTACTCCCTGGAGGTAGATAGTGGGTCCCATGTATCTTTAGGATCCGAAAATTTTATTTTTAAAAAATATATATTTTATTTTACAAATTTTATTCATATATTTTATTATATTTCATTTATTTTTGGAACTAATTGCCTATTGAATATAGAATAACTGATCAACGGCACAAATTTGACATAAATAATAGAGTGGTTAATGATTAAATTATAATTTAAATTTTGTGATATTTGATTATGTATATTACTTTTTTGAGCTTTTTTACTTGTGAATTTCACAATTTTATTTTGATTATGTATTATATTAAGTGTATATAGTTATTTCATATTCAATTTATGTAGTAGTCAAAAAAAATAGCCTTAAATCAAGATATTCAAAAACATAATAAAATAATTTTGATTTGATATCAATCTAAAATTGAATGAGAAGGCAAATTAATTATAAAAAAAGAAATTATGATTGATTAAAATATTACTAATGACGATGTTGACATAAATAAAAAAGGTGAGAATTCAATTTTACGCATTTATAAGCATGGGAATTAAGGGGTCGTTTGGTAGAGTGTATAAGAATAATGCAAAATAAGATGCATTAGTAATGCTTGCATTAGTAGTGTTTGCATTAGTAATGCCTGCATTAGTTATGCAAGCATTATTTCTTATACATTGTTTGGTTTGATGTACTAAAAATAACAAAACTTGCATAATTTCTATTAAAAACATACATGTTTACAAAAATATCCTTCACACTTTATTATTTGTACACATCGTTTGCAACAAAGTTATTTGTTAAACATCAGAAACTATTCCTTTGCTAAAACATCATTAACTCTTCATTCTTTTTTTTCAAAAATAATATTAACTAATTATACTATTGCGTTAAAATATTTTTATGAAAAATTGGCAAACAATTTCTTTTGTCTACATTGAAAACAAAGCATTTAGGTTGTCATCAAATACTAATAACATACAGGAAAGTGATGCAATCAACTCAAGAAAAAGAGAGTAATTTACTTTTTTCACATCTAATTATTACTTGACTATTAAGATAAATCAACTAAAATCAGATTCTTTTAAAACAAAAAAAATTCTACCTTAATTTTTTATTCATATTTTAAGGATGAATTTATGTACTACTAATTAAGAAAATAACGGAGGTGAAAAAAGAATAAGTTTTGTTTTTTTGAGTTAATAAGTTGGGGTGAGGCAGTGGGTTGCTTAAAATTTTTCTAGCGTCACAAAAATAAATTTTTTAATTAAATTATATTAATTTTTTTAAAAAAAAATAAATAGTTAAGAGGCCATAAAATCTATGAAGACACCAACAAATTAAAAGATAATGAAAAGCAAATCAAAATTTATGACAAAAAAAATGAAAAGACTTTAAGGGTGGTTTTGTAATTATTAAATCTAATGCAAGTGTTAAAATGCTATGTATTACTAATACCTAGAATTCCTTGGTATTAGTAATACACAACTTAATACACAATAGAGTGTATAACTAATGCTTGCATTAGTTATTCATGGTATGAAAAAGTATACCAAACAAAGTATTGCTAATATACACATCTAATGCATGCATTATATTTTTAATACACTCTACCAAACGACCCCTAAGAGTACATATTTCAAGTAATTAATAGCTAAATATATGTAATCACATATCACAATTTAATTTTATCGATTAATCAAGAAATAAAAATATTATTAGCATTTTGTTAAATGTACCAATCAGGCAATTAATTTTATATTATATTTTTTACCTAAAAGATCAGTGTATAATAAATTATTCGATTAGAGTAAAATTAAAATGTTTGTTAGAAATCTTATTTGGTACTCACAACGTGCTTGATCTCTAACATTTTGCTTTCAAAATAATAAATAAATATTTACTTTCTTAGGATGCTTTATTCCTTCAAATTTTAAATACATGTTTTTCATTTTATATGTTTTTTTCTGATCCAATTTTATTATTAATAATAATAGAGAACCCCACACCCACGGTACACCCACTCCCCTCTCCACACCCCTTTTAATAATATTATATATGTTTTTACTTATATTTTTTAAAAAAATCATTTTTATTAAAAAAAATAATTGTAGTATTTTTCCTTAATAAGATATTAATAGACATACATATATCTATATAACTTATTTTATAACATAAATTTAAAAAAAAATTAATGTTCAATCAGATTCATTCATGTCTAATAAACTTCAAACAAAAAAAAATGTGTATTAGAATTAAATATATAAGCAATTAAAAAATAAAAAATAATAATTTTAATATCTTATTATCGTCACATAAATTGAAATAAAAAATAATATTTTTCTTAACCAAACATGACCTTTGATTGTTAGACACGACTTTAGTAACATTCTTTTTTCACAAGCAACAATTATTTAATCTTTTGTTCAAAGAATTATTCATCCACTTTTATGGGAAATTGGATACTTCTTTATGTAACTGCAAATATTATAAATAAATATATTTTTCAATAAATTAGTTATTTACTCAAGAGGCCTAACAACAACAGCCAATTAATGGTCTTTTTCAAACACTATTAATAGATTGGAGAAAGATTTTTTAAAATTTTAAAAAACAGCTCAATTATATATAGGTAGGTGAAGTTATTAAGAAGCTCAATTATGAATCATTATGAGATTTTAATTACATTTAGACTTTGGTGGTCTTATTTGTATATTTATAGATGTTAGTATAATTTCCATCTTATTGATATCTTATTTAAATAATATTGTCGATGTGATTTATTTCGATTTTTTAAGTTAGAAGTTTGAGAGTTAAGATTTTTAAAAATATGACCCTCTATTGAATTTACAGATTATTATAACTACATATGTTTGGTGGATTACTCATATATTGAATCTTAGCTAAAATTATTGATTCTTCAAAACTTGTATAATAAATTACATATTTGCCCTTAAACAAAGTACATATAGTAGAAAATTTAGTACAATACTAAACATACAAGATGGAAAATGTTACCATATGATATTAGCACTACCAAGTACTAATCTAAGTTGAGATAAATACTTGCTTAAATATTATATGGCATGAATGATATTAATGGTTGAAAGCTTATGTGACAAACTAATTAGTTATACCATATACATTAGTCCAGGGGCGGAGTCAGGATTTTCGATAAGAGGGTTCAACATCTGAAAAAATGGACATACGAAATAGCCGAAGGGGGTTCGACATCTACTATATATACCTAAAAAATTATTTTAAACATATAAAAATAATATAATTTTCCGTCGAAGGGGGTTCGGATGAACCCCCTAAACACACTGTGGCTCCGCCACTGCATTAGTCGGGATTGTGATGGATCAGATGAATTTCTTCGTCTTTAATTAGAAATATCGAGTAGTTAGATTTTTGGATACGAAAAAAGATTAAACGAAAATTATTAGTCTTTTATTATATATGACATAAATCTAAATTAATCATGATTCAATGAAGGTGATAACATTGGGCAGGAATCTAAAAATGTCAAATTAGTTAGCCAGACTTTTTTTATACCATTTGTCTTTAATGGTAATATTTCGCTATAACAACTAAGTTTTATTTAGAATTGATTTCTCATACTATGTTATTTTATATGTGCTTTGTAACAATTTTTAGTTATAGTAGATCAAACAACTATAAAAAAAATTAAGATAAATAATATTGTTATAAATAGATATGATTGTAACATCTATGTAATTTGATGATAGATGTAACTCATTCATCCTTAATCATAAATTTTATTTAATTCTGAAAACAAAAATATTTTTTATTGTAAACGATTTTTTTTAATAAATTTTACTTGTGATAAATCTAAATTAACCTTAGTAAATTTCAAATACCAATTAATTTATGAAACAAACTACTTAGCACTACTAGCTCACCAAAAAAAGAAGAAAAAGTATTTATTTTTTTACTTAAAAGAGAACAAAAGTAGAGTGTTAATCAATTATCAATTACTCCATGCACCAAGAAGCTTCATGATTATGGAGGCTTTTTATGAATGATATCAATTATACTATATGATTTGATTTCTTTTAAAAAAAGATTTAATTCTTCTAAAGTTGGTGGTTAGAATAATTATATCTTCCTTTTCTAATTCATTTGTTTCTCCCTTTATTCCTAGCATATCTTATCACAACAACAAGCACAACCTAACTCAATGTACTTCATATTCTAGACACTCATATTTTTACAATAATCATTTAGAGCTTTTGATTCTAAAATGTGTTGAATTAGTATAATATATATTTTCTTAGAAATACTCATTAATTGTACTTGCCACTATGATTTTTAAATTAAAATTTAGAAGTCTTATCAGATTAATTTAGATTTGTATAATTTAAATTTATTTATCGAAATATTTTCTATCAAAAATTTCTATATTTTCATGTTTAAACCTGAAATATGCACTTAAAAATATAGAAATCTCATCCATCCGTGATCCATGTTGAGATATAGAGATGGAAATAATAAAGAAAAAATTACATGAATTGGTATATTTTAATAAATAATTATTGATTTTAGCAATATTTTTTATTTATTAACATTTATAGCAATACAATATTAAATCTGCAATATGTATTAAAAGTGAATTATGTATGCAATATATATGAATAATACTTGTTTATTAAAATATATTATGTTTGTTTGATAAAAATTTGACACATTGTATTATAAATGTATTACAATGTGTGATAAATGAATCATCTATTATTAAAATTTGTATTATATGTGAATAAAAAATTATTATATGTAATATGAATTAAACTTGTATTATAGATGAATTAAAAGTGATCAAGTGAAAAAAAAATATTATTGTTATAAATGGTAAATATTTTTTTTATTATAGTATATTTATGTAAGTTTCCCAATAATAAATGCATGTGATATTATTGACTTTGTTATAATAATAATAATAATAATAATAATAATAATAATTTGACACTATTACTAATCACACTATATTTTATATGTAAATAATTTAGTGCCTTATAATTATCTTTATATATATATATATATATATATATATATATATATATATATATATATATATATATTTATGTGATACTAATTTAATATTACACTCTGTAGATTTTATAATTTTGACATATTTTTTATTTTTAGTGTTTCATCTCGATGTTTGACATAAGTTAAATATAAATGATGAAGTACAGATTCGTATAGTTATTATGTTTTCTTGTTTGATTTTGGTAATTTTATTTAAATTTAATTAATTTAATTTCGTACAACATTAACTCATTGAGAAACGTCTCCGCCACTCCCTATTGATTTTTTATTTCTTTTAGGATTCTAAAATTAGATGTAACTTTTCTTTTTACCCCATAAGTATAAATATATATTTATTTATTTTAACTATATATTTCATTCAACCTTTGACTTGGAGAATTCTATGTCCAAACCTACCAAAGTCAGCTCATTGAATTGCCTCAGTCAAAATGCCATTAATTAAAAAGGACAATATTCAGAAAAATAAGTTTGGAATTTGTTGTTACATTTGAATACATATTTATTATGCTTCATCTTCAAAATTTGTTATTACATTTGAAATAATTTTTTTAAATTGTACAATTATTTCATTATTTTTCTTTGAATTGTATAGATAGATATGTTGAGCACAATAATCTATTTTAGAAACTTGTAGCTATTTCAAATTAACTATCCACCAAAATAAATTTACATTTAATTTTCCCCCCTCTTTCTTATACTTTCCCAGTCTCTTGATTAAGGAGCTATTACGAATATATATTTTATTTAAAAATTTAAATAATTTTTTAAGTAGAAGCAAAATAACGATAGGAGGAGAATATTAAGCATCGACTAATTCAATGTCAATCTCTATAATTAGATTTCGACCTATACAATATGATCTTTCCAGTAATTTATACGGAAGATATAGTTGAAATCGTACATTTATCTATTTAGTCATACATTTCTTTATATGTTGATCTGATTTTTTCATAAACCAATCACATAATTACTTTTTTATAATGAGTGACGTTGAAATTCAAACCCAAAATCTTTATATACCATATTATAGTATACACATAATTATCTCATAAAGAAAACTTACATAGTTAGAATTTACACTTCTTTTTCTTTAATTTGATTAAAACAACATAAATTTTATTAATCTAAATTTCAAAACAAATATGATAAAAAATGTTTGTTTTTTAAAAAAAAAAAGAAGAAGGAAACAATGTCAGAATTAGCAGCTTATGAGATGAGGTGTCTGTCAGACTTTAGGTACAAATTATTTTTGGATGATTCTGCCTATTTTTGGACTTTTACGTTTGAGAGAGTCACCTTTTGGTGTGTATATCCCCAAAGGTTTAAAGCTAAATAAGAATAATTCAAACCTAGAAGTACTTTTTTTTTTCAAACATGATGTTCATCGAGTAAGTTTACGCGTATTTTAATTAATTTTATCAGATAATTGTTATATCACAAATAAACTAGAGACATTTTTTCATCTCAATTCATTTGTTGTTTTAATTTATTAGTAATATAAAAAGGAATTAAAACTATTTTTTGAGTTTTCAAAGAATTGAAGATAAAATGATAAAAATGATCTTTTATATTTGAGATAGGTTCAAAGTGGACCTTAAATAAAGTAACAATTTTTATATTTTATGTTGGTTAAAAATTAAACACTTACGTTTTTTTTCGTCAAATATTTAATAATTTTTAATAAATAATTATGCTAAAACTATGAAAAATGTGTATTTTATTTTTTGGTGATACTTCTCAAACAAATATTTCTTTAGCAAAATTTGAAAAATTAAATTAAACAAACATCAAATGGTGGGGGTCATAATGAGTGTTGAATACTTTCTTTGCTCGAAGTAGTTTGCTTTCGAAAGGTACATTATGAAAGTCGATCCATAATAGTAAAAATAAAGTTATTCTACGTTGTAAAATATTTTTGACAATAAACATTAGTTATATTAAGGATATTTTGAAAATTTAATCAAACAAATTATTAATTTATACTATTTAAAAATAAAAATAAAAAGGTTTTTGGTGCTATTCAATATAAATCATTTTAGGACCACTCAAAGAGTTATTGACCAAAAGAAAATATACAATTAATCATAAAAAGAGGTTCAAGAAAAGCAACTCTATACATGCTAGAAAACTAAAATATCCCTATAACAAAAATATATTTTAGCGGCATTAAATATTGATATTAATAAAGAGTACTAGAGTCTTTACCGACATTAGTTAAGTGTCATTAGAATCAATGTCGCTAAAAACTTTAGGGACATATACAAAAAATGTCGATTGCCACTAAAAATATATATTTAGCGACATTAATAATCGCTAATGATATTTTTGTTGTAGTGTATAGTAGATAAATATTGTGTATATCATTCTTATAATATTATGGAACATGTGCCATGGAGGGGAGCCTACCAAATGGCTAATATGATTAAAAAAAAAAAAAAAAAAAAAAAGAGCAAAAGTAGACTAAGGTATGAATGCATTAACCATCATACACTTTAATCAGTTCATAAATAATATTTTATGCATTCACTTTTACTTTTAAAAAAAACATTAACTATAATATTTATTCATAATCAAAGTCTCAAATCTTAAAAATATAAGAACTTCTTGTTTTAAAGTGACATTTACTCTCTCTTGATTCTACGCGGTATGAAGCTAAATTAATCAGATCAATAACTACTAAATATCAAATACTTAAAAGGGAAGCATGTTGTACTTATACATTCTTTTATTTTTTTCATTTTTTAAAAAGATTAAGTAAAACTAATGATCATACTTCACTTTACTTATTTCAAGCTCCAATCAATTATCAAGTAATAGATTCATGCGTGTAGCATAAATTTAAATTATTCAAATCGTAAAATAAATATTGATAGATATATTTTTTCTTTAAAAAAAAGTGTAGGAGGAAAGAAAGGGTAAGCATGTCTATATGGTCAATTTAGATAGGTTAGAACTTAGAAGTAGTCATAGTTGGAGGCTTTGTTAAGAATCAAGAGGTATGTAGCCCTTAATATCAAATGTATCATGTACAATTAAATTATTTTCACTTCATAATATAATAAGAGAAAAACAAAATATAAGTAAAAAATAAATAACTTTTAACTATTTATCAATATCTAAGGATGGAAAGTTACTAATATAAGTCTTATTATACTTGTAATCTTGAAAGAAGAAAAAAAGTAAGGTTTAAGTATTCACATATTTATCATTAATCAAAAATTTCAATTTTGAATTTAGAAAATGAAATCGTATTTTATAAAGAGTACACCTTGATGTCATAAACTGTGGCCATTTGATAATAAATGTAAGGGTAATTACAAGACTTCAAATAACAAATATGAGATAAAAAAAGAAAAAAGTGTAATTAACTCTCCCAAATCCAATCGTGACTGACAGAAAATTTTATTACGCAACAAGTAGTACACACATGTGTTAAACATATAATTGAAATCACTTCAAAACGAATCACCTATGAGCTAAAACTTGACACTTAGATAGAGGAGAAAATAGAAAAAAAAAATTTATACGCAATTATTATCCAATGAATTCATTGCAACACCACAAACAATCAGACTTCTCCAATCCGTAGTTCCCCTCATGTGTGTTCTCTTTGTTTGAGTGAAGATTTTGATAAAGAATGTAATTTTTTTTAACTCATTTCATTTTTATTCGTCATATATTTTGTGTGTTACATACTTAAAAAATATATAAATACACTTAATAAAAAGAAACATATCAAATGAGGATTTTAAAATTTTTTATTCTTATCCAAGTTTCATATACAATTTTGTTTTCTTCTAATATGCTCCCCTAATATATATAAATACAAGTTAAAAAGGATCTTACATCCTCTTAATCTTAATTGTTTTGACAAGACTTTGGATAGGAATGTGACAGAAAATAAGTAAATTGTTGGGCATAACAACAAATGATTGTGACCAATTAGAACGTACTTTTTGTTATTTTGCCAAATATAAAAATAACATACACATGCCAAAATAATTGTCTATCTAACTTTGCCCCCACTATCAACAAAAATAAAAAAAATCTAGAGAGTCAAAATAACCCCTTGGTTTCAACTTTGTTAAAAGGCTTTTATTTATGTAAAATTGAATATGAATTGCCAAAGATCAAGGTGAGACAATAAATATTCATTAAAAGTCTTTTTGAATTTGAATTTTAAGAAAATTATATTTAATTAAGAATTGTCAGTTTAAATTTAAACTAGTGAAATTCAAAATAAGTATCAGATCAGATAAAAAACTTTAAAAAATGAATACAATGTACTATATTGCATTTAACAAATTTTAACTTGCAAAAAGGGAGTAAAGCTAACTTTCAATTAAAGCTAGATTAAAGGGAAAAGTATTACTAGTAATAAAATAAGTTAAACAAAAGTTAAGTCAATTTAAAAAAAATAGGACAGAAAATTATAATAATAAAAACACTTATTAGAGTTAACCAAACTCTTTCAAAAACATTAGTCTCATCTAACATAAAAGAATACTTGCCTGATGCTTATCCAATCATTATTATAATTTTTATAATAAAAATTTACATTTTCTTTTACTAAAAGCTTATCTAATATTATGTTGATCTTCCACATGCTTTAGAGCCGCAATAAATTGTGTAATCTAAAGATTACGAATTTGAGTCATGAAAGCAATTACAAATATTTGCATTATGATTTATCTACGTCATCTTTTTAGGGTGCAATCCTTTCTTAAGTCCTACATGAATGTGCAATGTTTTATATATCGAACTGCCCTATTATGTTCTTTCACATGCCAATTCATACATCAAATAAAATTTCTAAGCATAAATTAATATTGACATGTTTTGTTACCTTTTGAATTATATTTATATATTGTTAATAGTTCTCCTAGAGAATATTAGAAGTTGACCTTCCCAAAAAGTTCTTAAAGAAGAAGGGGGGAATATGGAATATAATTTTTTTTTTAAAAAAAGAGTAGAGAAGGTAGTTTCTAGACTTGGGCAAAACTTTTGGGGTTAAAAAATAAAAAGTGATAGTTGTGGGTCTTGATTTGTCATTTGTCAAAAAGTAGAATAACTATCACTTTCTTGAGAATTTCTCTCTGGGAAAGGGATAGTTGATTTGTGCCCCCCACCCCCCACCCCCCAACAAAAAACCCAACCCTCAAACTCACAATATATTTGTTGGTCCCCTCTCTAAAAAGTTATATATACAAAATCCACTAAAAAGATGGTTAAATAAGCGAATTGAGTTAAATTTAATTTAATTAAAATGATTTAAGTTAATAAATAATAAGACAGGTAAAATAACGAGTAATACTCATCAAATTTTAACTTGTTTTATAAACTGTTTAATTACCCAATAAGCATATGTTTTCTATAATGTGGTTATATAAAAAAAAATTGAAACAAATAAAAAGTTCTTCTAAAAATATTTTAATAAAATTTCTCGTGAACCAATTTGAGCTACATATTTAGCACAAGTCAACTAACTCTTAAATACACTGAATTGACAGATATCAAAACGTGTTATTAATAAATGAATGGATCATTGCCGTTCAAATTTGAGGAGGTTGAGGCAAATTATATTTTACTACTATAAACTAATTTTCCCATCATTATTCAGAATCTATGTCAATCTATTGACATGTGATGAATAACATTCTGCTAACTTTAACCAAAAGTTGTGCGAATAAAAAATAATCCACTTATATAAGAAGTCTTTTATCCTTTAACGTGTCTTATACCATGTGAATATGAGGTTAGTATTGATTTAATATGACTTTTTTATGTTTGTAAATTGTAATTATTTTTTCTAGAGTACTTTATAATAGTATTAAAATATATACATATTATTTTTTTAAAAAAATTATTTTGAAGTAATGAAGCACAATTCTATAGTCTGTGTGGGGGTGGGTAAAAGCCTGCAATACTGCAAAATTCAACAGTGAAGTTTAAGTTTTGGTAGTTGGTACTTATAGGACTTCATTGACACCAAACAAAAGTGTGTAATGGAGCGGAGTGATAAATATTACTTTATCATTTTTAATTAGTTTGAGATTTGTGTATGAAATTGTCTTTGTTTAAAAGCTTTTCATCTTTTAATATAAAACTTTCTAACACATATTTAAATTTAATCGTATTTCAAGTATCAATCACCGAATAAAAAGCTAAAAAACCACAAAGGGGGAATTAGAAGGCTCTAAAGGGTCTTTTGCAAGTGGCCCTTCCCTTAACCATTTTAATGCTTGTTTCACTATGGGAAAATTGGACCAAAAAGGAACTTTTACAAGTTTCAGTTTTAGTTTTGGAAAATTTAGTTAACTAGTCAAAAAAATCAACTTATTTAGTGATAATATTCATACTTTAATAATATTAGTAAACATGTCAAAAATGTCATTATTTTAAAAATAAATAATTATTCTGATATTATTAATATTTTCTCTCTCATTATTTACACCCTTTTTTCTCTCTCATAGATTACACATTTTCCTATTTTTATGTAATTGGATAGATATTAATGATATTTTAAATTTTTCTCTCTCTTTTATTAAGCTTATCAATTTCTCTCTCTATCTTTATTCATAATCAACTCCCCAGATTTATTCTATCTTTTCTTACTCTTCTTTTCATTTTCTCTCTCTACCATTCTTCCAAATCAATTCCACATATTCCTGAATTTTTCTATTTTCTATCATTCTCAATTAATTTCGTTTCAAGGTTTGATTTGAAGATTCACATTGATTTGGGTATTATGTTCTTCATATTCCTTATTGATTTACTTACTGATTTTAGTGTTTTTTTTTGTTTTTTTTGTTTTGTTATTGTTCTTAAAACATTTTTTAGGGTTTCATAATACAAAATTCTCTCTTCAATGGATGCTTTCAAGAGAGTTACTAGAGGTATTGGACAAAATAATCAAAGTTCTCATCGTTTTATTCTTTTTTCACTCAAGAAATAAACAACAATGTAGGTTCCACTTCTAAATCTAAGGAGGATATACGACGGGGAAAAATGCCTGAATCCGTCGATGTGCAAAATCCCACACAAATTCATAACCATGAAGTTGAAGAAGATCAATTTTTTGGAGAAGAGGTATTTTTTTTTTTGCATGTGTTGTGTATTGCATGTTTAGTTTAATTTGTTTAGTAATTTTTAAGATTAAAAAAAATACATGTTACAATGTGTTTGAAAGTGTATATGGAATTTTTAGTCAGTTATAGTTACTATGTATTTTTGTTTTGGATTTTTTTTTAAAATGTCATATATTTATTGTATTTTGTGTTCTTTTTTTTTTTTTTTTTTGTGTTAGTTGTTAATGTAATGCATTTTATGAGTTTGATTGTGTATGTATTATTATCGAATACATTTGTAAGTGTATATGTAATTTTCATCCTGTTATAGTTATTATTTATTTTTGTATTTTCATAGTTTTAATATTTTTTGTATTCACTGTTATAGTTAGCATGTATTTTTGTATTTAATATGTTTATTTTTTTTTATTTTTTTTTTTGTGTAAGTTATGTCAATGTAACACATTTTATAAGTTTGATTGTGTATTTACTATTATCGAATAGATGTAAGTATATATGGAATTTTCATTCTGTTGTAGTTATTATTTATTTTTGTATTTTATAGTTTTAATTTTTTTGTATTCATAGATTTGGAAGTGTATATTGAATTTTGTTGATGTTTTAGTCAGTATGTATTTTTGTATTTCATAGTTTTATTGTATTTTTGTATCCATAGATTTGAAATTGTGTATTCTATGTATTCTGTCAGTATATATCCATAAATTCATTTTGTATTCTGATGTTGAGAGTTTTAAGCATCTGTTACTTTTTATATTTTTTCTCTTCCCTAAATAGCTCCAGTTTGTTATATAAATTATGTATTCTTTTTAATTAAACAAAATAATTAAAATATAATTAAAATACATAATAAGGTAAAATTTTGACATTATCACTAAATATTGAAAGTGTTGACACTATACCTTATTAAATACTAAAATAATGACATTTTAAAAAATTTCCCTTTAGTTTTTGATGATTTATTTTTGTTTTACTTTACTTTAAGCCCAACCTCTCTTTGGGCCAAAATAGCAGCCCAAATCTGTGAATCCATTTGCTGAAATTTATTTAGAAGTGTTATTGAAGGAAGAAATTTTTGTGGTAAACTTTAAATCTATACGTGTTAGTTGCTTATATCAAATTATATTAGTTTATAATGATCGAGTGATCTAGTAAGGTGAAAATATGGATAAATATTGTGTGTTTATCAGTGATATAGTTTGATATGGGTAAATACTTATCCGCACTAAGCTTTTAAACCTAATCAAATTATTAACCTTAAGATTCAACAAATCCAAGTAAAAATACATATTACTTAACCATAAGTATTAAAAACTATATATGTTTTATGTTTATTTATTTATTTGGTGTAGGGAGACTTAATATATTGGTGGTCTAAGTTGAACTTTAACGAGGGACCTTCATTTTTTTTTTATAAGAGGGAACAAGGGGAAATTAAAGTGTGAAACTCACCAAAACTTGATAATGTAAGTATATACTTACTACTACTTTAGAAAAGGCTTGTTTCAACATGTATGCTTAAGGTCTTTTGATTAAAATTTAGGGGTATTTTAGTCTTTTGAGTGCATCATTATAGTGTACGTGTCTTCCAAAGGTATCTTCAGTGGACATATAATCAGTTTCATCTTTCAACCTTCTCTCTTCACAGCACTCTGCTTTGGTCACTGAAATCTCCTTTTGTTTCTTTCAATTATCTCAGCTAAGAAACAATATTCATGTTTCCTCCGAAACTATGGTGATGGTTTATCTTTCTTGTAGCTGTAATTGTTATTCTCTGCTTTTTTACTCATTTCAGTTTTTCCTTTTAGTTGAAATTCCAACTTATATTGCCATGCGTTATTTTTGCTGTTGTTTTATTTTGAATCTCCATTTTTGGGTTGGATATAAAAACAAGTTACTAGCTTTTTATCTTTTGTTGATGAACTTTGCATCTCAGCGTCTTCATAGTTTTTTAAATAATAATTTGAATGTGTTGTTAATATTCAAGTTTGTTTTTTTCTTAGGAGACCATAATGAATTGAAGCTTTACTTTGGCCTTCTTCAAAGCTTTTTTGCCACATGCAATAATTACTTTGGATTTTTATCTGTTCATAAGAGTTTTTCATGTAATTAAATGGAAGAAAATTTATTGAAGATTTGATTTCAAGTTAATCAACTTTGTGCGCTGACGTTTGAGTTTATTTGCCTTGCAGTGTGAAGTTAAGAATTTGCAGCTATCTGTATTAGAACTTTAGCTACAGGTATGTCTGTCGAACCGTGCATTAGTTTTATCTACCTTTATTGAGCTCAGTAGAGAATGATTTTGATTAATTGAAGTGTCAAATGCAAATTTGTTCTATTCTGTGCACCGAATAAGTACAAACAATTTCTCCAGTTTTTTAGGGATGTCTTTGCCAATCAACAAGTGGGATCACAGAAAAGGAAAAAAAATATATATGTACTACATATTTAGACATTTAACATTCAATACTGTCATGTTCTGTAGCTAATTTCATCTTGTTTGTAATTACCTCAATAGCCCTGCTAGATATTATTGCAACACTAATCTTGTGTAGCCCTATAATCCCACATCGGAAGTGGAAGGGGCTGGTGGTCAATTTATAAGTGTGAGGGAAAGCCTCAACCTTTGAGCTAGCTTTTGGGTTGAGAAGGCCCAAGACCACCCAACATTGTTGGGAAAACGCGGACAAGCACAACAATATATATGGTAAAAGTAATGGAAATAAAATGGGAAAATAACGACACCAAAAATTTTACGTGGAAACCCTTCTAAATAAGGGAAAAAACCACGGCCAAGAGGAGCAACTGATATCACTATAGTAAGGAATTTTACACTGTGTAGTCACAAATACAATACTCAAAGTGACTACTACACACTCAAAAGAAACAACACTCTTTTGGTTTCCGTCTTACTAAAATATCGCTCACACTCTATTTTTCTTCACAGACTATTCTTTTGTATAGTCTATGGAATACCTCACTTTGCTCTCAAAATGATTTTTCTCTCTAACTTGGTGTGTTCTACAAATGAGCAAGAATGCTCTATTTATAGAAGGATAAAACCATGCCTATGTCACTAATGACATAGGTAAATATAGCAAAGTCAAAAATGAGTTGCAAATCTTACCAATTTGCCAACTACCAAGTCTTAATTTTCAACTCTTGTCACTATTCCTTTTTAACAATTACTTGTACCAATTGAATAGCTAAAGTTGACCAAAAATGGGATGGATTCAACAAATCTCCCCCTCCAGTCCCATTTACTGGAAGAAGGTATCTTCATCTTCTTTAGAGAGAGCTCATACCCACAAGTTCTTTGCATAAATCGAACTTGTCTTTCGGTATCGTCTTGGTCAGCATATCTGCAGGATTTTCACTTGTGTGGATCTTTTTGACGTGAAATGATTCACTCTCCACTTCCTCACGAATCCAATGATATCTGACGTCGATGTGTTTTGTTCTTGCATGGTACATGGAGTTCTTGCTCAAGTCTATTGCACTTTGACTGTCACAATAGACAATATACTCCATCTGATTCAAACCAAGCTCTTGAAGAAATCGCTTTAGCCATATCATCTCCTTGCCGGCTTCAGTAGCCGCAATATACTCAGCTTCAGTTGTAGATAGTGCAACACACTTCTGCAACTTTGACTGCCATGATATAGCTCCCCCTGAAAAAGTAAACAAATATCCAGTAGTGGATTTTCTGTTATCAAGGTCACCTGCCATATCAGAATCTGTATAGCCTTTCAAGATTGGATTTGATGCTCCAAAACACAAGCATTCATCTGAGCTTCCTCTAAGATACCTGAGTATCCACTTCACAGCTTCCCAATGCTCTTTTCCTGGATTTTCGAGAAATCTGCTGACAACACCAACTGCGTGAGCAATATCAGGTCTAGTGCACACCATTGCATACATTAGACTTCCGACGACGGAGGAATATGGAACTTTGGCCATGTTCTCTTTTTCCTCCCTAGCTGTAGGACACATCTTCTTGCTCAATTTCATATGACCAGCAAGAGGTGTACTAACAGGCTTAGCATTCTTCATATTGAAGCGCTCCAGTACACGTTCAATGTACTTCTTCTGGGACAAATAAATCTTTCTTTTATCTCTAAGACGAGTAATTCTCATGCCCAAAATTTGCTTGGCATGACCCAAGTCTTTCATAGAAAAAGACTTACACAACTCTTTCTTCAGCTCGTCAATCTTGGAAGTATTCTTGCCCACAATCAACATATCATCCACATACAACAGGAGGAGATAAAATCATTGTCAGAAAATTTTTGTACAAATACGCAATGATCTGAAGAAGTCTTCTTATAGCCTTGCTCCCCCATAACAGATTCAAACTTCTTGTACCACTGTCTAGGAGCTTGTTTTAGGCCATAAAGACTCTTTTTGAGTTTGCACACAAAATTTTCTTTACCTTCTACTTTGAAGCCCTCAGGTTGTTCCATATAAATCTCTTCTTCTAGGTCACCGTGAAGGAAAGCCGTCTTCACATCCATTTGCTCAATCTCTAAATTAAGACTAGCAGCCAAACCTAGAACTGTGCGAATCGAGGACATTTTCACAACAGGAGAAAATATTTCGTCAAAGTCAATACCCTTCCTTTGACCGAATCCCTTAACAACCAATCTAGCTTTGTACCTGGGCTTCAAGTTGTGTTCTTCAACTTTAACTTTGAACACCCACTTGTTCTTCAAAGCTCTCATGCCCTTGGGCAATTTTACCAACTCATAAGTGTGGTTCTCATGCAAAGACTTCATCTCATCTTGCATGGCTTCAATCCATTGATCCTTGTGCTCATCTTCCATGGCCTCCTCATAACATTCAGGTTCTCCCCCGTCAGTGAGTAACACATACTCATTGGATGAATAACGGGAGGAAGGAAACCGCTGTCTTGTGGACCTCCGAAGCGGAATATTTGATTCGTCCACAACTTCATGAGCAACAGGATCATCAATAACAATATCATTGTTATTATCAACATCAACATGTTGATTTGATACATGATTCTGGGCGTCACTATGATTATCAAGCCCAACAACATCATGCACACTTGTGTGAGGAACGTCAGCATGATGAATTATACCATCAAAACTTGAAGATTCTACCTTCTCCGCTTTGTCAATATCTTCAATTGTTTGATTCTCCATGAAAATAATATCACGGCTTCTCACAAGTTTCTTTTCAATTGGATCATATAGCCTGTAACCAAATTCATCTAGGCCATATCCAATGAAGATGCATTGCCTTGTCTTGGCATCTAACTTTGACCTCTCATCTTTTGGCACATGTACAAAAGCTTTGCAACCAAATACTCTCAAATGGTCATAGGAAACATCCTTTCCATACCAAACACTATTTGGTACATCACTTTGCAAAGCAACAGCAGGAGATAGATTAATAACATGTGCAGCGGTCAATAAAGCCTCACCCCAAAATGAGTTCGGCAACTTTGCTTCAGAAAGCAAACATCTAACTCTTTCCATCAAGGTCCTGTTCATCCTCTCAGCCAAACCATTAAGCTGAGGAGTCTTGGGAGGAGTCTTCTGGTGTCTAATACCTTGATGCTTGCAGTATTCGTCAAATGGTCCACAATATTCACCACCATTATCAGTACGAATGCATTTCAGTTTCTTTCCAGTTTCTCTTTCAACTGAAGCCTGAAACTGCTTGAAGACACCTAACACTTGGTCTTTAGTCTTCAAGACATAGACCCAAAGTTTTCTCGAGCAATCATCAATGAAAGTGACAAAGTAGAGTGCACCACCTAATGTCTTTGTCTTCATTGGACCACATAAATCAGAGTGCACCAACTCAAGCAACTCTGTCTTTCTCGAAGGAGGGTAGGACTTAAAGGAAACTCTATTTTGTTTACCAGCCAAACAGTGCTCACAGTTTTCTAATTTAGCACTTTTGAAATTTGACAAAAATTTCTTTTGGCTAGAACATTAAGTCCTTTCTCGCTGATGTGGCTAAGCCTCTTGTGCCATAATGTTGAAGAGCTATCGCTCTCAACTGCATTCACCATATCAACACAAACAGAGGTCGTAGTCCAGTATAGACCACGACGTTTGTTACCACGAGCCACAACCAAGGAACCCTTGATGAGCTTCCATTTTCCATCACCGTTGGTACTAACATATCCTTCATCATCTAAAACACCAACAGAAATTAGGTGCAGACGAACATCAGGAGCATGTTTCACATTGTTCAAAACTAGTTTAGTTCCAACACTAGTTTCTAAACAAATTGTACCAATACCAACCACCCTAGAAACAGTCTCATTACCCATACTCAAGGTTCCAAAATCACCAGGAGTATAGGAAGAGAAAAAATCCTTCCTTGATGTCACATGAGATGCGGCACCAGTGTCCACAACCCAGCTTGACTCATCACAAGCAATATTTATCATGTTTGCATCAAGAACGGTAACAAGATCTTCGGTGGTGACGGTGGCTAGGCAATTTTCATTGCCATCTTCTTTAGTTTCCTCTTTGTTTTTGTTCTCCCTCTTCAACTTCCTGCAGAACTTCTTTGTGTGCCCTTTCATACCACAATGATAGCACTCAATATCCTTAAGTCTGCCTCTGGATTTGCTCTTATTTTGTTCTCTATTCTGAGAACCACGAGTTTTGTTTCTCCCCCTGGGGCCAGTTATCAGGACATCCGACGAAGAGGAAACTTGAGTTTTTCTTCTCATCTCTTCGTTCAAGACACTACTCTTGGCGGAATCCATAGAGATTACACCATCCGGAGCAGAATTTGACAATGACGTTCTAAATGTTTCCCAAGAGTCTGGTAGGGAACCAAGTAGAAGCAAGCCTTGAATTTCTTCATCAAATTTGATGCCCATAGCAGATAATTGGTTCATGATCCCCTGAAAATTATTCAGATGGTCTGTCATCGGAGAACCATCATGATACTTCAAACTCAACATCTGCTTTATTAAGAACATTTTGTTGTTGCCAGTCTTCCGAGCATACAAACTTTCAAGATGCTCCCATAGGGTTCGAGCATGTGTTTCCCCAGAAATATGGTTCAACACATTATCGTCGACCCATTGCCTAATGAATCCACAAACCTGTCTATGCAACAGATTCCATTCTTCATCTGTTTTATTATCAGGCTTTACAGTGGTAAATACTGGTTTGTAAAAATTCTTAACATAAAGCAGATCTTCCATTTTCCCCTTCCAAATGGCATAATTAACACCATTCAAAGTAACCATTCTACTTGTGTTGGCTTCCATTGTTTTCCCCAAAAAATATAGTTATCGCAAATCAAAGTAAATCTTTTCTGATGTGGAAGTTCAGACTGTGCTGCAACCACAGAGCATACTCAGATAAAACCTTGGCTCTGATACCAGTTTGTTGGGAAAACGCGGACAAGCACAACAATATATATGGTAAAAGTAATGGAAATAAAATGGGAAAATAACGACACCAAAAATTTTACGTGGAAACCCTTCTAAATAAGGGAAAAAACCACGGCCAAGAGGAGCAACTGATATCACTATAGTAAGGAATTTTACACTGTGTAGTCACAAATACAATACTCAAAGTGACTACTACACACTCAAAAGAAACAACACTCTTTTGGTTTCCGTCTTACTAAAATATCGCTCACACTCTATTTTTCTTCACAGACTATTCTTTTGTATAGTCTATGGAATACCTCACTTTGCTCTCAAAATGATTTTTCTCTCTAACTTGGTGTGTTCTACAAATGAGCAAGAATGCTCTATTTATAGAAGGATAAAACCATGCCTATGTCACTAATGACATAGGTAAATATAGCAAAGTCAAAAATGAGTTGCAAATCTTACCAATTTGCCAACTACCAAGTCTTAATTTTCAACTCTTGTCACTATTCCTTTTTAACAATTACTTGTACCAATTGAATAGCTAAAGTTGACCAAAAATGGGATGGATTCAACACTATAACGAGCTTAAAAACACAAACAACAATTTAATTTTGCTTCTTATACAGAATGGGAATATGAATTGATGCATTGACCGAGAGGGATAGATTATACAAACATATCTCACTGGAGAGATAAGCATTGTACATAAATAACTAAGACTTGCTGCATCAATGTTGATTTCACAACCATTTAGATCATCAGTGGAGCCATTTAGTAAAAGGCAAATCATCGATTGTCAAACTCTTTAATGAAGAGACCGAAATCACAACTTGCTTCAAGTTAATATAGCCAACTCCCAAAGCACAGAGAAACTTGAAAACAATCTTTTGATTGGGCTGTCATCCCGAAATGTGACAAGACACGATTTTAAGGAAAGAAATAGGAGCAAAATGTCATTTTTATTCGTGCCTTAGTGATAGCCGACTCTCGGAAGCTGCAAATACTATCTTCAGTTTTATTTTATCTAATTTTGATTATTTGGGGAAAAAAGTAAAAGTTATCTTACTCTATTGCATGAAGATGTAAAAAATTTAAAAACCCTATAGCTCGTGAATCTTTTGAATCATAGGATGAGCATAATTTACCAACATGTCTAGAATATAGGCTTTGAACTTTTGTAAAACTTGTTGTATAGATTTGGGTGCCTTAAAAATTTAAGTTATGCAGATATGTTTCTTTTTTCATGGAAAAAAACCTTTTAAACCAAAAATGTCTACCTGCTTTGGGATAAACATGTCTGCACCAGTATAGTACTTTCTCCTCACTCATTTCTTTCTGAATTTCTTAAATGTGTTGCCTGCGTTTTAATTTGTTTGTCTTAGTTTGACTTGAGACATGATTTTTAAATCTTGTATTCATAAACTAAAGATGTGTATAATGCACCAACATGTCTAATAAATCTTGTAATCTGAAATGTGTATGGTAGAATGTTGGACATAAGAAATGCTAAATAGAAAAAGTGACATTATTTTTTAGGCAACTAAAAAGAAAATAAGATAAATAAATCGAAAAGGAAGTAGAAAATTCAAGCTATAGTTAATAACTAGGATAAGCAGGTGATATATTTAAATACACATTTCATGTGTGAATCCTTTGTTATGCAGAGCTTCGCTAATCCTTTCTGACTTTTATATATTTTGATAGTGTGAATTGTTTTCCTCCGTAACACTAACCAAAAGAACTTTATTTATTATTTATCATATAATTTTCCATGTTAATCATCATTTTTCATCAGAATTTTCTATATTGAGTGTAAATTTCACTTGTAATAATAAAGTGTGCCTTCTGTTGTTTTGTCTGCATACTGTTTGGATAGTAGGTATATATTGTTTCGTAATCTATCGTATTGTATTGTTATGGATTATATTGTGTTGTTTTAACAAATATAGTTATATGAGAATAGATCATATCATTTTTTGTCATTATGAATTCGCATACATGATTTCAGCATACTGGTTGATTTACTATAAGCCACACTATCAAACCATATATATAAAGCTACAACACAGAGGTTATTATTTTGTTGTGTTACTTGTGTACAAACGATATTGCTATGTAGTATATGAAAATAATTTCCCTTTAAGATTTAGTACATATGGTGCACTATGCCAGGTGATCCTGTAATCTGTATGACCGATCAAATTGAAGATTCCTGACAACATTTTGCTTATGTTAAGTGTGCCTAATTTAGTACTTACAACTTTCCCACGCTTTGTCCGTTCCCTATCATTATTTCTATTACATTCTATTTTATCATATCATATTTTGTTTTGCGAGATTAGAAAATTCCTATCAATACTCTTGATTGACTGATAACTA
This sequence comes from Solanum lycopersicoides, assembly GCA_022817965.1. Lineage (NCBI taxonomy): Eukaryota > Viridiplantae > Streptophyta > Magnoliopsida > Solanales > Solanaceae > Solanum > Solanum lycopersicoides. Next base: position 3,126,319 of record CM040626.1, read on the forward strand.
CATCTATTATATATCACTAAGTAAATTGTATTCCTTTGTTAATGTTATTCCGGGAATAACAAAAAGATTCAACATCAACAAAGTCACTTAAACAATAGAAGAATGAACTTGTAAAGTTCTCATAGTAGATAAAGTTCATCCCTTATTTCTACATTTATTAATTATTTGAGGTTTCATCATTTAAATTAGGCTACTTTGTGCTCTTTTATTCTTTAGGTTTCTCTTTATATATGTTCAACCAAGTATTCAACATTGAACCTATATATATTTTCCTTTTCTTCCACAGATACTTTTTGTCAGGGTGATAAACGATCAAAATGATATACGATAAAAATGTACCATTACATAAATGATACATATGTAAATATTCAATGTAAATAAAGTAGCCAGGAACATATTTTGTGCATTTAGCTCATAAAATCCTTTTATTGTTGGGCCCGTGCTTGTACGGGCCATCTCTACCTAGTGTTGTTTTAGAAAAACATAGTCTCTTTTTAAAAAGAAACTTATAACCTTATTATTCTAAAATAAAATAAAAATGAGGTGCCTAAAATTTAAGGCTCAACACACTTGCCTTTTTATATGTCTGTAGAGCGGCTCTTTATTTAGTGTAAACACGTATTTAAAAAAATATTTTTTTTCCATATGATGACAAACAAACATTATGTAACACAAATTCTTTTACGAGAATTACCTGCCTTCGCGGGATTTTATACTCAATCATATAAATTTACTATTATAATTTAATGTGATGAATTATATATTAATTAATTATAATTAAGTATCAAAAAGTCTACATAAAACTATATTTCATATAATTATTAATTTGATACAAATAATGAATGTGAGTGCTATCGGGATCCATGATCATTTGGTTGGTAAAATAAATTATAATAAGCCCAAAGTTAAATATAAATTATACTATTTTGCGTGTGATTGAATTTCATTGGCTAAACTTAACAATTCAAGCATTAATTTATACTATGTTATAGTAATATTTATTCTATGCAACAATGAGGGTGAAATAATAATCTCATGATTATTCAATTGCAAAGCAAAACACAATATTATAAAGATGCCTCTTCCCACAAAATTCTTTTAAAAAATTCAAGATTAGTATCAATAATTTTTATTAATTCCATCCATAATTTAACCTGTCTAATTAGTACAACATGAAAACTGCTGCAAAATTAGCAAACCACTTGAATAAGATTCTATTTTATTATTTATGCTTATATCATAGTAATTAAAATATTCGTTTTCTTATGAAAAAATTCTGGTCAAACTTTTGTTGTTGACCTTTGTAGTTCTTATGTCAATGGTCATACATTTATGAAGGATTTGGTAGTTGGTCACCTTATCATTTATACCTTTCACACTTAGATACTTTACCTTTTGTTATTCGATTAATTTAAAAGTACATCATATAAAATCTATTTAAAAAATAATCGAATTAGTAAATAATATAGATATATGTTAGATGGAATTGAATTCAATTCACTAGTAGGATTTAGCGACATAAATTTTTTATAGCTAAACAACAAATTTCGTTGCTAAACTCACTTAGCGATTGATTTTTATAAGCAACGAACAAAATAACAATAGATTAGCGACGGCGTTTATTGCTAAATACAATGTTTTTTAGTAGTGGGAGTAGGGTTAATCCATAATATAACATGTGGCCCATAAATTTTCGAAACAATAATTTGTATTTACATCTTAAAAATCTACTAATGTCTATAAATATTGGACTATAAATTCAGTTATTATTGTAAATTAATTCTAGATCATTGTTAGAGTCTATAAACTTCAAATTTGGATTTCAGTTTTACTTTAGAGATTATATGTTTGAGAGGCGTTAATGGACACTTTACACATATTCAATCAATACGTTAAATCACTTCTGATTTATTCAATAAAATGATTCAAATTAGCCACCTGGAATCTCAACGTGATTAAAATCATTACTTGTCAATTTCTCAATCTTCAATTTAACCTCCAATAGTACCAAAACTTGATATTTTATTTTATATTTTTGCAAAATGGATTCGAAGTTTCTTAAATGAAAAATAATTATACTAATTTGTTAATTTAGTTTTTATACTTATAAATTGTTGATATTTGACCAAGATACCTTTCACACTTTCTCTCCCAAAATTAAAAGAAAAGAAAAAAATATACTTTTCACATTTGGCTATTTCCTTTATAGTACAATTGTTTTGTCTCAGCAATGACGTCAATGATTATGACTTTTCTAAAAAATAATAATTAAGTACTAAAAGACAAGTGTCAAAGCTCATTGAATTTGTTAAAAAAAACCACAAAGTATTTAACTTAAAAAAAGAAAAAAAAAGAAAAGAAAAGAGCACTTCTCATAAATTAAATTCCCACTTCAAAGACCAATAATAAATAAATAATTCCCACTTGTTTACTTTATATTAATTTTTTTAAAAATACTACTAGAAATAATCTATCGAAAATAATTTCTTTACATCATAAAAATGAGTGTACATGTCTATATACATTTTATCCTCGTTAAATTTTATTTATAAAATTACACCGACTATATCATTAATGATTAATACATTGAGAATTAAAGATAGGTGAGACCCAAACTTTATTGTTAATTCATTAAAGATTATCACGTTTTATTCGGAAAAATATTATTTTATTGCCATTAATATCTTGCATTAAGAAAAAATTCTTTTATTGCATATTATAAAATAAAATAATACCATTATTATTGTTATGTAATAAACCACATTTCCAATTTGACTTGATCTTCTCTCTAACTGTCGTGGCAACTGTACAGTCAGCAAATCAATCGGCATATAACGTGCCACGTGTACGTTCGTTAATGAAGAGTTACTCCTCTTATTATCTTCCCATTTTAGCCAATCAAAAATTATGTCGATTATAAATACAAGTCCACATTCATCATTTCTCATAACAAAACTTTTTTTTTTTTCTTCTTCACCAAAAAGCTCTAACTATTATCACTGTGAAAGTTCATCAATGGCGGAGAAATCATTCAAGTATGTGATCGTCGGTGGCGGTGTTTCTGCTGTGAGTATTTACCGATCATCAAATTTGGCTTTGATTTATGAGTTTTTTTTATATCAATAGACTTTAATTTCTGAGCTTACATGTTTGATTTGAGTTCGAAATTGCGGAATTCGTATTCTAGTTTTTTTTGATGATTTTTCCGGTGAGAATTATTGGATGTGGTATATAGTTTGCAATAGATCTGAAAGTTAGCATAGTGAATTGGCGTTTCGGTTTCTGCATCTTTACATATACACACTGATGAATATTAAGATATGGAAGTATTGTTTTTTCCTGATAACTGAGAGACCGTGTGGTGCACGGTTCTGCACGAACATGAATTCATGTATTTAGTTTTACTTAATATTTTGATAGTCAACTGTTAGATTATGGAGTTTGAAAGCGAGAATTATCTCCATTCAGTGTTTAAATCTGCTGTGGAATGGTTGATTTGCTTAGGAATGGAGTTAGATCATAGATGCTTTCAATATGAAGTGATAATATATATAGAGACGGATACAGATGCTTGTATACATCCTTGTGTTATCTCCATTAAGTGTTTCAATCTGCTGTGGAAGGGTTGATTTGCTTAGGAATGGAGTTAGATCGTACTATCTTAGATGATACGAAGTGATAATATATATTGACACGGATACACATGCTTGTATACATCCCTCTGTGTGTGTTTGTGTTACTTTATTCATGTCAGTTTTTAGATTTTGGAGTGTGATAGCTAGAGTGTTGTTGTAGGTAAGCTTATATCCTTCAATGTTTTGCCTTTATTGTTGAAATGAATGACTCTGAAATGGAGTTTGGAGGGTTTGAGTACGAAGTGATTTGAAAATGTAGAACCTACTAGTTGTCTTGTTGAGATATTGGGAGCAAGAGATCATGGCATACTTATTTCTATTTACTTTGGATGGTTTTAACCAGTTGACATAAAATTAAATGTGATTTGATGAGTTTAGTATCCCAGTCTCCTCTATTTTGTCCTTTGGCTTAGAAATTGTAGATATCTTCGCATGGTTGGGTACTAACTTTAAATCTTTCATTTGAATATTGTAACTGGCATATATGTTTTCTAATTTGTCATTCCTCTTATTTGGGATAATTAATGATTAGGATTCTATTTGAGATAATATGTATTGCTACTTCTGCCCACAAATTATTTCTTTGGTTTGTATAGAAGATTCCTTTTTGCATTTGCTGTAACTGTACGTTTTGTTTTCCGTGGTATTGACAAAGAGGCTACAGTTACCTTTGCCCTTAGGATGTGGAAAAAAGTTTATTAGGAACTAGCTGAAATAAAGGATTATACTTTTGTTTCTGAAATCTTGTAGGAACAAATCTTGTTGTTTGTGCATTCAAATTTTTTGAATTCGTGGTCATAAATGAATTTAACAAGTTTGGTTGCATTTGCAGGGGTATGCTGCTAGAGAATTTGCAAAACAGGGAGTTAAGCCTGGGGAACTGGCTATTATTTCCAAAGAGGCAGTAAGTATTTTGTACTGCTTTCTTGCCTTCACTAATTTAATTTTAAATCATAGTTGCATTGCTGCTTGTGTGGACTTCATTTTGGAGAAGGGAGCATTTTTTTTGTTTTCTGTAAATATCGTAGCATTGGTCTCTAGATTTATAGAAGAATCTCTAAGTTCTGTGGTTGATGTTATAAGCTAATTTTTCATCAGCTAATACTTGTAAATTCCCAGAAAGTATTCATTCACGATTCCTTAGCTAATATACAAGATTGTTAAATTCCCTTTGATATATTCTTGTCTATTTGGATAGGAAAAGTGTCTTGGTACTCTACTATTTGCTTGTAAATTTGTACTTATCTTCTTCGCAAAATGAGTTCTGATCACACCTCTGTTGTCCCTAGTGTGTTAGGCTATGCCTATCTTTCTCTCTCTTTGGTTGATTTTTTTTGCAACTTATCTACTCTTATGTCCATTCTTTCCTGCCCAGCCTGACTAAATTTTACATCTAACAATCTTTCCTTCTTTTAGGAAAATAATGTCAGATTTGATCTGATTGCTAATTTTTTTTTTCTACCTCAGGTGGCTCCTTATGAACGTCCTGCACTTAGCAAGGCATACCTTTTTCCTGAAGGCAAGTCTTCTTTTTTCCTTACATAGTTAATTTTGACTTCCCTAAGTGGTAGTGTGGATGTGGACTTGAATAAAAGTCGTATTATAGAAAATGCATATCATCTTTCTTTTTAGTTAAAGTCCTTGCAGACACATTTGAAAATGTATCTCAACTTTTCTTGTAGAATGGTCATTGCTTCTCCTACTAGCAAAGAAAAAAAAATGAATAAAAGAAAAACAATTTGAGCATGATTTATTATACAGAATGTCATCTCATGTAGTTTTGGCACAAATTGCTAGTCAAAAAGCTGCTGTACTTTTTAAATATTTGAAATTGACCTGGTATCATAAAATCTTTTCCCTAACACATCCGTTTATCTACCAGGAGCTGCTAGACTCCCAGGGTTTCATGTGTGTGTTGGAAGTGGAGGAGAGAGACAGCTTCCTGAGTGGTATGCAGAGAAAGGTAATAGTCTTTGTGTTTAAGTAATTATTTGCAGACATATGGCCATGCATGACTTCTGTTAACTTTACATATGGTGGTATCTGGTTGAAGACACATCTCTTATGAATCATATGGTCTCATCTTGCAGGCATCTCGTTGATCCTGAGTACTGAAATAGTGAAAGCAGATCTTGCTTCAAAGACTCTTGTTAGTGCAGCTGGGGAATCTTTTAAATATCAAACACTTGTTATTGCAACAGGATCCACCGTGAGTCTCTTGGAAATGTGGTTGTGTTGTTTAATTTAAAATTTTTCTTCGGTCATTAGATTAATTTATTGTTTGTCTATTCAGGTTTTGAAGTTGTCAGATTTTGGTGTACAAGGTGCTGATTCCAAGAACATCTTTTACTTGAGAGAAATCGATGATGCTGATAAACTTGTGGAAGCATTAAAAGCTAAGAAAAATGGTAAAGCTGTTATTGTTGGGGGAGGGTACATCGGTCTCGAGCTTAGTGCTGTACTGAGACTGAACAACATTGAAGTCAATATGGTTTACCCAGAACCATGGTGCAGTAAGTAAATTGCTTATAGTTTGCACACTGCATGCATAACATGAAATGTTAAACTGTTTCATGGTAATCAGTTATGGAGAATATATTGTCCTGCTTTACTGTATTGTTATCTTACTGTAATCCTTATGATTTTCCAGTGCCTCGGCTTTTCACAGAGGGCATAGCTGCATTCTATGAAGGTTATTATAAAAACAAGGGAGTCAATATTATCAAGGGTACAGTGGCTGTTGGGTTTGATACCCATCCAAATGGAGAGGTTTTTCTCAAGACTGCACCATTTTGAGAAATCTGGTTGAGCTTTAGAGCATTACCTCACTGCATTCTTGTTTCCAATTTGCAGGTGAAGGAAGTCAAACTTAAAGATGGCAGAGTTTTGGAAGCTGACATAGTAGTTGTAGGAGTCGGAGCAAGACCACTCACGACTCTATTCAAAGGGCAAGTTGAAGAGGAGAAGGGTGGAATTAAGGTGTGTGCTCACTGTGCAGTACTCATCCTTCTAATAAGTTCTTATTTGTGTTTTTTGATAATTATGTCATTTTCATGGTTAAACCTTTGAATTTCTAGTATAATGTACCAAAATAAATTAAATAGTTCAGTATAAGCTTCAAAAATAGATGAGAGCAACGGGGATGATTTGTTGAAGGAACAGATCAATGGATTCCAGCAGTTCTGGTGCTTCTTTAGTCAATACAAAGAAACGAAGTAATCACACATGAGAAATTGTATCAAATAGTGGAATTTTTTTTACTTCTTGTTAAGGAAACATCATAGTTTCCTTGTTGAACTACAACTGCGTGTTCTTGTCAAGCTATAAGCTGTCTGTTTCTCGTATGTATCAGAACTACAATGGATTATGTCATGTTCCATTCAAATGACTTTATTCCTGTACTTACACCAAGGCTTTTATTTGCAGACAGATGCGTTCTTCAAAACAAGCGTACCTGATGTATATGCTGTGGGTGATGTTGCCACTTTTCCTTTGAAAATGTACAATGAGATTAGAAGAGTTGAACATGTTGATCATTCTCGCAAATCTGCTGAGCAGGCTGTCAAGGTATGTGACAGCTCCCTGATGCTATCCAGAGTTGATATGGAAGTTTCATATGAAAGTTTATATCGTCATCCTGCTTATAATATGTTGATTCTTTACTTGGTCAACTGTGATTGCTCTCATGAGTCATGATATAAACTGGATATCTGAAGCACACTACACATGCAGATTAGGGTGTTCAAATACTGAAAACTATCTCCACTCTACATGCCTACTGATTGTTTATGTCCAGGCATGAGTACAAATTTGTAACAATACAATGTTAAATTACACTCACACAGCACACATGTTATCTTTTGCTTCCACTGTGTGACTTCTTAGAACAGCTTTCTGCAGTTTGCTAGTGTCTTTCTACTCTGTCAATCAACTCGGTCAAATATAGTTACAAATTCTCATACTCCACATCTTCTTATGAAGTAAAAATATTAATGTTACATTGTTGCTGGTGCAGGCAATATTTGCCAGTGAGCAAGGGAAGTCTGTCGACGAATATGACTACCTTCCATACTTCTATTCCCGTGCCTTCGATTTGTCTTGGCAATTCTACGGTGATAATGTGGGTGAAACAGTGCTCTTTGGGGACGCTGATCCCAATTCTGCAACTCACAAGTTTGGACAATACTGGATTAAAGATGGAAAAATCGTTGGTGCATTCCTCGAGAGTGGGTCACCTGAAGAGAACAAGGCAATTGCTAAGGTTGCAAAGGTTCAACCCCCTGCTACCTTGGATCAATTGGCACAGGAGGGCATCAGTTTTGCCTCAAAGATCTAATTTTTATACCTATTTTGGATTTTAAAACAGCTCTTTGAAGTTTCTGCCTTATTTACAATGTTGTAATTGTTTGACATTTTTCATGGCTGTTTGATTGGTTTAAATATGATGTTTCTTCATCTGAGTTTAGTTGCAGAAGATCACCCTGTAAGGCATATATATTCATACCTTAAAGTGTGATATCTCTGTAAATAATGAATGTTAGAAGCAATGGTTTGTGAAAATATGAGCATCTATTTACTTGGATTTTGTTGTGCTTATAGAATAAAAGAGCACACTTTGGTTATGCACATTTTATCCTTAATGACATGCTTTTATAGACGCAAAATGGCATGCATTTAAAACATCTTAAAGGTTGATGTGAAACTATTGTTACTTTTCCTAATAATAGTACCTTCTATACATTGTCCTAATTTTAAAGGCAAGAAAAGTTGGTTGTATCTCAACATGAAGTTGAAGTTTCAATTGCCAGAATCTGCGTAGATTACCCTAACAACAAACGAGCTCTGGCAACGATATAGTCTTGGGTTTATCCTCACTAGCAGAAATCAAACCAAAGAAACAATGTCTTCGGTCTAATGTTGATTCTACTCTGCCAATATGTTGGCAGCATTTCACAGCTTTATACAGCTAACTTTTCTTCATCTAGTCCAGGAACTACAACATCATCTCTCATCATGTGATAGTAATCATCTCCGACCTGTGCTCCAACTTGACTAAACAGTTCAACAACTGCAGGTAACTTTCCGTAATACCTCTTCATAGAATCTACCAAAACGTCACCAGCATGCGGGTTTTGGACATGCCAAACATATACAGTGGAGAGAAGATCATCTATTGTTGCCTCTTGCCAAGCATGTTGTCCATCCCTCATCTGGTGCTTGAAGGCTTGACATTGCCTAACCCTATGACCCTTTGGCCCGACTTGCAACTCAGGACAATATCCACATGTTTGAACGCCATACATTTTCATGAGCTGTATGGCTCCAGTACGCATAATCTCCCAAGCTTCCATTCCTCGCATGGCGAATCCTGGAGAAGTGATAAGTAATGAAAAATCAAACTAGAAGGTTCGTCATACCATAAGAAATAATTCTTTTACATACTTTTAAGTCTATGATGTTTAGAGTCTTCAAAAATGTCGACGGGTCCGTGTCGGATACTCTAAAAGTAGTGCATTTTGGAGAGCCCGACACAGGAGCGGCAACAATTTTAAAAACTCCGAGCAACATAGCTTGAAGCTCTAGAGAGGAAATTGATGTATTTGAATAGGAAAATGCACTTTGAAAAATGACTAATAATTATAAGTGACAACATTGTAGTAACATAAAGACGAACCTTTTATGTCATCATAGGGTAAGTTCAAATAATTTCCATCTCCGATGGGCTTCGGAATAGTTTCTTTAGACCTAAAAGTTTCTATGTCCTTCCCGAACAAATCATCCTTGGGAAACCTCTTCTCAAAATCTATGAGTTTTCCAGCAACCCGGTAAATGGGGAACTTCCTTCTTCGGGTTGGGTACTCAGGTAAGTCCACACCAGCCTGAATGCACAATTCTACAAGGGCTGGGATGCGATCAACTTCAAGTCGCTCATTATGTGAAACAGCTCTTCCTAACCTGTCATAGAGATGAAAAGATTGTACAACAGGTAATACATGATCTACGCCCCCTCTTTGCCATGTATGCTCTTTGTTCTTCTGACTGCCGCTAACATCGCAAGTTCTGATCTTATGTGGTGGATGACCAACATGAACTTCGGTACATAAGCTGCACAAAAGAACAGAGATCACGACATATACCTGCTTGCTCGACAATTTTAACAGTTGAATTTCATAATGAGTTGCTAGATAGTCAATCTTCCATCAATTAACAAGGCCTCGACTCCAATACTAACATTTGTTCGCACTAATTATTTCATTATTCCAACTTAAATTGATATATTATTTGCAAATCAATGTTTACTTACAATTTGATTAATTATTTCAAACTTCAACTTGAAATAGAGAATTTGAAGTTGAAAACTTGTATAGAACTATAGAAGTATAAGTGTATAACATGGTAAGAAAATTATAATTGGAGCGTGAAACTAGGAAAAAAGTGATAGTTCATGTATGTTTTTGACCATTTACTCTTTCACATATGATTAGTTGCAACAAAGTTTGCTTAAATGCAAGATCGCTATGTTGCTCAACTCGTCAAAATTGTTAACTGATGTGTGTTGGATCCTCCAAAAAGTAGTGTATCCAACACCGATATGACAACAATTTTGAAGAGTCCGAGCAAATTTTGGATGCAAAATGAATCTTACCTGCAAATATAAATAGGAACTTCCTCCGATATCCTCGAAACACAAGCTAACAACTGAGCACTTGAAGCTAACACATGATGAGCAACAGGGATTAACTTTTCAACTAATAGCCCATTTTCCGGTGGCCGCAGTGCAACTTCACGTACCACCCTTCTCTCTTGCTTTTCAAATCTTGCTCTCCGCTTAAGCTCGTTAACACTCGTCACCCATGGTTTTTTTTCAGCCTTTTTCAGCTTTCTTGGTAGAGCTTCCATGGCTGATACAGTTGAATACAATGGACCAACATTGCCCAGCTCCTTCACAGTCGATAATATCGCATTCCTACGCAGATTTAAGACTGATGTAACTCGCCTATGAATCATTCTGAGAAGCTATAGATGTTTGAAATACTGAAAGTTCTCTCAAAGTTTTATTTTGAAATTTCGTCAGCTAGGCATTATAACAAACACTTGGTATGCAGATGGTCTTTGGAGCTTAACTAAAATCATATACAGTACAAAATTAAAGGGCAGTTCGGTTCACTAAGCTTGCCCGTAATTTTGATCTCATTAGCCTATTCTAACTTTACGCATCAACAATTTTACCAGTTAAATCAAATTCACCAATCAAAATTTAAAATACAAAATGAATTGCACCAAAGAGTAGAAAGTATAAAGATGCAAAGAAGAGAAGGAAGAAATGAAAGAATTACAAGTGGCAAAAGTACAAAAAGAAAATAATCAATTTTAGTAGCATTAACTAATGTATTTGTTTTTTAAATTTTGATACTCCACGTATTGCTTGACGTAAAATGGATAGTAGATTTGTTTCTATCTTTTGTTGAATCTTTTTCACGGCTCGTTAGATAATTTGATAAGCCAATGATTTTTTTCGTCTGTTTCATAAAAAAGTTTTGAATTCTTAATTAATTGTTTCTGATTCACCGGATCTTACCTCTTTTGAAAGGAGTCAATTTGTGCATAAATAAACATAGATAGCATATGTGACGTTCTATGTGAATTTCACGTAAATTTTCATGTAAAAAATTGATTTGTATATGTCACGAAGACATGTTTGTCTACTTGTTTAATTTTATATGAATTTAAGTTGGACGATGTACAAGATAACTGAAGTTAAATGACGCGTTTATATGTTATTATGCCTAAAAGACATAAATCACATACTTTTAATGTAAAATTACCATTTGTCCCTCATAAATTTATAATGACAAAAATCTCTCAAACTGATACAATAATATAAGGGCTGATACATTAATCTGATAGGCGAGATACATTAATCGTTAAGTAAAATACATTACATTTTATACATGATACATTAATCTGCTGTATATTTTATACATGATACACTAATATAATGCGCGAGATACATTAATCTGATACGCGAAAATAAGAAATTTTGGAGATTTGTAAAACTAACAGGGGATAATGGTAATAAGAGAATTTATATGTGAGATTTCTGTCATTTTTTCAAAAATAATACATATATTACTTTATGCTAAATCTATATCATTATTATACGAGATATAATGTAAAACAAAATATGTTAATATTACAAGATACAATTTAATATGTTATATATATTATCATAATAAATAAAGAAAAAACTATAGGGGTGTAACTGTCCGTTCATAAACTAAGTAACTAACTTTGGAAATAGGCCCACTTAAGTAACGTATGAGTACTCCTTTCTCAGCTCACTATACAAATCCACTCAAACATCACCAAAATCTGATCAAAATTGGCCAATTTATTCAGTAGCGCAGTCCGTTCGCCGCTCCAATTCCGCCGCGATGAAGAATTTCAGTTACGACGATATTGAACTGAAAGAGATTCAAAAGCTCGAAGGTCATACCGGTAAGGTTTTGGGGATAGCTTGGAAGGAGGATGTCGGAGTATGGGGTTTTCCGGCAGTAATCGCATCGTGGAGTGACGATAAAACCATACGAATCTGGGAAGCAAACTTATCCGGCTTTTTCGTGTGTAAGGTTTGATTTTTTTCTTCATTTTCTCAATTTTATCATTTGGATTAGCTGATATAAATAACTGATAAGAACATTTTATAAAGTGCTGAATCTGAATCTGATGTTATAAATAAACTAGGAAAATTGTCCGCGCTTAATACACTACATCAATTAGCCTATCTATGATCATTAGTAATATTTGTGCTTTTAGGGAGTACACTGATTTGTCAAGAATATTTGATTGAGTTAATAACATTTGATTCATCAATTTTGAGTATTTTTCTTCTATGCAAGGTCTATTTGTACCTAATCCAAGTGTAGTGCATCTTATTGAATTTGTTGTGTAGTTGATAAATTTAATGAACATAACAAATCACATATTTTTTTTAATTTGATCATACAACATATGCTCCTTTGGATTTATAAATAATGTCTCAGAAAATCATTTTATTTATATTCATCCATTATCGATTGCAATAATTTCCTAGGCAAAAGACATTGGGATCTGGCGAGGGTAGAGGGGACACTTACCTTACCCCTACCTAAAAAGGTTGTTCGCAAAAGACCCCAGGCTCAAGTAACACAAAACAAAGTAGTAGATACAATTACAACAATAAATAGAACATAGAAAATATTGCAATTTTGATTGCGAATAATACGTCAGATGTAAGGCAAGACTATTGAGATCCTTGTAAAAGTGTGACAATTTATGAAAACCTTCCCTAGAAGTACCCATTTAAGCAACTTAGGAATAGTAATTACGATGTTCATAAATTTAAGACAATGAGATTTAATATAGTAGGTGTTTGCCTCCATCAGTTAGAATTGAGGAACCACAGAGATTAAAGTAAATTTCTTTTTTTTTTCAAAGGCGAGCCAATAAAATTTTTGATTTAGAGATACGATGTTGATATTAGAGGACAAAAATCTCTTCAGGACGATATGAAATTCAGTAGCAGATTCGAATACTCGCGAGCTATCATGTAACTTAGCATTATCCTCCTACTAAGTGAAGGACAATTTCCCTAAAGCAACCTTTCAGTATCAACCCAAAATAGTCTTCGGTAGTTTGTGATAAGCATTTGTTTAATGTTTAATGGTGATAGTGTTCAAGGTACGATGGTGTGAAAGAAAATGAAAATTAGGAAGGAGATTGATAGGTATATAAGGGGAATGGGCCAAATATTTTTGCGAGCCTTTGTAGAGGTAGATTTGGGAAAGCAACTTTTGAATTTGAAGGGTTGTATAGGGAGATTAGTTTTGCCGTGTTTTTGGCATTTGACAAAAATAGATAAGTGAGTTTCCTGGTTAGTCGTGGTGCCACATCAGCGGATTTAGATTCAATTTTATATAAACTCGCACATGATTATGTCTCAAATATTTTGATTCATATATCTAAGACCGTGTGATTAACGACTTCACGTTATGACTGTCGACCAATCACTCTTACATCTAAAATTTACAAAAGAAATGCTCTGAGTGATCGATAACGTCTCATATACAACACAGTGTTCCAGGCTTCCATTCCTCCTGGCCAACATTACTAGAATTGTTTAATACCCTATAAAATCAACGTATTCAACCAAGATTTTAACGTGTTCATGAACCTTTGTGTGATGTCAAGAGCTTCTGGTTGCATGATCACCGGATACATATCTACCAAACACATGAACAAAGATGTCAATTACTAATTTCAGAAAAGCATGTACAATAGCAAGACAGGAAGGAATAAAGAGTAGTTTTGTCTCCCTTTTAAAGCTCTGTTATTGTTATTAATTTTCATCCGATTCACATTTTCCATCTCTACCATATGCTAGATTTCATAGTAGTTGCACCTGAATTTATACAATTGTCAAGACCTATATTTCATGTTGGTTTAACGTGTGAATTTTCATCTGACAAAAATAGGGAGGGGGAGATGAATTCTAATCGGCTAATGACAGTGAATGGTGCAACATCTATCATTTGATGTTGTGTTAAGTGAAATTTAACAAATGATTCAACAAAAGTAGTCACGTATGGTCACCTTGGCGATTGTAACTTACATCTTAATATCTCAACTCCTCACTATGATGATATCTACTTTATAAACCAGGATAAACTTTATAAAATCATACCTGGATGGTGCATAGGGATTTGAGGTGGCATTTTGCACAACTTGTTGGGTTATCCCACATCGGAAGTGGAAGGGGCTGGTGGTCAATTTATAAGTGTAAGGGAAAGCCTCAACCTTAGAGCTAGCTTTTCGGTTGAGAAGGCCCAAGACCACCCAACATTGGTATCAGAGCCCAGGTTGTCAACAAGTCTCAGCCCACCGGGAGAAACTGGGTTGTCGCTCTCTCCAGCCCAAGGCCCGATGTGTGAAGGGGGAGATTGTTGGGTTATCCACATCGGAAGTGGAAGGGGCTGGTGGTCAATTTATAAGTGTGAGGGAAAGCTTGAACCTTAGAGTTAGCTTTTGGGTTGAGAAGGCCCAAGACCACCCAACACAACTTCTAAGGAAGGAGAGGAGAACTTTTGTAATTAAACGAATCTAGGAGAAAGCTCGGCTAAGAGATGAACTGCAATAAACAAAGGCTACCATAATCTAATAACAGGGGAGGCATGAAATAATACAAAATTAGCATAACATTCCAAATATTTCAAGCCTCCAGCCATACATAAAAAAGTAAGGTTAAAAGTGGCTAAGACAACGATGCAAATAAGTTTTTTTTTGGTCCGCAGTTCAGGAGTATTTTTTATTAGCCCATTAACTATTAGCACAAATAGGCAATGATTAAAATTGTAAATATACCTTAATCTTTATCTTTTCCTGTTCAGACGTTGTGACCATACCTTGTTCTTTTCCAGTTCAGAGTGGTGCGGTTAAGAGATGAACTGCAATTAACAAAGATAATCATAAAACAATAATCGGAAAGACATGAAAATATATAAAGTATACATAAAGTTCCTAGCTTCCCGCCATACGTAAAGATAAGTGTAAGAGTGGCAAAGACAACGATGTAGTTCAAGTCTTTTTGTTTTAGGTTGGAAGTTCAAGAGTTCTTTTGGCCTATTATCCATAAGCATAGAGAGACAATGATTAGAATAGTAACAATACCGTAATAATTTTCTTCTCCCGTAAAGAACTTGTATCTATATGTTTTGCTTCTCAAGTTAAGAATCCCGCGGAGTATAAGAAAAACAAAACAAGAATCCTACTAATCTTTGAAAGGCATAACAGCTGGAAGATAAATTTTAAGTAAAGTGGATAATACATTGGAATAATGGAAAAATCAGTGTTTAAGCATGAAATGGATACTAAGAGTTGAAGAGCATTATAAGTTGGGCTACCAAGAGTGACTTTGAACTGTCTTGGGTAAGTAAAAGATATTTTCTCTACTAAATGTGATCTAAAGGTAAAAGGATGATGTTGAAATGTTTTAAGTTGTAACGATCGGTAAAGTTATAAGATTATAGAGCAATTTTGAACGACCCGTAAACAAATGTAGATTGCAAAAAAGGATCTGGTGTAAAGTTTGAAGTAAGATTTCAAAATGAATAAAGGGCAAAAAGAAAAGGACATCTAAAGCACAGTAAAAGCTTGTGTAAATCTGAAGGATTTATTTATGCACAAAACCTGTGAGGTAGAATAAAAGGAAAAACCATATGGTGTTACATCTTTTATAATCCTGGAAGGATTTGAAACCCATAACACTTGGAAGGTAAATTATAAGTAAAACGGAAAAAGGCATTGAAATAGTGTCGGGATTGGTTTTCAAGCATCCAATGTTTTCCAAGATTTCTCTAAGATTGATCTACGACCGGATTATCACCAAATGAGGGTGAAAGATGATGATATTCCGAAGACGACTTTTCGAATTCGATATGGTCATTATGAGTTTTTGGTTATGTCTTTTTGGCTGACTAATACTCTGGTGGTGACGTTCATTGATTTGATGAATAGAGTGTTTAGACAATACCTTGACATGTTTGTGATTGTGTTCATTGAGAATATTTTTATCTACTCAAGGAGTGAATGTGAGAGAATCATACATTGAGCATGTTAGAGTGAATTCGAAATTTCTTGAGAGTAAGTATAGATTTTTCTGCATTGTTTCATTAAATGTATATGGCAAATATAAAGAGAAAAAGACATTTCGAGAGCTGCAATCCTAAAATCGTATGGAAGCAAGAAAGTATATTGTTAAAGGAAGAATATTATGTAATTTTTTTTTTGCTTTTATATGCCGGAGTTGGTATAATGGGAGAAGTAAAGATTCTGAAACTACCAACCTTGAAAATGGGAGAAGTAAAGTCGGCTTCTGCACACGTCAAACGCAGAAAATGATAACTTTCAAAAGCATTCGAATCTGTTTTGCTATAAAAGGTGTTAAGGGGAAGTTATTGGGAACAATCAGGAAGCACGGGGAGGAGATTGATAAAGCATCATACCTGAATGTTTTGTAGGGCGGTGTTTTGCACAACGTGAACAGATGAGAAGAGAAATTTCAAATTCAGTCGAGGAAGGTACTGAAGGAAAGATTGTTGGGAAGGAACATGAAGAACATCGTCGATTTCCAAACTATCATATTCTGTCCAAGAAGTTGTTGTATGAAAGTTGTTTGGAAAATGGAAGAAGATTGTGTAAAGAGGCAAGAGGTTTTAGTCACGTCTGTTATGAAGAGTTACGTTTGTATAGGAAGAGAAATGACTGAATGTGGGGTCATGGGAGGAGGGAAGGGTACTTTTGTAAATATATTAAAATAAAAGAGAAATCTTTTATATATATATATATATATGATATGATATGATATATGATAGTTACGTGTTTGAAATAGAAGTGCTGAAACTGTTAATAAACATTTGTGGTAAAAAAACTTCTGGGGTTGAGTCAGACTAAGGTCCATTTAACATGATACTAGAGCTAGGTTCATTCTTGTTTGGGCTTCCGGTAGACGCTCCAGTTGGACCTGAGTATGAAGAGGGGTGTTAAAATTGGTTAAAGTCCCACATTGATTGGAAAATGGACAGGTGATTTGCTTATATTGACTTTGAGTAATCCTCCTCTCATGAGCTAGATTTTAGGGTTGAGTTAGGGTCAAGTTCCATTCAACAATTTTCTAGTAGAAACTTGTAAACTTAGAGGGTGTATGATTCAGCTTATAAGCTAGTCAAATTGAATAATACTTTTTAGCTTGTCTACGCATTTGGTAAACAACTTTGAAGATTTCTTTTCCTTTATGTAACTTCTTTATTCCTTCTCTAGCACTCTTTCCATGCTCAAGAAAATATAGCTACAATGACTATTTGAACCTATACATAAAAAAAGAGCTGTAATAACTCTTAGAAGGAAATTTCGCAGGCTGTTTTGGAGACATCATCTACTGTTAGATCGTGTGCCTGGTCACGGGGAAGCAAATTGTTGGCAGCATCTTGCTCTGATGCCACCACTGCCATTTGGAAAAATGACAGTGTTCATGCCTATGAGCGTATCTACACTTTAAAGGTACAATGACTTTATGAGACTATCAGAGAATTAAATATTGTAACATATAAACTTCAAAGATCTATCAACACTCAGCAGAATAAGGGAAGCTGTTACTACGGAGTTGTTTTTATTTAGCTTATAATTGATTTGGATGGACCGGTATATAAAGGATTTTTTTTCAGTTTTCTTTAATGAGTTATAAATCTACTGAAATCCTGTCTGCTTTCTTATTTTCGTTACGTGGATAATGTCCAGGGTCATGAGAATGAAGTGAGAAGTGTTTCCTGGAATAGGGACGGGCAATTTCTTGCGACATGTGGAGGTGATAAATCAATTTGGCTATGGGAAGTTTTGCCTGGAAATGAGTTTGATTGTACTTTAGTGTTACAAGGACACACAGAAGATGTTAAGATAGTTCATTGGGCTGAAAGATTTTTATTCTCCGGTAGTAGTGATAACACCATTAAGGTATATATATTTTAGAGGTTCAACTTCACATTCTGTGTGTGTGTGCATGTGTTATTTGCTTAGGAGTCTAGCATGCTTTTCGTATCCACATTTCGTGTAAGGCATAGAATC
The DNA here is from genome assembly GCA_022817965.1 of Solanum lycopersicoides. NCBI lineage: Eukaryota > Viridiplantae > Streptophyta > Magnoliopsida > Solanales > Solanaceae > Solanum > Solanum lycopersicoides. Next base: position 3,144,609 of record CM040626.1, read on the forward strand.
GGTAGTCAACTCGTTTCTCCTCTTCTTCTTCTTTTGAGGGGGGTGGGTTTTGATCCTTCACGAGTGATATTATCTTATCTCTAGTGGTGCGTGAAAATTTTAGGTTTGGGAAGAGGATGGTTTTGTAACTGGTAATTGGCGTTGTATTCAAACTTTGGGTGAGTCTGACAGGTAAGAGTTTGTTGGGTTATCCCACATCGGAAGTGGAAGGGGCTGGTGGTCAATTTATAAGTGTGAGGGAAAGCCTCAACCTTTGAGCTAACTTTTGGGTTGAGAAGGCCCAAGACCACCCAACAATTGGTATCAGAGCACAGGCTCTGCTCATTTACAGAAATATTTTTGCAGCTTATTGTACTATACTCAGTGGAAAAAAAAATGTCTGGAGTAAAGTACGAGGTAGAAAAATTCAACGGTGATAGCGGTTTCTCAATGTGGCAGAGAAGGATGAGAGACTTGCTCATCCAACAGGGTTTGCACAAGGCACTAGGCGGCAAATCCAAAAAGCCCGAATCCATGAAACTTGGGGATTGGGAAGAACTGGATGAAAAGGCTGTCAGTGCAATCAGATTGCACTTAATAGATGATGTAGTTAATAACATCATCGATGAAGAGAGTGCATGTGGCATTTGGACAAAGTTAGAAAATCTATACATGTCCAAAACGCTGACAAATAAATTGTACCTAAAGAAGCAGTTATATGCGCTACATATGGGTGAAGGTACAAATTTTTTGTCTCATTTAAATGTACTTAATGGACTAATCACGCAGCTAGCAAACCTCGGAGTAAACATCGAGGATGAAGATAAAGCCATAGTGCTCCTAAACTCGTTGCCATCTTCCTACGATACTTTAGCAATAACCATTTTACATGGTAAGGACTCTATTGAGTTGAAGGATGTCACATCAGCCATTTTGCTTAATAAAAAGATGAGAAAAAGGCCTGAAAATCACGGACAGGCTCTTATCACGGAAAGTAGAGGCAGAAGTTACCAAAGGAGCTCAAGTAACTATGGTAGATCCGGAGCTCGTGGAAAGTCCAAAGTCCGATCAAAATCGAAGGCCAGAAATTGCTACAATTGCGATCAACCAGGACACTTCAAAAGAGATTGTCCAAATCTAAAAAGGGGCAAAGGGGAAAGCAGCGGCCAGAAAAATGATGACAACACAGCTGCCATGGTGCAAAATAATGACAATGTTGTTCTCTTCATAAATGAGGAAGAAGAATGCATGCACTTGGCAGGTGTAGAGTCAGAATGGGTGGTCGACACAGCAGCATCTTACCATGCCACACCGGTAAGAGATCTTTTTTGCAGATATGTAGCCGGTGATTTTGGCAATGTGAAAATGGGTAACACAAGTTACTCAAAGATTGCGGGGATCGGAGACATTTGCTTAAAAATAAATGTTGGATGCACATTAGTGTTGAAAGATGTGCGCCACGTACCTGATTTGCGGATGAACTTGATCTCGGGAGTTGCTTTGGACCGAGATGGATATGAGAACTACTTTGCAAATAAAAAATGGAGACTCACCAAAGGGGCATTGGTGATTGCAAAAGGAGTTGCTCGTGGCACGTTGTACAGGACAAATGCAGAAATATGCCAAGGTGAATTAAATGCGGCTCACGAAGAGAATTTTGCAGATTTATGGCATAAAAGAATGGGTCATATGAGCGAGAAAGGATTGCAAATTCTTTCCAAAAAATAACTCATTTCTTTTGCCAAAGGTACAACGATAAAACCTTGTAACTACTGCTTATTTGGTAAACAACATAGAGTCTCATTTCAGACATCATCTGAAAGAAAGTCGAATATACTTGATTTGGTATATTCTGATGTTTGTGGTCCAATAGAGATAGAATCGATAGGAGGTAATAAATACTTTGTTACCTTTATTGATGATGCTTCTCGAAAATTGTGGGTTTATATCTTGAGAACCAAAGATCAGGTGTTTCAAGTATTTCAAAAGTTTCATGCTCTGGTAGAAAGAGAGACAGGTCGGAAGCTAAAACGTCTCCGAACTGACAATGGAGGTGAGTACACTTCAAGAGAATTTGAAGAGTACTGTTCAAACCATGGAATCAGACATGAAAAGACAGTTCCTGGAACCCCACAACACAATGGTATAGCTGAGAGAATGAATCGCACCATTGTTGAGAAGATGAGAAGCATGCTCAGAATGGCTAAATTACCCAAGACATTCTGGGGTGAAGCAGTTCGGACAGCGTGTTATCTTATCAATCGTAGTCCATCAGTTCCGTTGGAGTTTGACATTCCGGAGAGAGTTTGGACCAACAAAGAGATATCTTACTCGCACCTAAAGGTGTTCGGTTGCAAAACTTTTGCACATGTACCGAAGGAGCAGAGAACCAAGCTAGATGATAAATCAGTTCCCTGCATATTCATCGGATATGGAGATGACGAGTTCGGGTACAGACTATGGGATCTTGTAAAGAAGAAGGTCATCAGAAGCAGAGACGTAATCTTTCGAGAAAGTGAAGTTGGAACTGCTGATGATCTATCCGAGAAGGCCAAGAAAAAGAATGGTATAGTCCCTAATCTTGTTACCATTCCTTCTTCTTCTAACCATCCCATAAGTGCAGAAAGTACGATTGATGAAGTTGCTGAGCATGAAGAGCAACCTGATGAGATTGTTGAGCAGGGGGAGCAACTCGGTGATAATACCAAGCAAATGGAGTACCCAGAAGAAGAATAACAATCTCAAGCTCTGAGAAGATCAGAAAGACAAAGGGTAGAATCAACCAAATACCCTTCCTCAGAGTATGTCCTCATCAATGATGAAGGGGAGCCAGAAAATCTTAAGGAGGTGTTATCTCATCCAGAAAAGAGCCAATGGATGAAAGCCATGCACGAAGAGATGGGATCTCTACAGAAAAATGGCACATACCAGCTAGTTGAACTTCCAAAAGGCAAAAGACCGCTTAAGTGCAAGTGGGTCTTTAAACTCAAGAAAGATGGAAATGGCAAGTTGGTCAGATACAAAGCTCGATTAGTTGTAAAAGGCTTCGAACAAAAGAAAGGTATTGATTTTGATAAATTTTTTTTACCTGTTGTCAAAATAACTTCTATTCGAACTATTTTGAGCATAACAGTTAGTCTAGATCTTGAAGTGGAGCAATTGGACGTGAAAACTGCATTTCTTTATGGAGATTTGGAAGAAGAGATTTATATGGAGCAACCAGAGGGATTTGAAGTATCTGAAAAGAAACACATGGTGTGCAAATTGAATAAGAGTCTTTATGGGTTGAAACAGGCCACAAGGCAATGGTACAAAAAGTTTGACTCTTTCATGAAAAGTCAAACGTACACAAAGACCTATTCTGATCCATGTGTATACTTCAAAAGATTTTCTGACAACAATTTTATTGTTTTGTTGTTGTATGTGGATGACATGTTAATTGTAGGACAAGACAAAGAGCTGATTGCAAAGTTGAAGAAAGATTTGTCCAAGTCATTTGACATGAAAGACTTGGGCCCAGCACAACAAATTCTAGGGATGAAGATTGTTCGAGAACGAACAAAAAGAAAGTTGTGGCTATCTCAAGAGAAGTACATTGAACGTGTACTAGAACGCTTCAACATGAAAAGTGCTAAACCTGTTAGCACGCCTCTTGCGAGTCATCTGAAGTTGAGCAAACAGATGTGTCCTACAACAAAAGAGGAGAAAGAGGGAATGGCTAAAGTTCCTTATTCTTCAGCAGTGGGGAGTTTGATGTATGCAATGGTATGTACAAGACCTGATATTGCTCATGCAGTTGGTGTTGTTAGCAGATTCCTTGAAAATCCTGGAAAAGAACATTGGGAGGCAGTTAAGTGGATACTCAGGTACCTAAGAGGTACCACAAGAGACTGCTTGTGTTTTGAAGGATCTGACCCAATCTTGAAGGGCTATACAGATGCTGATATGGCAGGTGACCTCGATAATAGAAAATCCACTACTGGATATTTGTTTACATTTTCGGGGGAGCTATATCATGGCAGTCAAAGTTGCAGAAGTGTGTCGCACTCTCTACAACTGAGGAGAGAATATATTGCAGCTACTGAAGCTGGCAAAGAGATGGTATGGCTTAAACGATTTCTTCAAGAACTTGGATTGCATCAGGAGGAGTATGTCGTCTATTGTGACAGTCAGAGTGCAATAGACTTGAGCAAGAACACCATGTATCATGCAAGGACGAAGCATATCGACGTGAGATATCACTGGATTCGTGAAAAGATAGAGGACAGATCTATGCAGGTCATGAAGATCCCTACTAGTGAAAACCCTTCAGATATGCTGACCAAGGTGGTATCAAGAGACAAGTTTGAGCTATGCAAAGAACTTGTTGGCATGCACTCAAGCTAGAAACCTAGAGCTACCTCCTTCAGGTGAATGGGTCTGGAGGGGGAGATTGTGGGGTCCATCCCCATGTACCAAACTTTGAATTGTTTTCTGCCAATTTCAAAGTTTGGCAGAGTTGGTAAAGAAAAAATTGTTTTTTTCTTCAATTTCAAAGTTTGGTAGAGTTGGTAAAGAAAAAATTGTTCTTTCTTTAATTTCAAAGTTTGGCAAGAGTTGGTAAGCTATGAAGAAGAAAAAATTGTTTTTTCTTCTGTAACACATTTGGAAGGTAATGTATTTGTTCTCTATAAAAGGGAGGACAATTCTTCATTCTAAGTACACCAAAAGGAAATTACAAAGGAGAGAAAAGAAGAGTGAGGCATCACAGAAGAAATAATTTGTGAGGAAAAATAGAGAGTGTGAGCGATATTATAGTGAGGTGGAAAAATCAAAAGAGGGTTATTTCTTTTGAGTGTGTAGTGATCTTTGGAGTTTTGCTCGGATCTACAAGTGTAAAATCCTTACTATAGTGATATTCGTTGCTCCTCTCGGGTCGTGATTTTTTCCCTTATTTAGGAGGGTTTTCACGTAAAATCTTGGTGTCATTATTTCTCTTTTATTCTCGTTGATTAACCGTATTGTTGTGTTCCGCATTTATTGCCTTTATTACCGCAAATATTATTTCTGTTACGAGTTTATTCCCAACAATTGGTATCAGAGCCCAGGTTGTCAACAAGTCTCAGCCCACCGGGAGAAACTGGGTTGTCGCTCTCTCCAGCCCAAGGCCCGATGTGTGAAGGGGGAGATTGTTGGGTTATCCCACATCGGAAGTGGAAGGGGCTGATGGTCAATTTATAAGTGTGAGGGAAAGCCTCAACCTTTGAGCTAACTTTTGGGTTGAGAAGGCCCAAGACCACCCAACAGAGTTACTATTTGAAAGTAATTTTTCAAAAAAACACTTTCCATAATAAGTTGATTCTGAAAGCTCGGCAAAGAAGGTTATCAGTAACGTTGTTTAAGATTGTTTGGGAGCTTATGCCGTTACATGGTTGAACTTTCAGAGAACATAAATCTGGTGTGCTGTCTCTCTCTTTCAATAAAGATACAAGAAGAATGGTATCTTGCAAGTATGACTTTCTCTCTGCTGAATTCGTTTTCAAAATATACACTCTTAAGTCGAGGGTGTGTCTTAAATAGGATAGTTGTTGTAGTCACTACTAAACAGATTTTACATCGAATTCTCTAACTTGCAGTGATGACCTTACCATCCAGATATGGAAAAATTCTGATGATTATACTAAAGAACTTTGGTAAGCCCGGTCTTATCCTCATTTTCCTAATTATTCTATTAAGAAACCATCTCTGTTTATTTCCTCGGTCTATGTAAGCCTCCAGTTCCTCCAAGCAAGCAAATGTTTTTTTCAGGGTTATCCCCGCGCATCAAACCCATGCTCCGTGACAACAATGGGGGTGCCCCGAAATCCGTAGTATATGAAAGAGTGAAAAAGTTCTTTCGTTGTAGTGGAATAAGAAGCCTTTGTTCACTTAAGAGACCACATTTATTGCTTTGTTTATTTTGTCATTCCTCAGGAAAAGAGTGGTCTTCATTCATTTAGTAAACTATGTTTGGTATAATAGTACTCAGCAATAACTATGTTTTCCGAGTCAAGAGTCAATTGGAAACAACCTCTCTATCTTTGAGGTAGGGGTAAGGTTTGCATACACTCTACCCTCCTTTTGTTGTAATTACCATGTTTTCCGATTGCTGATTTGCTACCATCTCTTTCGGTGCTTGTTAGGTCACATGCTTGCACTCTATCTGGATATCATGACACAGCAATTTTCACAGTTGACTGGTTGAGGTAGCTACTCTATATCTACAAAGTTGTGTATTTGGAAGGAGGGGCAGTTAAAGATTTACGGTCTATTTTCCACGAATTCGAGAGTTTCATAGCCAGTTTGACTGTCTAGATTTCATGTTTGATCTTTTTTTATCGGGTACGTTATAGCTATTCCTACAGGCTTACACGGGATATTCTAATATCTTAGGGAATTACTCCGTTCTGTAGATTATGAAGACCCGGACCCAGAAATATTTGTGAGTGCAGGAGGAGATGACGCTATACGTTTTTTTATCGAGGATAAGGACAATGAGGTATTGGAAAACCTTCTATATTCCTTATACAGTTTTGTACTTCATGCTTATTACGTTGTGTAATGTGTATAATGTTAATCCTCTAGTGGATCAATTCCAACACGCCTTTAAAACTAGTACTATTAGTAATTAATTATATAGCTTCTTCGATATACGTATCTTTCAATCAAGTTTTGAGCTCCGTACTCCAAAACCCTCCTCCTATTAACCAAATTTCTTGTGGGAGCTGGAAGAAGTTGGGGTGTTCTTCTATGCCACTAGGTGTGGGCCCGTCGTCTCCAGCCTTGACATGTAGAATGCTGCCTGTCTTGCTTGCATGCTAGAGATGTTGTGCCCGTGGATTAGTTGAGATACACACAAACTATGCTCCACTTCGGAAGTACTTGATTCAAATGAACCAGGTAACTTGAAGCTGCTTCCTCCCCCGGCGTAAGGACAGTTCTTAGATTCTGATTTTTTTCTTCTCACCAAATCTCTCTCAACTTAAATGTCTCGTCATCAGGGTTCTAAGGGGTTTAATATCTTAAAAGGTCACTGAACTTTGTGAATTTATCTAGAGAAGTCATTGAACTTTCTTTAAACATAGTTGAGTGACCTTTTGAGATATTAACTCAGTTCTAAGACATACTTTTCCTGGTCAACAAGCCTCTTTAAAGAGGCAGCACTATATAAACATTTCATTTTTATTTTTATTTCAATTTCTTTATTCATATATTTGTCAGTCATGCTTATAATTATTAGTCTTCCACTAAACATATATATCTATTTTTTTTCTCCCTTTGAGCCTTTTTTCATTGAAGTCCATGCTTTGTTTGCACTTTTCGCTTAAAGACGTAACGGAAATTAGAGTTTTTTTGCGTTTTTTTGTTTTTGATAACACTCGTCTGATGACAGGTTGATGGACTTACATTTAAACTACTTATGAAGAAGGAGAAGGCTCATGAAACAAACGTAAATTCTGTGAAATGGCACTCTGGGGTAAGTCACCGGAATACCTCAGTGATGAGATTTTTACATTTACTTGTTCATCTGTCATTGCCTTCAACTTAGCAATTAGTATGCTGCAAAGATGCTTTAAGCTTTGATCAGTAGCTGAGATCATCTGTAAGCTTCTGAGCTCGTCACTGATTAGAGGCGAATTAAGGATTTAAGTTTTATGTGTTCAACCTTTAAGGTTCTTAGCATTGGACCTTGAAATGAATATTTGGTAACCTCAATTTCTGTTGACAGATGTGTAATAAGCCAAGTTGCTCGAACCATCCAAAAATATTGCCTCACCTGTGTAGCACCCTCCAGAAATGTATGGTTTTTGAACGATCCGTCACACACCTCTTGAAATTTTTGAAAAGTCTGAGCAACATAGGTGATAGGATATGTGTGTCAGAGCTGACAAATGGTGTTGTGGACAACAAATATGTTAGACATTGCAATGATTGTTGTATGTTTTTTTCAAGGAGGAGAATGTTGGGTGATCTTGGGCCTTCTCAACCCAAAAGCTAGCTCAAAGGTTGAGACTTTCCCTCACACTTATAAATTGACCACCAGCCCCTTCCACTTCCGATGTGGGATAACCCAACAACAATCTCCCCCTTCACACATCAGGCCTTGGGCTGGAGAGAGCGACAACCCAGTTTCTCCCGGTGGGCTGAGACTTGTTGACAACCTGGGCTCTGATACCAATGTTGGGTGATCTTGGGCCTTCTCAACCCAAAAGCTAGCTCAAAGGTTGAGACTTTCCCTCACACTTATAAATTGACCACCAGCCCCTTCCACTTCCGATGTGGGATAACCCAACAACAGAGAAATGTTTGTCTTCTGATTTATTCTCAAATATTCAATCTTGTTGTTTTATATCGAAGACTATAAGGGTGAATTCACTTTATTATGCTTACTACCTTTAGTTTGATCAATATTTGTCTTAATTCAGCTCTTTATTCAATTTTTTTTCCAGCAAATTGCTCGAGGCATGTGTCTTTGCGTATTTTGATTTTCTCCTCTATTTCCCCTAACAAAATAAAAACAAATCATCTTTTGGTCAAATAAATTCTGCAATATGTTTATTTTCTTCTGTCAAAACCTTGTAGGATAAAAGGCTTTTGGCGTCCGCCAGTGATGATGGAACGGTGAAGATATGGGAGTTGGTTTGCCCGTGGGGGCCTGCTGGCCATATAGCTTCATAGTTGATAGCGGAGAACAATTTATTTTGCTATAGTAATTTTGAGCATGTTTGAAATTTCAAATTTGGGAAAACTATCTTCTTCTTTTTTCCCCCGAATTCAAGACCTCTGTTTATGGGCAGATCTATCCGCCACAATCCTTAGTAATATCATTGCTACATATTATACTAGAAAAACAAGAGAATAAATCTGCAAATTCTCTCAATAACATTAAAGATGATACTATCATTTTTGTTGTCAACATTATTTATCAATCATGTAATAATCCACAACAAACATGTATGCAATATTTAAAGATTACGAGTTCTGGATTTTATGGTTAACCTCCGAATTCACTATTTGTGTACACCCAAAGTTGAAAGAAATAAATAGGTCAAGTTTATCGACACATTTATATATTATACCTATTTAATAATACACTTATTCACTCCTTTCACTTTTAATTGTCATGTAGCACTTTCTGAAAGTCAATTTGACTAATTTTCAAAGTTAAGTTATATTACATTAATTCAATATTTAAAAAAAATGATTTTCAAAAACTATACGAAAACTACTATAAATTGTAATTTCTTGCATATCAATATGATGAAAAAATACATCGCAAAATGTTAGACAAAGTTCTTATAGTTTGACTCTAAAAAAAATAAACCACAACAACTAAAAGTAGACGGAGGGAGTATTTCTTTATGTTAAATCTATGCTGTTATGTTTTTACGAGATATAATGTAAAAAATAGTTTTATTGAACATTAAAAATATAAGAAAACAATCAAAATATAAGGAAAAATGGAACGAATTGTTTTATGACCCTAATTTTCGTTCATTCCAATCTAAGTAACTTTTAGACGGGTCAATAAATCGCTCATTTATTAACTTACCCCATTTTAATCCGTCCATTTGAAGTAGAGGTGGCCTAAAATGGAAAGGAAATTAAAACTTGGATGAAATCTGTAATTAACTGAAACTTTTATTTAAAAACTATAGGGGTCTAACTGTCAGTTCATAAACTAAGTAACTAACTTAATAGGCCCACTTAAGTAACGTATAAGTACTCTTTTCTCAGCTCACTGTACAAGTCCACTCAAAAATCACCAAAATCTGATCAAATTCCCCCATTTATATTGAGCAGTAGAGTCACTTGGCCGCCACAATTCCGCCGCCATGAAGAACTTCAGCTACGATGATTTTGAACTGAGAGAGATTCAAAAGCTCGAAGGTCACACCGGTAAAGTTTTGGGCATAGCTTGGAAGGTTAATACCGGGGTACAGGGTTTTCTGGCAGTAATGGCATCCTGGAGTGATGATAAAACCATACGGATCTGGGAAGAGAACTTATCCGGCTTTTTCGTGTGTAAGGTTTGATTTCTTTTTTCATTTTCTCAATTTTTATCATTTGGATTAGCTGATTGTAAATAGCTGATAATGTTTTAAATGTTGAATAACATTTTAAAGTGCTGAATTTGATGTTATAAATAAATAGTTATTGTTAATAATAGTTGTGATAAAAAAAAATGTTGATAAGTTGTTCTTTTGTTAGAATGACTAAATGTCCCTTATATTTTTATTTTTTTTAGTTAAAGTAGGTTAGAGTCCTACATTGGTCGGAGAATGGGCATGTGATATGTTTATATGGACTTGAAAAATTCTTCCTTGATGAGCTAATTTTCGGGATTGACCTTATGAATGAGCTAGATCTTGGGGTTGAAGTTATGATGAAGTTCCATTAAACAATTTTCTAGCAAGAGGGTGTTAAACTATTAAGCTAGTCAAATTGACTTATACAAACTTCTTAGGCCGAACTCATAAATAAATTCTTAAACTTGTTATTTTTTTTTTCCTTTAGATACCTCAAGTACGCCAATTTCTTATTGAATCATTGAACCACCAATAATTTCTTTCTTTTAAACACTGTTGGCTGATTTTGATCGATTTTTTTATTGTAAATGTGTTCAATTGTTATTGTATTGTAATGATTTTGATTGAAGGAATGAAGATAAACTGTGTTATAGTCTCATTTGTTTTCTAATGTGTCCAAATGACTTGAAGTAAAACACAATTATTCTCGAACAGTTTCCCTATCAATTAGACTAATGAGTTCTGGAACAACATATGTATCATCTATCAACACCCCTCACAAAATATGGTTTCACATCCGCCAATGGTGTTTAAAAGGAACAAATTATGGGTGGTTCAATAATTCAATAGGAAAATAGCATAGTTGAGGTACCTGTAGGGAAAAACTCAACAAGTTTAGAGAACTGTTTATGTATTTGACCTACTTCATAGCTTATCTATGCATTTGGTTAGCCCCATTTCCTTAAAAGAATTGTTTTCCTTTAAGTTCCTTCTCTAGCACTCTTCCATGCTCAAGAAAATATAGTGACTCGTTCTATAGCTACAATGACTATTTGAACCTACACATAAGAAAGAGCTGTGTAACTCTTTGAAGGAAATTTTTCAGGTTGTTTTGGAGGAATCATGTACTGTTAGATCGTGTGCCTGGTCACGGGAACTCAACTTGTTGGCAGCAGGTTGCTCTGATGCCACCACTACCATTTGGAAAAATGTCGGTGATCATGTTTATGAGCGTATCTACACTTTAAAGGTACAATGACTTTTTGATACTATCAGAGAAATTAATTCTCTGTATTTGTTGCAACATATAAACATCAAAGATCTATTAGCACTCAGCAGAATAAGGAATGTGTTACTACGGTGTTCATATTGATTTAGCTTATAATTGATTTGGATGGACCTCTATATTAAGGATTTTTCTTTAATGAGTTATACATCTACGGAATCCTGTCTGCTTTCTTATTTTCATTATGTGGATAATGTCCAGGGTCATGAGAATGAAGTGAGAAGTGTTTCGTGGGATATGTACGGGACACTACTTGCGACATGTGGAGGTGATAAGTCAATTTGGATATGGGAAGCTTTGCCTGGAGATGAGTTTGATTGTGCTTCAGTGTTACAAGGACACACAGAAGATGTTAAGATAGTTCAATGGGATGATCGCTATACTTTATTCTCCGGTAGTAGTGATAACACCATTAAGGTATATTTAAGAGGTTCAACTGCACATTCTCTCTGTTGTGTATGTGTTATTTGCTTATAAGGAGTTTAGCATGCTTTTCATACCCCTATTACATGTAACATAGAATCGGTAGTCAACACATTTCTCTTTCTTTTTCTTTTAATGAGGGCAGGGGCAGAGTAAAGGGATTTGATTCTTCATCGGTGATATTATCTAATCTCTATTGTTGCTTGAAAACTTTAGGTTTGGGAAGATGAGACTGTTATGTGGCCTTGTATTGTAACTTTGGGTGAGTCTGGCAGGTAAGAATTATTATGCAGTATATTTTTCATTTCGTTATATCCTGAAAAACCTTCCATTGTGTGTTTATTTGGAACCTTCATGTAATAGTCATTGGTTGGATTTTAGTGTCTGAAATCATTTGGAAAAAACTTTTTGTGTGAAGTGTTTAACTCATTCTACTAACAGTGAAAAGTGGTCTATAATTATTTGGAGAGTCTGAGCAACGTAGGACAAAAGTAATTTTTTCAAGAAACACTTTTCGAAATAAGTTGATTTTGAAAGCTTGGCCAAGAAGGCTATCAGTAACGTCGTTTAATATTGTTTGGGAGCTTATGGTTGAACTTTCAGAGGACATACATCTGCTGTGCTGTCTATCTCTTTCAGTAATGGAAGAAAAAGAATGGTATCTTGCAGGTATGTCTTTTTCTCTGCTGAATACGTTTTAAAATGTAGACTCTCAATTACGTCACAACGAAACTGATTTTACATTGAATTCTCTAACTTGCAGTGATGACCTTACCATCAAGATATGGAATTGTGAACGTTTTACTACAGAACTTTGGTAAGCCCACTCTTATCCTTATTTTCATAAGCATAATGCAATCCTACAAAGTTGATTTATGTAATTACTATGTTTTCCAATACCTGATTTGCTACCATCTCCTTTTTGTGCTTGTTAGGTCACATATTTGCACTTTATCTGGATATCATGATACGACAATTTTCGCAGTTGACTGGTTGAGGTAGCTACTTTATATCTTTAACTAATATATGCTTCTTCTTTTTTTGTTTGCATGAATCGAGAGTTTCATAGCTTGTTTAACTGTGTAGGTTTTATGTTTGATCTCTTTTTATTGGGTATGTTATAGCTATTCCTACAGGCTAACACAGGATATTCTAATATCTTAGGGAATTACTACGTGCGGTACCTGAGGAGGAAGACCAGGACCCAGAAATATTTGCTAGTGCTGGAGCCGATGACGCTATACGTATATATATCGAGGATAAGGACAATGAGGTATTGGAAAACCTTCTATATCCTTTGTACAGTTTTTTAATTCAGGTGCTTATTATGTTGTGTATAACGTTAATCCCCTAGCGGATCAATTCCAATGTGCCTTTTAAACTAGTACTAATAATAATCAATTATATATCATCTTCAATATACATTGTTCTTCCGATCAAGTTTTGAGCTCCGTACTCCAGAACTCTCCTCCTATTAACCCAAACTTCTTGCGGGAGCTGGTGTTGAATCCATCCCATTTTTTGGTCAACTTTAGCTATTCAATTGGTACAAGCAATTGTTAAAAAGGAATAGTAATTGGAGTTGAAAATTAAGACTTGGTAGTTGGCAAATTGGTAAGATTTGCAAACCATTTTTGACTTTGCTATTTTACCTATGTCATTAGTGACATAGGCATGGTTTTATCCTTCTATAAATAGAGCATTCTTGCTCATTTGTAGAACACACCAAGTTAGAGAGAAAAACCATTTTGAGAGCAAAGTGAGGTATTCCATAGACTATACAAGAAAATAGTCTGTGAAGAAAAATAGAGTGTGAGCGATATTTTAGTAAGACGGAAACCAAAAGAGTGTTGTTTCTTTTGAGTGTGTAGTAGTCACTTTGAGTATTGTATTCGTGACTACACAGTGTAAAAATTCCTTACTATAGTGATATCAGTTGCTCCTCTTGGCCGTGGTTTTTTCCCTTATTTAGAAGGGTTTCCACGTAAAATATTTGGTGTCGTTATTTTCCCATTTTATTTCCATTACTTTTACCATATATATTGTTGTGCTTGTCCGCGTTTTCCCAACAAACTGGTATCAGAGCCAAGGTTTTATCTGAGTATGCTCTGTGGTTGCAGCACAGTCTGAACTTCCACATCAGAAAAGATTTACTTTGATTTGCGATAACTATATTTTTGGGGGAAAACAATGGAAGCCAACACAAGTAGAATGGTTACTTTGAATGGTGTTAATTATGCCATTTGGAAGGGGAAAATGGAAGCTCATCAAGGGTTCCTTGGTTGTGGCTCGTGGTAACAAACGTCGTGGTCTATACTGGACTACGACCTCTGTTTGTGTTGATATGGTGAATGCAGTTGAGAGCGATAGCTCTTCAACATTATGGCACAAGAGGCTTAGCCACATCAGCGAGAAAGGACTTAATGTTCTAGCCAAAAAGAAATTTTTGTCAAATTTCAAAAGTGCTAAATTAGAAAACTGTGAGCACTGTTTGGCTGGTAAACAAAATAGAGTTTCCTTTAAGTCCTACCCTCCTTCGAGAAAGACAGAGTTGCTTGAGTTGGTGCACTCTGATTTATGTGGTCCAATGAAGACAAAGACATTAGGTGGTGCACTCTACTTTGTCACTTTCATTGATGATTGCTCGAGAAAACTTTGGGTCTATGTCTTGAAGACTAAAGACCAAGTGTTAGGTGTCTTCAAGCAGTTTCAGGCTTCAGTTGAAAGAGAAACTGGAAAGAAACTGAAATGCATTCGTACTGATAATGGTGGTGAATATTGTGGACCATTTGACGAATACTGCAAGCATCAAGGTATTAGACACCAGAAGACTCCTCCCAAGACTCCTCAGCTTAATGGTTTGGCTGAGAGGATGAACAGGACCTTGATGGAAAGAGTTAGATGTTTGCTTTCTGAAGCAAAGTTGCCGAACTCATTTTGGGGTGAGGCTTTATTGACCGCTGCACATGTTATTAATCTATCTCCTGCTGTTGCTTTGCAAAGTGATGTACCAAATAGTGTTTGGTATGGAAAGATGTTTCCTATGACCATTTGAGAGTATTTGGTTGCAAAGCTTTTGTACATGTGCCAAAAGATGAGAGGTCAAAGTTAGATGCCAAGACAAGGCAATGCATCTTCATTGGATATGGCCTAGATGAATTTGGTTACAGGCTATATGATCCAATTGAAAAGAAACTTGTGAGAAGCCGTGATATTATTTTCATGGAGAATCAAACAATTGAAGATATTGACAAAGCGGAGAAGGTAGAATCTTCAAGTTTTGATGGTATAATTCATCATGCTGACGTTCCTCACACAAGTGTGCATGATGTTGTTGGGCTTGATAATCATAGTGACGCCCAGAATCATGTATCAAATCAACATGTTGATGTTGATAATAACAATGATATTGTTATTGATGATCCTGTTGCTCATGAAGTTGTGGACGAATCAAATATTCCGCTTCGGAGGTCCACAAGACAGCGGTTTCCTTCCTCCGTTATTCATCCAATGAGTATGTGTTACTCACTGACGGGGGAGAACCTGAATGTTATGAGGAGGCCATGGAAGATAAGCACAAGGATCAATGGATTGAAGCCATGCAAGATGAGATGAAGTCTTTGCATGAGAACCAACTTATGAGTTGGTAAAATTGCCCAAGGGCATGAGAGCTTTGAAGAACAAGTGGGTGTTCAAAGTTAAAGTTGAAGAACACAACTTGAAGCCCAGGTACAAAGCTAGATTGGTTGTTAAGGGATTCGGTCAAAGGAAGGGTATTGACTTTGACGAAATATTTTCTCCTGTTGTGAAAATGTCCTCGATTCGCACAGTTCTAGGTTTGGCTGCTAGTCTTAATTTAGAGATTGAGCAGATGGATGTGAAGACGGCTTTCCTTCACGGTGACCTAGAAGAAGAGATTTATATGGAACAACCTGAGGGCTTCAAAGTAGAAGGTAAAGAAAATTTTGTGTGCAAACTCAAAAAGAGTCTTTATGGCCTAAAACAAGCTCCTAGACAGTGGTACAAGAAGTTTGAATCTATTATGGGGGAGCAAGGCTATAAGAAGACTTCTTCAGATCATTGCGTATTTGTACAAAAATTTTCTGACAATGATTTTATCATCCTCCTGTTGTATGTGGATGATATGTTGATTGTGGGCAAGAATACTTTCAAGATTGACGAGCTGAAGAAAGAGTTGTAAGAAGTACATTGAACGTGTACTGGAGCGCTTCAATATGAAGAATGCTAAGCCTGTTAGTACACCTCTTGCTGGTCATATGAAGTTGAGCAAGAAGATGTGTCCTACAGCTAGGGAGGAAAAAGAGAACATGGCCAAAGTTCCATATTCCTCCGTCGTTGGAAGTCTAATGTATGCAATGGTGTGCACTAGACCTGATATTGCTCACGCAGTTGGTGTTGTGAGCAGATTTCTCGAAAATCCGGGAAAAGAGCATTGGGAAGCTGTGAAGTGGATACTCAGGTATCTTAGAGGAAGCTCAGATGAATGTTTGTGTTTTGGAGCATCAAATCCAATCTTGAAAGGCTATACAGATTCTGATATGGCAGGTGACCTTGATAACAGAAAATCCACTACTGGATATTTGTTTACTTTTTCAGGGGGAGCTATATCATGGCAGTCAAAGTTGCAGAAGTGTGTTGCACTATCTACAACTGAAGCTGAGTATATTGCGGCTACTGAAGCCGGCAAGGAGATGATATGGCTAAAGCGATTTCTTCAAGAGCTTGGTTTGAATCAAATGGAGTATATTGTCTATTGTGACAGCCAAAGTGCAATAAACTTGAGCAAGAACTCCATGTACCATGCAAGAACAAAACACATCGACGTCAGATATCATTGGATTCGTGAGGAAGTAGAGAGTGAATCATTTCACGTCAAAAAGATCCACACAAGTGAAAATCCTGCAGATATGCTGACCAAGACGATACCGAAAGACAAGTTCGATTTATGCAAAGAACTTGTGGGTATGAGCTCTCTCTAAAGAAGATGAAGATACCTTCTTCCAGTAAATGGGACTGGAGGGGGAGATTTGTTGAATCCATCCCATTTTTTGGTCAACTTTAGCTATTCAATTGGTACAAGCAATTGTTAAAAAGGAATAGTAATTGGAGTTGAAAATTAAGACTTGGTAGTTGGCAAATTGGTAAGATTTGCAAACCATTTTTGACTTTGCTATTTTACCTATGTCATTAGTGACATAGGCATGGTTTTATCCTTCTATAAATAGAGCATTCTTGCTCATTTGTAGAACACACCAAGTTAGAGAGAAAAACCATTTTGAGAGCAAAGTGAGGTATTCCATAGACTATACAAGAAAATAGTCTGTGAAGAAAAATAGAGTGTGAGCGATATTTTAGTAAGACGGAAACCAAAAGAGTGTTGTTTCTTTTGAGTGTGTAGTAGTCACTTTGAGTATTGTATTCGTGACTACACAGTGTAAAAATTCCTTACTATAGTGATATCAGTTGCTCCTCTTGGCCGTGGTTTTTTCCCTTATTTAGAAGGGTTTCCACGTAAAATATTTGGTGTCGTTATTTTCCCATTTTATTTCCATTACTTTTACCATATATATTGTTGTGCTTGTCCGCGTTTTCCCAACAGCTGGATATGCCACTAGGTTGTCCCGTCGTCTCCAGCCTTGACATGCAGAATTATCTTTGTCAGGGCCGCCTTAATCACTAGGCCACTAAAGTCATCACTTGTAGCCCCATATTTTTGGGGGTCCTCAATTTTTTTAAAACATACTTATACATATTACTTAAAATTATATGTATGTTTAAATTTTTTTTAAAAACATGATAGAAGTATAAGAAAACAAAATAACAGTGAGTTTTTCCCACTTTTTTAATGAAATGAAATATTTTATGAAAATAATTTCCGTCAGTGAGAACTTGTGTTTTCTTATTTATCTCCGAAAAATTTGACCTTATATTATTATTATTTACCTTATACTTTATCTTTTTTATTCTCTATTTTATAATTTTATCCTCAATATTGAACTCTCTCCTAAAAAACTAATTTATTGTTCCTTACAAGTAAAAAAAGAACAAAATTTATTTTTGAGTGTCTTCTTCAAAATCTTAAGAAGTGCAACAAGCAATCATTATATTGAAAGAACACAAGACTATTTCAATATTATCATATCAACTTATGAAATTCGTGATTCAGGTTTTATTATTCTAACTTTATTTTATAATTTTTCTTGAACTTTTGTTGTTGATATTCTTAGTTAGTAAGTATATATATTCTCGTTTTAGTTATTATTAAGAGAAATAATACAGGTAGAAGATAATGATTTAATAGAGATACTCAATTAAATAAAAAGAATTGATTCTTTTCCTAATGCATATATTGTTTATAGAATAATGTTAACGGTTCCTGTAACTATTGCTTCGGCCGAAAGAAATTTTTCGAAACTAAAATTGATAAAATCTTATCTAAGATCAACAATGTGAGATTGAATGTATTAGTTGTATTATCAATTAAAAAGGAATTAGTAAAACAAATTGATTAGAAAACAATAATTAATGACTTCGCATCTAAAAAGGCAAAAAAAATAATAGATTTTAAATAAATATATAGTACATGAATATTTCTTTTGAAAAAAAATAAAGAAAATATTAGGACCCCTCTTTAAGGTTTAGCTTTAGGCCCCAATCTTGTTGAATCGTCCCTGATCTTTACTGCCTGTCTTCATGCTAGACATGTTTCGGCCGTGAATTAGTTGAGATACACACAAACTATCTCAATGTTCACTATTTTTTTAAAAAAAAAAATTAGAAAAAAGAAAGAAAGAAAGAAAAGATAACACTAATATCAGAATTAACTGCTTAGGACAGAGGTCAATTTAGGATTTAAGCTCTATGGATTCAACATTTAACGTTCTCAGCAATGAAACCCATTATGTTTTAAATTTATGGGTTCATATTTACTAGTAATTGCAATTTTGATAGACATTAATACATAGATTTATGCTCCACTCCAAAAGTACTTGATTCAAATGAACTCGGGAACTTAAAGCTGCATTCTCCCCTGGCTTAGGACAGTTCTTTGATTCTGATTTTGTTCTTCTCGCCAAATCTCTCTCAACTTGAATGTCTCGTCATTAGGGTTCTAAGATATACTTTTCCTTGTCAACGAGCGTCTTCTAAAGAGGCAATAGTAAATATATTTCACTTCATCGTAATTTTTATTTCAATTTCTTTATTCATATGTGTCATTCATTCATGCTTATGATTATTAGTCTTGGACTTAACATATAAATTTGTATTTTTTTTCTTCTCCGTGAGCCTTTCATTAAAGTCAACAATTTATTTGCACGTTTCTTAAAGCCCTAGCAGAATTTAGAGCTTTTTTGCTTTTGATAACATTGTATCTGATGATAGGTTGATGGACTTCCATTTAAACTACTTTTGAAGAAGGAGAATGCTCATGAAACGAACATAAATTCTATAAAATGGCACTCTGGGGTAAGTCACTGGAATATTATAGTGATAGGAGTTTGACATTTACTTGTTCATGTGTCCTTGCTTTAAACTCTGCAATTTGTATGCTACAAAGATGATTTAAGCTTTGAGCAGAAGCTGAGACTTCTGAGCGTTTTACCGATTAGAGGTGAATTCAGAATTTAAGTTTTATGTGTTCGACCTTTAAGGGTCATAGCTTTGGACTTTAAATTGAATATTTGTTGAACTCAGCTTCTGTTGACAGACATGTAATAGACTATGTTTGCTCGGATTATCCAAAATATTTCTGTATGTGTGTAACATCTTCCAAAAATGCATAGCTTTTGGACGATCTGACACACACCTCGCGAAATTTTTGAAGAGCATGTGCGACATGTATAGGTGATAAGATATGTGTTAGATCTGACAAATGTGTGTTATGTTAGATAGTGCAAATTTGCAATGATTGTTGTATAGTTTTTCAAGGAGACGAAATGTTTGTTTTCTGTTTTATACTCAAATATTCAGTCGTGTTTTTTGTTATCGAAGACTAGAAGGTTGAATCTCTATTATGCTTACTACCATTAGTTTGATCAGTATATGTTTTAATTTGATCCTACCCTTTATTCAAGCATTTTTTTCTTCATTAAATTGCTAGAGGTCTATGTGCTTGCGTATTTGAGTTTCTCCTTTATTTCACAAATAAAATCGAAAACATGATTCTTTTTTAGTCAAATAAATTCCTCAGTGTGTTTACTTTCTTCTATCAATACCTTGCAGGATAAAAGGCGTTTGGCGTCCGCCAGTGATGATGGAACAGTGAAGATATGGGAGTTTGTTTGCCCCTGGCCTGCTGGCCGCATAAATCCATAGTTGATACGCGAAAACAATGTATGTTGTTATAGTAATTTTGAGCATGTTGAAGTCTCAAACTTCTGGAAAACTATCTCTTGTTTTTCTCTTGTATTCGAGACCTCTGCTTAAGGGTAGATACTCCTATCTATCCGCCACAATCCTTAGATATCATTACTACTTATTATACTTGCAAAACAAGAGAATAGATGTGCAATTTTCTCAATAACATTAAAGCTGATACCATCATTTCTGCTTTCAACTTTATTTATCAATTATGTAATAATTCACAACAAACACTATCCAAGATTTGAAGATTATGAGTTCTGGCAATGCATGGCTATCCTTCGAATCCACTATTTGTATATCCAAAGTTGAAAGACATAAATAGGCCAAGTTTAAACACACATTTATATGTTATACCTGATTAATAATACATTTATTCCCTTCGTCCAATTTTAATTGTCATGTTGTGCTTTTGAAAAGTCAATTTTACTTATTTTCAAAGTTAAATTAGATTATATTAATTCAATATTTTGAATTTAATTTCTTGCATATCAAAATGATTAAAAAAGAAACACATTGCAAAATATTAGTCAAAATTATTATAGTTTGATTCTGAAAAAAATAAAATCATAACAACTAAAAATAAAGGCATAATACATATATTAGACCCTAAACTTGGCTTCAAATTTTAACTTTGACCTCAAACTTTCATAATGCACAAATAGGCACTTTAACTATCCTATCTTTCAATAAATAAACACGCGAATATTTCAATCAAAACCGTGTTACACACATGCTCTGACGTGGAAAAGTAAACCACTCAGTGGCTGCCAACTAATTAAAAAATTTACACGTATTTTTTTAAGCATAATACATAAATTGGACCCTTAACTTGGCTTCAAATTATAACTTTGACCTTTAACTTTGATAGTGCACAAAGAGACACTTTAACTATCCGAAATTTAAACAAAAAAACACACGAATATTTCAATCAAAACGCGTGTTACACACATGCTCTGACGTGGAAAAGTAAACCACTCAGTTGCTGCCAACTAACTAAAATAAATACACCTAGATTTTAAAAATTATAAAAATAAATTATAATATAGAATAAGGTGGAAGTGAAAACAAATTCATTTTTTAGGTAAAAAAAATTAGTACCTCTTTTCTTCTCTCTCTTAAAAATTCCTAATCTGAAATTCATGTTCCTTATATTCAAATCAAAGAAAAAATTGTTCAAGATATTTGCTGTAATTTAATTTTCGAGTTATCTATTTTTCTTCCTCAATTTAGTCAAGGTAACAAGATTCAACATTTTACAAACAAGAATTTGCATATTGTTGGTCAAATGTTCAAACTAATATGAGAATCTCTAGAAGAAACTAATGTTTTTATTGCAAAATTATTTCAGAGCAACCCATAAATATGGAAAGACATGAGATTCAATGAACTTGTCCTTCTTTTCTTTAGTTTGAAGTATATTTGTGCTTTAAGTTGTCAATTATTTGACTGAAAAAACAGGGTGCTTTGTGTATTGTGATTGTCATAGTGAAGAGAATTGCAATTATGAATTTTGGAGGCCAACAAATGAACTTACAGTACTAAAAATTATTAAGTGAAATGGTGCACTTAAAGTATTTGATAAATTGTCTGATAGAACTTTTCACATATTTTTGTCAAGTTTGAGTAGCAGTCTATCTAATCAAAATACCTTCAAAAATTGCATTCAATTTGTATAATTGTATACTCACCTCATCTTGTCAAAAAAGACTTCATTATAATTTTTTTCATAATAACAAAAAAGTAATTAAATGTCACTTGCATTTTGCAATGAACAACAAATAATGCAAAAAAGAGGGGGAAATTGTTGAAAAATTAGAAAGAGAGTTTAATTGTCATTTCAGTGTTTTTTTTACTGTTGGGCACTCGATTTTTACATCTGACGCGCCTAATTTGAGTGAATTTTACGTATTTTGCCATGTAGGATCCGAGTATTTTTTTGTTTAAGTTTTGGATAGTTAAAGTGCCTATTTGTGCACAAACAAAGTTAAAGGTCAAAGTTATAATATGAAGCCAAGTTAAGGGTCCAATTTATGTACTAATTAAGGGTAGAATTGTCATTTTAGCAATTTTTTATCGTTTTGGGCCTCAAAAATTACCTCTCACTCGCGCAGAATGCGTGTATTTCACGCATTTTGCCAGGTAGGAATCGCGTGTTTATTTGTTGAAAGATAGTATAGTTAAAGTGCCTATTTGTGCACTATGAAAGTTTGAGGTCAAAGTTAAAATTTGAAGCCAAGTTTAGGGTCCAATATATGTATTATGCCAAAAATAAACGTAGGGATATTTCTTTATGCTAAATATAGACCAGTTTGTTTTATACGAGATATAATGTAAAATAAAGTTTGCATCATTAAATACATCAAGCTATTGTATATTTGTATGTGTACAAATAGATATACACATTATCATAATATTACAAGATAAAATTTAATATGTTATATTCTTTTCTTTTTTCTGTCCAACAATAGTTGTCCGTTATTGACTTGACATGCTCCTAAAGGAAAAATAAATAATAAGGGTAATACTACTATATTATCATTTGACTTCATCAAATTCAATGCTTTGAAAAATGTGTTACGATGATAAATGAGTACTTAATAACAAGAGTAAAATAGACACAAAAGGTAAATTATCTCTCAAATTTCTAAATTAGACAAGTGGACAATTATTTTAAGTATATAATGAACAACTATTTTGAACGGAGTGAGTATTTATCATAATAAAAAAAAATGTTTTATTAAATATATTAAAAATATAAGAAAACAATCAACAATTAAGGAAAAAAATTGAACAAATTGGTTTATGACCCTCATTTTCGTTCATTTCAATCTAAGTAACTTTTAGACGGCTCAATAAATCGCTCATTTATTAACTTACCCCATTTTAATCCGTCCATTTGAAGTAGAGGTGGCCTAAAATGGAAAGGAAATTAAAACTTGGATGAAATCTGTAATTAACTGAAACTTTTATTTAAAAACTTTAGGGGTCTAAGTGTCAGTTCATAAACTAAGTAACTAACTTAGTAGGCCCACTTAAGTAACGTATAAGTACTCATTTCTCAGCTCACTGTACAATTCCCACTCAAAAATCACCAAAATCTGATCAAATTCCCCCATTTATATTGAGCAGTAGAGTCACTTCGCCGCCACAATTCCGCCGCCATGAAGAACTTCAGCTACGACGATTTTGAACTGAGAGAGATTCAAAAGCTCGAAGGTCACACCGGTAAGGTTTTGGGCATAGCTTGGAAGGTTAATACCGGGGTACATGGTTTTCTGGCAGTAATGGCATCCTGGAGTGATGATAAAACCATACGGATCTGGGAAGAGAACTTATCCGGCTTTTTCGTGTGTAAGGTTTGATTTCTTTTTTCATTTTCTCAATTTTTATCATTTGGATTAGCTGATTGTAAATAGCTGATAAGGTTTTAAATGTTGAATAACATTTTAAAAGTGCTGAATCTGATGTTATAAATAAATAGTTACCGCTAATAATAGTTGTGATAAAAAAATGTTGATAAGTTGTTCTTGTTATATGGACTTGGAAAATATTCCCCTGATGAGCTAATTTTCGAGATTGAATTGGCGTCTAAGGTCCATTTAACATGATATCATAGCTAGGTCTATTCCTATATTGACTTGAGTAATCGTCCCTTATGAATGAGCTAGATTTTGGGGTTGAGTTAGAGTGAAGTTCCATTTAACAATTTTCTAGCAAGAGAGTGTTTTATTAAACTTATAAGCTAGTCAAATTGACTTATACATACTTCTTAGGCCAAACTTATAAATAAATCCTTAAACTTGTTGTGTTTTTTTCCTTTAGATACCTCAAGTACGTCATTTTCTTATTGAATCATTGAACCAGCCATAATTTCTTCCTTTTAAACACTGTTGGCTGATTTTGATCGGCTTTTCTATTGTAAATGTGTTCAATTGTTTTCGTATTGTAATGATTTTGATTGAAGGAATGTAGACAAACTGTGTGATAGTCTCGTTTGTTTTCTAATGTTTTCAAATGACTTGAAGTAAAACACAATTATTTTCAAACAATTTCAATATCAATTAGACTAATGAGTTCTGGAACAATATATGTATCCTCTATGAACACCCCTCACAAAATATGGTACCACATCAGCCAACACTGTTTAAAAAGAACAAATTATGGGTGATTCAACGATTCAATAGGAAAATAGCATAGTTGAGGTAGATGAGGGGAAAAACTCAACAAGTTTAGAGAATTGCTTATGTATTTGACCTACTTCATAGCTTATCTATGCATTTGGTTAGCCCCATTTCCTAATAAGAATTGTTTTCCTTTAAGTTCCTTCTCTAGCACTCTTTCCATGCTCAAGAAAATATAGTGACTCGTTCTATAGCTACAATGACTATTTGAACCTATACATAAGAAAGAGCTGTGTAACTCTTTGAAGGAAATTTTTCAGGTTGTTTTGGAGGAATCATGTACTGTTAGATCATGTGCCTAGTCACGGGAACTCTACTTGTTGGCAGCAGGTTGCTCTGATGCCACCACTACCATTTGGAAAAATGTCGGTGATCATGTTTATGAGCGTATCTACACTTTAAAGGTACAATGACTTTTTGATACTATCAGAGAAATTAACTCTCTGTATTTATAGCAACATATAAACTTCAAAGATCTATTAGCACTCAGCAGAATAAGGAATGTGTTACTACGGTGTTCATATTGATTTAGCTTATAATTGATTTGGATGGACCTCTATATTAAGGATTTTTCTTTAATGAGTTATACATCTACGGAATCCTGTCTGCTTTCTTATTTTCATTATGTGGATAATGTCCAGGGTCATGAGAATGAAGTGAGAAGTGTTTCCTGGGATAAAGACGGGACACTACTTGCGACATGTGGAGGTGATAAGTCAATTTGGATATGGGAAGCTTTGCCTGGAGATGAGTTTGATTGTACTTCAGTGTTACAGAAGATGTTAAGATAGTTCAATGGGATGATCGCTATACTTTATTCTCCGGTAGTAGTGATAACACCATTAAGGTATATTTAAGAGGTTCAACTGCACATTCTCTCTGTTGTGTATGTGTTATTTTCTTATAAGGAGTTTAGCATGCTTTTCATACCCCTATTACATGTAACATAGAATCGGTAGTCAACACATTTCTCTTTCTTTTTCTTTTAATGAGGGCAGGGGCAGAGTAAAGGGATTTGATTCTTCACCGGTGATATTATCTAATCTCTATTGTTGCTTGAAAACTTAGGTTTGGGAAGATGAGACTGTTGAGTGGCCTTGTATTGAAACTTTGGGTGAGTCTGGCAGGTAAGAATTATTATTTTGCAGTATATTTTTCATTTCGTTATATCCTGAAAAACCTTCCATTGTGTGTTTATTTGGAACCTTCATGTAATAGTCATTGGTTGGATTTTAGTGTCTGAAATCATTTGGAAAAAACTTTTTGTGTGAAGTGTTTAACTCATTCTACTAACAGTGAAAAGTGGTCTATAATTATTTGGAGAGTCTGAGCAACGTAGGACAAAAGTAATTTTTCAAGAAACACTTTTCGAAATAAGTTGATTTTGAAAGCTTGGCCAAGAAGGCTATCAGTAACGTCGTTTAATATTGTTTGGGAGCTTATGGTTGAACTTTCAGAGGACATACATCTGCTGTGCTGTCTATCTCTTTCAGTAATGGAAGAAAAAGAATGGTATCTTGCAGGTATGTCTTTCTCTCTGCTGAATACGTTTTAAAATGTAGACTCTCAATTACGTCACAACGAAACTGATTTTACATTGAATTCTCTAACTTGCAGTGATGACCTTACCATCAAGATATGGAATTGTGAACGTTTTACTACAGAACTTTGGTAAGCCCACTCTTATCCTTATTTTCATAAGCATAATGCAATCCTACAAAGTTGATTTATGTAATTACTGTGTTTTCCGATTCCTGATTTGCTACCATCTCCTTTTTGTGCTTGTTAGGTCACATATTTGCACTCTATCAGGATATCATGATACGACAATTTCCGCAGTTGACTGGTTGAGGTAGCTACTCAATATCTATAACTAATATATGCTCTCTTTTTCCTTTTTTTTTTCTGTTTGCACTCCTTAATATTACCTTTATTTGGACATTTTTTTCCTTTTCTACAAAGTTTGTAATTGGGGGGAGGGGCAGTTTAAGATTTACGGTCTATTTTGCACGAATCGAGAGTTTCATTGCTTGTTTGACTGTCTAAATTTCATGTTTGATCTCTTTTTATTGGGTATGTTATAGCTATTCCTACAGGCTAACACTGGATATTCTAATATGTTAGGGAATTACTCCGTGTGGTACCTAAGGAGGAAGACCAGGACCCAGAAATATTTGCTAGTGCAGGAGCTGATGACGCTATATGTATATTTATCGAGGATAAGGACAATGAGGTATTGGAAAACCTTCTATATGTTGAATCCATCCCATTCTTTAGTCAACTTTAGATATTCAATTGGTATAAGCAATTGTTAAAAAGGAATAGTAATTGGAGTTGAAAATTAAGACTTGGTAGTTGGCAAATTGGTAAGATTTGCAAACCATTTTTGACTTTGCTATTTTACCTATGTCATTAGTGACATAGGCATGGTTTTATCCTTCTATAAATAGAGCATTCTTGCTCATTTGTAGAACACACCAAGTTAGAGAGAAAAATCATTTTGAGAGCAAAGTGAGGTATTCCATAGACTATACAAAAGAATAGTCTGTGAAGAAAAATAGAGTGTGAGCGATATTTTAGTAAGACGGAAACCAAAAGAGTGTTGTTTCTTTTGAGTGTGTAGTAGTCACTTTGAGTATTGTATTTGTGACTACACAGTGTAAAATTCCTTACTATAGTAATATCAGTTGCTCCTCTTGGCCGTGGTTTTTTCCCTTATTTAGAAGGGTTTCCACGTAAAAATTTTGGTGTCGTTATTTTCCCATTTTATTTCCATTACTTTTACCATATATATTGTTGTGCTTGTCCGCGTTTTCCCAACAAACTGGTATCAGAGCCAAGGTTTTATCTGAGTATGCTCTGTGGTTGTAGCACAGTCTGAACTTCCACATCAGAAAAGATTTACTTTGATTTGCGATAACTATATTTTTTGGGGAAAACAATGGAAGCCAACACAAGTAGAATGGTTACTTTGAATGGTGTTAATTATGCCATTTGGAAGGGGAAAATGGAAGATCTGCTTTATGTTAAGAATCTTTACAAACCAGTATTTACCACTGTAAAGCCTGATAATAAAACAGATGAAGAATGGAATCTGTTGCATAGACAGGTTTGTGGATTCATTAGGCAATGGGTCGACGATAATGTGTTGAACCATATTTCTGGGGAAACACATGCTCGAACCCTATGGGAGCATCTTGAAAGTTTGTATGCTCGGAAGACTGGCAACAACAAAATGTTCTTGATAAAGCAGATGTTGAGTTTGAAGTATCATGATGGTTCTCCGATGACAGACCATCTGAATAATTTTCAGGGGATCATGAACCAATTATCTGCTATGGGCATCAAATTTGATGAAGAAATTCAAGGCTTGCTTCTACTTGGTTCCCTACCAGACTCTTGGGAAACATTTAGAACGTCATTGTCAAATTCTACTCCGGATGGTGTGATCTCTATGGATTCCGCCAAGAGTAGTGTCTTGAATGAAGAGATGAGGAGAAAAACTCAAGGTTCCTCTTCGTCGGATGTCCTGATAACTGGTCCCAGGGGGAGAAACAAAATTCGTGGTTCTCAGAATAGAGAACAAAATAAGAGCAAATCCAGAGGCAGACTTAAGGATATTGAGTGCTATCATTGTGGTATGAAAGGGCACACGAAGAAGTTCTGCAGGAAGTTGAAGAGGGAGAACAAAAACAAAGAGGAAACTAAAGAATATGGCAATGAAAATTGCCTAGCCACCGTTACCACCGAAGATCTTGTTACTGTCCTTGATGCGGATATGATAAATATTGCTTGTGATGAGTCAAGCTGGGTTGTGGATACTGGTGCCGCATCCCATGTGACATCAAGGAAGGATTTTTTCTCTTCCTATACTCCTGGTGATTTTGGAACTTTGAGTATGGGTAATGAGACTGTTTCTAGGGTGGTTGGTATTGGTACAATCTGTTTGAAAACTATTGTTGGAACTAAACTAGTTTTGAACAATGTGAAACATGCTCCTGATGTTCGTCTGCACCTAATTTCTGTTGGTGTTTTAGATGATGAAGGATATGTTAGTACCAACGGTGATGGAAAATGGAAGCTCATCAAGGGTTCCTTGGTTGTGGCTCGTGGTAACAAACGTCGTGGTCTATATTGGACTACGGCCTCTGCTTGTGTTGATATGGTGAATGCGGTTGAGAGCGATAGCTCTTCAACATTATGGCACAAGAGGCTTAGCCACATCAGCGAGAAAGGACTTAATGTTCTAGCCAAGAAGAAATTATTGTCAAATTTCAAAAGTGCTAAATTAGAAAACTGTGAGCACTGTTTGGCTGGTAAACAAAATAGAGTTTCCTTTAAGTCCTACCCTCCTTCGAGAAAGACAGAGTTGCTTGAGTTGGTGCACTCTGATTTATGTGGTCCAATGAAGACAAAGACATTAGGTGGTGCACTCTACTTTGTCACTTTCATTGATGATTGCTCGAGAAAACTTTGGGTCTATGTCTTGAAGACTAAAGACCAAGTGTTAGGTGTCTTCAAGCAGTTTCAGGCTTCAGTTGAAAGAGAAACTGGAAAGAAACTGAAATGCATTCGTACTGATAATGGTGGTGAATATTGTGGACCATTTGACGAATACTGCAAGCATCAAGGTATTAGACACCAGAAGACTCCTCCCAAGACTCCTCAGCTTAATGGTTTGGCTGAGAGGATGAACAGGACCTTGATGGAAAGAGTTAGATGTTTGCTTTCTGAAGCAAAGTTGCCGAACTCATTTTGGGGTGAGGCTTTATTGACCGCTGCACATGTTATTAATCTATCTCCTGTTGTTGCTTTGCAAAGTGATGTACCAAATAGTGTTTGGTATGGAAAGGATGTTTCCTATGACCATTTGAGAGTATTTGGTTGCAAAGCTTTTGTACATGTGCCAAAAGATGAGAGGTCAAAGTTAGATGCCAAGACAAGGCAATGCATCTTCATTGGATATGGCCTAGATGAATTTGGTTACAGGCTATATGATCCAATTGAAAAGAAACTTGTGAGAAGCCGTGATATTATTTTCATGGAGAATCAAACAATTGAAGATATTGACAAAGCGGAGAAGGTAGAATCTTCAAGTTTAGATGGTATAATTCATCATGCTGACGTTCCTCACACAAGTGTGCATGATGTTGTTGGGCTTGATAATCATAGTGACGCCCAGAATCATGTATCAAATCAACATATTGATGTTGATAATAACAATGATATTGTTATTGATGATCCTGTTGCTCATGAAGTTGTGGACGAATCAAATATTCCGCTTCGGAGGTCCACAAGACAGCGGTTTCCTTCCTCCCGTTATTCATCCAATGAGTATGTGTTACTCACTGACGGGGGAGAACCTGAATGTTATGAGGAGGCCATGGAAGATGAGCACAAGGATCAATGGATTGAAGCCATGCAAGATGAGATGAAGTCTTTGCATGAGAACCACACTTATGAGTTGGTAAAATTGCCCAAGGGCATGAGAGCTTTGAAGAACTTGTGGGTATAAGCTCTCTCTAAAGAAGATGAAGATACCTTCTTCCAGTAAATGGGACTGGAGGGGGAGATTTGTTGAATCCATCCCATTCTTTAGTCAACTTTAGATATTCAATTGGTATAAGCAATTGTTAAAAAGGAATAGTAATTGGAGTTGAAAATTAAGACTTGGTAGTTGGCAAATTGGTAAGATTTGCAAACCATTTTTGACTTTGCTATTTTACCTATGTCATTAGTGACATAGGCATGGTTTTATCCTTCTATAAATAGAGCATTCTTGCTCATTTGTAGAACACACTAAGTTAGAGAGAAAAATCATTTTGAGAGCAAAGTGAGGTATTCCATAGACTATACAAAAGAATAGTCTGTGAAGAAAAATAGAGTGTGAGCGATATTTTAGTAAGACGGAAACCAAAAGAGTGTTGTTTCTTTTGAGTGTGTAGTAGTCACTTTGAGTATTGTATTTGTGACTACACAGTGTAAAATTCCTTACTATAGTAATATCAGTTGCTCCTCTTGGCCGTGGTTTTTTCCCTTATTTAGAAGGGTTTCCACGTAAAATTTTTGGTGTCGTTATTTTCCCATTTTATTTCCATTACTTTTACCATATATATTGTTGTGCTTGTCCGCGTTTTCCCAACACTATATCCCTTATACAGTTTTGTAATTCAGGTGCTTATTATGTTGTCTATAATGTTAATCCCCTAGCGGATCAATTCCAATGTGTATTTCAAACTAGTACTATTAGTAATCAATTATATATCATCTTCAATATACACTGATCTTCCGATCAAGTTTTGAGCTCCGTACTCCAGAACTCTCCTCCTATTAACCCAAATTTCTTGTGGGAGCTGGAAGAAGCTGGGGTGTTCTTCTATGCCACTAGGTTTGGGCCCGTCATCTCCAGCCTTGACACACAGAATTATCTTTGTCAGGTCTATCTTAACCACTTGGCCACTAAAGCCATTGCTTGGGGCCCCATATTTTTTGGGGGCCCCAATTTTTTTAAATTACTTATACATTTTACTTAAGATTATATGTATGTTAAAATTTTTCTAAAAAAACATGTAAGAAGTATAAGAAAAAAAAATAGCCGTTAGTTTTTCCCACTTTTCTAAGGAAATGAAATATTTTATGAAAATAATTTCCTTAAGTGAGAACTTGTGTTTTCTTATTTATCTCCGAAAAATTTGACCTTATATTATCATTTACCTTATACTCATCTTTTGTTTTTTTTATTCTCAATATTGAACTCTCTCCTAAAATAAGTCAAAAAAGAACAAAATTTGTTTTTGAGTGTCTTCTTCAAAATCTTAAGAAGTGCAACAAGCAATCATTATATTGAAAGGACACAAGACTATTTCAATATTATTATATCAACTTATCAAATTCGTGAGCCAGATTTTATTATTTTAACTTTATTTTATATTTTTTCTTGAACTTTTGTTATTGTTGATATTTTTAGTTAGTAAGTATATAATTCTTGTTTTAGTTATTATTAAGAGAAATAATACATGTAGAAGATAATGATTTAATGGAAATACTCAATCAAATAAAAAGAATTGATTCTTTTCATAATGCATATATTGTTTATAGAATAATGTTAACAATTCTTGTAACTATTGCCTCGGCCAAACGAAGTTTCTCGAAACGAAAATTGATAAAATCTTATCTAAGATCAACAATGTGAGATTGAATGTATTAGTTGTATTATCAATTGGAAAGGAATTAGTAAAACAGTAATTAATGACTTCGCATCTAAAAAGGCCAAAAAAGAATATTTTAAATAAATATATAGTACATGAATATTTCTTTTTGAAAAAAAAATTAAAAAATATTAGGAACCCTCTTTAAGGTTTGGCTATAGGCCTTCAATCTTGTTGAGTCGACCCTGATCTTTGTTGCATGTCTTCATGCTAGACATGTTGCGCCCGTGGATTAGTTGAGATAAACGCAAACTACCACAATGTTCTCTATTTTTTTAAAAAAAAAATTAGAAAAAAAAAGAAAGAAAGAGAAGATTACAGTAATATCAGAATTAACTGCTTAGGACAGAGGTCAATTTAGGATTTAAGCTCTATGATTTCAACATTTAACGTTCTCAGCAATGAAACCCATTATGTTTTAAATTTGTGGGTTCATATTTACTGGTAATTGCAATTTTGATAGACACTTACACATAAATTTATGCTCCACTTCAAAAGTACTTGATTCAAATGAACCCGGGAACTTAAAGCTGCATTCTCCCCTAGCTTTAGGACAGTTCTTTGATTCTAATTTTGTTCTTCTCTCTCAACTTGTATACAGTTCTTTGATTCTAATTTTGTTCTTCTCTCTCAACTTGTATGTCTCGTCATCAGGGTTCTAAGACATACTTTTCCTTATCAACAAGTGTCTTCTAAAGAGGCAACACTAAATAATTGATGTTTCACTTCATCGTAATTTTTATTTCAATTTTTTTATTCATATATGTGTCATTCATGCTTATGATTATTAGTCTTGGACTTAAGATATATATTTGTATTTTTTTCTTCTCTATGAGCCTTTTTTCATTAAAGTCTACGCTTTATTTGCATTTTTCGCTTAAAGCCCTAGTGAAATGTAGAGTTTTTTTTTTGCGTATGTTTCTTTTGATAATACTGTGTTTGATGGCAGGTTGATGAACTTCCATTTAAACTACTTTTGAAGAAGGAGAAGGCTCATGAAACGAACATAAATTCTGTAAAATGGCACTCTGGGGTAAGTCACCGGAATATTATAGTGATAGGAGTTTGACATTTACTTGTCCATCTGTCCTTGCTTTAAACTCTGCAATTAGTATGCTACAAAGATGATTTAAGCTTTGAGCAGTAGCTGAGATCATCTAGAAACTTCTGAGCGTTTAACCGATTAGAGGCGAATTTAGAATTTAAGTTTTATGTGTTCGACTTTTAAGGTTCTTAGCGTTGCACTTTAAATTGAATATTTGTTGAACTCAGCTTCTATTCACAGATATGTAATAAACTAAGTTGCTCGGGTTATCCAAAATATTTCCATACGTGTGTCAAATCCTCCAAAAATGCATAGCTTTTGGACGATTCGACACACCTCGTGAAATTTTTCAAGAGTATGTGCAACATGTATAGTGATAAGATGTGTGTCAGATCTGACAAATGGTGTTATGATAGATAATGCTAATTTGCAAGGATTGTTGTATGGTTTTTCAAGGAGACGAAATGTTTGTCTTCTGTTTTATACGTCTTGTTATTTTGTATAGAAGATTAGGAAGGTTGAATTCACTCTATTATGCTTACTACCTTTACTTTGATCTGTATCTGTCTTAATTTGACCCTACCCTTTATTCAAGCATTTTTTCTTCACTAAATTGCTAGAGGCCTATGTGCTTGTGTATTTGAGTTTCTCCTCTATTTCACTAACAAAATCGAAAACATGATTCTTTTTTGGTCAAATAAATTCCTCAATATGTTTACTTTCTTCTATCAATACCTTGCAGGATAAAAGGCGTTTGGCATCCGCCAGTGATGATGGAACAGTGAAGATATGGGAGTTTGTTTGCCCCTGGCCTGCTGGCCGCATAGATCCATAGTTGATATTCGAAAACAATGTATGTTGTTATAGTAATTTTGAGCATGTTGAAGCCTCAAACTTCTGGAAAACTATCCTTTTTCTTCTCTCGAATTCGAGACCTCTGTTTAAGGGTTAGATGCCCCTATCTATCTGCCATAATCGTTAAATATTATTACTACATATTATACTTGCAAAACAAGAGAACAAATGTGCAATTTTCTCAATAACATTAAAGTTGATACCATCATTTTTGCTTTCAACATTATTTATCAATGATGTAAGAATTCACAGCAAACACGTATCCAAGATTTGAAGATTATGAGTTCTGGCAATCCATGGCTATCCCGAATCCACTATTTTTATTCATACAAAGTTGAAAGACATAAATAGGCCAAGTTTAAAGACACATTTATATATTATTCCTATTTACTAATACACTTATTTTCTCTGTCCACTTTTAATTGTCATATTGTGCTTTTAAAAAGCTAATTTGACTTATTTTCAAAGTTAAATTATATTACATTAATTTGATATTTTGAACGAAAAATTTAAATATTAAATAACTATACGAAAAGTACTATAAATTTAATTTCTTGCCTATCAAAATGATAAAAAAATACACTGTAAAATGTTAATCAGAGTTCTTATAGTTTGATTCCGAGAAAAAAATCACGACACCTAAAAATAAACATAGAGAGTGTTTGGTATGAAGGAAAACATTTTCTGGAAAATATTTTCCAATTTTCCCATGTTTGGTTGGGACAAATGTTTTGGAAAATGTTTTCCAAATCAACTCATTTTCCTCAAAATTAAGGAAAATGACTTCCCTTCAAAAATTAAGGAAAACATTTTCCAAAACACTCCTCCAATTTCAAGTTACATTTTTTTTGGGGAAAAACATGAATTTTAAAATAATATTTTCAATTTCAAGATTTTATTTTTTCATCCGATCCTGACCCCCTCCCACACCGGCCAGCCCTCCCCCCCCCCCCCTCCCCAAAAAATTAATTTTACTTTTTAAAAATACTTTCAACTTCAAATTTTTATCCCCCGGCCAGCCCCCCCAAAAAAAAAAATTAATTTTATTTTTTAAAAATACTATCAACTTCAAATTTTTATTTTTTCACTCCTAACCCCTCCACCTGCCCCCACCCACTATCCCCCACCCCACCCCACCCCCACCCCCACCCCCACTCCAAAAAAATAACAATTTTATTTTTAAAAAGTATTTTCAATTTCATAAATTATTTTTTTACTCTAGTAAAAATAAAAGACGTCTCTTAAAAACATTTTTCATTCATAAATCAAACACTAAAAATTATTTCCGGAAAATATTTTGTACTCACCAACCAAACATGAGAAAATAAGTCCAAAATCTACTTGTTTTCCAGGAAAACATTTTCTAGGAAAACATTTTCCATGGAAAACATTTTCCTCCATACCAAACACACCCAGAGAGTATTTCTTTATGCTAAATATACACCAGTTTGTTTTATACGAGATAAAATGTAAAATAAAGTTTGCATCATTTCATTAAATACATCAAACTAGATTGTATGTGTACAAATATATATATACACATTATCATAATATTACAAGATAGAATTTAATATGTTATATACTTTCTCTTTTCTGTCCAACTACGCTGTTCATTTGATACACCCCTTAAGAAAAAAATAATAATAGGGGTAATACTACTATATTATCCTTTGTCATAATCAAATTCAATGCTTTGAAAAATGTGTTTCAATGATAAATGAGTACTTTATAACAAGAGTAAAATAGACACAAAAGTTAAATTATTTCTTAATTTTCTAAATTGGATAAGTGGACAACTATTTTTAGTATAGTGAACAACTATTTTTGGACGGAGTGAGTATTTATCATAATAAAAAAAATAGTTTTATTAAATATATTAAAAATATAAGAAAACAATCAACAATTAAGGAAAAAAATTGAACGAATTGTGTTATGACCCTCATTTTCGTTCATTTCAATCTCAGTAACTTCTAGACGGCTCAATAAATCGCTCATTTATTAACTTACCCCATTTTAACCCGACAAATTGAAGTAGAGATGGACTAAAATAGAAAAAAGAAATGACAAATTGGGTGAAATCTGTAATTAACTGAAACTTTTATTTAAAACTATAGGGGTCTAAGTGTCAGTTCATAAACTAAGTAACTAACTTAGTAGGCCCACTTAAGTAACGTATAAGTACTCTTTTCTCAGCTCACTGTACAATTCCCACTCAAAAATCACCAAAATCTGATCAAATTCCCCCCATTTATATTGAGCAGCATCGTCACTTCGCCGCCACAATTCCGCCGCCATGAAGAACTTCAGCTACGATGATTTTGAACTGAGAGAGATTCAAAAGCTCGAAGGTCATACCAGTAAGGTTTTGGGCATAGCTTGGAAGGTCGATACCGGAGTATGGGGTTTTCTGGCAGTAATGGCATCCTGGAGTGATGATAAAACCATACGAATCTGGGAAGAGAACTTTTCCGGCTTTTTCGTGTGTAAGGTTTGATTTCTTTTTTCATTTTCTCAATTTTTATCATTTGGATTAGCTGATTGTAAATAGCTGATAAGGTTTTAAGTGTTGAAAAACATTTTAAAGTGGTGAATCTGATGTTATAAATAAATAGTTATGTTTTTGAAATAGAAGTTTTGAAATTGTTAGTAGTAATTGTGATAAAAAGAAATGTTGATAAGTTGTTGTTTTGTTAGAATTGGATTAGAGTCCTACATTGGTCGGAGAATGGGCATGTGATATGTGTATATGGACTTGGACAATTCTCCCTGATGAGCTAATTTTCAGGATTGAATTGGCGTCTAAGGTCCATTTATCATGATATCATAGCTAGGTCCATTCCTATTTGGGTGCACCAGTTGGACCGAGGTGTGAAGAGGGGGTGTTAAAGTCCCATAGTTGTTGGAAATTGGACTAGTGATCTGTATATATCAATACTTGAGTAATCGCCCCTTATGAGTTAGATTTTGGGGTTGAGTTATGTCGAGTTCCATTTAACAATTTTCTAGCAAGAAGGTGTCTTATTAAACTTATAAGCTAGTCAAATTGACTTGTATATACTTTTTAGCTTATCTATGCATTTGATTAACCCCATTTCCTGTAAGAATTGTTTTCCTTTAAGTTCCTTCTCTAGCACAATGAATATTTGAATGTATACATAAAAAAGAGCTGTCATAACTCTTAGAAGGAAATTTTGCAGGCTGTTTTGGAGGAATCTTCTACTGTTAGATCGTGTGCCTGGTCACGGGAATTGAATTTGTTGGCAGCAGGTTGCTCTGATGCCACCACTGCCATTTGGAAAAATGTCGGTGATCATGCCTATGAGCGCATCTACACTTTAAAGGTACAATGACTTTGTGATAAGGGAATGTGTTACCTTATCGACGAAATCCTGTCTGCTTTCTTATTTTCATTATGTGGATAATGTCCAGGGTCATGAGAATGAAGTGAGAAGTGTTTCGTGGGATAAAGACGGGACACTACTTGCGACATGTGGAGGTGATAAGTCAATTTGGATATGGGAAGCTTTGCCTGGAGATGAGTTTGATTGTGCTTCAGTGTTACAAGGACACACCGCAGATGTTAAGATAGTTCAATGGGATGATGTTGATGAGTTATTGTCCGTTAGTAGTGATAACAACATTAAGGTATATTTGAGAGGTTATACTGCACATTCTCTTTGTGTGTGTATGTATTATTTTCTTCAGTGATAGTATCTAATCTCTAGTGATGCTTGAAAACTTTAGGTTTGGAAAGAGACAAGTTATAACAGTGGTGATTGGCCTTGTATTAAAACTTTGGGCGAGTCCGACAGGTAAGAATTATTATTTGGCAGTATATTTTTCATTTCGTTATATCTAGATACTGTACAAGTATATCGTATATCCTGAAAAACCTTCCATTGTGTGATTATTTGGAACCTTCATGTAACAGTCATAGGTCGGATTTTAGTTCTAGAGATTGTCTAAATTCATTTGGAAAAAAACTTTTTCTGTGAAGTGTTCCGCTTTTTTCAAGAAACACTTTTCAAAATAAGTTGATTTTGAAAGCTTGGCCAAGAAGGCTATCTGTAACGTCATTTAAGATTGTTTGGGAACTTACACCGCTACATGGTTGAACTTTCAGAGAACATACTTCGGCTGTGCTGTCTATCTGTTTCAGTAGACATACAAGTAGAATTGTATCTTGCAGGTATGACTTTCTCTCTGCTGAATTCGTTTTAGAATGTACACTTTTAAGTCGAGGGTGTATCTTAAACAGGACAGTTGTTGTAGTCACTACTTAACAGATGTTACATTGAATTCTCTAATTTGCAGTGATGACCTTACCGTCAAGATATGGGATTGTGATCATGATTCTACAGAACTTTGGTAAGCTCGGTCTTATCCTTATTTTCATAAGCATAATACGATTCTATTAATTTGATTTATGTGATCCTATGAGAGAGTGTCCCTCATTGATTGTGAAGAGCTTTTTCTTTTTTTTCGCTCTATTAGTCTATTAACAATAACCCTTCTAGTGGACTAATAAAGAGTAAAAAAGAAGATTGGCCACACGCGCACATGAGAACTGGGATGCAAGGCAAAATGGTTGATTTCCTCCCTCCCACCCCAACCTGGGGCAGAAGGCTCGATCCAAGTCGTATTTTGAATCCTGGGGAATTGTATGTTCTCCATAATTATTCTATGAAGTTAGCACACTCAAATGTTGGTAAACGGAGCAGAACCTCTAAGAAGCCATCAATGTTTATTCCCTTGGTCAATGTAAGCCTCCAGATGCCTCCAAGCAATCAAGGGTTTTTTCAGGATTATCGGCGCGCGTCCAACCTTTGTTCCGTGACATCAACGGTGGCGCCCCGAAATCCCTAGTTTATGAAAGAGTGAAAAGGGTTTTCCGTTGTTGTGGAATAAGAAGCCTTTGCATCTGAATGCACATATTTTTATTTTTTCCAACAGAAAAGAGGGTGCAGGTTTTGGTAATCTTACGGAAATACTTCTCCAGGAACGCTTATAGGTAATTCATGGACTATAGCACACAAAAATTGGCAAAATTGGGGGTTTACTTGCTCCGGGGCTCATTTGACCTTCAAAATGGGTCGTTTTGACCTTCAGGGCCAACTGGCTCCATAGCTAACGTCTTTATGAACGTCCACAAAAAATTAGGGCAAAAGAATGTCAGAATTCTGGATCACCAAAAAATATCGTGGAGTACACGAAAATTGGCAAAATGAGGGGTTTACCTGCTCTCGGGCTCATTTTACCTTCAAAATGGGTCGTTTTGGCCGTTAGGGCCAACTGACTCCATAGATAACCTCTTAACGGACGTCCACAAAATATTTGGGCAAAAAAGACGTCAGAATTTCGGATCACCAAAAATCTGTAAACTATAGTACACGAAAATCGGCAAAAATGGGTTTACCTGCCTCGGGGTTCATTTGACCTTGAAAATGGGCGTTTATTGACCGATTTTGGTGTCCTATAGTCGATGGATTTAGTCAACTATCTTTGCTATAATAGTTCTCAACAATAACTATGTTTCCCGAGCTGAGGGTCAATTGGAAACAACCTCTCTATTTTTGAGGTAGGGATAAGGTTTGGATACACTCTACGCTCCCAAGACTCCACTTTGTGGGACTACAATGGGTACATATTGCTCAAATTACTATGTTTTCCTATTCCTGATTTGCTACCATCTCCTTTTTGTGCTTGTTAGGTCACAAATTTGCACTCTACCTGGACATCATGATACGAAAATCTTCGCATTTGACTGGTTGAGGTAGCTACTCTATATCTAACTAATATATGCTCTTCTTTTCTTTTTTCTGTTTGCACTCCTTAATATTACCTTTATTTAGACAGTTTTTCTTTTTCTACAAAGTGTGTAATTGGGGAGAGGGGCAGTTTAAGATTTACGGTCTATTTTGCATGAATAGAGAGTTTCATAGCTTGGTTGACTGTCTAGATTTCATGTTTGATGTCTTTTTATTGGGTATGATAACTATTCCTACAGGCTAACACTGGATATTCTAATGTGTTAGGGAATTACTCCGTTGGGTACCTGAGGAGGAAGAACAGGACCCACAAATATTTGCTAGTGCAGGAGCTGATGACGCTATACATATATTTATCGAGGATAAGGACAATGAGGTATTGTAAAACCTTCTATATCCCTTATATAGTTTTGTAATTCAGGTGCTTATTATGTTGTGTATAATGTTAATCCCCTAGCGGATCAATTCCAATGAGCCTTTCAAACTAGTACTATTAGTAATCAGTTATAGCATCTTCAACATACACTGATCTTCCGATCAAATTTTGAGCTCCGTACTCCAGAACTCTCCTCCTATTAACCCAAATTTCTTGTGGGAGCTGGAAGAAGCTGGGGTGTTGTTCTATGCCACTAGGTGTGGGCTCGTCGTCTCCAGCCTTGACATGCAGAATTATCTTTGCTGCCTGTCTTCATGCTAGACATGTTGTGCCCGTGGATTAGTTGAGATACACACAAATTACCCCAGTGTTCACTATTTTAAAAAAAAATAGAAAAATGAAAGAAAGAGAATATTATACTTAGGACAGAGGCCAATTTAGGATTTAAGCTCTGTGGCTTCAACCTTTAACGTTCTCAGCAATGAAACCCATTATGTTTTAAATATATGGGTTCATATTTACTAGTAATTGCAATTTTGATACACATTTACACATTAATTTATGCTCCACTTCAAAAGTACTTGATTCAAATGAACCCGGGAACTTAAAGCTGCATTCTCCCCTGGCTTTAGGATAGTTCTTTGTTCTGATTATGTTATTCTCGCCAAATCTCTCTCAACTTGAATGTCTCGTCATCAGGGTTCTAATACATACTTTTCCTTATCAACGAGCGTCCTCTAAAGAGGCAACATTAAATAATTGATATCTCACTTCATCGTAATTTTTACTTCAATTTCTTTATTCATATATGTGTCATTCATTCATGCTTATGATTATTAGTCTTGGACTTAACATATAAATTTGTATTTTTTTTTCTTCTCTGTGAGCCTTTCATTAAAGTTCACGCTTTATTTGCATTTTTCGCTTAAAGCCCTAGCGGAATTTAGAGCTTTTTTGCTTTTGATAACACTGTATCTGATGACAGGTTGATGAACTTCCATTTAAACTACTTTTGAAGAAGGAGAAGGCTCATGAAACGAACATAAATTCTATAAAATGGCACTCTGGGGTAAGTCACCGGAATATTATAGTGATAGGAGTTTGACATTTACTTGTTCATCTGTCCTTGCTTTAAACTCTGCAATTAGTATGCTACTAAGATGATTTAAGCTTTGAGCAGAAGCTGAGATCATTAGGAAACTTCTAAGCGTTTTACCGATTAGAGGCGAATTCAGAATTTAAGTTTTATGTGTTCGACGTTTAAGGGTCATAGCTTTGGACTTAAATTGAATATTTGAACTTAACTTCTGTTCACAGACATGTAATAGACTATGTTTGCTCGGATTATCCAAAATATTTCCATATGTGTAACATCCTCCAAAATGCATAGCTTTTGGACGATCTGACACACACCTCGCGAAATTTTTGAACAGCATGTGCAACATGTATAGGTGATAAGATGTGTTAGATATGACAAATGTGTGTTATGTTAGATAGTGCAAATTTGCAATGATTGTTGTATAGTTTTTCAAGGAGACGAAATGTTTGTTTTCTGTTTTATACTCAAATATTCAGTCGTGTTTTTTTTATCGAAGACTAGAAGGTTGAATTCACTTTATTACGCTTATTACCTTTAGTTTGATCGGTATCTGTCTTAATGCGACCTTACCCTTTATTCAAGCACTTTTTTTTCACCAAATTGCTCGAGGCCTCTGTGTTTGCGTATTTGAGTTTCTCCTCTATTTTACTAACAAAATTGAAAACTAGATTCTTTTTGGTCAAATAAATTCCTCAATGTATTTACTTTCCTCTATCAATACCTTGCAGGATAAAAGACGTTTGGCGTCCGCTAGTGATGATGGAACGGTGAAGATATGGGAGCTTGTTTGCCCCTGGCCTGCTGGCCACATAGTGCCATAGTTTATACTGAAAACAATGCATGTTGTTATAGTAATTTTGAGCATGTTGAAGCCTCAAACTTCTGTAAAACTATCTTTTATTTTCTCGAATTCAAGACCTCTGCTTAAGGGCAGAGGGATTCTGTCTATCCACCACATTCCTTAATGATATCATTTACATATTATATAAGAAAAATAAGAGAATATATGTGCAAAGTTGATACCATCATTTCTGTTGTCAACATTTTTATCAATGATGTAGGATTGTAGAACCATAATTCACAGCGAACACTTATTCAAGATTTGAAGGTTATGAGTTTTGGTGATCCATGACTATCCTCCAAATCCACTACTTATATATGCTATTGTATTCACATTTGGTTGTTTATACGTATTGTGGATTTCTCAACTCATTATACAAATTTTGAGCAAAAGCTACTGAGTTATACCCGCTCCTAAATTCACAATAATTTTGAGCCTTATGACTACTATCATTTCCCCCC
The DNA here is from genome assembly GCA_022817965.1 of Solanum lycopersicoides. NCBI lineage: Eukaryota > Viridiplantae > Streptophyta > Magnoliopsida > Solanales > Solanaceae > Solanum > Solanum lycopersicoides. The sequence goes on from CM040626.1 coordinate 3,186,564, forward strand.
TTCTTATAGGCAGTCTAATTCATATTTAGTAATATCACTACTATGAATTGTACTAGAGAACTAAAAGAAGACATAATGGTTAAAAACACACATGAACAATCATTTTTTTGCGAGTTTTGCTCGTTTTTTATATTTGAACTATCACTATCTATGTATTAAAACACATCTCTACTATTGTTGTTCCTTTTTTCTATCTAAATGATGGTGATAGTTCAAGTAGAAAATGAAGGCATAATGCATAAACATGACCATTAACTTGGCTTTAGCGGACAACTATGCCCTTCAACTTTGAGTGTGCACAAATAAACACTTAAACTTGTATATACTTGAACAAGTAGACACACGTGTTCTACATAGCATAATACATGTAAGACACCACGTAAGACACAGAATTGCCATGTAGGGTGTCATGTAGGACGAATGTGTCTTTTTATTCAAATTTATAGAAGTTTAAGTGTTTACTTGTGCGCACACCCAAAGTTAAGGGTCGTAGCTGTCAGCTGACGTCAACTTAAGGATCGTGTTTATCTATTATGTCAAAAATGAAACAACTGATGATTGAGTGTGTTTTAATACAGAATATGGTGATAGTTCAGCTAGAAAAAAGGAATAACCAATAGTTAAAGTGTGAAATTCGTAAAAAAATCAGATAGTTCAATGTGGTTTTTACCATTAAATCTAAAAAAAAAAAAATTGCAAATTTCTAAAGAACTTATTAAAGCTGGGACCATCTTTTTTTGGGTGGGTTCATTATTACTGTATGATATATTCTTATGCATGCATGTTGTATAACAAGTTGGACTTTAGCATATATGGATGAATCTCTCAACCCCACCCCCACCCCACCCCACCCCACCCCCACATTATGTGATCTATGTTACATGTTAAAAATCTGTTATGGCTTTTTCTTACTTCCTTATTTTGGTTTTCCATGGGTGTTTGCACCTAGTTTTGAGCCGACTTCAGATTCGTATCGAAAAATTTTACTTTGAAAATAAAATGCTTTTGATCTGCGACAAATTCAAGAGATTCAACATATAATATATATATATATAAAAAGATTGATGTATCTACGTAATATATAATTTTCCAAGGTTAACTCCAATCCCTATTTTCTTTTCCTTATTTTGACTTTTTTTTTAAAAATCATTTTCCTTCGTTGGAAAAATTAGGGTACATGTGAAAAACGAAAAAAAAAGACTGTTTACTGGTCCTCAAGTTGTCAGCTTGTGGGGTGGGGAAAGGAACGCGTTACGATAAAACAAGAGAATAAAAAATTGTTTTTAAGCTAAAAATTCTTCGAAATTTATTAATGGGTCGATATTATTCTTAATTATAGATTGATTAAGTCATGATCTTTCAATTAAGTTATCAATATAATAAGGTAGCAATAGTGTAAACTATAAAATGGTTATTATTTTATTTCACATTTTATAAGTCCAACTCCACAGCAATATCAAGGATAGTAACTATTTTTCAATTATAGAAATTGAAAAGGCAATTTCATGTGAATTTTCACATACAATAAAATAGATGCTTGTATTGATGTAAAAATAGAGTTTTCTCATCATTTTTCGATATTATCTTTGAAAAATAACCATAGTTATAAAATTTTAAATTTAACAAATAAAAATTATGTTTTAATTATATGATGAAAAGTAGCTAATAGTAAATTTACCATTATTGCTCCGTGACTTTTCACCCCGCACCCCCAAATTATTTTTTTTAGAAAAAGGAAAATATATATATAGACTATCGATAAGTATATTAAACTTTCAATTAATAAAAATACATACTTCTATCGTTTCCTCATAGATATCCACAAATTAACCATAATTACTAATTTTAACATTATTAATTTAATACTATTATTCTATATTTGACGGTAATAGAATTTCAAAAGTAAAATTCAAAAGAACATATTTTCACATAAATCGAAATAAGAATTTACCTATAATCCAGGGACCAAAAGTGCTATTATCCCAACCATAAACATATGTATTTCTTCAATGTATTAACATGGAAACAAACAATTATTATGATAAAAATAATAAAACAGTTCAATTAAAGAGAAAAAAAAAATTAAAATTCATCTCTTTTTTTTTTTTTGGAACATAATTTCAATAGCTATTTTCAATTCTCAATCTGCAAGATGAATTATTTCTTCTTCTTTCTTCAACCAAAGCAGCCCTAGCTGACATTATATTATTATTATTATTCAATTTTGAATCAAATGCACTACAATCAATCCAATCTTTGAGTAATTCTTCTTGTCCCCAAATTTCTGGTATCCATACATGTCCTGCCACTTCAATTCTATGTCTCTTCAACCTTTCACGTCCACTATCATCTGTCTTCATCGGTCCGCCCTCGTTATGCGCGCTAGCATGTCCCACGTGCACATTAATCATGTCTGACGTAGTTTCTGTATAGTTGAATTTTTCTTGATCACGCTTACTAGTGACGTTGTTTTTCTTGACTAGTAAATTATTAGGCCTTGTTGATTCGGCCTTGTCATTGTTAGGATCGGGGCGTCTTGATGGATTTTCACGTTTGTTCGTCATAATGAACGTATCGTTGAATTTCTTGTTGTTGGTATTGAATGAATTTGAAGCAAATTGTAGAAGGGAGATTTTTTTTTTGTGTGTGTGATTAGGCTAGTCTCCAAACTATAGTATTGGAGCTAGCCAAGAGGGAGTGTTGTTGAAGGGAGAAATGATGGTTTTATTTTGGTGTCTCTAAACTGTAGTGTTGGGAGAAGAATGCAATATGAGGGAATTTATTAATATTAATATTTTGTGTGGGGGAAAGGGGGCAAAGATTTGTAATTAATATTGTGTGTAGGGGAAAGGTGCAAGGATTTGTAATGGGAAAAAAATAATTCGTTTGATATCTGATATTTATATTGAAATTTAATTGGTTAAAAATAATTTAATAAAAATAATTTCATAATCTGAATTCGAACACAAAATTTATAATTAAGAGGAAAAATGCATAAGTATCTCTTAATCTATGTCCGAAATCTCAATACACGCGTAGATTATATTAAAATTCTATTATCTCTAAATTTATTTTATAAATAATTTCTAACTCCTTTTCAATCTATGTAACACTAGGCCTAGCGCGTGTTAACATGCTTTTTAAGCTAGTGACTAGTGCTAGTGCATTTTCCCTAATTATGACCATAAAATATGTGTTATTTTTTTATGGCAAGTGAGAATAGTACGTGTTTTTTGTGTGGAGATTTTGATGCTCAAATTTGTGTGGTTAACTTCAAAGCTTTTTTATTAAAAAAAAATATACTATTAACAAAAAAGAGATTGGACAAAGATAGGCCTCTTATTCAACAACCAAGAGCCATACATTAATTGGTTAGTAGATTTTTGGAGGATTCTGAGGTTGACATTGATTTTTGAGTGAATGTAGGGTAGATGTGTCAACAAAGGCGTTTTAGTGCGATGTAGATTCTTAATTTGAGTGGAGAATAAAGTTAATAACTATAGTTTTTGACCAATAAAAATATAAAATTTAATATCGGAGATTCAAAGATAAATGTAACTTTACAACATCATATTCACATGAATTACTACGTATTTTAAACATGAAATGTAAATTTATGTGTAAAAGTTTGTTACACTTGATTAATAGATTTTTGGAGGATTGTTGAAGTCTGATATCAATTTTTCTATGTGGGGGATGGGAGTGGAGAAGTAAAAGTATTTCTATGTTTTTTTTTATCAATGAATACAATTTGAAGTAGAATATATTTATATGAATTTTACATGAAACGTAAATTTATGATTAAAATTCTATCAAATTAAATTTTAAAAAATTAGAATATGGTGAAGTTTGACATTGATTTTTGAGTGACAGTGAGTAATATATTGAGTTGTTTCTAAGTTTTTTGGCCAATGAAATTATAGAATTTGATATAGGGGACTCAAAAGTACATGTAACTTTGCCATGTCAATTTATAAAATTAAATATTTTTGACTCAAAATATAAATATAAAAGTAAAAATTTACTAGATTTTGGCCAGTGGGTTTTTGAAGGATTGTGAGGTTGACATTGATTTTTGTTGTGTGTGGAGTGTGGGAGTACGGAATAGAATTATTTCTAAGTTTATTGGTCATATTTAGAATGAATCGCGAATACAGTTTTATGATATTAAATTTATATGAATATAGTATTTTTAACATGAAATATCAATTTATAAACTAACAAATAACAAAAATGAATACACTATTCAATAAATTTAATGCTTATAATTTAAAATAAATTATATTAAAATTTTAAATTTTAAATTTGTCTCGTAAAACATGTGATGGTGTGTGATTCACACCTACAAGTGTTGATCGTGTGGTAGTTGTATTAATCATTTAATGAGATGGAGACTAGTTTGGAAGGGTATGTGAGAAGATATTTTTTTAATAAAAAAGATTAACTCAATTTTTATGACTAATTACAATTAAACTAGACAAAAATAATTTTATAAAGATCTCATATTTTTCCTTGGGACAAAGGATAAATATACTCTGAACTATCGTAAATGATATGTAGATACCTTCCGTCATATTTTTGGGATATTGGTGCTCCCGCCGTTGATAAACTGAAATATATATGTCTTTCACTCAAACGAAAGATTAAACAGAGTTATGTGGTGCAATCTTATCCGTCGAATTGGTGGATAGGATTATGACGCATGTATGTCCATTAGTATAAATGATATATATATGATCTAGTTTTTGGACGACAACGGCATCAGTGCCCCAAAAAATATAACGCGAAATATCAACATATTATTTACGATAATTCGTAGATATATTTTCCTTTTTCCTTTTTCCTTTATGTCATCTCATCGATCTTCTAAAAATATATCCTATAAATTAAAATTAATTATTTTATGTGTCATATAACCGATCTTTCCTCCTTTTTACATGATGAAAAAACATTTTTAATTATTCACTTTGTCTGTATCAGCTCAACTAATGATATGGCAAGTGAAAATAATAATTTTTGTACCCTAAAAAACAAAATATTCTTGTCATTTTAGTTTTTGTATGGACCATTTTGGATTTTTTCAAATCAATTTCAACATCATAATAATGAAAAAAACTATCCAAGTTTACCAAGAAAAATAAAAGGAAAGGAAAAATTAATTTATTTATTTTTAGTAAGAGAAAGATCAACATTTACAATAAATCTTTTTTTTTATTTCTTATTCCATATTTGATATTTATTTTGAAATTTAATTACCCGACATACGCTGAAAAAAAATCTTTGAAGAATAAAGCACCCTATTAAAATAGCTTTTATTATTAAAATTTAAATCCAAAACGATAAAATATAACATATATTTACCATTCCATCACGATTCTTCGCGAAGTATAACCAGCTGTGTGTAGATTCTTTTCTCCTTTTTTTCCCTCTTTTATTCTTGGATTTTGTACCAAGAAATTAATTATTTTTTTGGTTTTTTGTGAGGGTCACCACTTTCTTTGTCAAGTCATTGCACTACTATGCATCCCACATGGGCTTGTCCACAATTGTGGGCCTCTTATCATATTGTCACATCAAATATTTACATCTCTATGACTATATATATACTTTTTTGTTTGTGATTCAGTATTCGTATTGAAATTCAATTAAGTTTCATGGTAAGAATGGATTTATTAAAAAATCGACTAAGCTTAAATTAGCATATACAAAGATAATTTCTCATAGATGTTCTTAATTCGTATCGTTAATTAAAAATGAAATGATCAATCATTTTATTATAACTCACTAAACATCTTTTTATATACATTAGAATAAATTAGTGTTGTCATGTCAAAGCCACTTGTGGAAATTGAAAAGACAAGCATAAATTCTTTTTTTCATTATTTTTTTTGGTCAATTTAGTAAAAGTTTAAGTTCAACATAAACACTTTAATCTGATCTCAACGGATTATTAAACACTTCAATTTTGAGAATACATATTTAGTCATCACAATCCGTAAACACATGTCTTGTGAACACTCAACGTTAATGTGACACATAAATTTTAAAAGTATCTGGATGATCATTTCATAAGTTGGAATGACAAATTTAAATGTCTAAGACGTGCTTCTTCAAAATTAAATAAAACTTACCCGTACCGGATGTTTACACCATTCCAATACCTGCACGTCCATGTGTTCAAATTTACAATTCATTTTACTCAATCTTAATTAATTAACATGTATTTTACTTTATTAAATCATATAATAATAAACATTCGGTGCGGATAAGTCTTTTTCATTGAAATATTTAGTAGTTAATTAAAACTAAACAAAAGTGTTCATGTGTTATGGTTCAAATTCTACTATGTCTAGATTAATGATATATACTGTGAGTCAATTCAAATATTTGAGATCTTTTCCTTTGAATAAGACCTAATTTTAGCGACGATTTCAATAGATATCTTACTACTAGAATTGAATAGATACATTGGATACAAATAAACTTATCAACCATATCCCCTTTCATGTACTTTATCTATATTATAAAAAAAATATGACCAATTAACCAACCAACGAAGAAAAGTAAATCTTCTTGGTGCATCTAAAGTTTCTCTTCTTGATGAGATTGATATTGATGATGGTGACAATATCATCGATAAACAATCATAAACTTCATTTGAAGCTAGAACCGCGAACTAGAATGAATGAACTAACTATAAATATGAAAACAACTATCAGTGGGTCCAGAGTGTACACAGACCGTACCCCTACCATTGTCAAACTAAGCTCCACCATATCATTTGTTAATCATTACATGTTACAACATGCAACTTCAAGCAATTCATCTTTTTCGCTCTGAGAAATGCATTGTTGGAACGACAAGCAGTTCTATAATCGGAAAGAAGGGCTATTTATACCGATACTAACAGTCTCCAAAATCCACTTCTGTGGCATGTAAGTAAACATCAGACAGTATCTCAACATACCATTTGCCAAAAAGATGTTATATAGAACGGGTAAATACTTATCCACGCGGGGTGTAAGCTGATGAACAAGTTCAAAACTGATCTTAAATCACATATATGTGCACAAGTTCGTCTAGGATATCAACTTTACAGCAACACTTTACAGATCACAAGGTGAAAGCAGACTAGTTGTGCTCCTAATTGTCTACCTTTGATAGTATCTCCAGCTTATTATACTCACTAGCAAACTAACATGTATAGGCAATTCTACATTATTATTAAGAAAAACGAGATGGACAATGGTTTTTCCATGAGATAAACTTGATACTCGATGCATAACCAAGATCCTGTATGTATAACACATATATATCACTTTGAAAGATAGAGATGTTGGAGAAGAAGAAGAAAAAGGGAAGTACTATACATGCAGGAAAATGAAGGACTAACTTAAGCTCTTGGATAGCGCGATCGTCCTTTTTTCCTGAGGAACTCAGGAATTTCCACTGAACCACCTTCCAGAAAGGACGCAGGTCGTCTGTTACTTCCAAGTGAAGCGTCTCCCTGTGCTAGTTGGTTTCCCTGTTAGTCGAACACCGTGGAATGTGTATCACAAAATGATCGTCAAAACCAAAGATTTTCACATGCAGTGTAGATGTGAAGGGATAGGGTGGAAGAGAGGAATACCTGGAGGGGCCTCATATCACTTTCTTCTTGGCGCTTGAAACCAGTGGCAATCAGTGTTATGCTGACCTGCATCACATGGATAATGATGAGATAGACCATGCAGCAAAACGTAAATTTGACGGGAGTTCACAAGTTCTCCAAGTCTCTTTTTATCCCTACACTAAATAGAAGCCTCAAAATTTGGTGTGTGTTGGGGGGGAAGATGGATTGGCGAACATCAAATTTAATGCAGTTTTAAAACAACAAAGCCTTAATCCTAACTAGATACAAAAACAACACACGCAGTGTAACACAAGTGGGGTCAGGGGAGGAACCTTACCCTACCTTGTGTTTTTATAAATAGCCGGTGATAGTTCAGGTATGAAACTCGCAAAAACGTGAACTTACGATATATTTTTGACCATTAACTCTAATATTATATAATGCAGTCAGCTATTTATTCTCTCTCATCTCTGATTAAATTAAAGATCAGTTTCCCAATTTATGACATAACTGTTCAGTCTTTCAACTATCTAATAATAAGCCTTGGAATTAGTCAATACTTTTTGGCTTTGGTGCATGTCAAGATCTGCAAAGAATCAAGTCAACGAAGGAATAACCTAGTGAGATATACGAACATACCTGTCCACTTATCGATGGGTCTATCACCGCCCCAAAAATGAGGTTAGCACTGGGATCCACAAGGTCATATATAACCTCTGCTGCAGCATTTACCTAAAAAGGTGCAAAGAGGACATGCAAGGATATGAGAGCTGACTTCGTTAATCAGATAAGTCAGAAATTATCATCATCCGGGGATGCTCACAAACATAAAATAACAAATGCATACAATGAAAGTTTTTTATTATACTAAGAAAAACAATAAACTTTCTGCAAACTTGGAGATCAGGAAGGCTTTGAAACTGATAATAGAGAAAATATGGCAAAATCACCACTACAATGACGTTATGATGATAAATTGGTATCCGGTCCAAATTTAAGAAAACAATTATCATCACTGCGGAGCTATGCGACATGGCCAAGAACACCTATGTTGGGTACACTAGAGGATTGGACATAAAGACACTTTGAAAATCAGAGCATAAATTTACTAGTATAGATATTTTAAATTTGTACATAATTCTGGTCAAGGCTTAAATATGATCCCAAAATCATTAACTATTAACAACATATTTTCAACTCAAGGTACAAAGACTGCTTTGCGTACAATTATCTCTATCTACATAAGATAAAGAGTTTCAATATGCATTTTTACCTAGAAGGCATGAAAACAATTTTCTTCCTTACATTTTGAAGTTTTGTTCAAATGGTGTGAATATCACAGGAAGTCTACAAATTTAACATTATAACTTGTTTTTATGCATACAATATGAGATCTTTAACTTCTGGAAATTATATTTTGCTTTTAAAGCTTCATTAAATTAAATAACAACTTATGATCTTCGCATCCCTTTCAGAGTCTAACTTGAGGGCCGAAGGGTCCAAAAATTATCTAGAGAAGTTTGGAACTCCAACTTGGCAGGTGTGGTCATGTTCAACAGCTTTAATGAGTGAATTTGTGTCTGACGTGATTTTGATGCCTAAAACAAGCAAACAATTGGTGTGCGTGCATCAGTTTTATCAAAAGTGAAAAGTGTAAAAAAGCTCTAAGGTCCTTTAATGCTTTAAGCACAAAATGTGGAATTTACTGAAAAATGGAGCAATGGAGAAAACACAAACATGTATGTGTAGTCCAAGATAAATAATCACAAGCATGAATAATAAATATATGGACAAAGAAATTGAAAAAAAAAAACTGAAATATCAATTGTTTAGTATGTCACATCTTCAGGATTACACTCACTCTCACTGGCAAGGAAAAGCATGCCTTGATGACGACACTGAAGGGTGCATAAAGAGAGGCGAAGCGCTCAACATGTTTTGCACCTCGCTTGAAGGCTTAAGCGCACTTAAAAAATGACAACATTGGCATACATAAATGCTGAGAAACAGCAGATAAGCAAGCAGGATGAACCAGAAGCATAGGTCATTTGATCTTTTCACCTAAGTTGCTCGGACTCTCCAAAAATGTTACCGCACCCCTGTCGGATCCTTCAAAAATACACTATTTTTGGAGGATCTGACACACACCCGTCGACATTTTTGAAGAGTGTGATCAACATAGCTTTTCACAACCCTAATGCACCATTAGATAAAGTTTCTCTCTTATTTTTCTTTGTAAGAGACAATCACACAAGAAAATTCACACATTCATATATGCCATCTTCAATAAAAAAAATCTGTACACTGAAAAAAGTAAAAGACTTCTACTGCCGAAATCTTTTCTACACTATGGAATATATTTCTGGCTTTTTCAGTCAACAAAAGGTGCATACTAAGGATGATTAGTAAGTGTATCGGAAGAGAGAGAGAGAGCAAGAGAAAAATAGTTGGGTACCTCAAATAATGTTAGATCACTACCACCAGTTATATTCCACACAATTCCAGTAGCCCTCTCTATACCGATGTCCAGCAGAGGAGATTGAATGGCGTTCAATGCTGCATCTCTGGCTCTGGTCTTTCCTGTTATATCAACGAATAATATCAATTTTCTTCTTGACTATTTAGTAGCAGCATCAACATATCAATCCATTCTCAAAAAAAAACAAAAAAAACTTGTTAGCAATACTAAATCCAACTATTAGGGAGATGCACAAACCCATACATTGTCGATATACACATCTGAAATCTTGATATGCATATTTTTGCATGCGAACCTGCTATATTACAAATGAGATTTAGGTGTTTTACATTGGACATGACATGACACAGTTTCAGCTTACCGAGGAATGACCATTAATGGGAGGGGGTGGAGGTCATGAATAAGGGCAGTAGGTACTAGTGCATTGTCTTGCTATCCTTCATATTAGTAGGCGTAGTATTGCTCCTATAGTTTCTTTTCCATTGATTGATGTTAATAGCTGTTGATTCCTTAATACCTCGACTATCATATGGTTTTGTTGTAGTTTTGTTATTATTTGTTGTTTTTTGTACTTCTGTTACTTCTTTTTTTGGGACTTTTTCCTTGAGCTAAGGATCAATTCAAGACAACCTCTCTACCTCTGAAGGTAGGGGTAAGGTTTGCATACTGCATACACTCTACCCTTCCTCAGAGCTCACTTTGTGGGACTACACTAGATATGATGGTGTTGTTGTACAATGGACATGAAATATTATCAAATAGCCAAAACAACAAAGAAAAATGCACACAGTTTCTACCTTCCACAAGAATAAACGCCAGAAGTAATTAAGGGGTCCAGCTAGAAATGGACCATCAATCACTATTGTGAGCAAGTGACTGAATTGAAAGAAATCTTAAATTTGCAGCCAAATAGCATCCAATAATAGGAGGAAACTCACAGAAACTGTCAGATGTGTCCAGTCCGAAGAACTTATTTTCCAATTTCTCTAACGGGAATATCAGCAGATAAAGATGTTACTTTTTAGATTACATTCAATTTTTAAAAGAAAACTCTAAGAATTTCAAGGAAACATGACAACACTTCTAGATGGGTTCACTATTTGAAATTTCTACAAGCAGCTATTTATGTCAATGCAATGTCTGCTTAGATTGAAGGGGATCATGTCACGGGTACGAGCTGTGGAAACAGCCTCTTGCAGAAATGCAAGGTAAGGTTGCATATAATAAACCCACCTAGTAGTCCGGCCCTTCATCGGATCTGTGCATGGCGGGAGCTTAGGCACTGGGCTGCCATTTTTCTTTAGATTTCTCTTTATAGCATATTGGAATCGAAGGCTATAACTCCCTCACAACCTCGAGCCATGAATATGGAACCCTTTTCTCCCTCCATGAAGGCCCAAAGTCTCCCCCCACCCCACGCTTCTCTACCTTTATGGTGGTGTTTCAGTTGGAAAATGTTTCTTTTAGCAGAAGCACGCTGAACCAAAAGATCTGAATTGTCTGCACATGGGCACCACGATCCTTGTTGATTTCACTCTCCCTTCATTTGGTTAGCTCAACCATAAGGATAAAAGTGAACTTAAGGAAGATTCTTGGTATAAAATGCAGGTGGCAAATGGGCGGGTTGGAAACGGGTTGAGCAAAGATGGGTCAATACCCAATTTGCCCATATTTCATGCGGGTAAAAAATGGATTGAGTCATTAATGGGCAGTTGAAAATGGGTTTACCCACATTACACAGTATGTGATTTTGGAACAAATAATATCTTCAGTTATGTTTAATAATTTGTAACCAGTGTATCGGTGAAACTAGATATTCACTTTTGTTATATAACAATAGTATATTTTTAATCTACTTGGGAATAATTCAAGAACTCGAGACAATATGATCAGTCACATAACCATATTTTCCATATAAAAGAGCTCGTATAAAACGTGTTTTCTTTGCAGACATTTAAAATAAATAAAAATAGTTTTTGAGTAAATTGTTTGTCTTGTTGATAAATAAGTACCCCATCTCATATAACTGACTTTGTGTTTCTTTTAAAATCTAGTAATACCGTAACTTGATGATTTCTGGTATTTTTATTTTTTTGTGTGTGTATTTATTTGTTGTTTCTACATATCTAGTAAACTATTGTATACATTTAATTATACAACAACGCATAGCTAGTCTGGGATAATTTTTTCTATAAAAATAAGAGCATATAATGTTAACAGTGGCAAGGAAATCATATCTATTGAAATCTAAAAAACAAAAACTATTTAAACAGTAGATGCTAGAAAGTTGTTGCTGAAGCAAAAACAGTTTGAAGAAATTTTGAGTGACGCACAATAGCTGACCGAAGGCAACCCATACTTGACCCATGACCGACCAACTTTTTTACAGTTTAAAAATGGGTTCATCACTCACCCAATCCGCTTAAATATGGGAGGATTATCAAAAAGTGGGTAAATTCTGCCTGCAGTAGTATAAACCTATAGTTTTGGCAAAACTCCTTTGCACCTCGTTCACTATTTTCACACTTTTGATCACCTTTTCTAAAGTGACACTTGTGGCATTTATTTATTTTATTTGATATAAGACCTACCTTCCCAAATTCTCCAACAAAAGATTTTTCTAGGTCAAGCAATGAGGAGATGATTCATCCTCCCCCAAAAAAATCCATTGATCTTCTTAATAAGAATAACATATCACATCTATAGTAGATCTACCATGCATAACTTTGTATTGGTTCTATAAAACCTACGTGATCTCCCATTCTCCCTAATGTTTATACTCTATAGTACCTCTTTTACCAGTACCTATGTTGGTGGGACATAGTAGATACCTGTGGAAATAATCGAGGTGCACGCAAGTTGACCCGGACATCACGGTAATAAAAAATTAGCATGCATGATTCAGAAGCTAAATATCACAATAGTTAGCACAATTTCATTTCTTTTTTTTGAGAGTATAGTTTGCACGACATTTATCAACAATAAATCCAATTTCTAAAAAAAAAAAAAAAAAAAAAAAAAGTAGAAAACGAACTATAAATGAGTGGGTCCATTACCCACCGAGTTAGAAACTAAAATAGAAGAGTTTTTCATTACTAAAAGACAATAGCATAGACACTGTAATCCAACCAGTGCGGTCTGGGGAGGATAATGTGTACGCAAACCTTACCCCTACATTGGGAGGTAGAGAGGTTGTTTTCAATAGACCCTCGGCTCAAGAAAAAGCATAACAAAGTAGTCTGGTAAAAGAAGTACTAGAAGTGAAGAAGCCACGACAAAATACTAAAGATAGTATGACAAGTGTTCTCGAAAAAAAACAGAGCAGTATTATGACAAAATAATACTATAATTGAGAACAAGAAATAACCGATAGTAATAGAAAATGAAGAACAAGAAACTACAAGAGGAATGCTACAACTACTAGTCTGGAAGGGTATATGTACTTCATAGTCTCCCAAGTCTTATCTAAAGTTATGTTCTCGGTAATTTAACGCTGAGACACGTCTCGTCACTTCTCACGAGTGCTTCTTCAGCCTACCTCTACCTCTCTTGAAACCATCCATAGCCAACCTCTCACACCTCCGTATTGGGGAATCCATACATTTCCTCTTTACATCCTAAACCATCTCAGTCTCTATTTCCGCAGTTTGTCCTCCATCGAGCCCACTCCCACCTTGACCCAGATATCTCCATTTCTAATCAGATCTCTCCTAGTAAGCCCACACATCCCTCTCAGTATCCTCATTTCCGCAACTTTCATCTTCTAGACGTGAGAGTTCTTGACTGACCAATACTCCGCTCCATACAACATAGTTGGTCTAACACCACTCTATAGAACTTGCATTTATGTTTTGGTGACACCTTCTTATAACACAAGACTACAAATGTGAGCCCCCATTTCATCCACCCTACACGAATATGATGTGTGACATCATCGTCAGACTCTCACTACCTTGGATAGTAAGCCCAAGATGTGTCAAAGAAAACTCCAACAACAGAAAAGATATAATTGAGCATACCATATTGAAATCAAAGATTATATAAAACTCGACATTGAAAGAGAGGCGTTAACAGTAAGCGAGATATAGTTGAATGAATAATTCCAATTCCTCTGTTCGCCAAAAAGCATCCCCTGAAATAGCCGAGCATTAAAAAATAGAGAGAAGTTGCAAGATGCCAGCAGCCACACAACAGAAAAACAAAAATCTTATACAGCATTGTTTTAGAATTGAAACTACTTAATCTATTCATCAAGGGTATCACAATCATTTGCATCTATTGAGAGGATCATCCTTTTGCTTCATTTATCTTTTTCCCCCCTGTGTCGTTACCTGGAGTATTAGAAACAAGTGTGGACGAGAAATTGGAACCGAACTAATGATGTTGGTTGTCCAACAAATTCTTTAACTTATCCAAAACTTGGGCAGCTTCGGCCTTAGCTGACAGAGCTTCCTGGACCCTAATGTCGGCGTTAATCCTGGCCATATCAGCAACATTGTGGATAGACTCAAAAACAATGGTAGCAGCGGCAACCATCTGTTAGCCAAATGGAGATTGATTCTATGGCATTATTAGCAGGATTCGGAGTGACATGGAAGAAAGAAAAATTAGGGTTAGAACAAGGAGGGCACAAGTAACTAGGGGAGGAAGCAGCAGCATCAGAGATACAAGAGAGGTGTGAGATAGAGATGCATTTTGAGCATCGGAGATGGAGGTGAGGGGGAGGAGGGCTGTGGAGGAAGACATCAAAGCAGATGGGACAGAAGGAACAGCCGACAGGGTAGGAGTCCAGTACGCAGGCGGTGCAAAGATGGTGGTTGCGACCTCTGAAGGGGAGAAAGTGGAGGATGAAAGGGCGAGTGGCGGTGCAAACCGCGCATCGGCGGCCGGAACCATCTTCAGATGGCTGCTCCTCCATCTGCTGCAGCATCAGAAAAAATAATTTGCTCTATCCCTATGGCCTATGGTAATCTCACATTTATTTATAGGGACCGATACGAGAAACTAATTGAGACTTTAAGAATCCTACCCCCTCCTTTGCTCTCTTATGTTCTCTGTGTGCACTCACGACTGATTAAAATAGATACATATTTCCTTTCTTACATGAAAATTCTGAAATATCACACAAAATTGTTCCCGGTTATCTGCAGCAGCCAGTTCTCTTCGTTATTAAATGAAATTCCTTGAAATGCAAAATATTTTGTCTACTGAACATGACCTTCATTGCACCTCAACTTACACATTTCACTAAGCTCTATACAGACGAAAAAAGAACTCCAAGTATCCCCACCAGTTTGGGCGCATCTCAACTAATTCCACAGGGTACCTACTAATTCCCACCAGCACAAATACTTGGGGACTCTATCCACCAAGGCTTGTACAGATGGGAAGAAATAACCTAATGTTTTTGGCTCCACTGAGAATTGAACCTGAGACCTCTAGGCCACACCCTTGGGTGAGGCTGCATACGCGCACCTCAAATACTTCTCAGAAAATTAGCCTTGAGCTTATTTGTTATTTCCGTTTAGATTGTTACAGTTCTTATAACCTTAAAATATGTCAAGGACTGCACGTTTGCACAAGAAAAATGGAACTGGTGCAAAATGTGTACTGATAGGCACAGGCTTGACTAATATTTTACACAAGACTTCAACAGAATACAATATTTAAGTTAACTAGTGGATAACTTTTATAAGTAGCACATAAATTTAGACAACATGGATAAATTCTGACAGCTGCATATGTTCATTTTTTGTGATAACCATAGTGTCCACACCAGGTTACGCACATCTCAACTAATTCTACGGGGTACCTACTAATTCCCACCAGCACATAGAAAGGGGAACTCTATCCACCAAGGCTTGTCCAGATGGGAAGAAATAACCTATAATGTATTTGGCTCCACTGAGAATTGAACCTGAGACCTCTAGGCCACACCCTTGGGTGAGGCTGCATACGCCCTTTATATCAGTAATAACAATACATAGATTTTTTTGATTCAATGTCTTGTGAAGTTCGCATAAATAATGATTTAGCCATGTTGGCTGTACATGTGTCTCATTAAGCCACATCATCACATCACATAGACTTTAAAATCACATGACATTATGAGTTAAAAGGCCACCAACAAAGAAAAATGGCTTAGTGCCAACAACTATCAAATGGCTTTTTGAACTTACCCGTAGCAGTTCCTATTCCCATTAAAGAAGACCCAGCATTTGCCATAATAGCACGCACATCAGCAAAATCCACATTTACTAGCCCAGGAATCTGTAATTCATGCCAGATATATTATGGATAAATAAATACAAGCCTTGATATTCACCCAATTAGCAGAAGAACGCACTTCGGAAAGAAAATCCAATTTATGTAGAAGGAAAGAATATGCCAAATATAGAAAATTGACATGTATTTGCTACATTTAGGTCCATAAGTTCAGATGCATTTAAGTGAAGATGAACGCATGAAGAGTACATGGAGTTATCCTACTAAGGGGAGTGATATGAGTACTTAATGAGCCTCATTTGCCTTGGAAGTAGTAAGAGGATCCTATGGTAAGTATCAAAAGCTTGTGGTGATAAATGAGCCATCATTTTACTTCTTTTATTTTTTGATAAATTGTGTTAAAATCAAGGAAATATTCTATAGTATATATATATATATATATATATATATATATATATATATATATATATATATATATAGTAGGTAGCTTGATTTAATCCTAGATTTTTTTCTATTTTAATTAGGTATTAATTCCATTTCCTTTTTAGGACACGTAAACTCAGATATTTAAACCCCAATAGCTAGTGGGAATAATCAAGGTGAATTCTCTCTCAAACTCTTATTCTTTATTAAAGTTTTCTTTAGTGAGAAAACATGAATAAAGTAAGGGAACAAAATTGTTGAGCGTTTTTCCAGCAAAACCTCCATAGTCCACAATTTCGACATTCTCCAGGGGTACTTTGCATATATCAGTACCACCGTTACAATCGGAATCCTCGCTTGTGATGTTTTCCGACCACTTTTCCAGCAGATTCCTTTTTCAGTAGATTCGTTGCAACATTCCGACCCTACCCATTTAATTTCTTTACTAATTTCAATCACTTTCCAGCGGTCAGATCTAATTTTCCAGCGAGACAACAAGCAGTTTTTCCAATCTATATTTCAGGTGCTTTTCCGAAATTCACGGGTTTTTTTTTTGGACACTGATAGATCTGTTTTCATTTCTCTTGGATTCGACATGTTTGGCACTAAATTAATGGGCTCCAGCAACCCTCAAATTGAATCCACTGGTAATCCAACCAATCGACTGGTCTCTTTGTCTGAGATAGAATACAATGACTTTCTTCAGTACCAGGCGAGTAAGCAGACATCTTCATCAATAGCTGCCAAAAATGGTAATCCTGTTAATCCTGCTACTAGTATCTCACAATCCACCACACCTGGTTGTTGGGTCATGGACTCAGGCGCTGCTACCCACGTTACTGGTAACAAATTTGTATTGTCTGATATTACTTACTCTCGGTCCCTTCCCACAATTAGGATAGCTAATGGTTCTCAAATCAAGGCAACCGGAATCGGTCAAGCCAATCCCTTACCTTCCTTGACTCTGAATAATGTTCTTCTTGTCCCTGGTTGTCTCTTTAGCCTCTTGTCAATAAGTCGTTTGGCTAAGACTTTAAATTGTTTCGTCTCATTCTTTAGTGACTTCTTTGTTATACAAGACCCCTGTACAGGAAGGATAATTGGAGAAGGGCATGAGTCAAATGGACTTTATTACCTTAATCCTCATAGATCCACTACAGTTTGTTCAATATCTGACTCTCCAGATTTAATCCACAGACGATTGGGACACCCTAGTTTATCCAAACTTCAAAAGATGGTACCTAACTTGTCCAAATTGTCTAAGTTAGATTGTGAGTCCTGTCAATTAGGGAAGCACACCCAAACTACTTTTTCACGTAGTCCTAATAATTGTGCGGAGTCTCCTTTTCATTTAGTTCATTATGATATTTGGGGTCCTAGTAGAATTAGTTCTACATTGAATTTTAAGTATTTTGTTACTTTCGTTGATGATTACTCAAGGTACACTTGGGTGTTCTTAATGAAAGATCTTTCTGAATTAGCTTCCACATTTCAAACGTTTTGTGCTGAAGTAAGAACTCAGTTTGGTGTTTCTATTCGCACTTTTCGTAGTGATAATGCGCGTGAATATTTATCATCTCAATTTAAACAATTTTTGTCGTCCCATAGAATTCTTCATCAAACACCTTGTCCTTATACTGCACAACAAAATAGGGTTGCAGAGAGAAAAAATAGTCATATTGTTAAGACTGCACGCACTCTTCTCATACAAGCAAATGTTCCATTGGATCTTGGGGGGGATGCAGTGCTCACCTCTTGTTATCTGATTAACCGTATGCCTTCCTTTGCTATTCAAAATCAGGTTCCGCACTCTATTTTATTTCCCCAGTCAACCTTATTTTCTCTTCCACCACGTGTCTTTGGGAGCACATGCTTTGTCCATACACTCACTCCAGAAAAAGACAAATTAGCTCCTTGTGCTCTTAAATGTGTCTTTCTTGGTTTTTCAGAAGTAGAGAAGGGATACCGATGTTTCTCACCTAACCTGCAGCGATACCTTATGTCCGTTGATGTTACTTTTTTTGAAGGTAAGCCCTACTTTACATCCTCTGTTGAAAAATTAGGCATTAATGAGGTTCTACCAATTCCATCTTTTGGAGATCCCACCATAGTCTACCCTTCCACCTCATCTTCTATAACTCCATCTTCCTCCTCTGCACCTCCACCACTATTGACCTATCATCGTCGTCCGCGCCCAAATGATTCAAACCCTTCATCAAAATCCTTGCCTACTGAGGACTTGTCTACACTGAGTTCTTCCGCTGACACTCGAAAAGGTAATCGCTCTACTCGTAACCCTAATCCTATTTATACTTGTTTGAGCTATCATTGTTTGCCAACGACCCATACTGCCTTTGTATCATCACCATCCTTTGTGTCTATTCCTAAGACTAGATATGAAGCTCTTTCTCATCCAGACCAACAACAAGCTATGATTGAGGAGATGCCTGCCTTACAATCTAGTGGTACTTGGGAGCTTATTTCTCTACCTCTAGATAACTCCACAATTGGTTGTCGTTGGGTATATACAATGAAGGTTGGCCCCTGGGCAGACAGCTCAACTAATGGTCAAGGGTTATACACAGACTTTTGGTCTTGACAATGATGATACATTCCCTCATGTGGCCAAGATTACTTCAGTCCATATCTTTTTATCCATGGTTAATGTTCGTCATTGGCCTCTCTACCAGTTGTATATCAAAGATGTCTTTCTTCATGGAGATCTCGAAGATGAGGTATATATAAAACAACCATCTGGTTTTGTTACTCCAAGGGAGGTTAGTAACATGGTGTGGAGACTACAACGAGCACTCTGTGGCTTGAAACAGTCTCCTCGGGCATGGTTTGAAAATTTTAGAATGGTTATTCAGGAGTTTGGCATGGTACGAAGTGAAGCTGATCATTTTGTGTTCTATTGTCACTCTGCTCCAGGTTTGTAAGGATCTTGGTCGATTGAGGTACTTCGTGGGCATTGAGGTTGCTCAATCCAAATCAAGAATTGTCATTTCACATAGGAAATATGCACTTGATATTCTTGAAGAGACATGGATGACAGATTGTAGGCCTATTGATTCTTTAATGGTTTCAAATGTTAAGCTCTTACAAGGTCGGGGGGGCTTTTAGCAATCTTGAAGATATATTTACACATATGCTATAGAGATCGATTTTCATTTTGTTAGAGAAAATGTACTCTCAGGAGACATCCTCACAAGGGTTGTGAGGTCAAGTCATCAGCTTGCAGGCATATTCACCAAGTCCCTAGCCGGTCCCAAACGAGTTATATGTGTAACAAGCTTGGTACATCTAATTTGTAATTTTGTATGCATCAGCTTGAAGGGGTGTTAAGAGTCCTAGAACTATTTTATAGCATATGGGCAAATATAGTAGGTAGCTTGATTTACTCCTATTTTAATTAGGTATTAATTTGTTTTGATTTCCTTTCCTTTATGGGTCATGTAAACTTAGTTATTTAAACCTCAATAGCTTGTCGGAATAATCATTTGGTTCTCTTTCAAATTTTTGTTTCTCACAAAATGTACCATCATTTTACATTATTGATAACGTACCAAATGAGTGCTAACAAATGGGTGGGTCGTATGCGGGAATTTCCCTTTCCACTTACTAATATCAACGTCAAAACACTAAAAAGAGACAAGGGCAACCATCATTTGTGAGCCAGGCTTCATTGAATGAAACCCCCTTAAAGTTGTATTCACATCATTTTCTCCTAGTGTGATTCAAGAAAAAAATCTCGACAACTCAAGCGCAATAAAACCTTATAAGAAGATTTTACACCTCTAATTAGTTACATTTATTGTTACTTTTTAACCTTGATTAGCTTGATTAAAGTTGTTAAACTAATTACTTCCCTTTTTAGGCATCATCTTCAATTCTTCATCACTTCCATTGTTATTTTCAAGATTTCCTTTTCAGCAATATCACAATTTTATGCCCAATAACAC
Source organism: Solanum lycopersicoides (assembly GCA_022817965.1). Taxonomy (NCBI): domain Eukaryota; kingdom Viridiplantae; phylum Streptophyta; class Magnoliopsida; order Solanales; family Solanaceae; genus Solanum; species Solanum lycopersicoides. Next base: position 3,207,265 of record CM040626.1, read on the forward strand.
TAAATTCACATAGTGCATACATTACAACTTAATATTGTGCTCCCTAATACATTTTAGACGTATGACTAAATTATTCCATAGAAAATGCATATGCTTTTTTTATATTCCATCCGAAATACATAAGGTATCATTTAACACCTAATCTATTTCGATACAAATCCTTAGATTGGCAATGTGTTGTGGCATAACCAATTCTTAGTTCTTATTTCTCCTATCTTGCTTAAACACATGTAAGATCAGTTCTAACTTTCAATTGCATTGATTATATTTACTACGACGATTTTTACCTTATCATGAGTCGAGGGTCTATCGGAAACACCCTCTCTATCTTCACAAGGTAGGGGGTAAGGTTGCGGACACACCACCCTCCCCAGATCCCACTTGTAGTATTACAGTGGGTATGTTGCTATTTTTGTTGTTATACATCTTTGGTTTACACTAAGGCGCGAGGAAATCTAGAGATTTATACTTCGCCTGTGTATAGTTTAAGATTTCCCTTCAAAGCATAGAACAAACATAACACATCCTGGTGATGCATAGAAAAGTAAGATCCTAGACCTACAGCATTATCAGGCAAATGCTTATTTAGGATCATAGGCACTATGCAAGCAGAAAACAGAAAATGAAAGAAAAGACTGTGACCAACAAACTTACCGTAATTATATCAGAAATACCACGAACTCCTTGCCGAAGAATATCATCAGCCAGGTTAAAAGCTTCAGTTACTGGGGTTGATGGAGAAACAGCTGTCAATAATTTGTCATTTGGAATGACAATCAGAGTATCAACATTTTCTCTCAAAGCTGCAATTCCTTCTTGGGCTTGAACTGCTCTTCTTCGTCCCTCAAAAGAAAAGGGGGTTGTAACGATACCAACAGTTAAGATACCCATTGATTTGGCAGTTCCTGCAATTATAGGAGCCGCACCAGTCCCTGTTCCTCCACCCATTCCAGCCTGTAAATAGCATGTTGGAGCCCACATATGAGGAAGGAACAAAAAGTGAGAGAATAAAGCCTCCAGAAACTCTAAAGATATGTGAGGAATTTTAATTTACATAGAATAACACGTAATCATCCCACATTTAGCTTTACAGCACTTTCAAGCAAATATATCCTTAGTATTGAATGCAGTGATATCAAAAGCAAAAAGCACAAAAAAGATCTAAGGTCCATTAGAGCTTTAAGCACAAATAAGGTGTGGGCTTTAATGAAAAAAGGTGCAAAGGGAGAAACATATGTTGCCTCTTCAGAAGAGGCTCACTGGCAAGAAAAGTATGCCTTGGAATCTTGATGACAACACTGAAGGGCAAATTACACGAGGTAAAGCGCTCAACACATTTTGAGCCTCGCTTCAGTTTTTGAACAAGCACGCCTTTTACAAAACTGATTGAATGACATTCATACCATATCAAGGGGGAAGGACTCCTTCTCAAGGATGATAAGCATGGCACGAAAATCAAAAGAACGGGAGATTAGATTCCTCTCTTCCACCAAGAAATGGCCTGATACCATCTCGAATGAAGGGTAGGTATACACTTTTTACTTTTTTATGGCGTACTATATGATGCCCTTCTTGGATGCTTATAGCACCATGTTGATGATTAATAAGGCTAATGCAATCTGACAAAGTCTTGGAACCAAAAGGCCAAGGGAGAAATTTAAATTACATTCTTGGGTACATCCTTTTTTTTATGAGTATGCTAAAAAATGTCTCTTCACATTAAGAAACTTAATTGTGACTTCCGGAAATAATTTGAAGTTTAAAATATCTTGGTATTGGATTGATACTAAGATCTAGCCATGCTACAAGCACCGTTTTAGTTACCATCTGTTTACGCTTGTAGGCTTGTACCAACATAGCCTCTCATTCAATTAAGCATGTTTTGTTTTGAAAGTTTATCAACTCTTTGCAAGGATGATACAATACGCCAGATCCTTCCTAGTGAAATATCTTTATTTTTGTCCTATCAGATAAATCAGAAACAATTTTCTGATTGCAATTTTAAAAGCTAAGCATAACAAAATTTGTTCTCTCCAGCTCCCAATTCACCTAATGATCCTTTTTGCTTGGTATCAACCTTTTCCTTTAAAACTGAGAATACTAATTACACACGTATTTGGAAACTTATGTTACTAGAAATATCTTCTCATTGCCTCAAAAAATAATACTATATATAATTCTCCCTCCTTTCCGAAATGAAGGTACGGCTTGAAGTACGAAAGGCAAAACATATAATTTTCGGTGTTAATTTAAATATTGATTCTTAAAAAAAACGATTAGATCTTTAGAAACTTAAAAAAAAGTATGTAAGTCACAAGTTAGAGATATTTAGAAAATTATTGAAAGAATCATAATCATAGAAACATATAAATGCCGATTAATAGCCATTAATAGATACTTCAAATTTATTTAGGTAGTGTTAATGGCTATTAAGATACTCATGTTTTATATCAAAAACTAAATGATCCCTTCCTCTACTAATTCTCCTCAACCCTTTAGCTTATGCAATACGAAGGCAATAGGCAGTCAGACATGCTTCAGGTTGCATATTAGCAATTTCAAGTTGGTCGATCAGAGAAGCTGTAAGGGATGGAGCAGTAGACAAACTTATCAAAAAAAAAAAAAAAAGGGACGGAGCAGACTAATGTGACACCTATCTTTCTAATGAGCACGAAAGACACTAAACTTTGTTTATAAAAAGCATATTTAAGGTGTACTTTCCTCCAACAGTCATCCTTTACTTTATCAACTATCAAGTGTCTTTATGGGCCAGGGAAAGATCTCAGAAATTTTGCAAACAGGGTGGGAGGAAGAGTGTTGCCAGGTTTAAGTGAGTATACTTTAACTGCACTTCATTACCTAAAGTTACATCTAACATAGGAATTCTGCATGTTATTTAACCAATTCAATCTGGTACTATAACTAGAAAAAACCTTTCAGCTGCTCTGCACATTGGACAGAAAGAAGCTAAGTTGTTCAGATTCGAGTGTGGGTGTCCAATACAGGTGTGGATATAGATGTTGGATCCTCCACGGTCTAAATTTTATGATTCAGGAGCATGGGTCCAAGTACGGATACAGATGCGGGATTCAACTAAAAATAATATAAATATCTAACAATAGGGTTATATGTCTAAATTATGAGATATTATGTGGTCAATAAAGGTCTTCATATCAGAAAATATTGATCATGAGGAGAATCCCAGAAGGAGATATAAGGAAAAAGATTGACATAGAAATTTCGATATACAAGGTATTCCATTTTCTTCATTTCACCTTAGCTTTTGGTTTGATTATAGAAATCATTGCATCTGTCCCAAATTTCTCCGATTTTGGTCAAAGTACCCAAAATCAATTGACCATATCCGCTACAGATCCCACACCCACGTCGTGTCAACACGGGTGCGGAACCGAAACTGAAGGGTCCGAGCAACTAAGGAAAGTAGTATCTCACGAAAAGAAGATACTTAGTTTTACTATAAAAGAAAGAATTCGAAGTTTCTATACAATAGTATATGAAATCTAAGTTTCTGACAAATGAGAGGGGAAACGAAACAAAGGAAAGAATAAAGTGTATTTCATATAACCCAAAACTTCTTTTTCCGATAAAGTTATTACATAGGTTGAACTTACAGTCACAAAAACCATGTCTGAGCCGTAAACTGCTTCCTCAATGGCCTGCTTGCTCTCATTGGCAGCATTCATCCCTATATCTGGTTTACCGCCTGCACCAAGTCCCCTTGTGAGTTCTTGACCTATTGGCAGTCTATGCTCAGGATTTACAGGTGACATCCTCATTGCTTGGATATCAGTGTTCACAATCCAAAATTCTACACCCTTCATAGAGCTCTCAATCATGCGATTAACTGCATTTGATCCACCACCACCTACACCAACCACCTTGATTTTGGCCTCATTAAAATTGTTCGAGCTTGACGAATCCATCAAACTCTCACTGACATTTCCACTTGAGCTTTCTTGTCTAGAGGTAGTCATCGTATTGTTACCTTCGCCTCTGAGCATAGAAATTTCGGGATGTAAATTTAGAAAGGGGTCTTTGTTTTGATACTGATTGACACTGTGGGAATTGGCTGAACATTTGAATTGAGGCAAACTTGAGGTACCCTTTTGGTTAACGCCCAGATATCCAATCTTCTCATCTTGAATTTTCAAGGGGCAAACTCTACCACCAAGAACAGTCAATACCCCTCGTGACCGCCGCGTATCAGGAGGCATAAATACAGCTGACGTACAAGTAGCCATAACAGAATTTTTCCAAACTCAAGCTCAAAGTATTCTGATTAATCCAGAAAAAATATAATCGACCTCCTAGATAATATCTGAAGTTCCAGTCCAGTTTTTTCTTTCAGCACCTGCCAATCAATAAAACAGGAAAAAGCAGTGCACATTGTTTAAAGGAAGCTTGTAACTGGTAGCCATAAAAGGGGTTCTAGTCCGCAATAATCTAAATTTACTAGCACATATGAGTTACCAAACTCCAAAACTGTGCCACACTTTCAGATTTAGAGAGTATCATACAGCACAAAGTTTAACACAACCCTAATAACAGCAGAGCAGAAATTAGAATAAAAAAGACAATCTTTATCGAGTAGCATTACACAAACCCAAAAAGAAATTAACTCCATAAGAATAAAGAACCTTATAATTGTATAGGTTGAGAAAATGCAACAGCAGGAAGCAAAAGGCAATATTTATCAAGTAGCATTACACAAACCCAAAAAGTAAACAACCCATAAGAATAAAGATCCTCACAATTGTATAGCTTGAGAAAATGCAATAGCAGGAAGAAAACTTATGGTTTGGCTTGGGATTCCCATAATGGAGGTCTCAAGTTCAAAACCCCTTGCTTTCTGGGTCAAGCTCATCGCACAAGGTTGCCTCATGCGGTTTAACTCTCTTGTGTGGTTTGCGATCTATTGCAAATGAACCGCGTTTACACTGTGCACACCCAAAGGGTAGCAGTAGTGGGTTCCCTTGTCATAAAAAGAAAGACCATCTTTATCAAGTAGCATTACACAACCCAAAAGAAAACAAAGAACCTCACAAGTGTATAGATTGAAAAAACCAGTAGCAGGAAGAAAAAGGCAATATTTATCAAGTAGAGCGTTACACAAACCCACAAAGGAAACAACCTCATAAGAATAAAGAACCTCATAATTGTATAAAATTGTGAAAATTCAATAGCAGGAAGAAGAAAAAATGCAATGTTTATTAACATTTACAAATCCACAAAGAAAAAAACCCCATAAGAATAAAGAACCTCACATTTGTATGGATTGAGAAACATCAATTACAGGAAAAATAAATGCAATCTTTATCAAGTAGCATTACACAAACCCAAAAAGAAAAAAAAAAACATAAGAATAAAGAACCTCACAATTGTATAGATTGAGAAAATTCAATAGCAGGAAGAAGTAAAAAAGCAATCTTTATTAACTAAGATTACACAAACCCACAAAGAAACAACCCCATAAGAACAAAAAACCTCACAAATTGTATAGATTGAGAAAATTCAATAGCAGGAAGAAGAAAAAAAACAATCTTTATTAACTAACATTACACAAACCTACAAAGAAACAACCCCATAAGAACAAAAAAACTCACAAATTGTATAGATTGAGAAAATTCAATAGCAGGAAGAAGACAAAAAAGCAATCTTTATCAAATAGCATCACACAAACCCAAAAAGAAAACAACCCCATAATCATATAGATTAAGAAAATTCAATAGCATGAAGCGAAAAAAATGCAATCTTCATCAAATAGCATTACACAAACCCAAAAACAAAACAACCCCATAAGAACAAAGAACCTCACAATAGTAAAAATTGAGAAAATGCAATAGAAGAACACAAAGAGTTACAGTCTTTATTAAGTAGCATTACACAAACCCCATAAGAATAAATCACCTCACAATTGTATAGATTGTATCAAGATTCTCAAAATAATGGCAAACCTAACACTTCAAAAAAAAAATGGAAAGGGGAGGAAACAAAATGGCACCTGAAATTGAAGAGACAAAACCCCAAAAGAGAATTGCAAAAATCCTTTGGAATTTTGAAGAAATATAGAGAAAGACAAGAATTTTGGCTACTATTGGTGGTGTTGTATTCAGCTCACAAAGTAGAGTAGGACTAGGAGAAGTGTTGGCAATTTTCCTTTTTGCATTTTTTTTTTGTTTGTTTGTTTGGGGAATAGTAGGAGAAGGGCCAAATCTTGTTTGTGTTTGACAATTTAGCCCATTTTGAGAAAAATATCTATGCACTTTCTACCAAAACTATTACTCTCATTCACATGAATTTTTGCTTTAGAATCAATCTTAGCTTTTTTTCCTTTATCAACAATTTGTTTCTATCACAGATCAGAATTATGGTGGAGTGGTATCTATTCCTTTATCATTAACCAAGAGGTCTCGATTTTAAGCCTCCTTAGGTACGGAACCGCTTTTGTTCCCGTGCAAATCTAAATTCAATTGGCCTCTAATGTAGATACTCAACACTGAGTGAAAAACCAAAAATTTCCTTTACATTTACCTTATGGAAATAAAAAAACAAATATAAGACTTCACTTTTTAAACTTTTTAAAACAAACATATTTGAGAAGAAATACGTTATATATGTATTTATCATATGTTCAGAATTTCCGCGTAATCATAATTGAGTTTCTAATTAGGTTAATGTGGAATTTGAGTATGTATATAAGTTTTTATCTAATTTAAATAATAACCTCAAAAGTCAAGATTATATTTTTATTGTATATAGCTAAAGGTATCAAATATTGTGTTGATAAAAGATACGTATACTCTATAATTCATTAAGATATATGTAAGTTGCTTTGATAATATTAATCATCTAATATATACTGGTGCAAAGATAACTTGAAACTATAAAGATGTGTGGGATTTTAATATTATGTATCTCATATGCTTTTTAAAAAAAAGGAATTTGGAATTTGATATTGTATGATATTTAATATTTATTTTAAAATAAAATATCAAATATTATACCAAAATGTATATTCATGTATACAATTAACATGTATTATTATAATGCTAACAAATGTATATATAAATTAATATTGATATAAAACTATTATTATATAAGTAATAAGTATATGTAAGTTAAAGTCAAACAGATTACAAGCATCAATAACATAAAATAATGAAATCAAACTTAAAAATACCAATATCAATTTAATTTAATAGAATAACAACTAAATATTTTTTTAAATCAAATTATCAAATAGAATTTTTTTATATCATTCGATGAACCCCTTCGTAAAATTTCTAAATGGCAAACTGCCATAATCAAAAACAAAATCTCACAAAGAATCAGATTAGAGGTTAATAATTCATAATTTTTTTCTAAATATAGTCGAAATAATTCCAAAAAAAGATGTATAAAAAATGTTGAAAATTACTAATAGCAATTAATGCTATTAAATAAAACTATACACATGCTAAAAATATATACATTTTCTCCCCCTATATATCACTGATTATTGACCATCCCTTTACAAAATCATGGCTTCTCCAAGCAACTTTTTACTTTTCGCCATCACTTTCTTTTTATCTTTATCTGTTATCGTTTTTCCTTCACAAATTACATAAGTTTTGTATTCACACAGCTTAGTTATTAAAGCACGTGGTAGCGATTTTAAATGCTGGGATACCAAGATATGTTTGAAAAATTTTAAATTCATATCCCAAAATTACGTCTTCGACTGATCGATTGAGTCTTGTGCTGAATATTATCGATGCAGGAATCGAGAACACGATGAAGACACAAACATACATGAAAGACATAGTCAATGACCCAAAAATTGTTGACCATGGCCTAAAATTAGCACTAAATGAGTGTGTCGATTGCTTTGAAGCTGGAATTAATTATTTTAAAAGTGCATATATTGAGATTACAAAAATTAGAGAGTATATGACAGCAGATTATGATCTTATGGTGCTTTATGAACAAGTACATAGATGAGAAATTAGGGGTAAATTTATTAGTCTACGTGGCATGAGTGGAACTCTATTGGCTTATGTGGCATGCCATGTGAATCCACATGGCATCTAAGTGGCGTTTAATCAATTCTGTTAATGAGAAGGGTATTTTTAACCCTATAGTTTGACAGTAAAAGTATATTTGAGACGAAATATACTTCAAAGGTATATTTAAACAATTTTTAATAGTTTAAGAATATTTTTGACCTTTTTCATTTTTAAAATTATTATAAGGTTAAAGAACCAATAATTTCTATGGGAATGGAATATGTGCTATATTTTAGTCATCCAGCTATGGTATGATCTTTATAATATTTATTTAATAAATAAACTATATGTTTTTGTTTTTTCGTCTCTTTAAGGTTTAAGATGATTTATTTCTCATAATGTCTATGAAATTTTTCTTTATGAAATATAATGATATTGACAAAGTTTTTTTATTCCTTTATTAATGTTATTATTATTAGCTAAATACATGTGAACTAAATCTTAAGACTTAAGCTGAGATCACAAAGAACATAATAATAAATGCTTACTGAAAAATGTTGTTTTAATTAATAATAGAATTTGTTAAAAATAATTAAAGGCAAAGAAAATTAAGATCAATCATTTAATTTATGAATAATCTATCTAGTAATAGTAGATTGAGGTAAAAAGGACCTAAGTCTATTTGGTTTCGATCTAGCGGATGCACGCTTGATATTTAGTTTGAGATTATTAATTTCAAGTTCAGTAATTAATAGTTAAAGTAGATATGAAATATTTTTAAATTTTGATTTGGTAATTTGGTAATTGATAAATTAAATTTCAGTTTGGTATGATATTCCGTAATATTATATTAAAGTTGTAGTCAATTATATTACAAAGTTAATAGTACTATTTTCTCTGATCATTTCTATTTTTTAATGTGGAGGACCGATATAATAGAAGATCAATAAATAAGAAGACGTAAAAAATTGATACAACTAAAAGACGTGTATTTATTTGTTTAGGTTTATTTTTTAACTTTCTCTTTGGACTTGTATTAATGAGTTATTGACATGTTGATATATACCTTCATTAAGTAAATAATTCGGTATTCGAGAAATATCAAATATCGAATGGTACTAATATCTAATATCAAATCCAAACTCGTACCATAATTCTAAATTTTAACTCTCGAATACCATAAAAAATACTCAATTACCAAATTAAAAAAAAATTGATTCGATTCGATAATTCAGCTTTTGATATTTCATGGACAATCCTATAAGCCACGTGTCCTAATTTGATTCATTTGTTAATTATAATACGAACTTCACCTCTTGTTCATTACGTCTAGTAAAATTATTTTGATATAATCATATCTTATTTGTAATACATTGACTTAGGGTATAGCTTATTCAGATTCACTTTGCTATTATCTTTGTAGCATCAATTCCTTGCATCTCTTCTATTCGTAAGGTAATACGGCATTGTCCACTTAGAGATGACAGACTTTCAAGTGTTCAACAATTTATTCTATACGAAAGTTGTCCTACGGTTATTGTGGACTACTGGACTACAATAAACTTTATTCAGAAGACTATCCTTACATACAAAGAGATACTAAACTCAAAATTATAATTAAAATTTATACAGTGTTTGGTGGTTATATATAAAGAAATATAAATCACTAACACTTTTTTTAAAGTAAATGAACACAAGTAAATTGATCTACATAACTATGACTTTTAAAGTTTAAATATGATTCAGTTATCGACTCAAATATTCAAATAGTAAATTTTTCCTTAGCTTGTTATATAAGTATGAACTCCATATTTTTGTACGTGAGAAAAGTACACTAGTAATGTAATTTACATTTTCAAGTTTTCTTAAATCTCCTAAAATTCCCATCATTTTGCTCAGTTAATAGTTCAAACGCATAATCTTACAATTGAAGTCCGAAATAAGGTGTATATTACTTACCATCCAAACAACCTTCGTTGTACGAATATTTAATATTTACTTCTTTATATTAAAATCGATTATAATTCTTCTTTTTTTTGAGTAAACACCCCCAGAAATTTCAGGTATTTATATTTACAGCCCCCAATTTTTTCAAAAGAGGAATAACAGGATCCATTTGCGTTAGTGAAGAACCTGCAAAACGGATCGATGGTGTCTCCGGTGCTAGCAAAGGCGGCGGAGAGAATCGGAAATTCAGTCCGGCGGCAAGCAATAACTATTACAGACGCCGCCGCAGCTCGAATTAGCAATCTCCTTCAGCAACGGCAGCGTCCTTTCCTTAAGCTCGGTGTTAAAGCTCGTGGATGCAACGGCTTATCCTACACACTCAATTACGCCGGTAAATATCATATTTTTTATACTATTATCATTTTTCATATTCGTATCGATGAATTTATCCTGTAATTCCTATTCGATAAAACTAATCGAATTCGATGAATTCTATAGTCGCAGTTTTTTGTTTTTATCATATTAGTATGATGGAAATATGCACCTTAAAATGTTAGGTTAAAGTCCATTCAATTTGATTTTCGCGAAGGGAAACACGAAAGTTAAGTTCTGTATGGCATTTATTTGGGCCAAATTTTGGTAGATATGTTGGACCTTTGATGTAGGTTACCCGAGGCGAATTGAGCATTTTTTTTTGTTGATAAGGTAATTTGTATATAAAGTCAGCATCAAATGGATTGCTGTTATATTTAAAAGTTACAATCCAGCCTAGTTTCTAATCCATCATATACAAGAGCATTGAGCTTAAGAAATCGAGCATTTAGAGTCAATAGACTTAGAATACATAACTACTTTGGCAAATGTATTACCTGGTTTTTTGTGAAGCAGTGGATTAAATAAATATGTGTTCAACCTATGTGGTAATCTTTTGGTGCCAAATTATCAAATTTGGTTGATGTTGTCCTACTGCTAGGCGGATATACCATCAAAGCGTGTCCAAAGACAAGCAATACTACCTCATCCCAATTTAAGTGTCTTACTTTTCTTTTTGGTATGTCTCGAAAAGAGCATTTTTTTCTCTATTTAGTAAGTTATTCCAATTTTAGCATTCTACACGGCAAGCTTAAGATCATAAGATATAAAAGACTACACATATATTTAGTTTAAAACCACAAGATTCAAAGTCTCCTTTATTTCCTAGACTTGTGACCAGTCAAACTAAAGACTCTTAAATCGGGACGGAGGGAGTCATACATTTGGCCCTTTTTAAAATGATGTTGTGTTCGGGTACTTGCTACCTCCCACTAACACATGTTAACTTGATCTTGCCTACTTAATTGACTTATAGGCCACACATTTGAATGCTGTAATTTGTTCATTTATTTATCCGTTAAGCAATTGAAGCAAGAAACTAATCAAAAGAAAAATGGTGTAATCTCTGCAGTCAGAGGCGAATCCAATCCAGTATTTGAAGACGACGGGTACACCACCAAAGACTAATGCACGTTAGTTAAAGTATGTCACCCAATACTGATTAACTTTATTAAACATAGAAAGCTAATGTACTAGCGTATAAATATGAATTAAATGAGTCTTCTACATAAGTTTGCTTTGGAGGGTGAAGGTTTTGAATATCAATTTGCGCCATGAAGTCGCAGTTTAAAACTAGTCATCCCCCTTCTTTTATTCAATATTTTTTAACTTCTCGGATAAAAACAAATAAAGAAACAAAATAAACTATAAATGGGATTTGAACCCAGTCCCTCACCTAGGAGAGCCATTTAAACCAGTGCACCCAATCAACTTTAGTATTTTAAGATCGCCTAATATAATATATTTCATATCTCAAGGTGTATATATATATATATATAAATAATTCCAAAGTTAACGGGTGCATGTGCACCCTCACATTAACATGTGGGTCCGCCTCTGTCTGTAGTTTGCATAAACTCAGATGGTGAAGTAACAAAAAATAGTGTTTAGACTGGACTGAATATGATTAAGGATGTAACTCTGCTGACAGTTTCACATGACTATATAACACCTTTCAGCTTAAGAAGAAACTTGTATAACATTGCTCATCAATCTATTGCAACTCCCGCTTCAAAGACGTCACGCATGGCATCAAAAAGCCTTGGCTTAATGCCTTCGTAACGGAATGGGTATCCCTTTGGATGCTCCTGAAAAAAAAATTGGCACATAAAATTGGTGAGTTGAAGTGGACTGAAACACTTAAAAGTCTTTCTATCCTTAATGTTAAACAAGGAATATAGTTAATAGCACATGCGAAGTTAGTTCCCCCTTGAGTTTTGAAAAAGTTGTTTGTGATCAGTAGTTCCTTTACTATAATTGCCAAGTATGATATATCCTCCTTGAGAAATAGTTCTTTTTTTTAATAAAAAAAAGCATATCATTGTTGATGAATGTCAATGTTGATATGGTTATTCTTAGTTAGGTTGATCCTGCCAACAGTGTACTTGGGTATGCCTTTAGGAGCAAAATCAAAGTCTAAGGAAATCTTGAACAATGTGGTTGAAAAATGTGAGAAGAAATTGGCAAGGTGGAAAAGACAGTACTTATAACTAGGGGGTACACAATCATTAGTAGGCTAGACAGAATCAGGAAGAAGTTTTTGTGGCACGGAAATAAGGATAGGATAAGCTACCACTTGGTGAAATGAGAATTTTTGATAATTGACAAGAAGTTTGGGGATAAAGAATTTGAATACTCAAAGTGAGGCACTCAGAAGGAAATGGCTATAGAAGTATGCCAATGACAAAGAGACACTGTGGGGGAGAGTCATAGAAGCTAAGTATGAAGAGGAAGACAAATGGATGGTGAAGGAAATTTCAACTTCTTATGGAGTATGGAGATCCATCAGAGATCTCTGGAATGAGCTGAAGTGCTTCTTCAAGATCAAAGTGAACCATGGGGCTAAAACTAGGTTCTGGACAGATGAATGGCATGGAGAAGGCAACTTAGAAAGGCTATTTCCAGATATCTACTCATTTGTACTATACCAACAGAGTACCATAGTGGAATTATGAACAATTGAGGGATGGAGATTCAATTTTAGAAGGCAATTCAATGATTGGGAAATACCAAGAATGACAGATTTTATCAACAAGATTGAGCTATTCAGTGGATTGGTAGCAGATGAAGATGAACTATGGTGGAAGGGAAATGAGAAAGGCACATACAAAGTGAGCAAAGCATATAGGAAAATGAACTACAACCAGCAGCCGAGCAGTTGGCCATGGAAGAACATTTGGAAAACCAAAATACCATATAAAGTGGCATGCTTTGTGTGGCTTCTAGCAAAGGAGGCATTGCTTACCCAAGAGAACCCAATGAAAAAAGGGATAATTTTAAACTCCAGGTGCTTCTTGTGCGGGGAGCAGGCAGAGACTATAAATCATCTATTCCTATAATGTAGAATCACAAGACAACTATGGAGATTGTTTTTGAACCTTAGAGGAATAGCATGGAGCATGTCTGGGAAAATTACAGAGCCCATAACAAGCTAGGAAAAAGCTGGGTTTTTGGCCAATAATAGAAGCAGGTGGAGGTAGTCCCACCAAGCATTTGGTGGACAATATGGAAGGAGAGGAGTTTTAGGTGTTTTGAGAGCATAGAGAACAATATGCAACATATTAAGTTCAATTGCATCTTGCTACTGTGTTTTTGGTGTAATCAGTTGCTTTTAAATGCTCTCTGTCTATTATTGATGTTGTAGACTTATTATAGACATAGGATCATATAATTATAGATGTTGGTAGTACTTTGTAAATATGGAGTTACTACAATTTTTCTAAGATTCAGAATCTAACATATATAGACAAAGTTACCAGTTCAAAAAAAAAGAAAAAATAATGTAGCAGAAAGCAACACTTACCAAGGAATATGATATCCACACCCCTGGACGGGCATATGTCATTGAGTTAGTCCTTCTATCCCATTGGACTCCTCGTCTGGCCAACAAAGTTGAAAATAACCAGTATTTTCTCATGAAAATTCTTAGTTTTGCCTTCAGATGAGCAACTGAAAGGTGTGGATTCATCCTCTGCATCTGGTTAGTTACGATACTCCAGCTTTCCTCTTGGAATGTATTTCCAAATTCATAATCTTTGCTGATCACCTTGGCCAACAGTTTAAGAAATTCATACTGTTGTTCCTCTGTCATAACTACATGACCGTTTGGGCCTGGTAGGTCCATCTGCAGTAAGTAGGGGAAAGTGTACTCATTATGTAGCATTTTCACATCATTATAAAAATAATAGATTGAAACTTTTGTGCGTGTCTCTGTCTGGTTATTTGATAATATGGTTAATCTTTCTAAAATAAATGCTAAGAAGCATCTTGATGCTAACAATTCGGTTAGAAAATTTGAGCATCTTGATCTGCTTAATTAGTATTGGCAGAGCAGACTTAGGCTAATAATCCCTACATCTTTGTTCTTTTTGAGCTTAAATGCATTTGAATTTCGAGGGCATAAGCTTCATTCGGGTATACTAGTGTCGGGTATCAACTAATGAGCTACATGATGAAGAAACAGAAAAAAAAAAGATGTTTTAGTTTTGAGAAGGTAAATGTATTTTAGTCATAAACATGGTCAAAGAGCTGCCCGTATACAAGGGGTATACCCAAAAGTAAAGAATCTGCAATACATGATTCTTTACAAAATTCACCCATGGTGGACTATATGGAGAGAGACAAATGATAGATGTTTTGAAAATAGGGACAACAACCTGCAGGAAGTCAAGCTTAAATGTATTTTGTTGTTCTGTTTTTGGTGTACAAATGTCTACTCCAATGAGACTGAGTCAATCATAGATGGGGTCCATCTAGTTCCTGGTTTAGCATTGTAAGGACTTCAATCTTTTTCTTCTTTTTGTAAATATGTTTTTTCAGTACTACCCAAGTACTGACTGAAATACAATTTTACTAGTGTAAAAAAAAATTAAAAAAATTCACCCATTCTTTTATACACCATGGAGCTTTATGGATTCACCAAAAGAAAATAAGTGACCGGAGGCTACTCCTCAACTGTTAAAACTCTATACTACCTCTTCAAAAGCTCTCTTATTTCTCCTTCTCCAAACAACCCATGCAAGAGGAACCATATTCCATGCCCTACAACTTCTCCAACTAAACATCAATTCTTTCACAGTTTTTGGCATTGCCCAAGAAGATTTCAAACCATCGTAATATGTCCCACCATGACCTCATGGTAAAAAAGTACGGTAGGAGAAGATGACACTTCTTCAAGCCCTCCTTGTACATGTTATATCGATTGACACACACAACCTTTCCGTTTTCTAAGATTTTCCGCTGTCAAAAACACCCTCTAGCTGCCTGCCAAGAGAAGAATCACACCTTCCTTGGCACATGCAATACCCATATTGCATCACATGGTAACACGTCCTCCTCCATAATCAGATGTTTCTCATAGAAATATTTAAGAGAGAAAGCTCCATTATTCCCCAAACTCCACCATAAAGCATTCAGGGTTATTACCGGAGTGACTTGCCTATGTAGAGGGGCCAGAAATCTTGGGAACTAAGTCACACTCTCAATTGTTGAAATTCCTTCCAAATCTTAGATCCCAAAAAGTATCTCCACCATAGTCTCACCTAATTTCTTGGACCTTCAGTTCTCCTTGACCTGACATTCTAAACAAATTCTGAAGATCATCTTTCAGTGAGTTATCTCCAGCCCACCAACGTCTAGGGAAATTCTCTCCTTCCATTCCAACCTTGAATGAGATATTTTTGCTAAAATCATCCCAAAACCATCCCATCCCTTCATTATGTTCCTCCACAAACCGCACCCAAAAGGCATAATGACATCTCTTAGTTCTCCAATTTCTGTTTCCCACTAGACTTATAGGTCTATAGTCCTTCATGCACAATGCTCCTCCCTCTAAGGGGTAATGACAACTACCGAAGCATTCAAACTCTTTTCGAATTCACCACTTTCCTGGAAGTCAACAACTGTATCCATCAAATCAGATCTGACCATTTTCCAGCAGTGCTCGAAAAAATCCATAGAGACATCAGGTGCCAGAGCTTTGTTACTGGCACAACCCTCTACCGCCCTCTTCAATTCTTCCTCCTGAATTTTCCTCTCTAGCCATTCACTCTCCTCCCTGCCAATATGACTGAACCCTAAACCCCCCAACTTAGGCCCCCAATCTGCTACCTCTAACAAACGCTTGTAAAAATCTACAATTGCCCCTTCTACTTCCTCCTCCTCCACATGCACCCCCATTCACCTCTTCCCACTCTATAAAAATCTTTCTCCTATTAGCAGTTACTACCCTATGGAAATATTTTGTATTGGAGCCCTCTCTACAACCATTATCACCCTCTAAAATTGTTCTTTCCTCAATTATTACAAGACTAATGACTTAATTCATGTGTAACTTCATTCAAGGCTTCAAGCTTCAAATTTGCGATGATCATCAAATGGAGAATATTGCCATCTGGTTTTTTGTTTTAGAGTACAGGATAAAAAGTTGGCAAATGGGCTATTCTAGTGGTGGTATGATGTAAGCAACTTTGAAGAACTAGAATGATATTTTATCAGGTAACACCTCTACCAATTCCTTCTCAACGAAAAGCACTGAAGCAATTAAAAACAAACGCTGAAGAAATAAAAACAAAAGGGATTTAGAAATGGGAATCTGTGCAACATTTCTGAAGTAAATTTTACTTCATCATGGAGTCCACTGAAACTATTCTGCGGATTTCATAGAAGTGAAACACTTAAACATGGAGGATTTAGAAATGGGAATTTGTGTATTACCATAGCTTAAGATTTACATGGCATCCGTAGCCTTTTTGTTTTTAAAAGGGTCTGATCTAATAATTAAAAGGCAAAAATTAGGGTTTTTGGTGTTTTTGCAAACCTGGGCTCCTCTTCCAATCACGACTCTCTAGCCTTTGAGAGGACGATACCTCCACTGCTACTCAGACCTCTGCGTCACGACTTGGGACTCTCTCAGGTACATTCATCTTTTTTTTTTCCTTCTTGAGTTGGGTCTCTTCTTCTTCTTCTTTTTCTTCCTCTCCTCTTCTTCTCTGTACTGTTTTTTCAAGTAGTGGCGTTGGGAAATGTTCTTATTTAATTTATTAGCTATTGCAGGCCCTTGTCGCCTTTCGCCGTCCAACCCCCCCCCCCCCCCCCCACAAAAAAAAAAAAAAAAATAGAAAAAAAGCAGTGCACGGAGTTAAATTTTAAAAATTATAGGAGGAAAAAAGGGAACAAGGACATCATAAAAGAAAAGTAAGTGCAAACAGAATATGAGTATCACATATAATTTTTTATGAGTTTCACATTCATTAATGGTTGGATAATGTTGAAGCATTTAGTTATTGCTCATTTGAAGAGAGGTTTAGAACGCTGCCCTCCTTGGATCACTCTGGCACTTAAGGAAGTAAATTATATTGGATAGTGTCGTATCTTAAACAAATTTTATCACAGAAAGCAAATCAAATAACTTGAAGCAAAAAATGTTACCATTTTAAAAAAAAAATTACTTCAAGCAAAAGATCTTGCTACGCTGGAATTTATCTTGGCCAACCTGTAAAGGGTTTACACAAAACTGCGGGACATGTAAAAGTATATGCACCAAAAGTAGAGAAACGATTTGCTGGGATTGGATTCCTCCAAACTGAAACAGAAAGACGTTGTAATATTAAAACCCTATGGCACACATACTAAATAAGTGTAAGATATATTGAGCTAGAAATTTAATCAAGATCCTGTATTCAGTAGTTAAGGAATAAAGAAGGAGATCATTATTTCTAAAACATGTCGAGATGCACGACATATCAATCATTAAGAACTAAAGTTACATTTGGAGAAATAAGGTTAAAAAGTGAATTACAAAATGGGAGATATCCTATTTCTCGTCTAACAAAAATCGTGAAATCATCAAATTGACATTAATCAGGGGAAACAAATCATCCTTAGCAAAAGTACATCAATATTAATACATTCTAAAAGCCCTAGTTTCATATGGACGCTCACCTTGTTTAGTCGAGAGGTCCTTTCTAGTTGTTTGATAGATGACTGGAGTACAATTGTAGCTTGTAAACTCTTTGGTGCAATGTGTTCATTTGAAATCACCAACCTCGTTTTTATCACCTCACAACCATTATATTCTGTGAGTTTGGTTACAACTTAAAGTAGCATAATAATAAATGCACACGATGAGATGACAAAATCCATGAAAGATTACTCTACGAGTAGAGGCGGATCCAAGATTTAAAGTTTATGGTTTTCATTGATCTTGAATTAAAAAAACTTTATTGTAAGTGCCCAAGGGGAATCGAACCCTCATTAAGGCGGAAAATAAAGATTAAGTTCCATTTCTGCCTCTAGACCAAGAGCTTACTTTGTTAATGGAAACAAATAGTTTTTATATATTTTATGGATTTCTTATTATAAATATCGTGTCTATACAAAAGTTATCGGATTCGAGAATCCGTAACCGATACCCTAGCAAGAACAATAGTGATATAATTAAACAACAAATAATATTATGATACTAATAGTGGTATTGCTAAGTAAAAGAAGGATCAAATAAGGTGCTCTAAGCCAGAACCATGCTCTTCCACAGAAAAAGAGAGAAATCACTATACTATTTACTTAATCCTCTACCCTGATTCTCGACCTTTATATTTTTTTTTATCTAGGGTCATGTCCTAGGTGAGATGAAGATGTGTTGTATCATTTCTTATCATTGTACTAATTGACGTAACATGCAACAGCGTGAACGATAGCCTAGAGGTCCGAAAATAGAACATAGAGTCAAAAGGTTTCAGATTGAGTCGAAGCAAGTACAGTGATTAGACATGACACAACACATCTTCATCTTACTGAGGACATGAACCTAGATAAAAAATATAAAGGTTGAGAATCAGGGTAGAGGGCTAAGTTAATAGTCGAGTTATTTCTCTCTTTTATCTGGAAGAACATGAGCTTAGAGCACCTTATTTGATATCCCTCTTTAACTTATCAATATCGCTATTAGTATTGTATTATTATTTACTCTTCAATTATATCACTATTGTTCTTGCTAGGGTACCGAGTGCGGGTTTCGAACCTGGTAACTTTGTATAGACCCTATATTTATATTGAGAAATCCATTAAATATATTAAAACTTTTTGTTTCAGGTAACAAAGTAAGCTCAAGAGGCAGAAATGGAACTTCATCTTTATTTCCCGCCTCAGTGAAGGTTCAATTCCCTTTGGGCACTTACAATAAAGTTTTTTTTTTAAAAAAAAAATTAAAAACGATGTGAACCATAAACTTTAAATCTTGGATCCACTTCTACCCGTAGAGCAATCTTTCATGGATTTTTCATCTCATCGCGCATTTATTATTATGCTACTTTAAGATATAACCGAGCTCACAAAATATAATGGTTGTGATAAAACCGAGGTTGGTGACTTTAAATGAACACATTGCACCAAGGAGCTTACAATCGGCACCCGCACTCCTATAAAGGATGAATTGTTTTCTTTTTTAATCATCATCTTGTTTCCCTGGATTAGTGTCCATTTGATGATTTCATGATTTTTGTTAGACGAGAAACATGATATCTCCCATTTTGTAATTCACCTTTCTTATTTCTTCAAATGTAATTTAGTTCTTAATGATTGATATGTCGTACATCTCGACATGTTTTATAAATAAAGATATCCTTGTTTAACTATTGAATACATGATTAAATTTGTTGCTCAATCTATCTTACACTCATTTGGTGTGTATACTTTAACATGTCCTGCAGTTTTGAGTTTTTCCCCTTTACAAGCTGGTCAAGGATAAATTCCAGCGTAGCAGGATCTTTTGCTTCGAGTTATGTGATTTGATTTCTGTGATATAGTTGGTTTAAGATACCACACTATCCAATATAATTTACTTCCTTAAGTGCCAGAGCTATCCAAGAAGGGCAACATTCTATGCCTCTCTTCAAATGAGCAATAACTAACTGCTATGTGCAATGCAGGTTGGGTGCCCCGGTCATTCAAGTGGTGTCTGTACGGTCAACAAGGCAGTACTATGTTTGTCTTGTTGCTCATTGACAAATTTAATATGGGTGTCAATTCTTTCATTTTGTGGTTTCTTCAAGTGGACAACTCTTAAAAAATCAATATAATTGGCAAAGTGACATATTTATTATTATTATTATTATTTTTGAATTAGGAATATAGTATTAGAAATGTTAGAATATGAATAGGTTTATACAATCCTATTAGAATATGAATAGTTTATACAATACTATTAAAATAGGAATAGGTTTATATAATCCTATTAGAATAGGAATAGGACTACTAAATAGTATCTTATTTGGTAAAGGATTGTATTCTATGGTCTATAAATAGGGTCTCACATGGTATCAGAGTCTCTATGATCTTGGTAAACAATCAAAGAGCTTCCGCTGTCGGCGGGCGGCTATTACTCATATATGCCGCCCGTCCGGCTAATGATTATGTTAGCAAAAGTTAGGTCACTTGAGAACTTCAAGTCACCGGTGTCAAATTCCGGTGGCAACGGTGGGACTGATTTGCGTCATCTTTCGTTCTAAAGGTGTTGTGCAAAAGACAACACCGTCACGAGGCTCGGGAGGCTCAGGCGACCAAACCCCGACCTGACCCACCGGAAAGTACCCCTCCACGCGCCCTCACGCGCCGATCGGAGGCGGAAATTTTCCGGCAAGATCTGTACACGCGTGTGAGGGGTTTCCCGGTCTTTTTTTCTCGATATTTTTCTTCTGTTGAGGTCGTCTAGTACTTCCGACCAGAACCCGACCATTTTTCTTTAGATTCAATCACCAGAATTAGGGTTCCGGTGATTTTCAGGCCGTTTTCGGCAAGATAGCGAAATCAGAATTTTCAGGCTACTATGGGTAGATTCCGACAACATAATACATCTTTCCATTGATATTGATATTGATCATGGCTGGTGGAAACTTTAGTGCTTCTGATGAAGGAGGTTCAGAGTACCCAGGGAAGTTTACACGTTACGTGGCGATTACTTGTATCATGGCAGCAATGGGAGGGTTGATCTTTGGTTACGACATTGGAATTTCAGGGGGAGTTACTTCTATGGATCCTTTTCTCAAACTCTTCTTCCTTTTATCGCTTCTTTTGTTAATAAGAAACATGGCAGAAAAGTGACAATGTTCCTTGGAGGTCTCGTCTTCTTGCTTGGTGCCCTTCTTAATGCTGCTGTTGTCCACATTAGCATGCTCATCTTGGGTCGTATCCTTCTTGGAGTTGGAGTCGGATTTTCTAATCAATCAGTACCTATTTATTTATCTGAGATTGCTCCCTACAAGTATAGGGGTACATTCAATGTTCTCTTCCAATTGGTCATCACAGTTAGGATCTTGATTGCTAATATCTTCAAAAGTTGGGTCACCGTGTATATTTGCGGAGACTACTTTCTTATATTTAATTTTGTAGCACCGTCCCATCATTCCGTGACTACTTTTTCATATTAAATTTGTGTAGCACTGTACCATCATTCCAGTGACTACTTACTTTTTCATATTTAATTTTGTAGCACCGTCCAATCATTCCGGTGACTATTTTTTTCATATTTAATTTTGTAACACCGTCCCATCTTTCCAGTGACTACCTTTTTTTTGCATATCTGATTTGCGTAGCACCGTGCATCTCCCGGACTACTTTTCATATTGAATTTGTGTAGTACCGTGCATTTTTTTCCGAAGTATTTTCTCATATCTGAGTTGCATAACATCATGTGTCTTTTCAGTAACTTAGATTTGATTTGCATAGTTCCATCGTCTTTTCCGGTGACTCCTCAAATCTGATTTGCGTAGGGTTGTGCTATCATTCCAATCCTACCTATATAATTTCTCTTTTTCATTAGGGTCGTGCCATCATTCCGACCCTACCCATATTATTTCTCTTTTTTTGTCAATGGGGTCGTTCCATAAATTTGAACTATCCTATATAATTTCTATTTTCTAGTTGGGTTGTGACATCATTCCGACCCTACCTATATAATTTTATTTCTTAGATTGTGACCATTTTTAGCCATCAAATCTAATACTACGGCATATGAGCATGTTCCAATAATTTTTGGTGACTTTCTTATTTAATATTAACTCATCTATTGATGCCAACATGATCCATATACTTTATATTAGATTTGAGCACTTCGTTGCTCAGGGGGAGTTTAGTAGCCTTGTATGTCGATTGTGTTGTGTCATTGATTGTGCAGATCACTCTATGGTCTAGAACAATTTTTCTCAAGCTTGGGTTGGGAAGTTCAATACCAACATTATGAATCAAATTCAGTATTTCATGCGAAGATTAAGCACATTGAGATTTATTGGCATTATGCATCAAATCCATCAAATTCAATATTTAATGAGAAGATAAGCACATTGAGATTTACTGGCATTATGCATCAAATCCATCAAATCCAGTATTTAATGAGAAGACAAGCACATTAAGATTGACCGTCAATTTTGTGAAGTCTGCAAATATCTCACCAAGCCCCTCATCGGTCCCCGTGTTAATTACATTTGTAACAAGCTAGGTGCATGAATTGTACGCACTAGCTTGAGGGGGAGTGTTAGAATATGAATAGGTTTATACAATCCTATTAGAATAGGAATAGTTTATACAATACTATTAAAATAGGAATAGGTTTATATAATCCTATTAGAATAGGAATAGGACTACTAAATAGTATCCTATTTGGTAAAGGATTGTATTCTATGGTCTATAAATAGGGTCTCATGTAATAATGTAGAAACAACAACAATTCAATAATATTATTTTCCTATATTTCTCACAAGAAAATTATAATTTTTTTTGTTAAACTTGAATAGGAAACTTATCTGCGTGTTTCACTTAAGAATGGCATTAGCTTCGATGCATTTAGAATTGTCTTTTTGTGTTTACAGTTAACCATTGCATTTATTTGCACCATCCTTCACTAACATTCACACTTCAAATATATGAAAAAAAAAAAAAACACTTTCACACTTCAAATTGCTTAGTGCCATGGACAATCTTAGCAGTTTTACTCTTTTTGCGTTTGACATTGACAATATTGTTGCAATTTGTCAGTTACTTAGTTCACCTGTCGCAAGACTCGAACTTGTGACTTAAGTCGCAAGTTCTTCAACTTTTTCCGATTGAACCAAGCCCGGGGGACAATTTTTATTTTTATTTTTGATGAGCTTTCTTTTTTGAATCTATTCAATATCATTATGCTCACAAAATAATCCATCAGCAGGACTAACTAGTCTATGGCTAATGATGTTATACATCATCAAACTGATTATGCTATGGATTTCTGTTGTGGTTTTATTTCTAATCACAACCCTTTGAACATTGTAGATGAGAAGGGTAAATTTGATGAGTTGATTGAAGAGAAGGGAGTAAAAATACTTATTGATCCTAAGGCATTGATGCACGTGATTGGTACCAAGATGGACTTTGTAGATGATAAATTGAGGTAAGGGATTTACTTGTCCGTTTCTATATTGTTGGTATTAAGCCTTTTAATTTTGTGCACAAGTGGATCTTTTTGCTTTTGGATGAAAAGGACTGGAGACACCTAGTTTAAGTAATCTTTCATATTTTGAACCCTAAGTAGCTTTCTCGCGTTATCCAACTCCCACCTGTTGCCCGTTATTTTTTCTTTGGGTGTTCAGCTGTTAGTTTTGTGGTCGTCTACTTTAGTTTATCCTAATGCCATGTTACATACTCCTTTAGCTGTTCTGATGTCATTGAAAGTCTGATTATTGTTTGTTTATGTGCAAATTATTCTGGGAGTTTTTCCATTATAAGGTTAGTTTCAAGAAATATGAAGTTATCAACTCGAGAAAACCTTAGTATCAAGACTTACTGTTGGATGAGGGAGTCAAAAGTCTTGCATCTTCTTGTTTATCTTCTCATTTATTGGATTGTCAGTTCATGTTAGTTTTTTTAATAAGCATACTATCTATTTGTGTTTCTTTGAGCCGAGAGTCTTTCGGAAGCAACCTTTCTACCTAACAAAGTAGAAATAAGGTCTTCGTATACTCTACCCTCCCCATCTACCCCACTTGTGTTACTATACTGGGCATGTTGTTGTTGTTCTTGTACTATCTATCTGTGTTGGTTTCTGCCGATGTAAATTTCTGGGGGCAGGGGGTCCAGAAGAGAATCAAAATGTTGTTTAGCATGATGGCTCAGATGCAGCAGCCCTATAAACTGCTGGGCCCTGAGACAAATCCTTTAAATATGTTTCGACTTGTCCAAACCTGTCAATTTTTCATATGGTGTCTTCCGCAAGCAACTCTTGACGCGTTCTTACATTTTACGTGCAGGTCTGAGTTCATTTTTATTAATCCCAACTCGAAAGGGCAATGCGGTTGTGGCGAGTCTTTCATGACAACAGCCAGTAAAGGTGCTGAAAAGTGAAATGATTTTCACTGAGACATGATGTTTATAATGTACTTTTCATTAGGTAGTTAAAGAATGAAATAAAGATTTATTCCTACAATTAATATGTTATATCTTATACATGTCTTTCTATTGTGTTTATTAGATGTAAAAATTGCCACTCATGGCATTTGTATAATCTACTGATACTGATATTACAGAAATGGAAAGATTTTCTTGGAGTTCTAAAGTTCCAGAACTACCAAATAGTAAAATTAACTTGTATCGAATTTGTCACGTAGCGGTTAATGAAGCGGGTGAAAATTATGGGAGATTAGAGTGCAAATTACAGCAATAACTCCATTGCAATCACACAAGTGAGATCTGGGAAGAGTAGAGTTACGGAAGCTTAGTCACATCTGACGATTAAATTAACGAATGAGTGTGCTGCAACAATTAACAACCTGTCAATTTTTCATAGAGTATTCTTGTGGCTGATTCATCAAAATTTTCTATAAAATAAAATAAAAAGCACCAATGAAAAATCATCTTTAAAAAATACCAAAAGAAAATATACTTCAATCATAGTTCTCTATCCTTATCCTTTCAGGTGTATGTTTATTGGTATCCGACCCCGTTAACTCGATATTTTTATTATTAATTTTCAAATAGAGATGAATTTAAAAATTTGAAGTTTCAATTTTAGTTTAAGTCTCTATACAAAAATGTATGAAAAATTTCTAATAGCTGGTGGTTGGGTTCTGATATGTTTATTGGTATCCGACCCCGTTAACTCGATATTTTTATTATTAATTTTCAAATAGAGATAAATTTAAAAATTTGAAGTTTCAATTTTAATTTAAGTCTTTACAAAAATGTATGAAAAATTTCTAATAGCTGGTGGTTGGGTTCTGATATTTACGTGTTGACAAGTCCCATATTAAGAGATTAAAAATGTAACTCTATATTTCGAACGAACTCAAGATAATTGATTAAAGATGAAACAGTTTTTAACGCTCTATTAAAAAAAAAAAAAAACTCCTATGATTGGCCAGATGAAAGTTCCATTGTGACATTGATTCTCACGTGCGACCCACTTTTCACACACTAACACACAATTTACTGTTTTTTTTTGTTGTGTTTGTGTCTACCCCGACCCCCAAAACCACAATGCCGTCTTGACCCTATTTTTTCCCAGAGAAAATCGAATCAGATTCCTTCTGTTGTCCTTGTTTTTTCTTGTTTTTTGGTTTGATTGATTTTGATGTCTTGTTGTGGGACATGATCATAATCCTATGATTTATGTGGTAAGTTTTTTGTTAAATTATTATTGATTTTTTTGGTTTCCTCATCCGATATGTTATCAGTTTTTTTTTTTTTTTTGAGATTCTTGATTTAGTTGTTTATATTGTGGAAGTTGATGAGTTAAAGATGAGATTTTTATTGTGTTAAAGGTCAAAACTTTAACTTGGTATGCTCTATGCATATTTCTGATTCTTGATTTTGAGTTTCAGGATTGGAATATTTTTTTGAGTTAAAAATGGGATTTTTGGTTTCTAAAATATTTTCCTAAAGGTTCAGAACTTTAACTTTGATTGGTGCTTCTGTGTCTTTTCAGGAACCAGATTCTTGATTTGGGGTTTGTGGATTGGAAGTTGATGAGTTAAAGATGGGATTTTTGGCTTCTCAAATATTGCCCCATAGGTCAAAACTTTAACTTGGTATGCTCTTATATAATTTCAGAAACCAGATTCTTGATTTGGGGTTTTGGCTGACTTATAGTGGGAATCAAGAAATTGTCTCTGGTAGATATGATTATCATTTGCTAGTTTTTAGTTAAAAAGGTCTCTGGATATTACATTTTGGTTGATAGTCTGGGGTTTGATTAGCTTATGAATGAAAATCTGACACCACATGTTGGCCTTTTCCTTGGTAAGAATCCCTTGGATAATATTGTGATGTAGTTTGGAGATTTAAGTGGATCAATTGTATTGCTTGGACTATAGCATTGTTTTCTAGGGGCGCGCTAGTTGTATTTGAGGGTATGGAGTACCTTCCTGTTGAGGTGATTGGGAACATTTTGTCCCGTCTTGGAGCTGCACGAGATGTTGTGATAGCATCTTCTACTTGTCGGAAGTGGCGAGAGGCTTGGAGGAATCATCTTCATACACTCATGTTTAACTCGAATGACTGGCCGGTTTATCATGAGCTCACTAGGAGCAGACTTGAGATAATCGTAACTCAGACGATTTTCCAGACTAATGGACTGCGTTGCCTTTCGATCATCATGGATGATGTCGACGAGTTCTCTGCTGCTCCAGTAATAGCTTGGCTAATGTATACCAGAGAAACTTTACGCCAGTTACATTACAATGTCAGGACTACCCCAAACATTAATATACTCGAAAAATGTGGTCGCCAGAGGCTAGAAGTGTTGACTCTTGCACACAATACAATCACGGGTGTTGAACCTAGTTACCAAAAGTTCCCTTGCTTGAGGTCACTTTCACTAAGTTATGTTAGTATATCGGCATTAGATCTGAGTCTTTTCCTCACAGCATGCCCGAAAGTTGAGGTCTTGAGTCTTGTTAGTATAGACATTGTTATGTCTGATCCACAGGCAACGATGGAGCTGACAAGTAACTCGTTGAAAGATATCTATGTTGAAGCCATTAGTTTGGATAAAATCATTCTGGAAGCGGATAGTCTTGAGAAACTACATTTGAAAGATTGTACACTTGAGGTCTTTGAGCTTGTTAGCAGGGGTTCATTGAGTCACCTTAAGATTGATGATGTTAGTGTCATCCATCTTGATATTGGCGAGAGTGCTGAAGATCTCGAGATTGTGGATGTCAGTAATTTCACAATCATGTGGTCCAAGTTCCATCACATGATAGCAAAATCATCGAAGCTGAAAAGACTGAGGCTATGGGGAGTTGTGTTCGACGATGAGGATGAGGCTGTGGATATTGAGACGATTTCCGCTTGCTTTCCACAATTAGGTCATCTATCATTGAGCTATGAACTAAGAGAGACAGCACTTCATTATGTATCACAAGATTCTTTTCAATTGGAAAATGTGGTCGTCTTGGAGCTTGGATGGATGGTCATTGGCGACCTGTTCTCCCATTGGGTAGCAGGACTACTGGAAAGGTGCCCTAACCTGAGGAAGTTGGTAATCTACGGAGTTGTCTCAGAAACCAAAACACACGAAGAATGCCATACGTTAGCCAACTTCACATCTTTTATTGTAAAGCTTATGAGGAAGTATTTGCATGTAGATGTTCAGTTCGAATATGAATAGATTTTCAACAACTGCTGAGTTCAAAATTTTTCCTCATCTCGAGAAGGGAAGGACGTACATGATCTTTAGCGGTGATTGTCTTTTTTCGTATATTGGTACAACATTGTTTTGTATGATAATTTTGACCATCTTCCGTTTCAGTTTGTTTCTCTTACTTTCTTTTACCCCCAAAATCCTACTTGACATATTTAGACCACCAAGTCGGTTTTCCATTCAAGGAACCTTTTGCAATGCAGTGTTAAGATGAGGTGTTTTGTTTTTTTTGTTTCATTTTGTCTTTTCAACTTCTGGATGATACCTTATGGTCGTATAGGACGACACCAAAGACTCCTGTTAGGATACTGCTGTACCGATTGTTTTTTAAGAAGGCATTTGTATTTGATTGTTATTTCAAGAAGGAGAAGCTTTGGCTAGAGAGGACGTAGTAAAAGAACATGAATCATCGGTTTGTTGTAAGTTCCCTTACCAAATTCTTTGTTGCTCACATTATGTCTGCCTTTGATTAACGTTCTAAATCTCTATTCTTTTTCTTCCGTTATCAGCAATTTATGTGTCTGTTAATCTTCTTCATTGTTTAATATTAGCATGAGATGAGTTTGAATGGCGTAGCATGGTTAGTGATGATTCATATATATAGCTGACTTCAATTTGTTTGAGACTGAGGCGTATTTTTGATGTTATTAGTCTTCTTCACCGCTAATCCCAATGTGTTTCTCTATAACCCCCGTCTTCTGTCGAGGCTTATGGGTAGTAAATCGTTCTGCATTCCTAATGAAACACATCACAAGTGGATATGGATTGTTCCGCAAGTTGGATGGACTAAAGGCGGATCCAGAATTTTAAATTTATGGTTTTGGTTATAAACCTTTTTGCTTATTGAGTTCTTAATAGATCATTTCTACATTATACAAATACAATGATTGTATTATTTGCTGTTGCCAATGTTCTCTTCTACATTCTTTTTCAACATGGCTTCTTCGCTATTATATTTGCTTTACTTGTTTGATTTTTGATATGCTTTACTTGAGCCCGAGGGTTTATCGGAAACACCTCTTTACCTTCACAAGGTAGGTGTAAGGCTACGTACACATCACCAAAAGTAGAGCATGTTTCATGGGTGCAATCGATATTCATAGTAGGTCATACACGATAATTCCACTATGTTTTGAGATGTGAAATTTGTGCATTTTGGATTTAGAATCTATTTAGGTGAAACTGTACTTACAACGACAACAACATATCCCGTGTAAGTCCACGAGTGGGATATGGGGAAGGGGAAGGTGATGTGTGCACATCTTTATTAATCTCTACATTAGGAAGGTAGAAAGACTGTTTTCGGAAGACTGAGTGAAACCGTACTTGGTAACTAATGTTTGCATTTCCATTTCCTTTTACCAGAACTTTCTGATTGAGGAAAGTGAAATGCTTGTGCTGTTTTGAGAAATGGAAAGGTGAGAGTCAAAATTTTGTTAGAAACTTGATGAAGGACAATTCTTGTAACAAGGTGGTTGTCTTCTCAAGTTCAAATCCTAGCGGAGGCACCAAAAAAATAACATTAGTTGATTTTTTTCCATCTATCTAAGCTTTGGTTTACAAAGTTACCCGAACAAGTGTTGCTCGGAAGTAACAAGTATCTGGTGGAATAGTCGATATTACTCGACCAAGCTAGCTTTGACCCCTCTGTGTAAAAAAAAAAGTGATTGTTGCACTGAAGTGTGGCCTAGTGGTTAATGAAGTAAGTTGAAAATCATAATGTTCAGGGGCGGACCCACATGGGTTATGTGGATATATTTATTTTGAACTCCTTTAATGACAAAGAGAAATTGATAGCCCAGCAGCAGATCCTCTTAAAATTAAGCTCCGGGTTCGAACCCCTTTGTTAGCGTTTTATTTTTTTCTCTCTTAGTTCTAGTCTTTTTTTTTTTTTAGTTTCAGTTTCGTTTTTCACCGTTTTTTTATTTTATAAAACATGCTCTAATTTTGGTTTTAAACCTAAAAAAATTCAAGGCTCCGCCACTAAAATTATTATACTACTACTTGAAATTTTGCTTTGTTAGGTTATTTACATGTTTATACTTTATTTTCCAAATCCCTGAACGAAAATTCTGGGTCCGTCATTGATAAGATTGCATGTTCAAATTCTAGCAGAGGCAAATACACTAGGTAATTTCTTCTCATCCACCTAAATTTTAGTGGACAAAGTTACCCGATACCTATACTGATGAGATATAACTGATATTCGTGAAATTGTCGAAGTGCGAGTAAATTAGCCCGGACGTCGCCCTATTAACAAAAGGTGGTTGTCTTCATTACTACAATAGATTTTTCTGCTCCACAATAGTACAACTTCCCAGTATTTTCCATAGAAAATTCTACTAGAATTGTTTGAGAGCAAGATCATAATATGAATTTATCCGTATTCGATGTTCATATCAATACTAATATAAATATCATTACGTCAACATGAGACGTTGGTTCTTGATTAACGATTACTCCTAATGATGTTAAACATGCCAAATTTCTGTACAATGTGGTGTATAAACAATGTTAAATGTATGAACAGAACTATCCGATATCTAAAACTGATGAGAAATAGTAAATACTCGATAAAATAATTGATGTGCATGCAAGTTAATTTCCATTCTCCTTTTTATCATTGTTATTTGACATATTTATTCCAAAAGACTAAAGAATACTAATAAGCTGAAAAATACATCTTATAAACAGAATAATTATTTGATAGTTAATGTTATTTATTGGTGAGACAGAGACACATAATAATAAATCATAAATCTACTTCATTGACAAAGAAAAAGAATCAATAAGAATCTTGTTGTTTTTGACAGATTTGAAAATAAAATCTTTTATTTTATGAAAGGAAATAATTAAAATTAGGAATCATTTAAGAGTTTGTGCCCACACATTTTGACTTTTTTTTTCCAAGTGGGTGTCTAGGTTGTATTCTCGTATAAATATATCATTGCATATTTTTTATTATCACTAGCATAAATATCGAATAATTTTACAAGCTAAAATTTAAAATATTCACATCACTAAATATTATTTATGTCGATGATAACACCCTGCACTTGGATCAAATGATGAAAAGGTCTTTGATATTCCACATGATTTATGGTCAAAATATTGACAATTATCATAATAATTTTGACGACTCATTAAAAAAATTTAACTTTTTTTGACAATTTTATAACTTGTTATTTATTTTTTTAGTTTTCTTGACAATTGGCAACCCAAAAAAAAAATAATCATAATTTGACTTGTATAATAAAAATATAAAAGAGTAGCACTCAAGCATGTGTCATGATTTGTTTGGTAGTTGGGAATATAAATCATGGGGTGGCCCAAAGAAAAATTATGATGTTACGTCAAGTTATATTGACATATGATAATTAAATTTAAAAAATTGAAGATGAAAATTTATACATATTTAGTAATTAATTATATATGATTAAGATGATAAAAAATATTCATAAAGGACACTTTTGTTATTTATTGGGTCCGACGTTGCTAATTAAAAGAAAGTTTCAAAATTTAAGAGCGGATACCGTGTCAAGGTCATATCGATTCATTCTATCAATGAAATTTATCGAGAATTATGAAATTTTGAGATGAAGTTTTATCAAAGGCAAAAATACTAATAATTAACTAATTTCTTTTTTATTTATTCAACTTCTGATTGATAGAGTTATTTGATATCTACGTTCACAGAAAATAGCAGACATTTCATAAAATTAGTCAATATATACTATAGAGGTAATAGATACCTCATATGATTAATCGAAGTACGCACAAGCCAACCTAACAACCACAATTATATTGTAAAAAGTTATGAGTAACACAATAAACTCTTTTAATCATGACCCTATATATAAGTTAACCAGTTAACATCTACAAACTTCAAATATAATACATTCTTCGTTACAAAATAAGTGTCATTTTTAGATAAACTTCAATCATAATTAATGGTAATTGTTTCATCTATACCATTATATTAAAAAAATATTTCTTCTTAATAATGTTCGATTTTCAAGAAACATTTACTAATAAGTAAATACAACTTAATGAATGACACGTTACATTTATTAGAACACGAGGAGTAAATTAGATGAAATATTAAGCTCGAAAATTAATAAAGTTTAAATCTTGAATCTGTATCGTTTCGTAGAACATATATAAGAAGACATTTGAGCAATTGTGAGGTCACAATAAGATATTATATCATCCAACCAAGAAACAAACAATTATTGCAAAATGGAGAGATTTTTTACAAGTTTTGATCAACTTCCAGAAGATATAATCATGGAGATATTATCAATTTTGCCTGTGAAAACTATATTGAAACTCAAATCTGTTTGCAAATACTGGTACACACTTATTCAATCTCCAAATTTTATTATAAAACATTTTTTCCACAAAAAAAATTATGAAATTCCCTTTGTTCATCTCTATTTTTTTGACACTAAACAATTATCTATTTCAATTGATGAATACCCTTTGCTTCAAGATTTTTATTTGCACAAATCCACTTCTTTAAAGCCATTAATTGGCCCTTTGAATGGACTTTTTTTTGTGCATAATCTTGATAAGAATGAAATGTCTATGTGGAATCCTGCTACTAAGGAAATCAAGAAAATATTAGTACCAAGTCCACCTTTTTGTACTTGTGATAGTGGTTTTTATTGTTCGGATTCTACAAAAATATTGCAGTGTTTGTGTCAGATCGTCCAGAAATGTGTTGCTTCTGGAAGTTTTGACACATTTTTGAAGAGTTCGAGCAATATAGATTTGAGGTTATGTTGTTTGGATTCTTCAAAAATGTTGTTGCACCCGTGTTGGATCCTCCAGAAATGCTCTGCTGCTTCTGGAGGTTCCGACATGCAACCGTCGTCGGCGTTATGTGGTTCGGAATCTCAAGAAATGTTGTTGCAATCGTGTCAGATCCTCAAGAAATATTGTGCTTCTTCTTCCGGAGGGTCTGACACGCACTCGTCGATATTTCTGAAGAGTCCAACCAAAAATGATTTTGACGTATGTTGCTCAGACTCTCCAGAAATGTTGCCGTCACCATGTCGGATCCTCCAAAAATATGCTGCTTCTCGAGATTCCAGCATGCACCCATCGACATTTTTGAAGAGTGTGAGGTCTTATGCTCATCATTTTGGATTTGGAATGGACCCTTTGAGTAAAGATTACAAAGTTGTATGGATAAGAGATTATTTTTGGAAGGAAGAAACATTTACAAGAAGTGCATCAGCTGTTGTTTCAGTTTATACACTAAGTACTGATTCTTGGAGGCATTTTGAAGACAATACATTTTTGAGTAGTCATATAATCATGTCATATTTTGATTCATATCTTGATGGATTTTATTACTGGAAGAAAATCGACGAAAATCGACGTTGCGAGATCCTTGCATTTGATTTTAGAAATGAAGAATTTCAAGTGATACAAACTCCAGATGTGTTCAATTCAAATTTAGGAACACTTGGTTTGTATGATGGTTATGTTTCTATGTTGTTTCATTATCTTGTTGAAAATAAGACATGTATTGAGATTTGGTTGATGGAGAAGTTTGGATTTTGGACTAAAAAATTGGTTATTGAATCCAATTTGATTGTTAAAAGACCAATTGGATATGGTGTCAATGGGGAAATTTTTGTTGAAACTAAAAGTTCAAATCTTGAAATGATTGATCCAAGAACACAAGAGATTGTTGAGTGTGTTGGACCTATATTGGGAAATGGTTACTTTTTGCAAGTTCTTGTTTACAAGAAGAGCTTAGTTTCCATCAAGAAATTGACTACTCGTAACTTAATCAAAGATCTCGAGT
This sequence comes from Solanum lycopersicoides, assembly GCA_022817965.1. Taxonomy (NCBI): domain Eukaryota; kingdom Viridiplantae; phylum Streptophyta; class Magnoliopsida; order Solanales; family Solanaceae; genus Solanum; species Solanum lycopersicoides. The sequence continues at coordinate 3,240,794 of CM040626.1, forward strand.
TCGAACAGCTGAGAATCTGAGTTAGTCAGAACGGTAAACTGAGTGACCGACACTACGTGGAGAACCAAGAAAAAAAAGTGTCATGATTGATCCAATAACACAAGTAAATTGTAGAATTGGACCATGGGAAAATGGTTACTCTTTGCAAGTACTCTTTGTTTACAAGAAGATCTTAGTTTCCATCAAGAAATTGTTTGGTAGTTATAATTTAATCAGAAGTCTCGAGTTTGAGTCATGAGAATGAAAAAAATCCCGCAAGTAGCGAGTGCTTCCTTCTTTAGTGGATGTTCCATAATGTGAATCGGAATAAGTCAGAACAATAAAGCGAGTACCAGATATAGAGTGATCCCAAAAAGAACTTTCAATGATTGGTCAAAGAACACAAGAAATTGGTGAGTGTCTTGGACCATGAGAAAATGGCTACTCATTGCAATTAGTTTTTGTTTACAAGAAGAGTTTAGTTTAGTTTACATCAAGAAATTGAGTTGTAGTAACTTTGAAAACATGTTATGCACTTTTTATTTAGCTATCATAATAATTTATTTATTTACTAGCAAGAAGGCTAAATTTCCATATATTTCCTGGTATTTTGGAGTATTAGCATGTTTAGTAAATATTTTTTAAGTCAGTAAACACAATTTTATAATAGGTTCGCCTTGATTCATTACTATTTAAATATTCTTTTCTTTTGTTTATGATGAAGTTCGACTATAAAATTTGAGTCCTGCTTATAGAGATCATGTTACGCAAAAAATCCTATTTTTTCAAGTCTTTTAATTTTATTTTAAAGTTTGCTTTTTCTATGTGGAATATTTCATATACATAAAAGACAAAAGATTTATGTATTTTAATTTTATTTTTGGATTTCAGTGTGGAAAGGGGATATTTTTTTTGGAGCAAGGACAAATCTGCATTGATTAAAATGAAATGGTTCGAATTTCAATAGTTAAACGAGTTTTTATATAACATTTTTCTTATGTTTTTAAAATATTTTGAATTATCGTGATTTATAATATTTAAATTATATATTAAAAAGTAAAAAAAGAAGTTTGAAATATATCTGAATTTTGATTAAAATTGTTACAACAATTTTAAACTTTGAGAAGGATCTTTTACTTCTGCACTATTTAATAAGTATTTTAAAAGTATATATGTATCCATGTGAACATCATTAATATTTACATCATAAATATTATATCATTATAAATATTTATGATGTCCATGTGAACACATATATACCTTTAAAATGTACTATTAAATAGTGCATGGGTAATAAATCATATTGAAAGTTTTAAATTATTACAACAATGGTAAAAATTGAAATATATTTCGAACCCTTTTTTAGTTAAATATTATGCATCAATTCAAATGAAGGTGTTACTGTTTCTTTGATTCTTTGAACATAATTTTTAAAACTTTTTAAAATTTTCTAAATCATTAATAATATAGTCTTGTAGTAATTTTGAAATATTTACAGAATTTATATCCGACTATATATTAAACTTTTATAAAAATAGCTTTTATTTAAAAATTCATGACTATTGAACTTTTATAAAAATAGATTATATCAAAGCTTATGTTACAGGTCAAGGGATTCAATCCTCATATTTATTATGTATTTTTTTTTTTTTGTGATTCCCCTTATTTATACCATTGTAATTTTATTGTATTCGAAGTTTATATAGTGTCATATAAATTATAATAACGAAAATATTTATAAAACATATAATTAAAACTCATATACAACACAACATGTGCATTTTTTAATTATAGATTCAATCATCACTTTTTACGATGTGCTTCCCAATCTCAATAAATATTTTTATAAAAATAAGTTAGTCTGCATTGTGCTTTCAACTAATTAAACATGGAAAAGGGTCTGATATATCCCTCAACTTTGTCATTTAGAGCTGATATACCCTTTGTTATAAAAGTGGCTCATATATACCCCTACTTATAAACGAATGGCTCACATATACCCTTTTCCTCTAACGGAAATGAAAAAAAATCTAATTTTTTATTACTTTTTTCTAAAAAATATAATCTCATATGATTAAATTTAATCTTCGTCAAATATATATTTTTTTTAACTTTTTTTGTTTCAATGACTAATTTAGAATTATTATTTTGATAATCAAATTTATTTATGTTTCACTAATATTCTTGTAAAACTTGTTGTAGATGACCAAATTTTTTTTTCGAATACAAAAATCAAATACAATATAGACAAAAAAAATAGTTTAAATTTTTTTTCTTTAAAATAAGGAATGAAAGAAAAAAAAAAGAATAAGAAACTTAAATAATTATAATAAAAGAAGTCAAAAAATAATTTATGTATGAAAAAAATTAAAATATACCTTGAACTTTGATAAAAGAATCATATATACCCCTAAATAATTTTTTTTAAAAAGTAAAAGTAAAAAATATAAATTTAAAACTAATTTTTAAATGAAGGGTATATGTGAGCTTATTTTGTAACGGCAGGGGTATATGTGAGCCGTTTGTATAACGGTAAGGGCTTATATGAGCCACTTTCATAACGAGGGGTAAATCAGCTCCAAATGACAAAGTTGAGGGGTATATCAGACCCTTTTCCCATTAAACATTGCAATACCTGCCAAAAATTATATATATATATATATATATATATATATATATAGTGGCGTAGCCAGGAATTTCATCAAGGGTGTTCAAATTTTTAACAATAATTTTTTTTTAAAAAAAAATAATAGTTTAAACTACCAAAACAAATAATCAAGTTAAGCAATATTTAATTAAATAAAAATAATTTTTTTAAATAGAATTATAAGTGTATAATTCCTCACTCTTGATTCAGGGCGGATTATAGATGAGTTAGATCTTCTTTTTATTATTCTTTGTATAGGATGGCGTTGTTTGTAGGATAACTACGACATCCTTATATCACTCTCTAAATAATCATATGATTGCATATGTGAGAAGATTAAATAGTGCCTTATGCATGAGCTAGAGCGGAAACCTTGCTATAAATATCGAATGAAAAGTAATAACCGTCAAATTCAGTTTACGATATATGTATATATTTACCTTAATGGTAAAATGTGTAACTTCTCCATTATCGGAACTCTAACGAGTCTTTCTATTACGGATTTTATTGAGCCAAGCCTACACTCACCGCATAAAATGGGACAAAAAGAGTAAAAAGTTGAACCGGTTGGGGCCACGACTCGAATCGAAATGTGGCCCCAACTAGTATTAGTGGGTTAGAAGTTGGGTTATGTTTTGGGCCCTACCCCTTCTTGAAAATAGCCCAAGATACAACAAAAGGAAATGGACTGGGCCAACCCCCAAAGCCCACAAGCCTTAGGTGGGCCTGAAGACAACAGCCCATTGGACACCATTTAAGAGCATATAGCTTTATTTTGATTTGTCTCTTTAATGAAAATAATGGAAAATTGTATATAATAACAAACTATTAATTCAAATTAAATGCAATAATATACTTTGATTTAATTATACCCTATAGCAAACTATTGCTATTTTCGACACTCCCCCTGGTGGAATCTCGCTTGCCACTCTCGTTTAGTGGCAGTCTCGCTCGCCTCTCTCGCTTTTTATATAAACGCAATTGTATAAAATGCGTTTGTGTTTGTATAAAGTGAGAGGAAATTGTATAAATATATATAACGATAGTCCTTCATCTTTGGGTTAAGGCTCAAAGTGATCTTTGAGTTTCCACATAAAGCACTAATAGTCCCTCATGTATTTACCCTGCCAATTTTTCTTTGCCTTTCTCTCTTTCTCGTTTTATACATACACAAATGACAGATTATACAACTGCTTTCTTTTGTATATGTATAGCGAATTATACAACTGCTTTCTCTGTATATATGTATAGCGAATTATACATATTTATGTTTGCTACGAAGCGCAATTATACAAACTTTGTTAAATCATACATATATGAATTTTGTATTTGATATATATGAAAGTTGATCATTATTCCATCTAAATAAGGGCCCATCTCCACTATTAAAAAAAACAACAACTTGAATTTACTATCCTTTACAAATGATATTTTAGTTATATAGTCTTTTTTGTCAAGCAAATTACACATATAACCTTTTCCCATAGCGCCATTTAAGGCGCAACTACATTTGTAACAATTAAATATGATACAAATGATAAATATACAATATATATATATATATATATATTATATTATACAATCATTTTATTCTATTTAAATTGTGCTGGTCAATGATCTTAAGTGGTCATTTTCTAAATATGATTTCCAAATATGGGAAAAGTTCCACTCTATATTCACACAAAATTTCCACATTTTGATTAGGTGAACACCATAGTGTTTGAATTTTGGTACATAATAGGACCATAGAAGAAATTTGCTAGATGATAAAAAAAAAAAAAAAAAAAAAAAGATGTAGCCTTCAACATTATTAAAAGTAGATTGGTAATGATTTGTTTTTAAATTTTCCACCCAGTATTCGAAGTTTACATTGAAGCTCCGATTAAATCCGGATAGCGCATTGTAGCCTTCAACATTATTAATTATTAAAAGTAGATTGGTAATGATAATGAAAGGCCAAGTGGCCAAACTGATACAAAGATTTTATAAATTTTTTGTTGAAGTCTATATTTGAATAGTAGCTATTATAATAATCTTTTTTTTATTTACTTTAAGCTCTTTCCCTTCATTACCACATCCAATCTTCTAAAATTCTTTTTTTACTTGATAATATAATAATTTATTTAATATTTCCTGAGATAAATAATTTGTATTAGATTTAAATTGAAAAGTAACTAAAAATATTAAAAAGTGTTGTAAATGTTTTTTTAAAAATACATCAGACATTTGAAATCAAATATAATAAATATTGTACCTCAAAACACTATATATGACAATCGAAATAAACAAAATAGAAACACTGAATCTAACAAGCAACATAAATAAATAAAATTTTCACCTCTTAATCTGAGTTTACGATAATCTCCTAATCTAACGAGAAACACTATTAGTTAAATATTTAGAAGAGACTAAAAATACCATTTACAATTAATAGTAGAAAATGACTTCCACTTAAACCTAATTTTTTATTTGCAATATTAAATTGAACTGTTTCTTGTATTTGTCTTCATAAAAAGAAATAACCCTTGCCTTCTCCCAAAAGCTATCCTTCCACCATCTTCACTTTAATTTTACTTCGTCCGTTTTAAAAAAAATGTCCATGTTTCTTTTTTAATTTGTTTAAAAAAAAATAACCCTTTTCCTTTTTTGATAACACTTTAACTTTCCATGTGACATGTTTAATACCACAAGATTAAAGGACAGTTTGGTACATTTGACATAACTTTAATTTAGAACCACAAGATTAAAAAGTCTTTTTTTTCTTAAACTCCATTCCAAGTCAAACTAGATCATCCTTTTTAAAACGGAGGGAGTAACTTTTTTGGAGTACATCTTGAATTCATGTTAAAAAAATAATAATCAAGAACTATAGTATTCCCATATGATAAATTATTATTCAAATCCAATGTATAAGAAAGAAATTGATCTTAATCAAGTCTTAATTTATTTTAACCAAAGTCTTAATTTACTTAATTAAAAATCTCATCTCTACTATGTCATCATCATGAATGTTAGGTAAGAATCATGTTGTCACTTCTTTAATTATTGTAGTACTTCCTATCTTGATAGGTAAGTTGATAAGGTGGGACATGATTTATCTTGAAAAGTATGGGTGTAAATAATATTTTAATAATATCAGAATCATAAATTTTCTTAAATCATGAAATTTATAATTATTTTAAAAATATATAAGATAAATTATCTACTAATACTATATATAAATATAGTTTGATGGTGTAAAATTTTCTTAAGCTAATGTGTATACTTAACTTAATTTTATGTATTGACGATATAAAAAATTATCAATACGATCAAATTACGTATCAGATAATTCTAAGTAAATCTCTCGATAAATATTACTCTCATATGCTTGGAAAAAAATAAGTAGTACTTTTTAAATTTTCGCAAAAATTATTACAGACTAAAATTCACAAATAACATTTTTTTTTCTTATTATCAGTATATATAACTTAAATCAAATTTATATCCTATGAGATTGGAATAAACTTAGAAACCTATGGCTGATATTCATTTCACACACATGTATATGTGTGAGTGTGTGCATCTTTTTTTAATTATTATTTTTATATACATACACATATACATATATATCTACATGCCCCTTATAAAAAGAATTAATAACTCTCAATATCTTCATAATAATTTCTTCTTCTTTTTTTCCTTTTTCTTTATTTTCTAGAAGTATTTAAAGGTTAAAAAATATGGAGCAAAAATCAAATTTTAGTGATTTACCAGAAGATATAATGATGGAGATTTTGTCAAGATTGCCTGTGAAATGTCTCTTACAACTCAAGTGTGTCAACAAAAAATGGTATGTTTTAATTGAAAATCCAATTTTTATTCAAAAACACCTTCACAACACAAAAAATCCTACAAGTTATTTTGTTCATCATTATTTTCTTGATACAATGAAATCTGGTTTTACTTTATTTCATCACAATGAACAAAACCAATTAATTCCAAAATCCCATTTGTACCAAGATGTTTTAAACACATCTACACATTTGTGGCAAGTTCTTAGTCCTTTAAATGGTTTATTTTTGCTTTATAATGATCAAGAAGATGTAGCACTATGGAACCCTTCTACTAAAGAATTTAAGCCTCTACCAATTTCACAACCCCTAAATTGTCATTTATATAAGTTATCTTCCTATAAATTCGGTTTCGGGATCGAGCCCTCGAGTAGTGACTATAAAGTTGTCTGGATGAGAGATTACTGGGACGTAGACTCTGAAGACTGGCATTCTTCTACGATTATGTCAGTCTATACGTTGAGTACGAATTCCTGGAGAACTTTTGAGGGATTCAGTGTTTCTAGTCGCAACGTGGTCAAATCAAATGGTAACACATATTTGAATGGATTTTACTATTGGAGGGCATGTCAAAATGATAAAATCTTTGGATTTGACATGAGCAATGACATAATTGTTGAAATTCAAACACCAAAGTCATTTATGTCCAAACAAGGGGATTTATCATTGTTTAATGATTTCATTGCTATGTATATTTATGAGCCAATGATTATTGGTAGAGAAACAAGTATTGACATATGGATTATGGAGAAAAATGGCTATTGGACTAAAAATATGAGAATTGGCCCTTTTTTAAATATCAAAAGATCACTTGGATATGGAAAAAATGGGGAAATTTTTCTTGAAGTTGTTACATATCAATTGGACATATTTGATCCTTTTTTAAAGAAAAATAGAGTTCTTAGCCAACAAAAAAATGGCTACTCTTTGCAAGCTTTTGCTTACAATGAAAGCTTAGTTTCATTGAAAAATAATTCATCTTGTAATTTAGTTAGTTGATAATAAATGACAATGATGGCTATCATTTAAATTCTACTCCATCCGTTTAAAAAAAATGATATTTTTTTCTATTTAATCTATTTAAAAAAGAATGATTTCTTTCTCTTTTTGATAACATTTTAAAATTAGCTTTACACGTGACATGTTTAAGTGCTACAAGATCAAAGAACAATTTTGTACATTTAACCAAACTTTAATTTATGACCACACGATATAAAAGTCTTCTTTATTTATTAAATTTCGTGTCAAGTCAAACCAGATTTTGTGAAATAGAGAGAATACTTTTTAGTCCACTACTTATTTATTTATTTGTTTAAACCCTTTATTTATTCAAGAAAGCTACTAGGTACTTGTTTATTGAAAAAAAAAAAACTTTTGAATTTTAATATAATAATCTGTGTGACACAAGGGATACAAAATTGCACATGTGGTCGACTTAATTGACTTTATGATCCATTACAATTTTTAAAAAAGTAGTTTATATCAAAATTTTCAAAAGATTCTTATTTTTATATGTGAAAATTGAGAGATATAGGAACAAAACATAATATTATTTTCGTGGATAGTTTGTGTTATTTAAATTAGAAAAGAAGTGTAAATACTCTTTCAACTCTACGATTTAGAGCTGATTATCATTCGTGAACAATTTAGAGTTGAGTATCACTCATTAACAAAAAATGTCTACCATTATACAAATTACACAAAATAATGTGACCAACAAAGATTGTATGTGATAGAGTATTCGCTCTTTACCAGATATTTTAAATTCGAACATCGAGCATCGAGTATAAAAAATCCTTGTTGAGAAGCATCATTCATCAAATATAAAACTTCACGACGCGAATTCAAATAAGTTAATGAATTTCAAAAATATTTGGCCTAAATGGTATCTTTATGTAATGACTTGTTAGATAGTCTCCATCAAAGTGTCAAATTATTTATATTAGATTGAAAAGTTCATGATATTATTTCAAAATTTCATTTATTTTTCTTGTAAAAATAATTAAATTATATTATATTGATGATGGATACATCCCATTTAAAATTTATGTAAAGCCCGTGGATTACAAAAGACTTCTAAATCTTTTCTTTTTCATTTACATGTTTTAAAATATCTTAGTCTCACTCAACACAATTTTAAAATGTCATTTACAATAGATTTTTATTAAAAGAAGGATCTAGAAATTAAATTTTAAAGCACATTCATAAAAAGCGGATTCAGAAATTAAATTTTAAAGCGAATTCATAATTTAGACTCTAGAACTACTACAAGTCAAGATTCAATCTATTTAAGTTAATTAATATTGTACTTTACCATAGAAAAACACATTTTATATTGAAACTATAAGCGATTTGAATTCGAAATTCTACTACTGTTAATTTTGCTTTATTGAGTTCAAATTATTATTTGTACTTGTTGACTTTCTTAAAACACATATGCAAGGTTCGAGACAAAGTTATTAGGTCGATGAAACCTATAACTCGTCCGTTTCCATCGCTATAGCTCGAAAAATAAAAAATAAAACTCTTCTAACTCACTCAATACTATAACAACTACTACTAATACGTATATATTTGATGAAACGAAAAACATTTGCACTTCAAAAGCGCAAATGCACATTTGTTTTCTTAGCTTTCCGCCTTCTCGATTATACCTGTATAATTTTACCTGGTTAAGAGCAACATTCGAATCGTGTTAAAACGATTTTCCATCAGCAGCAGGAAAGAAAGAACCATTTTTTGCGTTTTTTTGTATCATTTGTCATTCAAGGGCAACTCAAGCTCCTTCTCATCCCTCTTAATTTGCCGTTCGCCTTTTGCGCCTTTGTTTGAGCTTTCATTTTCGCTTCATCAAAGTACTGTTACCATAAAAACAAGTCTTAATTGGAGTCGATACACAAAATTAACATCTTATTCAACGACTAGACTACTTAACAACATGGAATTTATCGCATAAACGATCACATAGCAAAAGATCACGTGTGCTCGTTCACCTAATTCCAGTAGTTCAACGACTATATAATTTGTGAGTAATTGTAATTACCTGTTGTTTCCTTTTCCTCTCGAGCTCCGCCTGCAGAGCAAAAAAAAAGAAAAAACAAGAAAAAAAAGATTTTTTAGTTCATAATATAAATGTAACGATTCTATTATATGAGCATTTGATGTAAAAGTTATAATAAAATCATACTCCAAAATTAAGGACATTTCTGCTAATATATTTACTACCAGGGCCTGTTTTAGATGTGCATTTTCTTCTTTTAGTTGATTCAATTCTGCCTCAAGTTCAACAGTGTAAGCCTACAAACACCAAAAAAAAAAGATCATTAGATAGGTCAATCAGGAGCGAAATTAAGTTACGTCACTCGGACCGTTCAAAAATGCCACTAAACGCGTGTTGGATCCTCCAAAAATAGTACATTGTTTGAGGATCAAACACGGGTCCAAAATGAAGTTATGCTGCTTGGACTATTCAAAAATGTTGGACACGTGTTGGATCGTCCAAATAGTCGGGTTCAAAAGTTAAGCTATGTTGCTTAGACTGTTCAAAAATGACCATAGGCGCGTGTTGGGGCCTCCAAAGGTAGTACATTGTTTGACAATACGACATTTTTGAAGAGTCTGAGTGTCCTATATTATGGGGAATGAAATTGAATTACCTGTTTCCTTGCTCGTGATCTTGCTGCGGATTCTCTGTTCTTGATCATCCTCCTTTGCCTCCTTTCAACAACTTTCTCTACTGGACCGTCTAGTATGCGTTTTCGCCCGCCTCTCATTCCTATTTCTAACCCGTATTGGCCCCCGCTATCGATTTGATTCACGCATAGTCCATCCGACGACACCGGACTTAGTGGCGTCCCCATTCCGGCTACACCTTGCACGACTTGCCCGTAGCCAACCCCGCTACCGTTTCCCATTCTACCACCGTAGACGGGGGTTGGCTGTTGTGGGAATCCACTGCCTCTTTTCATGCTCATAGGGTACACAGGTGCCTCGACCACCCCGGTTTGTGGAAGTGGCGGATAACCAGGAATGGCAACACCGACGCCAACACCGCCCGTGACTCCACCGAGGCCAATAACTGGCCGAGCCATAGTGGTATTTGCACTGTTTGGATACATCATATATGATTGCGGCTGAGGAGGTGCAGGGGCTGAATTGCCCTGTTCTCGTACGACCCCTGCTTTAACCAAGAAATCTTCGAGCGTCATTTCACCGAACGTAGCCTGTCGTTGAGTGGAACTTCCGTTACCGGTGTTCTGTATGCTGCACCCATTGTTCTGTTGCTGCTCTTGTTGAGTCTTATGAATTTCTGACCAAACTTCATCTACAGTTTTACTACACAACGGTGCAGGAAGCGTAAGCGAGCCCTGTCTCGGCAAGCTTGGCTGATCGACAATAGCTTTCTCCAACGAAACATTGCCCTGTCCTAACGCAAAACGTGGCGCGCTAGTTGCTTCCCCAGTGCTTGCAGCCTGGCAGTGCGGCTGAGCGTGCGCGTGGGCTTGGTTTTCTTCAGCAGTCCAAATGCTGTTAAGAAATTCATCCATGTTCATTGACCCAAAATTCTTCCCGCTCTCGCAAACAGTGTGTTGGAATTCGTCAAGCGTGAGGGAGTAAATCGACGCTTGTCGACCAAGTGACGGGAACGGGTTGTTCTTGTGCTGGTTTTGGTCTTGTTGCAATGGTGATTGAACCTCACTTTGCGACAGCATCTCTGATTCCGGTACTCCCATGTTATTAATAATAACTTCTTTTCTTGATTACGGTTCGGATCTTTAACTAGTGACCTGAAAAATGCGTATATCAAACAATTGAAACAAAGAAGTGATTATACATGTAAAATTCTGAATGACGTACATCTATCATGAAAAAATAAAAATCAAACTCGAATAACACAAAGTTATAGAAAGGTAAATTTAGTACACTACAACCAAGCATCTACCGTTCTAGCCACGATTTTCATTAAGCGATTCAAAATATTAAGAAGTTTACACATGAAAAAGCTAAGAGAATTCGACATCTGCTACATAAATGATAACTTACCTCTACTTGGCTCCGCCCTTGACATCTACCCTCCGATAACATATGAGTACTTCCGAATACATAGTCGGGGTGGATCATGTTCATCTAAACTCTAGGAACTAAAGCTCTAACTCCGTATATGTGCTAACAATCCCGTTAATGTTTAAATTCTGAATCCGCCTATAATATCGTCTTCATCTATTTCTCCTCCCAAGAAAATTTAATAACATAAGAGCCTAGAAGGGACCTTATGGTTCAAAAGATGAAGTGTGAATAAAGCAAAATCAAAATATATATTTAAATACTATACTCAATTAATATTTTATTAATAATAATATACTTAATGGGTCTAATCAAAGTAGACAACAAAAAAAGAAACATATTCTTTGGCATGTGGGCTTAAAATACCCTAGAAACTTTCCACTTTTGTTTAATAATTTTTTATTGGACCATAGATCTAAAAAACAACTTTTTTTCTTAAATTGTTCTCACACATTAGTAGTAATAAACAAGATGTGTTTAGTAAGATTATGAAAGTTGCCCAAAACGGAAAGTAAAACAAACAAATCATGTTATCATGAGGTCAGAGGTTCGAATCGTAGAAATAACCCGTTATAAAAATGCAGCATAAGATTGCATACGAATCTTTGTGATCCTACCCTTCGTACATATAACATAAGCTTAGTGTACCGAGCTGTAGTTTTTAATGAAAGTGACCAAGGCATTATACTATAGTTTACAATCTTGAAACCCTAGCTATAAATATCTTGAAAAGAATTATTTTTTTGTCAAATTTCCCCCCCAAAAATTAAATCCTTATAATAGCTAAACCCTAGCTATAAATATCATAGTGTATACCAATCTATTATTATTTGTATATTGCGATCTTAATAGTAGTTCGATTGTGATTGACTATCTAAACTTTTACTTTGTTTACCCCACGACTACATATTATTATTCAATGTGTTACAAACCCCCACCCCACCCCACCCCCACTCCACATACAATACAAGATATTCATTCTTACAATTATCGATAAGATAAGATCTAGCTCCCTTGCTTGTACTTATTCAAAATCGAGTTTTTTTAAACTTTTTTATTAACTAAAAAAGTACTAAAACACTCTCTGGTATTGGTATAAATTTACAAAACAAAAAATGAAGTGTTAAGAGAGTTACAATCTTCAAATCTATATAAGCTCAATACAAAGCTAATAAACTAATAAATTTGTCAAAGACAAAAAAGGTGCACATTAAAGTAAAAATAAAAATCATGAAAATAAAACTTAGGCATACCTTTTTCTTTGATTATTTTTTCAGCTCCACCAATATTTTGAAGTCTCAAGAACATATCATCATAACAAAAAAAAAAAAAAAAAAAATTAGAAAACTAATTATTATTCTTTTTTGTAAGAAATAGAAGAACAAAGAACACAACTAAAAAGATAGTACTATGCATTCTCCTTCACTATGGTCACAATTTTTTTTATTTAAAAGACTAGTTTTTTGTTTTTGTCTCTGAATTTTTCAAGGGGGTAGGGGGTGGGGGTGGGGTGGGGGTTAGGTGGGGTCCATTTTAGAATATGTAAGCAAAAGAAGTGAAAATTGTACTCTTAGTATATAGAAATAATTTTGGGAAGTCTTATAAAAAAACCAATACTAAAAATAGGAAATTTTGGTCATGCATGGAGAGATTGACACGTATTAGACAGGTGTTATTTTGGTAATCGTTAAATTAGGCTCTTACTTCACCCTACTTCTCCACGTGTCCTTTTTTATTTTTATTTTTTTGAAAAAAATAAAAAATAATAATTCTAAAGGGTTAAAAAATAAAAAATGTGTTAAAATAATACTTTGCATGCTTTCACTTTTCATCTTTTCACTTATAGGGTCCTTATCCTTGTATAGTAGTAGGAGTTTACTATAATCTTTTTTTTTTCTTTTATAGAAAAATTAGTATTTTTGACAAAAAAATAATAATAATTTATGTTGATTAGCTTGTTTGAGATCATTGTATCTGAAATTGTTGTAGTTGAGGGAATGATCTTTTAAAAATAATTATTTTATTTTTATGAATTAGTGGTGAAGTTTGTATATATTCTATCCTCTATAAATTTTTACTATATTAAAAATGATCATTAGCGGTAATTAATTCTTAATTACAATTTTCAGTGGCAATTAGACTCTTTGTATATGTCGCTAAAGTCTTTAGCGATATTGGTTCTAATGACACTAAACTGTCGATAAAGACTTTAGCACTCTTTATTAATGTCAATATTAACTACAAGTTATTTTTATTGTAGTTTTCAGTCGTGTGATTTCACTGAGTTTGTATTGTTATTATCAGTGACAGAACCATATATACTTGAGGGATATCGATGTTGACACCCATTCATCAGAAAATTATATTATATAGTTAAGTGAAAATATTTCTTTTTATGTATATATTGTAATACTTTTTATTTTTTAACACAATTTTACTTCTTTATTTTTGACATTTCTTAATTAATTTTTTTGATGATTGTTGTAAATTGTTTGAGAAGTATTTCTTTTTTAAAAAATATTTGTTAAGTAATTGATTGTGTCTGATTAATTTCTTTAAAGTATTTTTGAATGTTTAAATTTTGAAAATGGATAATTATTATCATGACATATTCTACTATTATATTTTATTTATTTATACAAAGAGGTAACTCATTTTTTAGTTTGTTTATTTTAGAAAAGGTGAGGGAAAAAATAGAGGAAAGAACAGTAGAAAATAAAGTAAAAAATAATTATTCTATTTATAGTTGATGGATTATCAAAGAGGAAAAGAAAAAGAACAAATTTATGAGATAGTATGGCAAATACATATTTATGATAAGATATTTTTATTTTATAAAAAAATTAATTATTTGCTTCTACTTTGAAAAAAAAAAAAGAGCACATTAACAAAAAAAATTGTTTTTGCTCCTTAAAATCACTTCTTCTTTTTTTGGGTCAGGTACTTCAAATCTAGAAAGATCTTGGTAAAATATTATTTATTTTGTGTAAAGTACAAACAATGTTGTCTAAAAGATCTTACATTATAATTATAAACTATGAGTTCATATCTAACTTTTATTGAAAGTTTAAATGATTATCACATCTATTTAACAGTTTATTTAAAAATATTAAATTCAGGTAAATTCATACATTTAATGACTAAATTTATATTCGTAGCTAGATACGACTCATTCATTTTTATAAGTTATGTTTTAGTTTTATTAGATACATTGATTTAGAAATGCAAACAAAGAAAGAAACATTATAGTATGAAATGAATTGCATGTCACACATATTTTCCCTACAAAGAATTTATTCTAATATGGAATTTGAGGTAAGTTATTATCGAGTTGATTGCTTAAATCTGTAAGCTATTTTTTCTATATTTTCGTTTTTATGGGTCTATTTACAAACTACATTAATCCTTTAGATTGATCTTTGTGTTAGTCTAAGGACATTGTTGTTACGTCTTTGCCACCTCTTGAGAAAATACGTAGACCGATAGACAATCCTTCAATGTCGCAATGGTGTGGGAGCGTTATAATTAATAGTTGTTACGTAATATACGTCTCGAAGGAGCTAAGATTTGACGTCAAAATTTTTTAATTATTAAGTTATAACAGGACTGAGCAATATTTAACAATGTAACAACTTATTAAATCCTTCCAAAATGTAAGCCTCAATTATGAATATTGTTGAAAAATCCTTTAGTATACAAACATACAGATGTGTTATAAATCATTAATTACAATTTACAATCCTTTTGAAAGAAAAAAAAGAACAAAAATAATTCATAAACATAACAAGGGTATAATTGAGAACAAATTACAAAAAGATGTAAAAAAAAATAACTCAACCGGTTCACCGATTTTTATAAAGGTAACATTCTATGCAAATTACTTTAATGTCCCTTCTTTTGAAAGCAATGTGAAATTATGTGAGATTGTTGTTGTGCTTTATCGCGATGGTCGGATATGATAGGATAAATGCGATCTTTTTATCATTACTTAGAGGTATCAAATTCTAGCTTTATGAATAAATTTTTTTTTGTAGAAAGTGATTTTCCGTAAGCGTCATACATGATACAAAATTGAATTAATATATTATGTATATAAATTAGATATCGCGCCTTAGAAAATCTTAGTGCTTTACCATGGAAGTATGGTGGGATGAAGGATATCTTTTCCCATATGATTTCGAATATGAGTCCGGTGGAAAAAAAAAAATTAATAAAAAAATTCTATTTTTTATATTTTTTCTAAAAGAATAAGTCTATAAGATAGTAATATTTAACTAATACTTTTAAGGGAAAATTATGCGGATAAGCAAACTTATATTATTTAATTACTCATCATAGCTATAGTTTGCTATAATTACCACTTGCGAATAACATTATACATTAATTACGTGGGCTGACTTTGAGTTTGTATAATTAGTCATGTTTGTATATGTATAATTCGCCAGGATATACAAATAAATATGTATAATATACTACTTTTTAGCCTATATACATATAAGATTCACCTCTCTCCCACTCTCTGACCTCTCTCGCTCGCCTCTCTCCTCCCTCTCTCAATCTCGCTCGCCTCTCTCCCCCCTCCCAATCTCGCTTGCCATTTATACAAATATATATGTATAATATACAGTTATATACAATTATATACATATACAATTCACCTCTCTCCCACTCTCTGCCCTCTCTCGTTCGCCTCTCTTGATCTCGCTCGTATCTCTCGATCTCGCTCGCCTCTCTCCTCTCTCTCCTAGTCTCGCTTGCCTCTCTCCTCCCTCTCCTAATCTCTCTTGCCATATATACAATTACATATGTATAATATACAATTATAAAACCAATATACATATACAATTCACCTTTCTCCCACTCTTTTCCCCCTCTCTCTCGCCTCTCTCCTCTCTCTCTCAGTCTCGCTCACGTCTCTCCTCCAAATAACATGTAGCTACAAATTGTAATTATCAAACTATAGCTATGGATAGTAATTAATTATTTTTAAGTGGCTATATGTGAAAGTTTCCCTATTTTTAATGATATACAAACTTTAGTTAGTTAAATCAAGAAACAATTATTACCGTAGCTAGGCAATACTTCCTTTTTAGTTTTCGCCCGGGGATTGAAATCCGACTATTTCAGTTTCCTGTATAGGGCCCATTTGGGGAAGCGCTCCCTACCAAATGGCCAGAGTCAAAATCATGTCTAACGTAACACTTGATTGATGTGCTTGGTTACGATACAATTTCGCATTGTTACTATCAGATATAACTTTTGACATGATGATAAATGCTTAATACACGCTACCATTTAAAAGGAAAAAGAAAATGTTTTAATATCACTATCCTTGAACACAAAATAATTTGTAAATACAAAATATTTCTCTCAAGTCAAAACTTTGACATCAAAATATGAAACACAACGATCGATAAAAACTAGACCATAGATATGTAGGCAACTTAAACACATCACGACGTGCAAGATGAAAACCTTGCGCGTAGCTATAAAAATAGTGAGTTTACGCGGTTAAAAGAGTTCTGAAGATTTTCTCTCCAATTCCATCAATCATTGGAATCAAATGACCAGCACCTGGAATTTCATGATATTGGATCCATGGTAATTGCTGTGAAATGTACCTTTGTAGTGTGACGGGCGAGAGCCTATCCTCATCGCCTTGCCATAAGTGAACGGAACCTTCATTGTTAGGGAACGGGTTCTCAAGATCCATTGGATCGAATTCCCATGTTCCGAATCCAATCATTAAGTCGCGGTGGAGGGATTCGTATTCTCCTTGTTGTCTTACCTGTGCCCGATAGTCTTGGCTCGAGCTTTGCTTGGAAACTAGCTCAAGGTCCTTCGAAGAGAAAATTGCAGGGTTGCGACCTGCAGCACTGCATGAAGGAAAGAACTTCTGAGTGTTCCACCAATAGGTGAGCCACGGAAGGTAATGAGCAACACGAAGAGTCCATTTGTCTTGAGGAAGTCGAAGGTTGAATGCTTCTTGGGACATATTAACAGGAAACCTAGGCCACCAATAGTTGACAACTGGTGCAATAAGAGCAGAACCTGCCAACCTGTGAGGAATGTATCTGAGACAGGTCCAAACAGCCTGTCCCCCCATTGAAAATCCCATAACATAGAATTTCGATCCTAGACCTAATTGATCGGCAAGCTCTTGTATATCAAAAGCTAAGCTCTTGACTGTTCGTTTTGGATTAGGATCACTTTCTCCATAACCAGGTCTGTCAAAGGAAACAATGTACACTCCTAAACTTTCAATGACATCTTGAGAGAGGATGTTAATTGGAACATCATGCCTACAACCATCGTACCCATGGATATATACAATCTTATATTTTGCATTATCTCTAGGTACACCAATCTCCTTGTAAGCCAAGTGTCTTCCATCACTAAGTTTGATTCTAGGTGCAGTGACGGGAGGGCCATCTGGGGACCCACAGGTCTTAGGGGGAGGTGGTCGTGTTGCTTGATAACCCCACGCTAATAACCCAATCAAAACAACCAGAAGAATTTTCGCAAACGCCCCTGAAATGATATCATTTGAGTTGCAAGATAATTGAGAATTCAAACAATTTGGAAAGACAAAAAGACGAGAAATAGTATTCAAGCATCTAAAAAGAACTTTTTTTAAAAAAAGGACATTGTTTAGAGAAACATTTGCACACTCAAGCAACTTAAATAAAGTTAAACTAAAACCTTCGGTTTTGAGAAAATACAGAATATATCCAGTTTCAAGATTGATGAAGAGCATCTAATAATACAAGAATTTTCTTTTAAATTTTGAATAGAAGCATTTGCAAACTCAAGCAAGTCAAATAAAAAAATTTGGTTCTAAGTAACAACCATTATAATTTATAATTTGCGGTTTCTAACTAAAATGATACTAACATGGGCATTCAAATGTAAGAAAAAAAGCAAACTCAGATTCAAAAATAAGAACTTTCCACCAAATATAACAAAGTTATCAACTTCTGTTTTTGGTTTCCCAATCCAGTGTCTAGTACCCACATTGGGACCAGACTAGATCCGTATTCGTGTCGGGAAGTCCCACATTGGAGGATGAAATGCTCCGTAACAATAGAGACTCCCTACCTCGTCTCAAACCCGACACCTTTGGTTAGGAAAGTTATCAACTTTACCGAACAAAGATTCAGTTCATCACTATACTTTCTACATGCCTCAACAAACTCATTCAGATGTGAGAAAAGAGTACCAAAATCATAATCAAAACTTTCCACCAAATGCTACAAACTTATCAAGTTTCGTTTTTGATTACCCAGTGTCCAGTACCCGCATTGGGACCGACTAAATCAAGATTCTCCACGGAAAGGCCCACATTGGGGATAAAATGCTCCCTAACAAAGGGCGACTCCTAGCCGGGCTCGAACCCGACACCACTAGTTAAGAAAGTTATCAACTTTACAAAATAAAGATTCGGTTCTTCACTAATTAACTACACACTCCAACAAACTCATTCAAGTATGAGAAAAACTTCCAAAATCATAATCAAAATCAAAAACTCCCCACCAAATACAACAAAGTTAATCAACTTTTGTTTTTGGTTTCCAAACCCGGTGTCCGGTCCCCACATTGAGACCCGACTAAATCCCACCTTAGGATAAAATACTCCCTAACAAAGGACACTCTTTACTACATTTGAACCCGAGACCTCTAATTAACAAAGTTATCAACTTTATATAATAAAGATTCAATTCATTACTGTATTTTCCACATGCCCCAACAAACACATCAAATGTGAGAAAATATCAAAATCAAAACTTCCCACCAAATGTAAAAAAAATTGTTTTTGGTTTCCCATTAAGTGTCCGGTACCTGCATTGGAACCCCATTAAATCCAGATTCACATCGAAAACCCCCACCTTTGGTATAAAATACTCTCTAACAAAGGTAGTACCCTATCTCAGCTCGAACCCGAGACCTCTAGTAAACAAACTAACTAACATTACATAATAAATTCAGTTATTCACTATATTTTTCAACATATGATAAAAATAAAACTGGAAAATTTATACCAAAAAAAAAAAAAGGAGAAAAAGAAAACTTACCAGAAGGAAAAGGAATAGAACTTTCTTGCTTAGCTTTACGAGTATGAGCCCTAGCTGAAGCTGCTGAAATTTTCTTTGTTGCCATTTTTTTTCCCCTTTTTTTTTCAGCTGAATCAAATTCTTGATTTTGAAATTACAAATTCTGTATTTTACACTGTAGATTTACAAAAATTATAAAAAAAAAAAAAGGAAGATTGAAGAGATCTGAGAGTTTCATCTCTCTGATTTAATAATTGTTGAAATTTTTTTTAGCATATGATCTATCCATAACATTTGGCAATTTTCTTTCTTCCTTTTTTCTTCTTTTACCCTTTTTTAATTTTAAAAAAAAAATTAGGACTCTGAAAATAATGAATAATTTCTTTTTAATATATAGTAATATTTTTCAAATATTGTGTATACCTCAACTAATTTCATAAGATATCTATTAGTGACTACTCCACACCAGGGGCGGAGCCAGCTTATTGCTGGGATTTGAATTTCTTTCGACGAAAAATTATATTATTTATACATAATTAATAACAAATGTCAAATCAGGGCCGGCTCTATGCATGTCAAAATGAGGCCTTTGCATTAGGCCCCCAAAATTTGGGGCCTCAAATTTTTGTCAAGAAAAAATTATATGTTAAATTTTTATAGAAAAAATAATTATTTATGATAAAAAGTATATATTTTTTTTAAAATAAATTATTTTACCGACTTTATCATCTTTTGTACTTTATTAAAAATAAAGTTTTTTTGTTAAAAGTGTTGAACAGAGTGAATTACAAATTTTCTTTTTGTTTCTTTTTAAATTTTAGTTTCAAGCATTATTACAAGCATATTAAAATGAGGTATACCAAGTCATCAACTTCTTGAGTTAAATTCTATGGTTCAAACTCTTATCTTTATTTAATTTTTATCAATTTATCACTTATAGCATTATGTTAACAATACATATAATAATTGTCTCACTTAAAGGATGTTTTCAATGTTGAGTTGATAAAATCTTACCTAAAACTAATAACTGGAAAAAAAAACATTATTAAATACTAATAATTTTCATGTAAATAGTGTGAGAAAATTAATTTTGAATAAATATGTATATGAAATTTATTCCTATTTTAGGCCACGAATTAAAATATCGCTTTAGGCCCCCCATTATGTTGAGCCGCCCCTGTGTCAAATTCCCCTTCGACTACTTCGTGTATTTATTTTTCCAGATTTTAAACCCCCTACTGAAAATCTTGAGTCCGCCACTGCTCCACACTCACACAAGTATCAAGTAGTGAGATTTTTTGAGACTAAAGGCATAGTCGTGTACTTTCAAAGTTAGAATGTTTAGCATTTGAAAGATCTGACACACATGCAAATATGCAACAATATTTTTGAAGAATCCCAGCGAATTACGTAGAATTTAATTATTAACAAAATATTCAAATTTGTTCAATGACAAAAATGATCATTGAATCCAATACTAAAACCAATAGCCCCTTCATAGCTTTTACATAACAAAAGGCTCTCCAAGTAAAAATGTCTTCATAACTTTATCTCCCATTCCTTCAGCCCATGGAAACATATGACCTCCACCTTTCATTTCATGATAGTGAATCCATGGTAGTTTCTTCGCGATGAATCGTTGCAGAATCACTGGTACATGTCCGTCTTCATCACCTTGCCAGATGTGAACGGAGCCTTCCCCGTTAGGGAATGGGTTTTCTAGTTCCATCGGATCAAATTCCCATGTCCCGAAACCTACCATTAGGTCACGGTGAATCGACTCGTAATCCCCTTGCTGTCTTACCAAGTCCTAACCTCAAATAAAAAACAACAGAACAGAACTCAGAGTTTAGTACTTGAAGCAGTGTGTTTTTCCAAACTCGCAAAATGAAATGTGGATATGCAAAGAAGATAGACGAGTGCTCACCCGATATTTACTCTGATATGAATCAAAGATAGGCATAAGAACTCTGTCTTGCTCTAAAAGAATATCCTCGCTGCCCGTTGCAACGCTGGAAGAAGGAAAGAATTTTTGAGTGTTCCACCAGTAAGTCAGCCATGGAAAATAGTGTGCAATCCGAAGCGTCCATTGATCCTGCACGAGCTGTTCGTAGTACGCTTGTTTAGTTAAGTTTGCAGGAAAACTACCCCACCAGTAGTTAGTCACTGGTGTTAGAAGAATTGCTCCAGCCAATCTGTTACACATTTCAAATGTCACAAGTTAAGATGGAAACCTATATGCACCCGAGAAGGTCACCTAAAAGATAACTACGACAGATTAACATAAACTAATAACGTAAAAGCAGTCATTAGCATCGGCAGTGTCTACAAGTGAAATCCAAAGAAACTAAACTACTTTCTCTGAAAATTCAATTTATACTAAGAGGAACAAGAAAGCCAATTCATAAAATGACTTCTTCTCATCTGCTTAAGAATTGGTAGACAAAGTTACTCGTATTTATGCTGGTGGGACGTAACAGGAACATAGTTAAAATAGTCGAGGTGCGAGCAAACTAACAGTACCTGTGAGGAATATACTTGAGAAGGCCCCAAACAGCTTGTCCACCCATAGAAAATCCCATAACATAAAATTTCGATCCTAATTCCAATTGATCAGCTAATTCCTCTATATCAAGAGCTAAGGTCTTTGGTGTTCTTTTTGGATGAGGATCACTTTCACCATAACCAGGTCTATCAATTGACACAATATATATTCCCAAACTTTGCATAAGCTCCTGCAACCACAAAAAAAAATTCATTAATCGCAGCCACAAATATATTCGAGCAGACGGTAAGTGTCCCTCCATCCTTAATCAAGCTCCGGATACGAGCTCTAGAAATAAAGTCGCTGTTGTTAGGAGCCTTAACCCTCAAACGGGACTCAGGTGTTGGACACCAGGTGGGAAACTAAAAAGAATACTAAACACAACCCTTACAAGTACCTCTCAATCGTTAACCACAGATTTAAGGTTCGAGCTCTGAAAATGTAGTTACATTGGGTCAGGAACCTTAAAACTAGGACTTCCAGACATGAATTCATATTAGTTGGGCTCCAACAGATGCCAGACACCGGATGGGAAACGAAGACGAATACCAAAACAGCCTTTAAAAGTATCCCTTAATCCTTAACTAGAATCACCATAATCTTGGGATTTGAGCTCTGAAAATAGAGTAATCATTGGTCGGAAGCCTTAAAAGTGAAACCTCCCAACCTAAATTCAAATTAGTCGAACCCCAAAACAAATATCGGACACAAACAAAACGAAGGAGAAACCAAAGTAAAGATGAAACATACATACATGAGAAGTAGTTGTGAGTAAAGCAACATCATGTCTGACACAATCAAAGCCATGGATGAAAACAAATTTGTGTTTTGCTTGGTCTCGAGGAACACCATTTTCTTTATATGCCAAATATCTCCCATCAGAAAGCTTCACTCTTGGTGCTGTAATTAGAGGTACTTTTGGTGAACCACAAATCTTCGGTGGCGGTGGCATAATTGCTCTATAAATCAGTGCCAATATCACTATTCCGAAAAGGGCTATCATATTTCTCATCATTCCTGAAAATGGAAAGATTTCAAGAAAACAAGAACAGAAATCAAGAAACTATTTTTGATGAACAAGAACCTTCCCTTGGGAAACATCAAGAATAAAAACAATTATGCCATGTAAACATGCACCCGTAAATAAAACAAAATTTTAAATAAACTCATGTCATATAAAATAATTTATGTATTTGTATAACACAAGCTTGTTAAACTGCTATTTAATAAAAAGGAAAAACTGAGCAAAAAACTAGTAAATTTTGTTTGCTGGATATTTATATTATTGGAACTTCTATTTTGAATGTTCGCACCAACACAATAACTTTGTGTTGCTTTACTATTCTTGATATGCATGTTTTCTTTTCTTTTTAAAGTCTCATAAGTTCAATGACCTTTTGAGATATTAAATGTAATACTTCAGGCGTGTTTTTCTACGTAAATTTCCGCATTGAAACCCGACAAAATGCAGATTTGTGCCGGAAAATTCTACATTGGGGATAACATGCTGTCTAAACAACGGCATCCATAATCAAAATCAAAACTTCCCACCAAATGCGACAAAATTATCAACTTCCGTTTTTGTTTTCCCAAATGAGTATTATCCGACTAAATCCGGATTTGCGCCGGGAAGAAGTCTTACATTGGGAGATAAAATGCTCCCTCTAACAAGGACGACTCCATACCGGGCTCGAACCCAACACATTTGGTTAAGAAAGTTATCATTCACATAACATACTCATCCAAATGTGGGGAAAACTATCAAATCATAAGCAAAATCAAAACTTCCCCACCAAATCTAACAAAGTTATCAACTTTTGTTTTTGGTTTCTCAACCTGGTGTCAGGTACCTGCATTGAGATCCAACCCATCTAAATGTGGAAATTCCTACATCGAGTGAAAAAGTTATTGTTTAACAATGACAACTCCTTACTCTGGCTCAAACCCAACACCTCTAGTTAACAAAGCTATCAACTTTGATTTTTTGGTTTCTCAACCCAGTGTCCGGTACCTACATTGAGACCCAACCCACCTAAATCCAGAAAGTCCTACATTGAGTGGAAAAATACTTCCTAACAAAGGCAACTTCCTACCTCAGCTCAAATCCGAGACGTCTAGTTAAGAAAGTAATCAATTTTCGTTTTTGGTTTCTCAGCCAAGTGTCTGAACCCGCATTAGGACCCAACCCAACTAAACCCATATTCGCGCCAAGAAATCCCACATTAAAGCTAACACACTCCCTAACAAAGTCAACTTCCTACCTCACTCAAATCTGAGACGTCTAGTTAAGAAAGTAATCAACTTTTGTTTTCGCTTTCTCAACCAAGTGTCTGAAACCCGCATTAGGACCCAACCCAACTAAACCCACATTCGCACCAAGAGATCCCACATTGAGCTAACTTACTCCCTAACAAAGGCAACTTCCTACCTCAGCTCAAATCCGAATCCGAGACGTCTAGTTAAGAAAGTCATCAACTTTTGTTGTTGGTTTCTCAACCAAGTATCCGAAACCCGAATTAAGACCCAATCCAACTAAAACCACATTCGCTCCAAGAAATCTCACAACTCTCTACCTCAACTTAAATCCGAAACCTCTAATTAAATAAAGTTATCAACTTTACATACTAAAAATTCAATTCTTCACAATATTTTCAACATATGATAAAATAAAATCTAAAAAATACGAAAACCCACCAGAAGGAAAAGGAAAAGAAGTCTTTTGCTTAGCTTTACGAGTATGAGCCCTAGCTGAAGCTGCTGAAATTTTCCTTGTTGCCCCACCTGCCATTTTTTTTTTTCAGCTGTAGCAAAATCTTGATTTTGAAATTACAAATTCTGTAATTTACACTCTAAATTTTATATAAAGTAACACTGAGTAGATCTGAGTCTCACCTCATCTACTTTAATTTATTTAATTTTTTGACATATGATGTATCGACAACTTATGACCCCCACTCAATTTTTATTACTATCATTAGATATTTGTGTATTAATTCCAACGAAATTGTTTCGTATCATTATATAAGTAGATTCAGACATGTATCGCTTTATTATTTTTTTTACTTTAATTTAATTAATGTATAATTTTTTTCATATATATATATATATTTTTTGGTAATAAGGGTCTGTTATTATTTGAAAATTTCATAGGTTCAATAGTGACGTGATGTAATTTATTGTTATTATACGTTTAAATTTTATTTTAGCTATTATAAATAAAAAGTTTGCAAAATAAATAATTTAATAATTTTGTGTATCCAAAAGAAAGAAATGTATTTGTTAATTTAATTAATAGAAAAAAAAATTATAAATATAAGAAAATATATGTATATGTAACTTTTACAAGGTGAAGTTAAACGGTATTTAAAAGGGTAAAGAATCTGAATTTTTTTTTAATTTTGATCAAAATTGTTGTACGTTATCAAGTTTATGAAGGGTCTTTTACCTCCTAAGCTATTTAATAGTGTATTTTAAATGTATATTTGTATCTACGTGGACACAGTACTATTTATAATTATGAAAAAAAATTTATGTCCATGTGAGCACATATATACCTTAAAAATACATTATTAAATAGTGCATGAATAAAAGGTCCTTTCCAAAATTTGATACCGTTACAATAATTTCGGTCAGAGTTTAAATATATTTCAAACATTTTTCCCTATTTAAAAACAATGGAACAATACAAAGCCACAAAATCATCAATCTTCACAAAATATACCATTGAAGATAGTCTATAAAAATAACATTCTTTTATTACAAAAATGACTAGTCGTTTACATTAATCAAACTCTCTAAAAGATATCGTCACACTCATCACATCATCTAAAAAATGTATTACTTTTGTATAATCCGACATGCACCTGTCAGCATGTTTGAAGAGCCAGAATAGCATAGCTATGGAAAAATGATGTGTATAGTGTAATGCAACAAACTAGTTGTATGAAAGGTATACTCAAAGTACAATCGATGTATTAAAAATGATATGCATAGTGTAACGTAACAAAAACGACCTAGTGTATGCAACTCTCACGCCATATATTTCTCTCCGATCAGAAGAGCTTTCACAATTTTGTCTGCCATTCCATCAAGAACTGGAAACATATGACCAGCCCCCGCAATTTCATGATACTGAATCCATGGTTGTCGTTGAGCAATGTATCGTTGTAGAGTTGCAGGGACGAGCTTGTCCTCGTCCCCTTGCCACAACTGTACTGAGCCTTCTTTGTTAGGAAACGGATTTTCCAAATCCATAGGGTCGAATTCCCATGTCCCAAACCCAATCATAAGGTCGCGATAGAGTGACTCATGTAGTCCTTGTTGTCTCACCTGAGCCTGAGGGTGCAAGAAATTTCGTTAAGAGTATATAAGATAAAAGATATATAGGTAAAAAGCAAGTTTATTGATCTATATATATACAGTATAATTTTCCGACTAAGCGTGTTCAACTGACTACCTTCAATCAAAGCATGTAGACAAGTATCACAAACTTACTTGGACGGGGTCAATGGTGTTATATCATAGAGGCATTTAGCTTAGGTTCGTGACCTTCATTGCACTTACGACCACTGTCAACTAATGAGTAATGACATTGATATTTTACAGCTAGTATGTCAACGATATGAACGAGAAACAACTAAATGTAACAAGAGGTATGATCTCAAGATCGAGAAGAACACTTACATAAAGATCTTTGTTGGCGCGATACTTGGGCATTAGTTCTAGGTCCTGAGACGAAAGAGCACCGGGGTTGTAAGCAGCAGCACTACAAGCAGGGAAAAACTTCTGTGTGTTCCACAAGTATGTAAGCCACGGAAGGTAGTGAGCAACGCGAAGATTCCATATATCCTGAGGAAGCTGATGGTTGAACGCTTCATTTGACAAGTTCGCGGGGAAGTTAGGCCACCAGTAATTGGTAACAGGTGCTAGAAGAGCTGCTCCAGCCAATCTGTTACATATCACACAACTGAGCTTACACAAACCAGACACAACATTACAACACCGAGCTCATCTGAACTCAGTACATTTAACGTGAAGCATAAATTTGAGTTCATACCTGTGAGGAATATATTTGAGCAAGGTCCAAACAGCTTGTCCTCCCATCGAAAATCCAATGACGTAGAATTTGGACCCGAGCCCTAATTGATCAGCAAGTTCTTGTACATCAAACGCCAAGCTTTTTACTGTTCGTTTCGGATTAGGATCACTTTCTCCATAACCAGGTCTATCAATTGAAACAATGTATACTTCCAAGTTTTCAATAACCTCCTGAAAAACAGCAATTTATTAACAAAAAAAGTTATAAAAACAAACAAGCGGAAAGTTCAGCTAGTCAACCAACTGAGCTACTAAGAAATAAAGATGGAGTTAAGATAATAAACGGATGAGATGAGAGTTACCGGAGAGAGGCCAGTTGCAACAACAGCATCGTGTCTGTTAGAATCATATCCGTGGATGAACACAATCTTATGTTTTGCTTGATCTCTTGGTACACCGTGTTCTTTGTAAGCTAAGTATCGTCCATCACTAAGTTTAACTCTAGGTGATGTAACAGGAGGGCCATCAGGGGTGCCACAAATTTTCGATGGAGAAGGCTGCATTGCTCGATAAGCATATGCCACGAACCCCACGAAGAGGACTGATAGAATTTTCCCATACATCCCTGAAATTTTACCCATTCATAAGCTTGGAATGAAGTTTTAAAACCAATAAAACAGAACACACTTGCTCTGTATGCTCTGTTGCTCGGGCTCTTCAAAAATACAATCAGGTGTGTACTCGGTCCTCACAAAAGCTATGCATTTTTAAGGATCAGATATAGTTGTGGTGTCATTTTTGAAGGGTCCGAGCAACATAATATCATGATTTTAACAAGATTTCAAGCTAGAATGTTAACAACTCAAACAATTTCTACCTATGAAGATTACAAGCTAGATATGATAAATTCTAACTTAAGTATTTAGACGAGATCGTTACATACTGCACATAGTATCAGAACAAACAGATATCTTAGTATCGAGTCTCACGACCATACATTTTAAAAAAAAAAAAAAAATCTACGTGCTTGACCTAGAAGAAATGATCATCCACTTCATGGACGGGAGCCACAACAATTATTCTGACTAAACTCTAACCTGTAAAACGAAAATTAAAAATTCTGACTCTACCTCTGATCGTACAAAACATATCATTAACTCATTTTTTCAACCAAAACAATCTCAATATCATATTATATCTAAGAGCATTAATCACCAAACTATACAAATGAGAAGAATTTCAAATAAAAATCACAACTTTATGAAATTCATTATAAGTAAATGTCATTCTAATAGCTACAAACATATCATGAAAAAATCTCTAAAACGAGTCGGGATCGACCATATGAATCTTTATTCTTT
The DNA here is from genome assembly GCA_022817965.1 of Solanum lycopersicoides. Lineage (NCBI taxonomy): Eukaryota > Viridiplantae > Streptophyta > Magnoliopsida > Solanales > Solanaceae > Solanum > Solanum lycopersicoides. The sequence continues at coordinate 3,269,311 of CM040626.1, forward strand.
ATTTACGCTCGTATCATATCATCATCATACTAAATAAAAATAAATGTGTCTAATTAAAAAATACAATATGAATTTTTTTTTTGAAAAATTGAGTACCTGAAGGAAGTGGAATTGAACTCTTGATCTGTTTATTTTTTCTAGTATGACACCTAGCTGATGCTGCAGAAATTTTTTTGCTCATTTTTTTTTTCTTATCTTAAAGAATTTAAAGGGAAAAAAATCAAGAAATTTTCAATGGTCTATGTGGTAAGGTTATCAACTAATTATATAATATATGGTTTCAATATTTCATTAAAAATGAGAAAAGAATTAAAAAGTTATTTTGTGAACATTCAATTAAGTGTTTGTTTTTATTCTCAACATGTGTTTTCCAGTCGAATTGAATTGGCAATACAACTTTTTTAATTCGTACAAACTTATTCGCATTTGATATTTATATTAATTAATGGAGGAAAAAATTAAAGTGAAAATACATAATGTTTAATTGTGGCTTAATAATAAATATATATATACGTACAAGACACGTATCAGTAAAAATTATGATTTAGTTACGAATATTCTTTCATTTTTATCCACAAGTATCATGTTTGAGTTCTGGACATGAAATCACATTTGTTAGAAAACGTTTTACTTCTTACAATATGAGATTTTCTAATGCGGATCTGAGTTTAGTAAGACCAAAATCTGGATTAAAGACATATGTCTGGCATTTATTGACTCAATATGAGATTTTTCGAAGTGAATTTAAATTTAATCGAACTCTAATACAAATATGAAATATCGAATTAGAAAATAATGTAAAAAGAATCAAAAGGTTGTGTTGAAAAAGATGTAAGACTTTAATTTGTTTCTTTCTTTTTTTCTCATTTTGTCAATAATTTAGCTTTAATGTCACTCTTTTTTCTCATTTTGTCAATAATCTAACTTTAATTCCTCTCTTCTTTCTCATTTTGTCAATAATTTAACTTCAATTTCTCTCTTCTTTCTCATTTTTTCAATAATTTAACTTTTTAATGTGAATTTGGAGAAAAATAGATATTTAGTCAACTTTGGGTTGTTGAACAATAATCATCAAAGATTAAAAAAATTGTACCTAATCACCATGTTTTGACATATTCATGTTCAAATTATTTTATAAATACAATTATTTGATTCGTTTCAACAAAATTATTCAGTCGATATTTGTTAGCTCTCTTTCCGTGAATTTCCATTAAAAATATAAATATGATCTCTTAACTTTATTGAACTGAGAGATATTGTGTTCGACTTTTAAATCTAAAAATATTTATATAAATTTTTTCCTTTTAAGTGTTATACGTAATGTGAATCTGAATTAGTCAGGATTTTAATGTAAGTAAGGGATAGCAAACAAAAAAAAATGTATATCACCGTCAAAGATTATGATGAAATGGATAGTATACCTTCACTCTTACCTTGAATTTTATAGTCGGGGCTTAACTATTAACAAATATAATGATAAATTGTATCAGTGGTGGAGCCAAAAATTTCTTAAAGGGTATCCAGAAATAGCAACTTGTAATATCAAATATATCAAAAATATATTATTTAATCATTTTGTATATCATTTTACTTGTATATATGTTTTTTTTTCGGACGAAGGGTGTCCAATTCACAATATGGCTACGCTACTACGCTAATACATATTCAAATTAGTTGAGTCCCAAAAAATCAAAGATGTGTATGGACATTAGATAAAGATATCAAAAATAACTCAATTGCACCTACCATTATTAAATTAATGGAAAAAAATAATAATAATAATAATAAACTATACATAACGTGATCGTAATGTATGAGATATTATATGAAATGTTGAAAACAGTTCTTAGTTGTTTAGTAGATTGAAATTTTTTTGAAAACCTTTTATTGAAAATCCTTTTATAACGATTAATTTGAATTCACATTAAGAAATTCTTTTTTAATATAAAAAGTTTTCAGTTAAAAAGAATTTTATTTTCAGATTTCAAACTTGAATTTTCTAATTAAGAATAAAAGAATACTTATTACCTTTAACAAAAAGGTGGTTATATGAACTCTACATATTAAAATACAGTCGTACCTTTTATTAACACTCATCTTCTATAAGACTATAACGATACTTCACTATAGCGATCAAGTTTTGTTTCAAATCCATTTTATATTAGGAAAAATTGTATATAATAGCAAACTATTAATTCAAATTAAATGCTATAAATATACTTTAATTTAATTGTACCCTATAGCAAACTATTGTTGTTTTCGTCACTCTTCCTGGTGGATTCTCGCTCGTCACTCCCATTTGGTGGCAGTCTCGCTCGCCTCTCTCGCTTTTTATACAAACACAAATGTATAAAATGCTTTTGTGTTGGTATAAAACAAGAGGAAATTGTATAAATACATATATATTCGTTCCCCTCTCTCCCTCTCCCAGATCTCGCTCGCCACCCTCGCCTCTCTCGCTTATACAAACAGAACGAAATGTATAAATTGTGTTTCCGTTTGTATAAAGCGAGAGAAAATTATATATACACATGCAAATACATATATCTTCGTCCTATACACTTATAATTATACAATACAAATATTTGTCCAGTTTACTTTTGCATTTCTCTCTTTCTCGTTTTATACATACACAGACTATACAATTGTTCTTTTGTATACAATTGCTTTCTTTTGTATATGTATAACAAATTATACAACTGCTTTCTTTGTATATGTATAGCGAATTATACAATTGTTTTTTTGTTTATGTATAGCGAAATATATATATTTATGTTTGCTATATAGCGCAATTATACAAAATTTATTATAACATAGAAATATAAATTTTGTATTTGCTATATATGAAAGTTGTTCTTTATATTATAACAACCAAAAATATCTCAACAAACGACGTGGCTAATGGGCTTACATTAGATATGAGAACTAGAACTATTTGTACTGGGCTTATACAAGGCAATTGGCCCAATGGGCTCATAAAAATATGTAATTGGGCCGAGCAAAAAGTTTTACAATTGCACCAGTATGCATGATCAATCAAATGAATTTTAAGAAATAGCCACTTTTAAAATATAAATTAACCTGTGAGGAACTTTCTATTCGAGAAGGCATGTCTAGATACCTCAATTTGATTTGAGTTGAAACCGTAAAAATGTGTGATATTCCATGTAACTTATGTAAAATATCATTTAGGATTGTAGGTTTAGAGGATCAAATTCAAATCAAGTTAAAACGTCCTGACATACATTCTAGCTCGAAACAAAATACTTATCAATTGAGGTTAAATTAAGATATATATCTATATCTATATATAAATAGTCAAATCAATGAATATCAATTTCATATGATAAAATATAAAAAAAATGTAGCCAGAATGTTTTTCCAATAATCTTTATTTAGATATAAGTAATATATAAAAGATTCCTTTGAAAATGTACTATATAGTCGTGGACCACCCTCAATTTTATTTAATTCTAGCCAGCCCTTTATCATAGTCTTAGGTGTACCATATAGTCAAGCTATACAGGGACATTATTAGATGAAAATCATAAAAAAAAATTAAAAATGGTGAAAGTTAAAAATACATCTATATAGAGGGCGATTCACATTTGAGGGAGTGGGTGCATATACATTATCGCGCTTGCATTTTCTTCCGACAAAATTCGAACGAGTAACTTCAAAGTGTACATTTAGGGTCAAGATCATCCAACCATAGAGTGAACTGTGTTAATTTTTGTTTAATTTATATTATATATATCTTCGATTTTATACTTTGTTAATATTTTTCATTGAAGTGTCGGTGCTTCGATAAATCCGCATCCGCCTTTAGTAGTACCCCATGTTTCATATCCTGCGTTCGCCTCTACATCTAAACCATATCGGTTTTTTAAGTTTCAAACTTGAACGATCAAGTTGAGTTTCCTATTTGAACTATCACCAACTATTTATCAAAATACACCTCAATTCTCAATTGTTCACTTTTTAAACCTAAAATATCTTAATCATTTAGGTAGGAAAAATAAAATTAAGATGTATTTTGATAAATAATTAATAATAATTCAAATAAGAGACTTGCACATATGATATATAATACAAATATAAAACTCAAAAAATTGAATACTTGTGCTTTTCACTATTAACTTCTTTTTTTAAAAAAAAGGTAGATGAAATTATAATTACTCACATTATATTTAGGGAAAAGGGTCAAAAATATCTCTTAACTTTAGTTTATTAGTTAATTATATCCCTACTGTTAAAACGAAGTTATTTTTACCCCTATCGTTACTAATTTCATCATTTTTACCCTTTAAGTAGGGAAATCCCCAAATTGAGTCAAATTGACCCGAATCTTAAAAAATAACCCATTTCTCATTTCAAACCCAATGCTTCGACCCGTATAACCCATTCCTCCTTTTACCCATTCTCTCAAATTAACCCAAATCCTCCATTGAAGCCATGTCAACCACTTCAAACAAACACCAATTTCCTCTCTTCCTCCCCCAAATCCTCTCTCTGATCCTACCTTCCTCACCTCACTCCAACTCTGAAAATCTATCAATTACGTCGCCTTCTCTAAGAACTATCAATAAACATAGTTTGCAGGATATTTTAAAAAGTGGAAGTCTGATAGTTTTGCAGCATTTCAAGGATATGTTACTTATCAATTTAATATTTCTTTTGATTTAATTTATGTGACATTATTGGATCCTCAAAAGATTATACAATATGCTCTGCCCAAAAAACAGAGCAATTGCAATGCAATAAAAGGAAGAGGCCAGTGTCCATTTCCTGATGCTTGTGTTGGTGGGGCCTTGAATACAGGTGCTTTTGACTATGTTCGGGTACAATTTTATAACAATCCACCATGTCAGTACAATCAAAAAGATGTAACTACTTTTCAAGATTCATGAAAACAGTGGATTTCATCAATTCATGCAAAGAAAATATTTCTTGAATTGCCTGCTGCTCCTGATGCAGCTGGAAGTGGATTTATTTCAGTTGATCCTCAAAAGTGAGGTGAGGAAGGTAGGATCGGAGAGAGGAAATTGGTGTTTGTTTGAAGTGGTTGACATGGATTCAATGGAGGATTTGGGTTAATTTGAGAGAATGGGTAAAAGGAGGAATGGGTTAAACGGGTCGAAACATTGGGTTTGAAATGATAAAATGGGTTATTTTTGAAGATTCGGGTTAATTTGACTCAATTGGGAAATTTCCGTTCATTGAGGGATAAAAATGATGAAATTAGTAACGATAGGGGTAAAAATAACTTCGTTTTAACAGTAGAGATATAATTAACTAATAAACTAAAGTTGAGGGATATTTTTGACCATTTTCCCTTATATTTTTATATATGGGTACCCCAATAATTGGATCTTTTCCAATGACCCTAGGTCACCTAATTCAATTACTTCTAAAAATTGACCCTACACATACATAAATATCTTTTTACTTTAAAGTGATGATGTAAGCTCAATAATTATTTGATGAATAAAAAAAGAGATTATTTGTGCATTACATGTCTTGATGTCTATTCAGAAACTTTATACATATAGTAGTTGTATAATTGCTGTTCTTGTCCAATATTGAAGCAAAGTTCATTAAATATTGTTTAGGCTAATACATTACATTTTTAGGATAATTTATCATAAGATTAACTTGGAAATTCAAGAAAATGAAGTTATAAATAGAGAACTCATCAAATATCAAAGTCTTCAAGTCCTAGGGCTTTGGTTTGATGGTAAGAGTGTAATATGAACAAGTTTAAATTACATCGCATATAAAAATATAAAATTTAAGTTTTATTTATTGAGTTTTGAATGGTGTATCTGTTGACTCTATGAACATTCTAGATTATTGAAATATAATAATTTAGTCTTCAAGTGATAATAATAAGTGTGTGATCTTCTCACAGTAAACATACTAATAATAACAACGATTCAGTTCCAAACAAATGACGTTAAAATTTAAGTCTATAAGTGTCATTATTTGAATGTACGACAAATACTTTGTGTTAGTTAAGCACCATAACTTACAAAATGATCATATAAGCACCTCCAAAGACCAAAATATATGTGTAATGTAGCGTCAGGGGTCCACGGGACACAATGGAGACGAGTTGGACTATATAATTGTCAGTTGAGATCAAGTTAATGTGTCTAGATATGCACCTTCAAAAGTGACTGAATTTAACTTAATGTATTATACCCTTATCTAATCATCAACAATTTTTCTAGTTTGTTTAATGACAAGAGTCATGAATCCAATATTACACCATCCCCATAATATAGATTTATCATCTACTCAAACGAAAACCTTCGTTGCTTGAACTCTTTAAAAATTCACAGCTTTTGAAGGACGGTAAATTTTAAGAGTTCCAGCGACATAGCTAAAATCAACTTTAAGTAGAATTTAATTATTAACAACATATTCAAATTTGTTCAATGACAAAAAGGATCATTGAATCCAATACTAAAAACCAAATAGCCCCTTCATAGCTTTTACATAACAAAAGGCTCTCCAAGTAAAAATGTCTTCATAACTTTATCTCCCATTCCTTCAGCCCATGGAAACATATGACCTCCACCTTTCATTTCATGATAATGAATCCATGGTAGTTTCTTCGCGATGAATCGTTGCAGAATCACTGGTACATGTCCGTCTTCATCACCTTGCCAAATGTGAACGGAGCCTTCTCCGTTAGGGAATGGGTTTTCTAGTTCCATTGGATCAAACACCCATGTCCCGAACCCTATCATTATGTCGCGATGGATGGACTCGTAATCACCTTGCTGTCTTACTAGGTCCTAACCTCAAATCAAAAACAACAGAACAGAACAGAATCCACACGTATCATTATGGAATCAAGTTATATACACTGACAATGTAAATGAATTTTTCCACTATCTTTATATATGACCATATCAAACTTGATACGAAGAGTTGCCTATTGTTGCCCGGTGACATAGAAACATCTATACTGACAATGCATATAACTTAAACTCTATCGTTGTTTAACCTAAAACATTGACATTCCATTACTCTGATGACACATAAATCTGTCCTTATTTTTCACACATTGTTAGATCCGCTACTAAAACAAGGACATGCTTGATAGTAAACAAGTACTCACCCGATATTTACTCTGATACGAATCAAAGATAGGCATTAGAACTCTGTCTTGCTCGAACAGAATATCCTCACTGAACGTTGCAACGCTGGAAGAAGGAAACAATCTTTGAGTGTTCCACCAGTAAGTCAGCCATGGTAAGTAGTGTGCAATCCGCAACGTCCATTGATCCTGCAGGAGCTGTTCGTAGTACGCTTGTTTAGTTAAGTTTGCAGGAAAACTACCCCACCAGTAGTTAGTCACTGGTGTTAGAAGAATTGCTCCAGCCAATCTGTTAAACACATTTCAAATGTCACAAGTTAAGATGGAAACTTATACACACCTGAGAATCGAAGGTCACCTAAAAGATAACTACGATAGATTAACACACACTAATACTACCATAAAAGTCATTTGCATCGTCAGTGTCTATAAGTTAAATCCAATGAACTAAACTACTTTCTCTTCTAAGACGACTTATTTTCATGTGCTTAAGCATTGGTAGACAAAGTTACTCGTATCTGTGCTGGTAGGAGGTAACAGGTACCTTGTTAAATGGTCGAGGTGCGAGAAAACTAACGATTCGATACGATACGATACCTGTGAGGAATATACTTGAGAAGGCCCCAAACAGCTTGTCCACCCATAGAAAATCCTATAACATAAAATTTAGGTCCCAATTCCAATTGATCAACTAATTCTTCAATATCAAGAGCTAAGGTCTTTGGTGTTCTTTTTGGATGAGGATCACTTTCACCATAACCAGGTCTATCAATTGACACAATATATATTCCCAAACTTTGCATAACATCCTGCAATCATAAATAAAATTTTATTAATTACATCCACAAATATATTCGAGTGACGGTAACGGGTGAGTATTGCTACATCTTTAATCAAAAATTTTAAATTTTGAGTTCTGGAAATAAAGTTGTTCTTTTTAGGAGCCTTTACCCTCATATGAGACTTTTCGGCTCGAATTCAAATTAGTCGAGCTACAAAATGGGTGTTGGACATTAAGTGGGGACCAAAAAGAATACTAAAAACAATCAATTAGTTGAGCTGGAAAATGAGTGTTAGGAACCAAAAAGAATACTAAAAACAATCTTATAAACTATTCTTTCATCTTTAATCAGAAATCTACTGTTCGAACTCTAGAAATAGAGTCGCATTTAGTCAAGAGTCTTAAAAGTGGGAATTCCCTACATGAATTCGGATTAGTCTGGGGCTCCAACGAGTGTCGGACACCAAGTGAGAAACCAAAAAAATAATACTTAAAACGTATTCATCCATCGTTAACCAGATATCTTAGGCTCACGCACTAAAAACGGAGTTGCACTTGGTAAAAAACCTTAAAAGTGAAACTTCCCAACACAAATTCAAATTAGTCAAACCCCAAACAACGAATAACCAGAAAGAGTACTTAAATAAAAGAATCCCCTATCATCTTGGGATTCGAGCTCTAATAAAAATAAAATCTATCTTTTGGTCAAAAGTCTTAATACTAGTCAGACCCTAAAACAGATACAGTATAACACAACTAGAGAACTATTCAAAAAGGGGTAAAAGGAAACAAAGTGAAAGATGATACATACATGAGAAATAGTTGTGAGCAAAGCAACATCATGTCTAACACAATCAAAGCCATGAATGAATACAAATTTGTGTTTTGCTTCATCTCTAGGAACACCATTTTCTTTATAAGCCAAATATCTCCCATCAGAAAGCTTAATTCTTGGTGCTGTAATTAAAGGTCCATTTGGTGAACCACAAATTTTTGGTGATGGTGGAATAATTGACCTATAAATTAGTGCCAATATCACAATACCAAAAATTGTTATCATTTTTATCATCATTCCCAAAAAAAAAAAATATGGAAAGATTTCAAGAAAACAAGAATATTTTGACCAAAATACCCTTTAAAATGTTGATATTTAAGTTGGAGGAGAATAGTTGCTCTAATCTTATCTCACTTTAAATAAAAAGTGGTTGAACAATTCAAGAACACAAAGTAGATATCCAATAAAAAAAAAATGATAAGAGATATGAAGTTGATGGTCACAATTGAATTATTTGCTGCATAGTATAGAGTAGTGATTTGCTAATATCAATACTTCCTCTACTATATATAGGTATACTCAGAGTCAGGATTCAAATATGTAGAAATAGAATACGAAGTAGCTGAAAGGGGTTCGATATCTATTTTATATATAACCAAAAGGAACCCTAGTACAAGGTGGCTCCGCCCATGGGTCTACCTCATTCAAAAAAAGCTTAAGAAGAAAAATAAATATGTGAAATAATTAATACTTTTGAATTTTATAGTTTAAAATTGAAAATATATCAGATGTATAAAATATCTTTTAATATTATGATATTAAATATATCAGATGTAAGATTAAAATTAAACAAATTATAAAAAATAAAAATAAAAAGATAAAAGTTCTATTATTGAACATCAATTGTTGAGGTAGGTAAGCTTTAGATGGACCCTAACAAGAAATAAGGGAGGTCACTAGTAATCTTTACGTGACAATAAAAATTTATTCGCACTCGATATTATATATTAAAAGATTATTATTAAATTCTATACACCATATCTCTTCTTGCACACCTATGCTAATATGTAAACATCATCATTGCCAAAAATAGTTGAACACTAAAAGAGTAGGTGGAAAATCAACTTTAAGTTACTATGATATTTTTAAGTTCGTTCAATTCATACAAATAAGGTAATTTAAGGTGTATAGTTTATAAATTTTTAAGTTTGTTCGATTTACATAAACAAGATATTTTAAGGTGTATATACAAAAAAAAAATCCTAAAATAAAATAAAGTCACAATGATGTTGTACTTAACTGGTTCATATGTGTATTGAATTAGCTATGAAAAATGTTGATTTGATTTCCTTTCACCTTATCGATAGTGAATCGATTGAATATATCATTATAAAAGTGATATATTGATATTTAAAATTAATCAAAAAAATGAGGTGAATAAATAAGATTACTTTTAATTAGACATTTTTAATTCAAGCTGTAAAAAAATAAAATACGAATGATTTTTTTTTTTATCAACTAATTTTTTAAAATCTTATATAAATCTAAATTAATTAGATCGAACTGACACAATAACTATAATAAAGTATGATAGTATATGATCTTTTTATAAGAAAGTGATTGGTGGGGTCACTAATATTCTTGCTTTGCTTTGTGGAAAATTCCACTAAGAATGACAAAACTAATTTAATTTGTTTGGTGGGCTGATAAAAGAAGATGGACATCACCTAATTATACACACTTGTACCTACTTAAAAATAATCTATATATATATATATATTGTTTAATATTTTAATTTTGTTAAAAAGATCAAATTAAATATGGAAAAATTGTTTATATATTTTTTTAGTAGGGGGCAATTTATTTGGAATATTAATATGATAATAACATTGTGTTACAAATTACAAAATGAGATCCAAAACTTAACAAATTTTGATTCTTAAATACCTACTAGCAAATCTCCAACTCCGACAATGACACCAAAAGGATATTAAATAAATAAAATTAAAATATGAATAAAATATAATGAAATAGAAAGAAAAAAATGAAGGCAAATTGCAGGTGATAAGCTAGGAAAATGATTGTTTTGTATCAATATAATTGTTTGAGTTTTATATATGCTTGAACTTTTCGATAGGAAAAAAGTACAAAATATTTTATATTTATATAAGATTCAAGATATTTAAATTGTATCCTAATAGGTGTGTGACGTGTATAACGTATTTGATACTTGCAAATTCTAGCTAATACTTCCTCCTTTTTATTTTATGTGAGAGTACTTACTATTAGGAAATCGAATAACTTTTCTTTTGCTATAATTTTCTCAAGCTTTTAAACATTTTGAATCATTTGTATGTTGATATTTAATTAACTTTTACGTAATTTTCAAATATATAAATTAATTTATAATTCTAATTAAGTATTTTAATTTTATACATATTTTACACTCCTTCGCCCAAATTAAAACAAATGAAATTACTAATAGCATGACACGAACCATAATTTATATAAATCACACAAATATAACTTTATCATTGCTTCGAAATTACTCCAAATAATATATCATTTTTTTCAAAAGAATTAAAGCTAAATTAAAGAAAGTTATCGACACATTTAAGCAAAGAGCTTTCGGTGTCATTTATTATATTTTGAATCATCTATAAAAAAAATTTTAAAAAATAATATATCTTATATTTTAAAATTATTTACTATTTATCTTAATTGATATTTTCTACTATTTAAATTTATTTTCGATGTCGTTATTATAAAATTCATTTTACTTCTTTAAATATCGATATCATTTTAAAAAAATGACATGTCCACTTCATGTAACTATATATTCTTTCGATGACTTAATAATCCAAAAATAATAGGGAAAATTACGCGGCTATGCAAACTTATACTATTTAATTACTCATCATAGCTATAGTTTGCTATAATTACCACTTGCGACTAACATTATACATTAATTACGTGGGCTGACTTCGAGTTTGTATAATTAGTCATGTTTGTATATGTATAATTCACCAAGATATACAAATACATATGTATAATATACAATTTTTTAACCTATATACATATACAATTCACCTCTCTATCACTTTCTTCCTCTCTCAATCTCGCTCGCCTCTCTCCTCCCTCTCTCAATCTCGCTTGCCATTTATACAAATGTATATGTATAATATACAGTTATATACAATTATATACATTTATAATTCACCTCTCTCCCACTCTCTGCCCTCTCTCTCTCGCCTCTCTCGATCTCGCTCGCCTCTCTCCTCTCTCTCTCCTAGTCTCGCTCGCCTCTCTCCTCCCTCTCCCAATCTCTCTTGCCATATATACAAATATATATGTATAATATACAATTATCTAACCAATATACATATACAATTCACCTTTCTCCACTCTTTTCCCCCTCTCTCTCGCCTCTCTCCTCTCTCTCCCAGTCTCGCTCGCCTCTCTCCTCCATATAACATGTAGCTACAAATTGTAATTATCAAACTATAGCTATAGATAGTAATTAATTGTTTTTAAGTGGCTATATGTGAATGTTTTCCAAAATAAAATAACTTATATTGAACAATTTATATAGAATAAGTTCAATTTAAAAAAAAACAAAAAAAACTAGCTCCATAACATGATTGTAGTTTGTTGAATTGAGCTACCATTATTACAAATATTTTAAATGGAAAAAAGTTGATGTTGTGAATCCCAAATAATTAAAATTAATAATTATGTTTTACTTTGTGAGTTTGCCTTAATCCTTACGTTATATTATATAACATGCACAATTTTTATATGTACTTTATTATTAATTAATTCAATTCTTTAAGTATTTTCTTTGTCATGTTTTCAAGTTTTATGACTTTTGACACTATAAAATTGTATTAATTAGTCAATAAAACCTGCTGGCGTGAAAACAAAAAAAAAGTTTTAAAAAAATCTTAAATTATTGTGATTTGCATAATATAATATTTAGTTTTTAAATTAGCCGTTAATATTGTGTGTGAATAAATACAAGAAAAAAAAGTCACTTATTAAGTGTTGAATAATATTTTTAGGAATACGGTACAAGTATTCTTACATTATAATCGAAATTTCAGACACACATCTAAACTTAACTTGGGTTATTCTACTCCTTTGAACTCAATTTTTTTCCGTATTTTTATGCACCTTTTGTGTTGACGTGGTACCTACAACCATCCAAATTTATTGTGTTTGTACACACTTGCTTGTCACGTGTGTAAATATTCATTTTTTTAATTTCTAATTTTTTTTAAAAAAAAAAAATATTCCTATTTTTTTTATCTTGTATTTAAATTAAGTTAATAATACATTTTTTGTACCTTGTATCGAAACTTTTTTCTTTTCCTTCATTCATTGTATTTTCTCTTTTATTTCTCTATTGATTTTATTTATTCTTTTTATTTTCTTTATCTTTCGTTTTGATTTAATTCGAAATTTAATTCCATATATCTTGTATGTAAAATAAGTGAATTTCAAACAGATGTCAATATAAATGAAGAAAATTAAAAATAAAAACATAAAAAAAATAAAAACGTTAAAATTAAAGGATTACGCTATTATTACATGGTATTTTTGGGGACAAAATTATTACGTTACGTTATGTGATTAGCTACGTTGAAAAAGATTATTACATTACATTTTTGGGGACAATCTCTATATAATGAAAATGAAGTTTTAAAATATTCATGGAATCTTTTTATGTTGGACAAAAAATAATTCATGGAATCTAATCATATAATACCTTTGAAAATGAAAGGGTTGAAATAGAAAGGCATATGAATATTCCTTTCAAAAAACGCAACTTTTGTTAACCATTCGATATTTGAAATTTATAATTTTTAAATAATTTACATTTTGTGTAACATTTGTTTTATTAAGGAAAATCGCTTTATATCATAATCATATACAATGTGAATGAGATATTTTATCATAATTTTTAATTTTATTTGATGAAAATATCTCAAATTTAAACATAAAATATCTAATTAATTGACTTGAGTTGAGATTTTATAAACTTACTCAATAATTCAGATAAACTTTAATGTTTATCAACTTACACGGTCAATTATTTCATCATTAATAGCGATTGAATTGGGTAAAGGTACATTTAAAATAGAGAAAATGGTCAAACGCCCCCTAAGCTATTATCAAATTTTTAACTACACACTTATTTTTTACGAGGATCCTATCACCCCACTGAATCTTTTAAAAGTAAAATATCTAGCCCCCTATAATATCACGCCCAGATTTGTATTAGGCAGTGGTCTACACGTGCTGCCACATAATATTTACTTTTTTTTATATATAAAAAATAATAATTATTCTTTTATATTTTATTTTTTTGCTTTATATTTTCATCTTCTCCTTTTCTCTTTCTTTTCCATTCTTCCATTTCTTTTTCTTTGAACCTTTTCAAGATTTGACGACTATCGCATCTTCAACCTTTATCGTAATTTTAAACACTAGAAAATCTCGTTCTAGAAAAAACTCTATCACTGCTATTGTTTCATCTTCCGCTATTATAACATTTCTCAAATATTGATATAAGAAATTCAATTGATGTTTACAACAATTTCAATAAGTGGGTCTTCTTCATCTGAGGGTTCAATATTCGTGTTCGTATCTCTCTACAACGTTGAATATTGGGTCTGATTCATCCATACAACGCTTATTCGAGTTTTTATTTGACATTTTTGATGAATTTTGAGAAAATTCAAAATTCAAATTAGAGACCTAAATAAGAAATTAAAACAGATTACAATTCCTAAATTCAAGATTTGAAGTAGAAATGAACATTAACAACTAAATTCTACTTAATTTTGAGAGAAAATCGTGATTTTTTTTACAAAAGGAACAAGGATTAATGGTGTAGAAGAAGAAAGAATGGATTTTTTAAAGGTGGGAAAATGACCAGTGGAGAAGAAGAAACTTTTCATCAAATTTCTGCTTCTGACGCGCCTAGAGGCACTGACAACACCTCCCATGACAGGTCAGCACTTAGGTGTGTTATAAATAGAGCAATATAAAGTTTAGGTGGATAATAGGACACCCGTGAACTTAGAGTGTGTAATTGGGATTTCGCGTATAGATTGGAGGGGTTTCAGACCATTTTCTCTTTAAAATATAATAAAATAGGAAATTAATATTGACAATTGTTTACTTTGTAGTACTATTAAGGGATAATTGTATATAATAGCAAACTAATAATCTAAAATAAATGGAGTAGCTACGGTTTGATTTAATTGTGCTCCATAGCAAACGTTTGCCAAAGTTAGTCAGTCGTTTCTCTCCCAAAAATCTCGCTTGCCACTCTCCCATTCTCGCTCGCCACTCTCCCTCTGCTCGCCTCTCTCGCTTTATACACAGAAGTGTATAAATTGTGTTTCTGTTTCGTATAAAGCGAGAGAAAATTGTATATACACATGCAAAAACATATATCTTCGTGCTATACACTTAATTATACAGTTTACAAACATTTTACTTCGATTCAATTGTAGACAAATGCAAAATTTATACAAATATTGCAGCGAAAAAGGCCAACGAATTATATATTGCGAATTATACAATTGCAGTGAATTACAATTTTCTCTCACTTTATACAATAGAAGTGTATAAATTGTGTTTCTGTTTTTGTATAAAGCGAGAGAAAAACATATATCTTCTTCCTATACACTTATAATTATACAATATATAAATATTTTATTTCGATTCAATTGTATGCAAAACAAATTTTATACAAATATTGCAGCGAAATAGGCAGCGAATTATACAATTGCAGTGAAATAGACCAGCGAATTATACAATTGCAGCGAAATAGGCCAGCGAATTATATAATTTAGGTCAGCGAATCATACAATTGTATATGTATAGCGAGGCCAGCGAATTATAAAATTTAGGCCAGCGAATTATACAGTTATATGTTTGCTATGGAGAGTAATTATGCAAACTTTGTTATAATATACATATATGAATTTTTTGTTTGCTATATATAAAAATTGCCCTACAATTAATTAGTTTATTAATTGTATAGGTTTTTGGTAAAACCTGCAAAGGATAGACAATTAACCTTTTATTAAGATAAGAATAAAGTTTAATATTAAGATTTAAGAGTTTGTACTTTATAACCTATTATGAATAGTTTCATTTGGTTTAGTGCTTATTTGGAAAAAGAAAAATCTTTTCAATTGCAATATATATATATATATATATATATATATAAATATATATTTGGGTTAATTGTATAGAATGACAAACTAATAATATAAAATAAATATAATAGCTACTCTTTTATTTATTTGTGTTCCATAGCAAACTGTTTGTCAGTCCCTCTCTCCCTCATATTCTCGCTCGCCACTCTCATTCTCTCGCTCGTTTATTCCTGTCGCTCGCCTCTCTCGCATAAATGCATGCAAATACATATATCTTCGTCCTATACACTTATAATTATACAATACAAATATTTTCTTGCTCAAGTCTCTTTTGCCTTTCTCGTTTTATACAAATTCAAATTGTATATAATTTCTCTTTTTCTAGTTTTATACAAGTTCAAATTGTATATAATTTTTCTCTTTCTCGTTTTATACAATTCAATTCTTCCTTTCTCGCTTTCTCGTTTTATACAATTCAAATTGTATATAATTTCTCTCTTTCTCATTTTATATAATTCGTTTCAATTGTATATATATAGCGAATTATACATATATAAGTTTGCTATGGAGCGCAATTATGCAAACTTTGTTATAACATACAAATATGAATTTTATGTTTGCTATATATAAAAGTTGCCCTAAATATTTTCAATAAAATCAGCCAGAGGTTGGTTGGGCCAACTAGGTTTGGGCCCAATAGTAGGGTTAATGGGCTTCCACTCAACTCCCTTGAGTTTGCTCGAAATGGGTCGATTCGGCTCGTGTTTTACGGGCACCAGAATAATATATTTAACTATGTGTTGTTATCAACAAGTGTTGCAGTAGGATGTATAGGATTCCTGTACTTTTAATCATAGGTTTCAAGTTCGAGCATTGAGTACGTAAAAATCTTGTTACAAAGTGTTTATTCCTTAAATGGACCTTACATAACATGAACGCAGATTAATCGAATCCCCAATAAGAATACAAGACCCTCAGTGAGAAATCAAGAAAAATATGTTGTTATAATTTGAGGAAAAATTATCAACTTACTTACGAAAATAGCTAGTTTAAAAGTATTATTAAAAAAAAGAGAGCAATATGCTGTATCTATAGCAAGCCCTTCCTCCTCTCTCTGTTGCCTCTCCTCCCTCTTGCCCTCTCCTCTCTCTCTCACTCTCTCTCTTTGTTTCTCTCTCGTGCCAATAAGAAGAAATACATTAAATGTATCATGTATCAATTGTATTCAATCAAATATACGAGAGAGTTTAATTTTTTTATTTCAATAGTATTTGAAAAATTATATCTTATATTTTTCGTATCAATTATATTTGTATTCGTGCGAAAACGATATGCATTCATCCTCTCTCTGCCTCTCTTGATTCCGCTTGCCTCTCTCCTTCCTCTCTTGATCCCGCTTGCCTCTCTCCTTCCTCTCTCGATCTCGCGCACCTCTCTTCTATTAATATATATCTATTCATTTTTATACAAATCTGTTTGTTGTATTTTTTCCTCCAAAATTCGTGAAAAAAATACTCTCTTGTCTCTCTCAGATCTCGCTCGCCTCTCTCCTCCTTCCTTTCCTAATATTTTATTGTTATTTCTAAATGCTTAATGTTTGCTATTTTTGAAAGTTTTCCATAATTTGTAGATAATTTGTTGAAAGAGACATTAGAGTTTTCTTTTGTGGGCTTTTGGGCTGCTAATGTACATGCAAATGGGCTAGGAATTAGTTGTGGGCCTAGTTAATGGGCTATTTAAATCTCTTTCCCTCCAAAAATTTTCGTTGTAAATACGATAACTCTTTAGTACATAACTCTTTTAGAAAATCAAACGTTAATAAGATGACAATCTAATGTTTTATCAGTAACGATGAACTATGTATTGCCAACATTGGACCTTAATTTAACATTGCTCACAAGATTAAGTTTAAGAGTTATATTTGTATAATTTTTTGAAATATGAATAAAATTAAATGATAGCCTCAAAAGAATCCTTGACTGTAAATTAACCCTTCCCCTCTCTCCCCCTCTTCGTTTTCTTTTTGTTTCTCTATCGAATGTTCGACATTCATTTTAAAATCTGACTAAAATAAATTTTTATCAGTCGACTAATCTAAATTTGTGTCAGATTATGTCATTGTGGAAAATAAATATCTTCCTACTAGCAATAACTTTATTCATAAGACTCCAATACGAAACATTACCAAACTAAATTCCAAAAGATACTAAACCAAATTCAAATGTAATATCTCACTTTTGTCACTTTCATGAAACTTCAAGAACAATTCTGACCACAAATAGTACTCTCATATAATTTGCCATGACTTTTCATTTTTTCAAATATTCAAAAGGTTTTCTTGTATATGCACTCACTCCACCTTTCTAGGCTTCTTACTTTTCTCCTTTTTTTAATTTTTTTTAATTTTCCATTCGATTAATTTAATTTGTATCGAAAAATTTCATATAAACATTTTTTATAAAAAATAACGCGCTTAGATAATTAGAGCATGAAATCTCTAATTAAAAATAAAGTAATACTTACCAGTTATCACTCCTAGGTGATTTTTATTAGCACTATTTTATGTGTTGGAAACGTATAGCTAAATATAATTGATAAAATATTACAAAACGGTGGCCACCTTACATCATATAAGAAATATATCATTAAAATATTATAAAAGTTTATGCACTATCGATTTGAATTAATTGAATCAGTAAATTTAGGGTACAAAATATTATACATGAAAAAGATTGAATATTATAATAGTCTCATACATATAAGAATAATAATTCCTTTATCTCAATTTATATAATCATATCTGATTTGGACATGATTTATAAAAAAATAAAAAGACTTTATGTAAATCAAGTACATATAAATGGAAGTTAGCTTTTTAAATGAGTAATAGTGAGAATTTCACATCTTTTCTTTTAAATGGGTGATTGTGAGGTCGTAACAAGTCATGTCGTTAAAGTTAAATTGGGGTCTAGGAATGCTAAAATCAAATAATTAATAAAAATCATTATTTTTCTAGGAACGAAGAAAGAAAGTGTATCGTTAAAATTGGGATAGAAGAAGTACTTAACTATAATAATTTTTTTAAAGCGCTCAATATATAGAAGAAATTAGTATATCAAATAAATTATTTTTTATATGTGTCTTCATGCTATGTTTTATAATATTATTTTTATTGAGTGTTTATCTAACAAAAATCATGCCTCAAGAACGTCATTAATGTTTCATTTACAAGTTTTAGTTATTTTAATTAATTAAATAAGTCTTTTTTATGTCCTGCTGTTGTATCAAATAGATGAGTCTATCAAGTTATAGACTGGTTTTTTCTTTTTAAGAAAAAAATAATCTTAATATTTAATATTATAGTCTCGATTAAATCGAATTGACATCACGTAAGATCTATTCAAGAGAAAAATATTTTTTATTAAATTTTTTCATATGCAGGGTTTATATTCAAAATCTTTGATTAAACATGAAGGAATTTTATCTATTTTATCAAAACTTTACTGATTAAAAAAAATAAATTGTTTATGCTTAAGATAGTCAACTAACTACATCATGCATGAAAGTCTCAAACAATTAACTAGGAATTTATAAAATAATAATAACAGTAATAATAATATTTTTTTTGAAAAAAAGAAAACATGTATAATACCATTCCTTGAAGTTGTTCCTTATTATTGTTGGGGACTTAATTTATCCGTTCGAATTATACTTAAAAAAAAATTGTGATATGATATTTTGAATTTTTTTAAAAAATGTCATAATATTGATTAATATTGTACTTGTTCGAACTTAACACGATTTGATTTATTTTTTTCAATGTTAAAGGGCTATTCGATAAATTTAATATGTATATATCTTAAATATTCTTAAAAAATATGTTTGTTTTTTTCAACTTCGACTTCAATCACTTTTTTCTTTTCGAAATTCAATCAAATCATACTTGAATAACTATACTTCTGTATATCTTTATAGTATAATTTTTTCATTATCTTAATACGTTAACGTGATTTGATTTTTCTCTTATTTATTTTGGTAGCGTTGTTCGATAACTTTAATATACATTGAAATATCTTTAACAAAATTTCTAATTTCGTGAAAATAAAAAAACTAAAATACCAAGACCACATTGATGATGAAATTTGTATAAATTAATTAATTTCATCTAGGACAAGGCCCCAACTAGTTGCCATTACACAAAGCACACAAACACATGTAACATGTTAAAGTCAAATCAAACTTTATCAAATATTCTTTTTCAACTTCGACTTCAATCACTTTTTTTTTCGAAATTCAACCAAGTCATATCTAAACGTCTATATATATTGTTATACTTCAAATTTTTCACCAAGTAAAAATGTTTTGATAATTTTATCTCCCATTCCATCAGCATAAGGAAATAAATGACCACCCCCTTTAATTTTATGATATTGAATCCATGGTAATTTTTTTGCAATATATCTTTGTAAAATAACAGGTACAAGTCCATCTTCATCACCTTGCCATAAATGAACAGATCCTTCATTTTTATCAAATGGATTTTTTAAATCCATTGGATCAAATTCCCATGTACCAAATCCAATATTTACATCTCTATGGAGTGATTCAAATTCCCCTTGTTGTCTAATTTGTGCCTGAAAAGTAATGGATTAATTAACAAATTAAGTTACACTCAAATAAATTAATATTAATATTTTTAAAATATATATATAAATATCGAAGGAGGTTCGCATCTAAAATTTGAGGTTATTTGGGAAAAAATTGAGCTAGTTTTGAATTGAATTTCAATCCTGATTATGCACGAGATTGAAATTCAATTCACGAGATAACTTAGCACATCAAGACTTGGACAGAAGAGAAAAGATCAATTAATAAATTTTGTAAAAATCATTAATATTTCAAAGTCCATCTGTTTTATTTTACGTGACACTATTTCAATGCCCAATTAGAAAGAATGACCCCTTTTGTAAAATATTGTTTCTTCTAAATTTCTCATTTTTTTATCCTTCATTACATAGTTTTTTAACCATACAAATATCATGACAAGTACCAAAAATATTCTCCCCTAAACTCCTTGCCCAACCAGATAAATTCACCTCAAAATGGAATCGAGGGAGTATTAAACCCCGATATCAATATTTCAAAAGTATAACGAGTTAAGTGGTAAAAACATAAAAATTAAACCTATCAAACTAAAACCTTGAATCTACATCTATGCCATAACTAGACAAAAGTCGATCATTCTTTCCCAACCTCTGTGTCCAGTCAAACAAACACCTAAACGTCAACCAAAGGAAGGTACCAAATCTCCAAACCCATAATTTCAAAAAAAAAAAAGACAAACGTAACGAGTACGTACTAAAATTTTAAAAACTGAATAGCGTAACGAGTCAAGTTTAAATCCTGAATCCACGCCTACGTCAATTAAATTAAGAGCAAAGTACAAAACTATACTTACCCTATATTTTTCTTGTGAACCAGCAAATCTTGGTGCTAATTGCATATCTTGAGTTTTAAAAATATCAGGGCTATGAGCTGCAACACTAGAAGATGGAAAATATTTTTGAGTGTTCCACCAATAGGTTAACCATGGAAGATAATGACCAACTCTAAGTGTCCATTGATCAGGCAAAAGTTGATCATAATATGATTTTGTTGACAAATTTGATGGGAAACCAGGCCACCAATAGTTAACCACAGGTGTTAGAAGTGTTGCTCCTGCCAATCTGTTACCATACGAGTTTACGTTA
Organism: Solanum lycopersicoides; assembly: GCA_022817965.1. Classification (NCBI taxonomy): domain Eukaryota; kingdom Viridiplantae; phylum Streptophyta; class Magnoliopsida; order Solanales; family Solanaceae; genus Solanum; species Solanum lycopersicoides. The sequence continues at coordinate 3,290,900 of CM040626.1, forward strand.
CGTTATATACACTGACAATATAAAAAAAAAAAAAAAATTTTACACTAACGCTTATTTCATACTCTTTAAAAATGTTGAATGATGTAAGATGGAAAGTAGAACAGTTTTGAAGGATCTGACATGCATTTGACAACAATTTTGGAGAGTTGTTACAAGTTGCAAACAATAACATCCTATCCAGTATGATTTCACGAGTAGGATCTAAAAAAGGTAGACGTACGTAGAATTATGACTGTTTCTAATAGACGACCCTCAACTCAAGAAAACCGATTTAAAATGATTAATACCTGTGAGGAATATACTTGAGAAGGCCCCAAACAGCTTGTCCACCCATAGAAAATCCTATAACATAAAATTTGGATCCCAATTCCAATTGATCAACTAATTCTTCAATATCAAGAGCTAAAGTCTTTGGTGTTCTTTTAGGATGAGGATCACTCTCACCATAACCAGGTCTATCAATTGACACAATATATATTCCCAAACTCTCAATAACATCCTGCACCACAACATATCATTGTAGCAGTGTCAGAGTCAGGAATTTATATAAAATGGGAATACGATGCTCAAATTTTTCGAAAATACTATCACATTATTTAGAAAGAAACTACAATAACTTGTGACCAAACTTAAAATATTAAATCCCCTTTGTTACTATACTAAATACTAAATATTTGAACTTGTGACCAAAATCAATTTTTAAACATTAGGTTGTACCTACACTAGATTTTTTTTTTCCATTATCAAGAAAATTCAACCATTCATATTGACCGATAAAAACTCTTTTTTTCTCTATCCTTGCAATAATTTTTTTTCGATAAATGAGATTAAACTGAACCCCCTTAGTCTTATCTAGCTCCGCGCCCTTGCTTAAAAAATTGAAAAGAAGGGTAAAAAGGGAATTACTTGAGAAAGGGTGCTGGCAACAACAACATCATGTCTACAACAATCAAATCCATGGATGAACACAATTTTGTACTTTGCTTCATTTTTCGAAACACCTTGTTCTTTATACGCCAAATGCCTTCCATCGGAGAGTTTTATTCGTGATGCAGTGATGAGATTGCCTCCGGGGGAACCACAAATTTTTGGAGGAGGTGGTGTAATTGCTTGATAAACATATGCCAACAATCCAATCAAGAAAAGTACAACAACTTTTCTAGTCATACCTAAAATGTTTTACAAATTTAGTAACTAATTTTTAGAGCTAAAAATCAAGAAAACAAGTTAAAATTTTCATGAATAATGCATGAATAAGCAAAATTAGAAAAAGAATGAAACAATTCCATCAAGATTGCAACAAATTGAATGAATGACAGTTATAAATGTTTTACCTACCTCCAGTATAACTATTTTTTACATTGGCATTAAAGACGGGTGGTCCAATGATCAATAAAGTAAATCAGTCGAAAAGAATAAAAATAAAAAGATGATTTCTTTTCATTTAACCAATTAAATATTGGAGAACGGAGTCTTGAGATAGTAAAATTAAGTAATTGATAGGATAGTCTAGTTTTTCAAAGTGACCGTTACTAAAAATAAATACTTTCATTCGTTTAAAAAAAGATAACCTAGTTTGATTTGAAATGGAATTTAAGAAAAAAGAAAAGACTTTTTAATCCTGTTATCATAAATTAAAGTTATGTCTGTACCAAATGGTCTTTAATCTTGTGGAATTAAACATATCAGGTGAAAAGTTAAAATTGAAATATTGCCAAAAAAGGAAAAAAGACATTCTTTTTTAAATAGACTAAAAAGAAAATAAACTCATTCTTTTGAAACGAAGAAAGTAACAACGAGGAATTTTGTGCATTTACAAATAAGATGATTTTTTTCTCGATTATCAAATACCTCGTGACATAAGTATTGAATAACTCTAATAATTAAGAAGATCTATGACATGTGAAAAGAAATTTACTTTAACATATTTTTGTTTTAAACTTCAAATTCTCGTAATTTTCACTATTTTTGTTTTAAACTTTAAATTTTCGTAATTTTCACTCATTTCATTAATCGTTGAGACTCTTTCCTTAGGAAGCAAATTGAGGGATGCAACACAAGACCTTCCTTTTATTAATTCAAACATATTACAATCAACAACTAAAGCTAAATATAAAAAAATCACAAGTTTCTTCCACATAAAAATGCTTAGACTATGTTTCTCCAATAAAAATATAACAATATTTCAAATATATATGAAGAAAAAAAAAAGGAAAAAATGAAGAAGAAAGAACCTGAGGTAGTAGGGGACTCTGCCATTTTTTTGAACTTGGTGAAATAATTATGGTGACTCTTATTGATGTCCTTATTTTATAGTAGTTATAGAAGATCTAGAAGAGAGAGGAGCTATACATAGTTTGACTAATATATCGGAACGTGACGAATTCAGAATTTTTACTTTATAAATTCATCTTTTTAATATACTTTTTAAAATTTATAATATTTTTTATGTTTAAATTCATAATTAAACTTAGATAATTTAACTCGCGAATCTGAATAGCGTTATATACTTATTATTTTAAATACAAAAAGATATCTGTCTTTTTTAAACAAAATAACAAGACAAATGTATCACACAAATTAGTGATAAAAGGAGTAATTGTTACTCCCTGATTTTCCCCAAATTTATCTAATGTTATATCTATTATGGTATGTCTTAATGATATATTTTAAAAATTCAAAAATAATTTAATTTTAAACTTCTCCTTAATAGCTATAAAAGTATTTCTCTCTCTATCTTAAAAGCATGTATTTGAAAAGTTGTATAGCTATAAAAGTATTTCTCTCTCTATCTTAAAAGCATGTATTTGAAAAGTTGTTTTGAAGTAAACTTCATATAAATTCAATCAAACATTATCATATTTATTTATTTCCTAATTTTCGATAATAATAAATATATTTTATATTATTAAATTTAAATAAAATCGATATTAAAATACCGAATCCGTCCCTAATAAATACAAGGTCAAACTTATTATACACTTGTAAGTTGTAATCACATGTGCACTATGCCGTTGGTTCACCTAGGAATATGAGGGGGCGATAATATCAATGAATACATTTTATTTTAATTTATGATATTTTAATTTATATGTTTTATTTTTTATTTGAAATAAATTAATATTTTTTTGTCAATTTATATAGGCAAATGTCGAAGTTTTAGAGTTAAATATTTGAATTTTGGTTGAGGAGATAATTTTTTTTCTTGGTTATGAAATTTATATACTAAAGTAAAAATATTATAAATCGTAACAATTGCAATCATAAAATTCAAATAATTTTAGAATATTTTTAATATGTTAGAGTATTTTTAAATTAAGATTATAAATTTTAGAATTCTTTATTTATTTTTTTAAATAAAAAGAAAAATAATTGATCATGTCAAGTCAATTAACTTGAAATAAAATATGGGACTACTTATTAAATGGACCACTTGGCCTTGGAATAAATTGTGCTAGTCAATTTAAGAAATTCTACATCACGCAAATTGAGATTATTAATTTAATGAATACTTAAATGAAATTTAAATGTCTAGTAATAATTAAATACAATGTAGATGTATAAGCAATAAATAGTTTTTATGTATACACGACAATCCAAAATTAGAGTAAACTATATGAATATTTAATATTCATCGATCGTACAAACATAATAAAATATATATGTCAAATATTTTGAATTATTTTAGAGTATTTTCATTCAACGTGTTTAACATTTTTCTAATATAAGATCCAAAAAAAAAATGTTTTTAGTTTTTTCTTCAATTGTTCTTAGATTTTATTTTCTTTCAAACCCTAGAGGGATTAACATGTTTTGGAGATATGATTGTGAAACACGTTAAATGAAAAAGGTCATAAAACTTTGTGAGTTTGTGAGTTGTGACTTATAAAATTAAACCATGAAACACAACACAAAGGTCAACTTATTGGATTAATGATTTATTTATTGATTAATTCGATTTATTCATTTATTTAGATTTTCTAAATTAATTCATAAGAAATCATGTTGGAATATTTTTGTAATAAGTATTTATTTGGTAATCTTTGGATGCATTATTTAGTAGGATGTGATGCGTGGTATCTTCTAAGTGTCTGGTCTTGATTTTTTGATTCGATTTAATAAGATTTTTAGAATAGATCCTAAGTTGAAAATAGATATTCTAAAAAAAAAAATTATATGAAGATTTATCGTCTTAAAGTATTTTGGACTTACAGAAAAAATTAATTGATGTTCACTATATATATCGATGAGCAATTAAAGTTTTGTATAACTAATTTTCTCAAATGAAAGTTATTTTAATATTTTTTTTATTACTAAGCAAAACTAAAAAAATGAAGACCGTCCCTTTACGGAGGACATTTGTGAACTTTTACTTATTATTTTATTCTACTTAACCTAAGATGTTAAAACTCAAATAATTATTGGGACGTGTTAATGATTCGTTCATTTATTACTCCTTTGCTAAGCTAAATTAGATTAAATTAATTTAATATTTTTAAAATTTAAATCTAATTTTGTAAATATTGGTACATGAAACTGAAAAGTATTAAAAGTTTTTTTTTCCTCACGTTTATTTGATGAAAAGGATATATTCTAAAATATTGACTATTAGAGTTTATAAAATTACCTAATAAGATTCTACTTTTAGAAGGACAATCTTATTGATGCACTCCTCTTTGAGTAAATTAGAAAAATAGGGTCCTCTCAAAAGATCTCTCCCAATATGGTCTTTATATATGTTAGTATTATCATGTTCGATATTTATATTGAGAGGTGTTAAGAAGTCTCATATTATAGATAAAGACTATTCTAATCGTGATCATATTTAAAAATATCTAAATATTAAATCCTTTAGTAAAGAATAAAAAAAATGCTTCTTACTTCACATAATATTGTTATATGACTGACTTATAAATGACGATTCACATATGTCCTAAAGAAAAATAGAGGGAAACTTATGGTTATCCAAAACAAAATCGAAAAAGTTATTGGTTCATTTATTAATGCGTTATTGGTCAATTAGTAATTTAGACAGTAATTTTAATTATTTTTTATCATCAAATTATCGATTATATCTTAATGATTTTATAACAATTTAACACGTCTATTAATTAATAACTGATAAATTTTAAAATCGAATTGAACTAATCAATATGTAGCTCTAGAAAAAATAAATATACTACTAGTAATTGTTATTTAAATATGTCAAATATTTCTATGTTATATGAAGACGTCGTTAAGGAAATGATTAAACTTTATAATTCAAAAATTTTACTTATAAAAAAGTTATTATGGCTTTGGACCGGCATCTCTAAGCCGCCACTTCAAGACTTATGATTTTGAAGATTTTATTTTCTTAAATTTTGACTCGAAAGATGGCTATATTAAAATTTAAGTAAATTTTATTTCGTATCAAAAAGTCTCATATTAAGGTGTAAAACTCTTTCTAATAAAATTAATTTTATATTTAAGAAGTTCAAACTTGAGACTTTCGATTAAAAATAATTTTAAAAAACTAATCACTTCATCACAACAGTCAATTGATATTGAATTATCTCAAGTCAAATATGCTTTTTACCTCTTTTTCATTTTGTCTATAATTATTTTGGTTTTTTTCAATGGTTTCTAGACATTTTCTGACATTTACACTTGATAATATTTTACATAATCTGTGACATTAAAAAAAAAAGTAAATACCGAAAGTAACATAACTTGTAATTTAGATAGTAATAAATCAAGATGTGACATGATTTGAAGATTTCTCGAACTTTTGCATAAACTTTATAATAGAAAATTTAAAATATTAAATTATTATAAAAACCATATCATTGTCCACTATAATCCAATTTTTAGGAGAATTAAATATTACTAGATAAGGAATTTATGTCTCTTGAGTATGGAAAACATGTTGGATTTTATTGTCATGACAAAATCTTGCCAAAAACTAAAATAATGTGCTATACACTATTTTTATTTTTTAATTTTTGTCCGATATCTGTTTTATAATTCGATTAAGTTAAATTTATGATTTTTTGGTTAATTTTTTGTTTTATGGAGATATTTTAGTAAATTTGTATATATTTTTTTAATATCTCTTGTGCTTTAAAAATATTAATCTTATAAAAAAATTGTTGGATTACGGTCACGAAATTTTACATTTGATTTAGTTTTGACCATTATTAACCATAAAAAGTCGTAAACACACAATAGAAAATTGATGGGAAACTATATAATTAGACATTCTCGTATGTACTATTATTACCTATATTTTTAATATATTACGTATCTTACTATTATTAATTAAGAATTTTTTAAGTATTTTACAATTAGATACATATAATTTTGCTATCAATACACAAAAATAGAGAGAGGGGCAAGAGATATTCGTATGTATCCCAGATACATATGAATCACACTATATACATGCTTCTAGAGTGATTCACATGTGCTTGTGATATGACATATTAATATATGAGAGAGTAAGGAGTGCGATGAAACAGATGCGAGAGAGACGGCGAGATTTTGCTAATTCCATGTACATACGAATTCACTTGAATACACTGTATTTAGAACAAATTACACCTGAATTTGACACCCTATATATCCGAGATACATGAATCTAGATGTATCTAAAGGCAAAAATCTGATAAGATATTAAACTAGTGGAATTTATATAAGTTCCCCAAATAGATTGGTCAATTAAAACAAAATTTTTTAATTTAGCAATTTCCTACCTACATGCATTCATGTTAACTATACTTTCAAATAATTATATATTTTATAACTAATAAAAAAAATCCTATCATATATTAAGGAAAGATACACCTAGATACATGTATTTATATGTGTTAGATATGATTTGTATGTATATGGATTCTGGAATACTAGATACATAGGAAAATGAGGAGATGGGAGGGAGGTGAGCGAGATTAATTATGTACCCAAGATACATATGAATCTGCTTGAATACACTGTATCTAAAGCAAATTACATTTAATTTTGACCTTATCATGCGTTTTGAAATACATATATCTGGACGCATTAAAATTAAATAAAATTTGTAGTATTACTAACTATCTAAATAATAAACTCCTAAACCAATGAAATTTCGATAAATTATTTTTCTTTTTTCCCCCCAATATAAGTTATAGAATTACAACTAAAGAATAGCAAAGTTTGAATATATATATATATATATATATATATATATATATATATATATATATATATATATATATATATATATATATATATATATATATATAGTAGCTAACACTTTGATTCGCAAATTAAAATAGCTAGAGATCAATAAGTAACGAACCTTTAGATTCTTTTCGATCAACGGCAAAAAGTAACGTATACATCTTATAGGATATTTTCATAATTAACTTTTAGATTCACGAACTTAAAATCGCAAATTCAATTTAATTTTCAAACTTTTTTTTCGGAAACTCTTAAAATGCTTTCTATATTTTTTGTGTGTTTATATAATTGTGTGGGGGAAAGGGGACGTCAGGAGTTCTAGTTAGCTAGTAAGGTCATTTATTATATTTTCCATTTTTAGCTCTTTCTTTTTTTAATTAAATTTATATCGAAGAAAAAGTTCTCTGTTGATTCAAATATCATAGTTATGATTCTTATTTTGTCTTTATTTTTTTCTCGTCTTTTTCCTTTTTAGCGGTAAGATATTGTGGACTTTCAACCGTATATTTAAGACTTGGTCTTCAGTACATGTAATAAAAAAGACGAGGAGATAAATTCATCATTTTACCACACATAAAGTAAAAAAATTTATAAGAAAACGCTAAATCATGATCGACAATATTATAATTTATTGCTAATATTAGATAATAAACTAAGTTTTGTCTATAAAGTTAGCGATATAAAATCTAATATTATTCTGAAGGATAATATCTAATAACAGCCTGAAAATAATTTTCCTCTTTAACCTAGGCAATTTAAAATCATATAAACAATTAAATTTTAAATATCAGAAAATTAGAAAAAACAAATAATAGTGTCAAATCAAATAAGTTTGATAATAATAAAAGAGAGAGACCAAAACAAAAAAATAAAATAAAAAATTCTCAACTTAATTAATTGGCAAGCTACGACAACTAGCATTAAAGGTTTGGAAATTTAAAAAGTATATCTTCTTGTAGCATAATATACACAATTTTATTATTATTTTTTTAAAAATATTTTATATATGTAGAATTAATTGTTGATTTGAAAAAATATATATTTATTTATCATATCATAATATTAAATGACGAAATAAATGCATTATCTGCCAACTCTATCTATAGCTTGCCCAAGCAAGGAAGGCACGTACCTAAGTGCATTAATTCCGAAATCATCTAAATTCAATAATTTTAATTCAAATACTTATATTATATGATTAATGAATTTATAAATTAATATTTTTAATAGATTTTAGTAAAGCAAATAAGTAGACCTTCAAATGCAAACGGATGTAAAAAAAGGGAAACTTGTATATATAGTTGCAAATTATTGATATAGTCATAGTTTGATCTAATTGTATTCCATAAGAAACTGTTGTTATTTTGCCTCTCTTCTGGTGAATCTCGCTCGCCACTCTCATTTTCTTCCTCGCCTCTCTCGCTTTTTATACAAACACAAATGTATAAAATGCGTTTGTATTTGTATAAAGCGAGAGAACATTGTATATACACATGCAAATACATATATCGTCGTGCTATACACTTATAATTATACTATACAAATATTTCCCTACCCAATTTTCTTTTGCCTTTTTCTATTTCTCGTTTTATACAAACACCTATTATACTATATGTATATCGAAACAGAAACAATTTATATATAACTGCTTTCTTTTGTATATACATATTTATGTTTGCTATGTAACGCAATTGTACAAACTATAATTATAGTATATAAATATGATTTATGTGTTTGCTATATGTGGAAGTTGCTCAAAAAAATTCAAATAAATTTATTTCACGGCCCGATCTAAAAAAAAATATTGAACTTAAATTACTAGTCAACTAAACGTGTGATACAAAGTTGTGTATCGTTTTCATCGTCAAGTTGGCTTGTCCTGTAGATTTATTGGCTTATACTAACATTTATTGGAAGCAATATCGGTCTATTATCACAACTCTATTTATATTTTTAATTCTTATCGCGAATTGACGCTAGTAAATATTGCCTAGTGTAAAATTGTTTTTCGAGTGCATTAGGATAGACGGTCTATTTCACATGTCATTTTTTGGACTTTGCTAATATAAAATGCTTTATGAGACCAAATTATTTAGGGACTGGTCTGCGTAGACTATTTAACATTTATTTCGTGTATGGGACGATACTATGTCATAAGAAAAATATGACTATATAATAAATTTGATTGATTAGGAAACATATGAAAAGAATCAATAATTAAAAATTTAAAAATTCGAATCCGATGTGATTGAATTTTATTTTATCAATTATTATAAGAGGTTTGAATTAGAGACTGAATCTCAATACAATGAAATATACAACAAAAAATTTAAATTTCAAATAGAGTACATAAATATAACTTGCAAGAGCATTTGTTATGAGAACTTTAATCTATATTGCTCCAACCCTTTAATATTGTCGTATACTATCGTATTTGTATCAGAGACTCCAAATATGCATACATTTTGGATGATCCGACACATGTTCAAAGATATCTTTTTAAGAGTTCGAGCATCATAGACATTTACAGAACGAAGGTCTCTCCAAGTAAGAATGTCTTCATGATCTTATCTCCCATTCCATCTACATAAGGAAACATGTGACCACTACCTTTAAGTTCGTGATATCGAACCCAAGCTAGTCGTTCTGCAACATATCGTTGCAGAACGACTGGTACAAGACCATCTTCGTCCCCTTGCCATATGTGAACAGAGCCTTCATTGTTAGGGAACGGATCTTCTAGATCCATAGGGTCGAATTCCCATGTCCTTATTCCAATTATCATGTCGCGATGGATGGACTCGAACTCCCCTTGTTGTCTAATTTGTGCCTGAGGCCATGAATGAACATTTTTTCGATACTCAAACATGTAATATACTAAAAATATACAGTTATATACCAAATATTTGAAAATAACAAGAGTATATAGAATGTACATCAAGCAAATATAGCACACTAGAAGTAGCTTTTTTAGTACTAACACCGCGTAACAAAGTTATACATAAAGGAGATGGTCAGACTACATGGAACACCTGTCTCTATCATTTCAGATAGAGGTACACAGTTCACAACACAGTTTTGAAAGTCGTGTCAGAAAGGACACTTAACATCAAGCTCTACCTTTACTTACATTGTGTTTTTTTTCCTCCTTCTTTAAAATAACGAACGATGGAAAATGAGGGAAAGAGAGAAGGGGGAACGTGATACTCGAGCATTTGAAGTCATGTTAGAACTACGCGTAGACTTGTGTACTACATTATATTAGCATACAAACTTGTAAGTTGTAACAACATGTTGTCAAGACTATTAAGAGAATCAAGTTCTCACCCGGTATGGTTCTTGAGAGGCATCAAACCTCGGGGCTAATCGTTTGTCCTGAGTTGAAAAGATATCGGGGCTGTGAGCTGCAACGCTAGAAGAAGGGAAAAACTTCTGAGTGTTCCACCAATAAGTCAGCCAAGGAAGATAGTGAGCAACTCGAACTGTCCATAGGTCCGGGGCTGGCATATCGTAGTATGATTTTCCTGTCAAATTTGCAGGAAAACCCGGCCACCATATGCCAGCCACAGGCGCTACAAGCCCTGCTCCCGCCAATCTGTTACACAATTTGCAGACAAAATAGCATCTATCACAACAATATACACAACTTAGTCCCATAAAGTGGGGTCCAGATTGAACGTAGACCTTACCCCTACTTCAGAGGTAGAAAGACTATTTCCGATACATTACCTATGAGGAATATATTTAAGACAGCCCCAAACTGCTTGTCCACCCATGGAAAATCCTGTTACATAGAACTTGGATCCCAATTTCAATTGATCAGCTAGCTCCTCAACATCGAGAGCTAAGCTCTTAGGCGTTCGTTGTGGATGAGGATCACTTTCCCCATAGCCAGGTCGATCAAACGAAACAATGTATATTCCCAAACTCTCAATAACATCCTGCACCATAATAGGAATTAGCGATTGACAAATTTTGTACTGACCTATAATAACTACAGTGTCAGAATCAGGAATTTATGAAACGAACTACAATGTCACATCTTTAGACCCCTTTTTCAAAACATTAGTATAATTTTTTGACTAATGGGATACATAATTGAACCTCGATCCCTTATTCCTACCTAGCTCCGCCCCCTACCTATAAGATCGCGAGAAAATAGAAGGTAACAAGTGCATTACATGAGAAAGTGTGCTTGCAATAACAACATCATGTCTGCAACAATCAAATCCATGGATGAACACAATTTTGTACTTTGCTTCATCTTTCGGAACACCTTGCTCCTTATACGCTAAATGTCTTCCATCGGAGAGTTTTATTCGTGGTGCAGTGATGAGAGGGCCTCCGGGGGAACCACAAATTTTTGGAGGAGGTGGCTTAATTGCTTGATAAGCGAATGCCAAGAAACCAATCAACAAAATTACAAGTATCTTTCCAATCATACCTAAAAAGCCAGAGCACAATATGGAAATATAAAGACACAAAATGTTTGTTACAATCTCACATCGACAAAACACAGGAGAGATAAAGCAATAAGGAAACAAGCAGCCTTAAACCCTACTGACGCATTTTAAAGCCGTACAAGTCTAGGTTCAAAGCATTACAAACAATATCACTAGTGGATTCGGATGTTACTAACAACTTAACCCTAACTACAATTCGAAAAAAAATACGATCTTTATATGAAAGTGCATTTCATGAGATTGGAAGAAAAATAATGGAAATCACACACACACATACTAAAATGCTCAAATTAATTAACCCAAAAATGTTGGCTCAAACCTTGTAATTTTTGTGCTAAAAGGTACAAATAATCTATTGACAACCCAATAAGCAAAAAAATAAAATTGTAATTCAGAATTCATAAACTAAAAATCCTAAAAATAAAATTGTAATTCAGAATTCATAAACTAAAAATCCTGTTTCCGTATCTGAATCAAAAGGCATGTCTCATTACTTATCTCATGAAAAAGCAAAAAATTAAAATCACAACTTTACATAAGTTAATAATAAGTTATATCAATTTTCAGTTTCACATTCTTTAAAATATGATCATAATTTAAACTTTTAAAAAAAGAAAACAGAGAAAAGAGGTAAAGAACCTGAAGAAGTACAGAAATTTGCTATCTCCTTGTGAATGATTTTTGAGATGAAACAATAATTGGTGATATTATTGTGTAATCTTTTTTTAATTATACCATTCCAACAATTCCAAACAAGAAAATTGGGACAGACCAAAAGACAAAATTAGGTAAGTATTTGGTGTGTTTTAATATTTTTTATTTGTTATTGGGTCAAAGGAAACTCCAAGCGGAGTTCGGCAAAATTCAGTAACTTTGATCCAAATTCTGTATATTTGCTAAGGTCTAGCTGTAATGCAAGTTATGGATTTCGCTAAAATCATTTCTTTTTTGTTAGAGTTTTGTCCTGATTTTCTTACCATAAAAAGGAAGTCAAAATATTATCATAAATACTTGAACTTTTTTCTGAAACGAAAAAATATAATTCTTTTTTATTTTTTGTTTATTCTTTTATTAGAGGAAAAAATTAGAGATATCCACAATGTAGTTGTAATTTTCCCTTGAACATATTTATGTTTTTGAATATTAAGTTTTACAATATCTAAGTCGCTTGATCAAACTATATTAATAATATGTCTTTAGTATGTTTTTGTTAATCGTTTGATTTGTCATCCAAATGATTTGTAATTGTAAACTCCCGTGTGACGTCCTATTCAATTTCGAACCCAACACTACTTTTGTGTTTGACGAATTCATTTGATAGAATTGCAAGTTCTAATACACTGTTCTAATACACTATGGGTTGGGCTTAAATGATGGGCCATTCACTTGGGCTGGTTTCTTCATGAAGGTCAAGTTGGGCTGGCCCATATTAATGAAGCCCAAATAATTGTTTGTTTGGGACAATTTCATGAATATACAATATAAAGTAATTTTATTTTTGTATTATTTATTTACAAGTTATCATTTAAATAAAAAATAGCCTAAAATTAGCGATATAGGCAAAAAAATGACAATTTTCATATATAATGTGTCGATATTGTATAAATATTATATATTCATATGTAGATGATGTATAATTATATATAAGATATATATATATATATATATATACATCTATATACAATATTTTTATATAATAAAGAACACATTGCAAAAAAATAATATTCAAGTTCAACCAACTCAAATCTCCTCCTCCATACTTTTTTTTATGAATAACTTATAAATACACATAGTTATATAAATATTCACAAGTCTAATAAATCAACAATAGTAAAAATAATAATATAATTAATATTTTCTTAATATAATCCACCCACATGGTATATATGATCTCGTCACATCGAACATGATTCTTTTTAAAATGAAATTAAAATTATGAGTCCTTTTTTTTATATATTATATTAACTTATGCTTTACCTTTATTTTTTTTTTTGTAAAAAATGAAATCATAACATGAAACTAATTAATTTTTGTAATTTATTAGAATTTGAGATTTGAAAACAAAATTTCAAATTGAAGTTGAAATTTTATTCAAATATTATAAATAAACACTGAATCTAAATTTAAAATTTGAGTAGATATCTCCATAAATTATTGGGGCAAAAAGCAATTTTATTTAATAAAATTAAAATGCTAAAATTATTGCATGGAACTTTTTGACTTGGTTAGAGTCATATTAATTTGCCAAATGGACTTTATTGATTCTAATTCATTTCATTTAAATAAGTTTCTATATATTCTCTTGAACAATTTCAAATTAATGATAACGATGTCACTAATATTCGAAACAAACAAAAAATATATTTATTTCAAAATCCTGAATTAATATTCATGCAATTGATGAACTATTTCCTTGAAATTAAATGACAAAATAATTTATGCTAGGAATATACAAAGATATACCAGAATTCATGTTTAAAATATGATTCAACTAAATGTGATTGAAGTTTAGTTATTTTACTTAACTTATATCATTTCAGTTTGAATATCATATATATGGCTAAAATTCAAGTAAAAATAACGAAGTCAAACAAAAATGACTGAAATTTAGTCATATATAATTAAAACTTAGGTGAAAATCCATTAATTTTGGAAATCATTATCCTCGATAAACATACACTAAATTGTTTTATTTTTTTATTTTTGATTTTTCATCAGGTGCCTAATATTTATATTGAAGTTCGATTTAATTTAGATTTTCACAGAATTCATTCAGGAGACAGCGTTTACAAGATAGATTACATTTCTAAGATTTGAACACGAAACCTTTAATAATCCCCCCCAAAAAAAAGTTGATTTTAAAAATTATTCTTTAAGTTGAAAGAATATAATAAAGAAGCCATTATAATGCAGGTAGGTTAAATTAATTATATGTTGTATGAATTAGTGCATTGACATGAGTGATAGACTTAGGATATTTAACAGTGTACTTTGGTTTCTAATTAAGGTAATTCCACTTCCTAAGCAATTTTCCAAAACAGGAATTATGGGCAAATCATCTTTACATTTTGAAATGACTTGTCAGTTTTTTTATAATTATATTTTTATAATATATGGTGGAGTTCCCTTTATACTCTGAACAGTATGCCCATACTTTGATGATCAAGATTCTTACTTAAAAAGAATTAGTAACTTATTTCCAAATTAATCACAATCTTAATATTTTTAAAAGTAATTTGGGAAAGGTTCTCTATTAAAAAGACAAGTCTAATTACTCTAAATTAAAAAGGTAAATTATTCCTATTAGGAGTACTAATTAAATGCTTTTTAAGCAGAAACCCTATCATCGGATTATAGTGGAATGAATACGATATCGTTCCATCTTCAACTAAAAGTCTTGTGTTCGAGTCCAATATAGGGAGGAGCACCAACTTCCGATTTATTGGGCCTTATGCGGCCCAAATATGTGTCTATACGTTTTAATCCAAATATTAGAAAGGAAAAAGTACATAAATACACAATTTAAGATATCCTAATTTTAAAATTCTCTACCTTTTTTTTTTTACAAAAGTCTCCTTGAGAGAGGATAACTATCTCCTCTCGGATATATCCATATCCTCTCTCTTATACACCCCCCGAGATACATCATTATCCTCTCTGATACATTTATTTTCCCTCTTAGATACATTCCTCCCATTAAATAGTGTATCATTTGCTATGTAACGGACAATCAAGGAATGTATCTGAGAGCAAAGAAAAATCTGAAATGTATGGGATTGCTGTAAATTTTTCCAATTAGAAATTATATGGGTTTTTTCTTATAACAAAAATAGGAACCCTAGCTTGAAGTTTATTTATAAATCATATTAATTTACTAATATGGGTTGTGTTGTAATATTAGGACTATTTTATCTAAATCAGATGTATCGATTTTGAGCTGTGGTATCGAAAAAATCCTATTAGGAGAGTCACTCTTGAATGAATCCTACAGTGCGCAATCCAAATTTAAATAGAACTTCAACATAAATTCTAAATACCGAATGAAAAATAAAAATAATTATATTAATTTTTTATGAATTTATTTGACTAGACACAATTGCTTAACTAAAAAAAAAGTAGGGTTAAATAAACTATATTAGAAGGAGTGCTTAAAACAAAATGTTTAGTTTAATGTGACAACTTGAATAGTTGGGTCCACATGCCAAAACCTAATTTAAGGAATTTCATCTGACATTTATATATGGGAGAGAAGAAAAAATAAACAAATCAAGAACCAATTCCTAGAATCCAATTCAGGTGTTAAAGAATACTGACAACATAATAATAATAATTAATAATGATAATAACAATAATAATAATAATCTTAAAAGCATACTGCATAGATAATACTTTAATCGAAAATTAATCACTTCAACTTTGATAATATACACATCTAAAGAAATCTCAATTGTGTTTGTGTCTTGTGGATTTCAACACTTATATAACACATTCCGAAGATGTTTAGTTGATCATTCATTTTGTAAGTTAAAGTATAAACAAATACACAACTGACATAACAATAACGAATTAAGATAAGTAAATGTACAAATTCAAAGTTTAAGTATTTCAATTATTAATTAAGACCAATTTAACATGTCTCTCTCTATATATATAATATATAAAATAAAAAGAGCATCACCATTGGCTCTCTTTTAGATAATTGACAGAAGAGATGTAAGTAGTGTTTTGAAGTACTTTGGATATGTCAAGGATTTCATTTATTATTTTTAAAACTTTTTAAGGAACTTTAAAAAGTTGGTTTACTAGGTACTTACAACTGTCAAATTTGTAAGTTGTTTGGTACATGTGCCCCCCCTTAAGTTAGAAGGGAAAGTACATAATATAAGTTGGCATAAAAAGGAAAAAAAAATGACTCAAGAAAAAGTTCAACAATATCACACATGAGTTATTTAGTGCTATTATTTGATTTAATAAAATATTTTTACATAAAATTAAATAGGAAAGTGGTAATATATAGTTTAACTTGTTATTATCGAGGTTGTAGATTTACATATTATGTTGAACTAGTGAAATATTTTTTCTTTTTTAAACATGAAATTCATATTTAAAGTATAATATACAACATGAAAATTTGTCGATCTTTCTCTTTGATCTATTCTCAATAGGCCCCCACTCTCATACAACTCCTTAAGAACTCAACTTCCTCATTGAGTTTTGTAATTGTACTGCAAGAGTTAAATTTAGCTCTGATATCATATCTTTTTGTCACAATCCAAATCCATAGCTAATATTGTCTATTGTGTTCCATAGGCCTAGCATATTTAACTTCTAAACTACAATATTATCAAAACTATTTTTAAGAGGAAAATTTCATCAAGTAGTAATACTTTATATGCACTACAACAAATATATCATTAACGGCAATTAGTTCTTAATTGTCGCTAAATATATATTTTTAGTGGCAATAGTCACTTTCTGTATATGTTCCTAAAGCCTTTAACGACATTGATTCGAATGACACTTAACTAATGCCGGTAAGACTTTAGCACTCTTTATTAATATTAATATTTAATGTTGTTAAAAGTTATTTTTATTATAGTGATGAATCTGACTTCATTTTTAAAATAACATAATTATCATTTGTTACTCTCCACCCCACCCACCAAAGTTGTAGAATAGGTGTTGAGGGGGGTGGGGAGGGTGGGGGTGTTTGGAGGCTTAAACAACAAAGAATTTTGTAATATTTTTTGAAGTTTCCTAAGGTCCCATGTTTTTATGCTTTCTTTTATTTATTCTCCTATAATATGATGACTACAACTTAGTAGACACACATATATATATATAGGTGGCCCTCTAATCTTAATTGTCCAATACAACTAAGTCCTTCTTCACAAAAAATAATTTTTGAAAATATTCTTTTCTTTTTTTCTCAATATGGCAAGAAGTTTAGAGCCTTTAATTGTTGGGAGAGTAATTGGTGATGTTATTGATTCATTCAATCCAACAACAAAAATGTCAATTACTTATAACAACAAATTAGTTTGCAATGGCCATGAACTTTTCCCTTCTGTTGTTTCTTCTAGACCTAAAGTTGAAGTTCAAGGAGGAGATTTGAGAACTTTCTTTACACTGGTATTTTAATTAATTCTTTTATACATCTTTAGTCGAGGGTTTTTCAAAAACAATAATATCTCTATCTTCACTAGGTAGGGAAAAGACGGTTGGTTGTGTACACGCAACTCTCTCCAGACTCTACTTATGGAATTACACTAGATTTATTGTTGTTGTTGTTTATATATACTAGTAGTATAAACTAATTTTAGAGGATCAAGCTATATATATGTTATTCGGATTTTTTAAAAATATTGTCACACCTATATTGGATCCTTAAAAGATGCACAGTATTTTTGAAGGATCCAGACATATACTAGCTCTTCGATATTTTTGAGAAGTCTGAGTAACAGAACTATCGGATCATATTTACATGTTACAACATATAACCTCATCTTATATTTGAGATTATGAACTCATTTTTGTAGAGTCTTATCTATTGATATCGATTGTTGATATGATAATGTAATATTTTTTAATACTAATGATATATATAACTTAATAAGGTCTTATAATATGCAAAACAATTATCATTTTTTTTTTTTTTGGTTATGTAGGTTATGACAGATCCTGATGTTCCTGGACCTAGTGATCCTTATTTGAGAGAGCATCTACACTGGTATGCCCTAAATTAACCTATTAATGAATTAGAAAATGAGAAGAGTTTAACTTAAATACGTTGATAATATAATTTTTTTTTATATACTATCAGATTATTTAAACTAATGATTTAAAGTTATTTGATAATATTATCGGTGGATATTAATTAAACTTGAATTAAAAACATTTAAACTTATTATATGAAAAAGTACATGACAATTCCCTCTTCCAAATTACTAGTCAATGGCTATGCATATATACTACTAGATTTGGGGGTATATTTATGAGGGTAAATGGGCAAAATAATACCCTTATATCCCAAAATAAGTGTAGTTTTAACTTATTTCATGTTTATTAAGAAAAATAATATAGGAAAAATGCATAAGTACCCTATGTCTAAAATCTCAGAGACACACTTATATTATACTAAGATCCTATTATTCCTGAACTTATTTTATAAATAATTTTCTACTCTTTTTCGGTCTACGTGGAACTATCTTCTGGATCCGGCACGTGCTAATAATTTTTGCAAACTACCTGGTTGATAGTGCTATGTAGGCCGAAAAGAGATATGAATTATTTATAAAATAATTTTAGGGATAGTAGAACCTTAGTATATTATAAGTGTGTCTATGAAATTTCGTATATAGATTGAGGGATACTTATGCATTTTCTCATAAGATATAAACATAAGTTATTCTCATTTATTAAACTTTATCTTTTTTTAGTTGAGAATCATTAAGAAAAAAATATTTTTTTACTACAATGATATAATTGAAAACAATTACTAATTTTTATGTTGAATTTCTAAATTAATAGTTAGTTTAGAAATTTTTCTTGCGAAAGTAACACTTCTTTTGAGATGAAAGATATAAAAGCATAATAATACTAAGTAGTATCGTAGTAATTTCTTATGGATATATAATCAATACTAAAAAATTAAATAAAATTATGTTAACTACGAACAATTTAACAACAAAGATATCACTAATTCTAAAAAAAATAAAATTGAGAGTGTTTTACTGATTGTTTTGACAGGATAATAACTGACATTCCAGGTACAACTGATGCTACTTTTGGTAAGTTCAGTATTTTCTGCAAGAAGATAAAATAATAATTCTTTTTTATTACTAGTACTTTAAATATTATATGAAGGTGAATATTGTAAATTAAACACGAAGTTCACAAGGAGAGTATATCGTTGGAAAAAAGTTTGAAATATATTCGAATTTTGATTGAAATTATTATAACAATATCAAACTTTAAAAATGATCTTTTATTCTTGCACTATTTAATAGTGTATTTTAAAGGTATTTATGTGTCCACGTGAACATCATAAAAATTGCATAATCATAAATAATAATATGTCCACGTGAACACATCTTTACCTTTAAAATATACTATTAAATAATGCAGGGGTAAAATATTTTCCATAAAATTTAGTATTGTCACTGTAATTTCTATAATTTCCGTCAAAGTTAAAGTATTTTTGAAATTATTTTACCTTATATGATAAATTAATGATTTAGACAAAATTAAGGGTATGTTTGAAACGAGGAAAAATAACTTTTTTGGAAAATATTTTCGTGAGGAAATCATTTATAAATGTTTTATACTTATATAGAAGTCGTTATTTTTAGGAGAAAAAAAATTCCTTTCAAAATAAGAAATAACTTTTTCTTATAACTATCTTTAACTTCAAATATATATTAATTATTTCAACTATATTATTGCCAATTTCTACTACTCAAAAGTGTCATCAAAACATATTGTGTGATGATCAAAAGGCATAAATAAAGGATATAGTAAACCTAAAATTAAGTAGAAGAAAATTGTGTTGAAAGGACTATAATCTCTTGAAATTAAAACATTAATAACAAAAGATAAAAGATCTATATTGGTAATACCAATTAGTACATATTAGGTTTTAGTCATGTTAATATGTTTACTTTTTTGTTCTAATATTAGTAATTTATCTATTAATCTTGTTATAGCTAATTTTTTAATTTTTCTATTTTTTTTTGTAATTGATTAAAATAGGAAGAGAATTGGTGAGCTATGAGATCCCAAGGCCAAATATTGGGATTCATAGGTTTGTGTTTGTTCTCTTCAAGCAAAAAAGCAGAAGTTCAGTTAGTCAACCAACTTTTAGAGATAATTTCAATACTCGAAATTTCGCTCAAGAGAATAATCTTGAACAACCTGTTGCTGCGGTCTTCTTCAATGCACAACGTGAAACCGCTGCGCGAAGACGCTAAATAAATATTAATATTTCGTCAAGTCATTTTTCTTAGAACTATCTTGATCCAACTTAAATTTCTTAGTAGTGTTTGATTGAACATTTATAAAAAATGTATCAAACCATTGAAATATCATTGAGTGTTATCATGTATTTAAATATTTTCCGGTCAGAAAGTTTTTCCTTTTATATTAGCCTTTTTATTGAATCTTAATTTATGTGATATTTTTTTAAATATTTCTTTTTTAAAATGACTTCTTATATAAATTAAAATTTTAAATTAAGTCATGCCTTTAATGAAATGACAACAGAAATATAACTGACATGGTTTCTTTTAAAAAAACATATAAATAATTCTTTCTCAAAAGTTATTAATGTGTTTTCTAATTTTTTAATTTTTGATTGGAATTATATCTTGAAAAAGATTTTCCTAGATAAATATGAGGTTTCTAATAAGTGAGACATTTTCAGGTTCATTGTATCGATACTTATTACACCTACCACCCCCACTCTTTCATTCCTAACCCCCCCCCCCTCTCATTTAGATTATAATACTATATATCAGATACATTGTGTCAAGTCAAATTTTGTTACATATTATAATTAAACCTTGGTATAATAGCTTCGTTCTCTGAATATTTTTTTGAATGTTACGTTATATATAGTAAGATGATGTTATACAAAACATATAATTATATCAAAGCCGAAAACAAATAAAGGTAGACCTTCATAATAAAATATTATTATAAAAGATGATTATTATAAAAAGATCCGACAATATATATAAATACATTAGACGACATTCAAAATGCTAAAGAATTTGTTACTCTAATTTTTACTCATGTTTCCTACCATTCACGTGCGTGGATGACTTCTTTTTTTATTCTGAGATCTATCGAAAATAACTTTTATAAACGATAAAGATAGGATAAGGTACATATACTAATTCATATAAATTGAAATAGAGAGATCGAAGTACATGATTCATTTATTCGTGGACAATATTTGGATATTGAAAACCCTAAAAGACATTACAACCATAGTTCATAAAAAGAAGTGCTTTTTTCCCCAGTTGTGCACGTAGAATAATTATTACAACTTTTGAAATTGATTGAATATATTGACACCAGACTTGTTCTTTTGTGTATATACGTACCTTTTCTGCTTTCAACACAAAAAGGGGTCATTTTGGTAGAGACAATTGATAATTGTGGTTGATTATATTGACGATAAATATAATAATGTAATTATCGATAATGAATGATATAAATTATTCTGGTAATATAATTGACGATGATGATTGTAAATATATGATGACTAGCAAAAGCGGAACTACATGAATAGTTAAGATGCACATTCACCCATTAACTTCGAAATATAATAAAAAGTGTATTTTTATATAAGAAATAGGAAACATAATAAAGAGGAGTTCGGAGCCTAAAGGGTATAAAATTTTAAAAAAAAATTTAAAATGGTATACAAATTTTTATTTTAACCAAAATGGCAAAATCGCTGGTAGAGTAGCGATTTTGTTCGCCGGAAAAAGCAAATAGCAGTGATTTGCTAATTTTAAATATTTAAAAAGAATTTTTTTTAAAGTCCAATAATAAATATTTTTAAATATTTTTTTAATAAATCGTTGTCTAGGCAGCGATCTAACTTAAATTATTTATTTTAAATTTTTTTAAAAAAAATTTAAATCAAAGCGCTGTCCCAGGCAGCAATTTGTATAAAAAACATTTAAAAAAAAAAATTCAAAATATAAAAAATCGCTGCTCGCTGCTATTGCAGCGATTTACTAAAAAATATAAAAAAAAAATAATTTAAAAATGAAAAATACTGCAGCGATTTACTAAAAAATAATTTTTAAAAAAAATAAGCAACGATTTAATTTACAAAAGTAAAAAAAAAATTAGGTCAGCGATTTGCTTTAAATATATTTTTAAAAAATTTAAAATAAATAATTTAGTTTAAAAAAAATTAATATTGGAATTCGCTGCCATTGCAGCGATTTCTTTAAAAAATTTTTTTAATTAAATTAGCAAATCGCTGCTATTGCAACAATTTTGCTTTTTTCCAGCGAGCACAATCGCTACTGTACCAGCGATTTTGCCGTTTTGATTAAAATAAAAATTTGTATACCGTTTTAAAATTTTTTGTTAAAATTTTATACCCTTTAGGCTTCTTACTCTAAGAAAGAGTGCACCTTTAGAAGGGAATAGATAAGACTTACAATCCTTTTTTACACTTTTTATTACTGCTAAGTTAAGGATTTTTTTATAATATCAAAACTGCTAAATAGAGGGATTCAAACTCATGATCATTCAATCTATTATTAACTAATTAAATATGATATTATCTGTTACTCGTCAGTAAGAAGTTTGCTAATGTTTAAAATAAGATGACGTTGGTGAACCTAGACTCTTCAAATTCAGAGTGGCTAATAATGGGAATGACTCATAGTCGGTGATGTTGATGATTAAGGATATTGATAGTTGATAATGATGAATGATGACGGTGTCACTCTATAAGGGGTGACTCGATAAGCCTAAGAATAATAAGACATTAACCTAAGGCCCCTTAATTTGAGAGACTCGTTTTTAAAGAAATAATAGGTTACATGTATTTATTTTTTCAAAAAATATTGAATATTATTTGTAAAAAGTTATAAAGTTTTCATAAGAGAGAAAGAATTATTAGAAGTTTGACAAATTTATAATATTATATGTCTCAAGAAAGATTAAATGAAAGGATTATGATAAACTTCAATAAAATAAATTAAAAGTTAAAGCATTTGTTGGAATGTTGTATATACTTGAGCCGCCCTTACCCGCAATAAAGCATGATCGCCATATTAGAAAAATTACATAAATTGGTACATTTTAATAAATAATTACTGATTTTAGCGATACTTTTTATTTATTACCATTTATAGCAATATTATGTAAAATCTGTAATATGAATTAAAAGTGAATTATGTATGCAATATATATGAATTATAATTGTTTTTTAAAATATATTATGCTTGTTTGGTAAAAATTTGACTCATTGTATTATAAATATATTAAAATGTGTGGAAAATGTATTATCCATCATTAAAACTTGTATTATATGTGAATAATAAATTGTTCTTTGTAATATGTATTAAACTTGTATTATAAATAAATTAAAACTGATCAAGTGAAAAAAATTGTTATTGCTATAAATAATAAATATACTTTTATTATAGTATATTTATGTAAGTTTCCTTTTTAAAAACCTATACAGTGTTGTTACAATGTTGGGTCCGTGTTAGTCTTTGCTAGTATTAAATACAATAATGTGAATTGTATATCCCAAAGGTATATAACTTACATGAAATATAATACTTTAAAAAATAGTTATAATCCAATTCAATTTTTCACCTTTTTGTTTGGTTAGGTAGCTAAGTGGGCCAAAAGCCCATTTAAATTCTGATGGGCTAAAAGCCCTTTGGATTTGGGTGATAACATTGGCCATTATTAATTGAAGATTTAAATAGAAAAAATTACATCAATGGATATATCTTAATAAATAATTACTAATTTTAGCAATACTTTTTATTTATTCTCATTTATAGTAATACTATGTTAAATCTGCAATATGTATTAAAAGTGAATTATGTATGCAATATATATGAATTATAATTGTTTTTAAAATATATTATGTTTGTTTGGTAAAAATTTGGCACATTGTATTATAAGTGTATTAAAATGTGTGATAGATGAATTATCTATCATTAAAATTTGTATTATATGTGAAGAAAAAATTGTTCTTTGTAATATAAATTAAACTTGTATTATAAATGAATTAAAAATGATCAAGTAAAAAATAAATATTATTGTTATAAATGGTAAATATTTTTTTATTATAGTATATTTATGTAAGTTTTCCATTCTAAAATAGTCATAACTTTTTTCTCAGAAATTGAATTTACGCGAAATTGGAATAGGTTATGACTCACGTAACTCTTAATATTCTAAGAGATATAGTCGTCTAAAGTTGACCCAAGTAGAATCTTAACATCAAAAGTTAATCGATGAGGAAGCTTCAAGAACACTTATCAAGAACTTAAATCCTTAAATTTCAAAAATGAAATTACGGTGAAAACAACATGATTGGCGTGTGAGTGAATGAACCCAACACTATGGAAGCTCACATACCTCATAGGGATCACCCCTTGACGAAATCCACAAGCGATTCTTGAACGTTCTTGACGAATCTTGAACTTTCTTCTCCAAGCCCTAGCTTTTCAATTTCAATTTTTTATTTTTAAACTCCTATGCCCCCCACCCCACCCCACCCCCAACCCCACCCCTCCAAAAAATTAATTTTGTTTTTTAAAAATACTATCAACTTCAAATTTTTATTTTTTCACTCCTACCCCTCCCCCCACCAACTACCCCACCCCCATCACCACCCCCAAAAAATAGTAATTTTGTTTTTAAAAAATATTTTCAATTTCATAAATTATTTTTTACTCTAGTAAAAATAAAAGATGTCTCTCAAAAATATTTTTCATTCATAAATCAAACACTAAAAATCATTTCCGGAAAATATTTTCTACTCACCAACCAAACATGAGAAAATAAGTCCAAAATCTACTTGTTTTCCAAGAAAACATTTTCTAGGAAAACATTTTTCTCCATACCAAACACACCCTAAATTGATTTGCAGTCCATTAGTTTTTGATACTCAATTTTGACCTAGTAATATACTTTATTTGAGAACCATAAAAGATAAAGGAAAAATAAAAAATTATGCGTATAATTAAACATATGCTGATTAATTATTTTACATAGTTATAGCTTGTCATAATTACAATTTGCGACCTACTTTTTACTATAATTACGCGGCTCAGATTTTTAATTTTGTATCAATTGAATTTGTATAATATAATTTGTAGAAGTGTTTAGACTTCTGATGTTTGTAATTGTATAAATTAATTCAAGTTTATACAAAAATAATCGAATTATACAAATGTATCCGTAAATTATACAAATCCACGAATTATACAAACAAGACTACTTAAACTGTAGCTACAACCCGTAAATATGCAAATTATAGTTACGAAACATAATTAAGTTTATTATAGTGGTTATTTGCAAAAGTTCCTAAAAAAATTTCCCTTTATATATAAATCTGAAAAGATGCTTTCATCCCTCTTTACTCAAAGAAGATAAAGAAAAATTCTAATGTTCGATATATAATATAATTTTTCGATGAAGGAGATTCAGGAAAAATCTTCCTATATTTCCCCTTAGCTCCGACATGCTTTCGAATATAAATTTAAGTTATATACATATATTATATAAATATAATTTATAACACCACGTGTGAATTTTAGCCTATTATATAGCAAGTAATTTATTTATCAAAAACATAATCAACGAATCAAATTTTGACTCGAAAATTAATTTTTAGACAAATTAAAATACATGATCCAATAATATTTCTGATACTCATCATACAGTACACCAAACTTTTATTGTTGTATTTATACTCCCTAACTAGTTCTATATATAGATAAATATTATTTTAGCTTCTATCCCACAACTTCTCTTTAATTTATATATTTATTGCCAATATGCTTCTCATAAAAAATATTTTTCCCATTGATTGATACAAGGGAACATACTTATAATTTATTTTCTCAAAATCATGTTTCTACTATGTTTAAATATAGTAACAATTTTTCATCATTTGAGAACCAAAAAAGAACAAGAAAAAATTTATGTTACATGAAGTCTCAAAAAATTGGACACTCTCAACAATATTCACAACTCAAAGCAATCACTAATGTTGAAGCCATAACTATGGAGGATGAAAAACAAATAATTATAGCTCAAAAAGGCAATAATGCAATAGGAATTGTTGATTTTTTTGAAGGGAAGAATATTTTTGTTACCGGTGGTACGGGGTTCCTTGCAAAAGGTACGTTCAATAATATATACGGTATAATTTTGCTACGAAGGGAATTCAAATTAAGCAATTTGTATCTCCCTAGATACGTTTCTGTTTTTTATGTGTAAAAAGTTTCTGAATTTTTGCACAAAATGCAATTTTTAAGGTATATTCATAGATCTTTCTTCTCTCTCAGAAAAATCCTCACTAGATAATAGTAAATCGAGCACTAGTCTTTCAATTGTCTGACTAAAATCTTTGTAAATAAATATTGCAACTTTTCACAATTTTTTTATTTGAGCTTGAATGAAATT
Source organism: Solanum lycopersicoides (assembly GCA_022817965.1). Taxonomy (NCBI): domain Eukaryota; kingdom Viridiplantae; phylum Streptophyta; class Magnoliopsida; order Solanales; family Solanaceae; genus Solanum; species Solanum lycopersicoides. Next base: position 3,317,752 of record CM040626.1, read on the forward strand.
TGTATATTGTGATAATTTTTTGTGGTGGATTTGGTGATGAGTGAAAATTAGTGGTGGTATGACTTTTAATTTCGATAATGACAATGAAATTCGTGGTTTTGATGTGGATGGTGAATTTGTGGTGATGATTGTGATGAATTTTAATGATAGTTGATATGGTTCTTTAGTTAAATTTATGATGTTTGTAATCGATTTTTTATGGTGGCAAAGGTTGTGGGAAGATTTTGATGGTCGATTTGATTATGAGTGGTGAAATCTATGGTGGTGGAGAAGTGAATATGATGATTATAGCAATAATGGTAGTGATTTAATGGTGGGCTTGATGGTGTATAGGAAACAAGAAGAAATAAGGCGGCATGGATTTTTTTAAAAAAAAATAATCTGACGTAATTATTGATGTGTTAGTGACATGATGATGAAGTGACGCGACTGTGAAATACTTTATCATCATGTGACTGATTGTATGTGCGTCAAAATTGAAATAAATTCGCTTTTAAGTAATTTAGGTGTGTAATAAATCGTTACAATAGTATAAACGTGTAACTAACTTTTCATGACAAGTTCAAGGAGATATATGCCTTTTCCTTTACCTATTCATATTAGTTGTTATTTTTTAAAAAAAAAAATCAATTAATTTGTTATCAAGAGATTTACATATAATTAAAATCGTATAAGTGACCTAATTGTGTAATTATTTTTTTTCTTTTTTGCAGCTTTGATTGAAAAAATGCTTAGAACAACACCAAAAGTAAACAAGATATATTTGCTCATCAGGGCAAAGGATAAACAAGCTGCATTTCACAGATTACAAATTGAAAGTATGTTTAATATTATCTTTTTTAAATATTTGAGTCCCATCTATTTATTGAAATTTTAATATATGTATAAAAAAATACAACTAATTGAACTTATATATGCAACATAATTTTTTCACGAAAGATGTTTAACTGGCCACCTTGACGAATATAGCGAGTGTTTATATTCATTGAAATATTAAACATTGTATATAAGTAATTTTTCTTTAATATATATGTTATATATTGAATTATTGTGATTTTCAGTGAAAATTTTAGCTCCGTTACTGACTGATCGACAATGTGAGTAAACTATTTACACCTTGATTTTGCTTAAATTCAGATTATGGAGTCAGAATTGTTCAAATGCATAGAAGAAATGCATGGTGAATCCTACAAGTTATTCATACAAAATAAATTGATTGCTATAGTTGGAAATATATATGAGCCAAATCTTGGTATGGATATTATTACTAGTGACAAAATTGCTCAAGAAATTGATTTGATTATTGACTCTGCTGCCATCACTACATTTGATGAAAGTTTTTTTTTTTTCCTTTTATAAATAAATAAATAATTATTCTACTAGGATATATACACAATTTAAATAATTAACATTTTTTTTATTTTAAATATGTTTCTAGGTATGATTTAGCTCTTGATGCTAATGTGAATGGTCCATATCAACTCATGATGTTTGCAAAGAAATGCAAGAAACTTAAACTTCTTATGCATTACTCTACTGGTATATGTACATTTTTATATTTTCTTCTCGCTGATTCAATCAAAATATCTATGAAAATAGTCACTGATGACTGATTAATTTTCCATGGGAAAATAATGATTTTTAGTATTGAATATACAAGTTCTATTCTTCCTAGATTTTATTATATGAATTTTGAAATATCATATTTATTTACTTTGAAGCATATGCTAATGGAGAAAGAGAAGGATTAATATTGGAGAAGCCTTTTAGTATGGGAGAAAGCATAACAAAGGAAAAAATCAATTCAATTTCTCCCTTTACTAATTTTCCATCATTGCATGTTGACAATGAAATTGACTTGATTTCAAAATTGAAGAACATGAATATTACAAATAATATTGGCTTGGAGCAAATTATGAAGAATTTAGGAGTTGAGAGGTATTTTCTCTTTTTATATAATTATATTAATATAAGAAAAAGTTCATTTTTTAAAAAAAAAAATTATAATTAATTGTTTGTTGATTAAATAGGGCAAAGTTATATGGATGGCAAGATACATATTCATTTACAAAGGCAATTGGTGAAATGATGATAAATAGTATGAGACATGAAATTCCAATACTTATTATTCAAATATTATATGGTTGAATATATATATCGATAGTTTCTTAAATTTCTCAGTAGTCAATTTTATTTAAGTAATTAAAACACGAGATAAATTATTCAAATTAGACAGTTCTCACACATTTTGAAAAAAAATTCTACGCATATTTTCAAACGTCTATTACATAGATAAGTTTGTTATATATATGGTGGAAGCTAAGGTAAAAGGATGGGAGAAAATAATGAAATGGAAGTAAAATCGTGTGTCATTAAGTTTGAGTCGGAAATGTGTACTTGAAACAATTTTGGGAAACTTTCACATATAGCCACTTAAAAATAATTAATTATTCTCCATAGCTATAGTTTGATAATTACAATTTGTAGCTACATGTTATTTGGAGGAGAGAGGCGAGCGAGAATGGGAGAGAGAGGGGGAAAAGAGTGGAGAAAGGTGAATTGTATATGTATATTGGTTAGATAATTGTATATTATACATATAGAATTGTATAAATGGCAAGAGAGATTGGGAGAGAGAATAGAGGCGAGTGAGACTGGGAGAGAGAGGAGAGAGGCGAGAGAGAGGGCAGAGAGTGGGAGAGAGGTGAATTGTATATGTATATAATTGTATATAACTGTATATAATTGTATATAACTGTATATTATACATATACATTTGTATAAATGACAAGCGAGATTGGGAGAGGGTGGAGAGAGGAGAGCGAGATTGGGAGAGGGAGGAGAGAGGCGAGTTAGAGAGGACAAAAAGTGGGAGAGAGGTGAATTGTATATGTATATAGGCTAAAAAGTTGTATATTATACATATTTATTTGTATATCCTGGCGAATTATACATATACAAACGTGACTAATTATACAAACTCGAAGTCAGCCCACGTAATTAATGTATAATGTTAGTCGCGAGTGATAATTATAGCAAACTATAGCTATGATGAGTAATTAAATAGTATAAGTTTGTTTATCCGCGTAATTTTCCCAACAATTTATCATGTGTTCATGTTGTTTGATCATAGTACAAGACAATTCAAGTGTCTAAATGAAATTTACTGAAAAATTTAAGAAACTATCGATGTGTTCTGCCTATTATAATTTCCAAAATTATTATGTTTCTGATTTTAATTTGTTTATTTTTTTGAATTATCTCTTTCTTTATTAGGACAATCGACCCTTTAATCTTTTTCTATCGAAAGGGTGACCTTCCATGCCTTTTTGGTGATCCAAATTGTCTTGTTGATTTGGTAAGTACACACTTCTTTCAATAATTTTACGTTTTATTATTAAAGTGTGTGATCATCTTGATTTAATACATGTTTTAATTTTACATCATTTGATAAATTTTTTAAAATCTTAATTTAGGTTCCAGTTGATATGGTTGTAAATGCAACAATGGCTGCCATGGCAAAACATGGAAATTTGCAAAATCCACAACTAAATGTTTATCTATAAATCCTATCTCACTTTCTCAAATTTTTGACTATTCCTATGATTTTTTCATATTATTTCCTTTTGTTAATTCAAAAGGAGATAAATTAGAGGTTAAAAAATGATTTTTTTAAAACAAAATATCAGATTTTGAAAAATATATTTGGGAGGTATTATCCATGCAACATGAAGTACAAGATGGAAAAGAGCTAACAAAAACTCAAATACGTTTAATTAAAAAGAAGGTGGAATATTTGAAGAATTTCAACAAACTTTATGAACCCTACTTGTTCTACAAAGGCTGGTACGTGTGATATTTAGTTTATCATTTGTCTCGAAAAAAATTATATATTTTTATATTCATATGTAAGTTAAAACTTTAGTATATGTAACTAATTGATTTGTCTTTCGATTCTTTATTAGGAGTAAACAATATTTTTCATATTCAGTCAAATATGTCACATAAATTATTGAAACATAGATAATATGTAATTAGATGTGTAATAAAGAAAAATATATATTTAATTTCTCGCTTGATGTCCGATGTTATGCTTGAATCTGATTAGCCAATAAATAACTCTTTTTTTTTCTTTGGCTAGGTTTGACAATGGGAGATATGTCTGAAGAAGAAATTAATTCTTCCTGGTGTACAAGAATATGTACTAGAAAAGAATAGGAGAAATTAATTCTTAATATTGAAACGATATTATTTAATTGTATTCATGTGATAAACATAACTTTGCTATGTTTTTTTTGAACATTAGTATTATTTTGATATATAATTTTGAACTTTAGTATTATTATGATATATAATTTTGAATGACAAAGTTATGAAGATCAATGATAAGTAAAAAAGGTAAAATTTCGCTACGTATTTTTAAAAGAAATGTTACGTAATATATAACCACATTTACAGTGTTACTAAGTAGTAAAAGATGCGATACTACAATTGGTTATTTCAGTTACTCTTAATATTCTTATCTCTATAGATTAAAAAAAATGCATATACATATCATTCATTTATTCAAGAATTATTGGGGCCAACAATGTTAATTAAAAATTTTAACACATAAATTTGTATAAGATTTGTTAGCAAGCCACGAACATTAGACGTTGGGCGTATTTAAGGCTTACAATCAGATGTTTGGAATGTAAGTCCTAGGCCTCATTTGTTTTAATTAAGATTAAGAGGTGTGAATCTGAATACACATTTGAATATTAAGATTTGCATTACGATTTAGGTGTTTAGATAAGAATACATCTGAATATTAAGATGTGGTCTCTAAATCTGAACACTAAATAATTAATGTTATTTGTTTTCAATATATTAATATGCATGTGAAATTAACATTAAATTAATAAAATATCATAAAAATTTCATTTCAACAAAATTTATCACTTTTGATTAAAAAAAAGTTTTAATAATCATGATTTGGAGTACAATTTTTTTCATTCAAAAACTTTGATAAACACCAATACACAAACTGTGTTCTTGACACAATTAATACAAGAAAATTATTAATATAAAAAAAACTTGAAAGGATTTATGAAAATTTACCAGTTCAAGAGGGAAAAAAAAGAGAGAAAGAAAGTTTTTAGTTATGAGATAAAAAAGCACGCTTAAAGCATAGAAGCGATGGTTTATTGTTTGATAATTTATTAAATAAGTTTAAATGTTGTTAAGAGTCTCCTACAGATCTTATTCATTCAGACCCATTAAGAGGTTTTTAAAAAATAAAACAAATGAACTTAATGGACTGAATTAGAATGATTCAGATTCAGATTCAGACTTAAAAATCAAACGTACTTAATAAGCTGAATCTGAATAATTAAAATTCAGACCTTTATTAAGTGCAAACAAATAAGGCATTACTGAACGAAACTACACACTAACTAGAGCCCTCCTCAAGACTAGCCCCAAAACATATTCCAACGAAACCTTTTAAAAGACTCATCGATAATATCATAACTTTAATTAACGATCACACTTCACCTAAAAGTAAAATAAACAAATGTCAGACAAAATAAAAGATATGGTCAACAATATTACTGATATCATCTTGTGGTAGTTGTTATAGCTTTGATTGTTGATGACATATACACAACCAAAATTAAATATTTCATTACTGTCCTTACACTTTCCCCCCTTTTTTTTTTTTTATATATATAAGAGATCATTTTGGATCATATCCCAAAACTTTCCATTTTTCAAAATTACCAAATTATGCTTCTTTTCAAAATAAAATATTTTTCCTCTTAATTTTTCTTACAAAAAATAAAAATAATTGAATCGATTGGTTACTTGAACTTTCGCTTTATTTGTGAGGATTCAATTCTCTATTTTGTCATCCTCTCTCTTATTTTTCTTTATCCTAACCTTATTTTCTTTTGCTGGTCGTGTATACTTAAAAAAAATCTACTTTTTACTTGTCTATATTTAGTAACCAAAAAATAATTCATCACTTATTTTTTAATTTACCATTGTTATGAATTATAATCATTTTCTAAAATACTACTTCCTCCATTTCACAAAGAATGACCTAATTTGACTTGACACGGAGTTTAAGAAAATAAGTGAGACTTTTGAATCATGTGGTCTTAAATTAAAGTTATGTCAAATGTACAAAATTGCTCCTATCTTATAGCCTTAAATATGTGGAAAGTTGAAAATGTTGCAAAAAAAAAAGGACATTCTTTTTTAAACAGACTTAAAAGGAAATGAGATTATTCTTTTTTAAACGTAGGAAGTATTATTTTTTGTTTTTCCCAATGTGATCATATGCATCTACCACTCAGGGCGGATTTAGGTACATTCAAGATGTGTCACATGATACGACTTTATTGAATTTTTTTACCGAATAACCTATATATAAAAAAATAAAAATTAAAGGCTAATTTAATATACAATACACTCCTTCTAACATAATTTGGCTGGCGCAAAAGGCAGATGTTGTATGTTTTATTCACTTTTTAATTTTTTTCTTTTCTTAAAATTATTAAATTTTTGATTTAAATTCAAAACAATAGGTCCTTCATTAAATACATACACACCCACTTAAATTCATTCAAAATCTAATAACTTTTTTTTAAAATTTTATAATTAATATAAAACTCAAAATCTCCTTTATCAATTAGAGTTATGGTTAAATAAAAATAGTGTTTACTCCTAAATCCTTGTATTTAGTATATTTTTGACTCTTGTTCAATATTCTTTCTTTTCTTGTTCATCAATCATTGTTATTCGACATCTCAAATCTCCACATCATGTTAGTTTTTTTTTTTGCTATATGATTTTTTATTATGTACTTGAATTTTTATTTTTATTTTTTCGTCATAATAATTTTATTTTTTACTATCTACTTGTTACAATGAAATAATTTCGAATTCAGTAAATTGATCAAAATTGTCCGCAATCCTCTATTATTTGATCCTCAATTACCAATTATGTAGATCAAATTATATTAGTCTAAATTTTTAATGGGGAGTATTATTCTAAAAAAGATAAATCAAATGTTCAAAGTCACCTCTATTATTTGATCCACAAGATCAAATCATATTAGTCTAAATTTTTAATCAACTACTAATTATGCAGATCAAATCATATTAGTCTAAATTTTTAATGGAGATGTATTATTCTAAAAAGAAAATCAAATGTTCAAAGTCAACTTTAATTAACGACTCAAGTTTCGACTGACTTGAAAGAACAAGCTAATGAGTTAAAAAAGATATCGACAAATTGAAGGAATTGATTTAAATTCATTGCCAATTTATTTAATAATATAAAAATGTAAATAATTTAATTTAAAATTTTATAATATTATCTAATTAAAAAAACCTCAAATTAAAACTTTTATTGATTTTCTTCTTAAGCAATTTTTATCTTTGTTACATCAATCCTGCATACGCCACTATTATCACTCAACCCAACAACATATTAATTGTAGAAACATTTTTATTGGTGTTTTATTTATTTTGCATTCAATTAGATATAACACTTATTCTATATTTAATTTGTTGGTTGATAAGTATTCTGTTATAAAAATAGTAGTTATGAACCCATCGTCTTTATAGCCAATTATTTATCCAAAATATAGTATTAATTCGTATTTATTAATTATGGGCGAACATAAGTATTATTACCCTTAGCTTGCCCATGATGGATTCATAATATATATTAATGATATACTTGTATATATCTGCCTCTATGTCTATTTATATACTTATAATTAAAAAAAAATATGCAATTAATTACGACGATGATAAATATAAATATATAAAAATTACTTTATAATTAGGCATATTTAATTTTTATATATATATATAACATGTATATGGGGTACCAGATATATGAGAGAGTGACGAGTGAGATTTGTTATGTGTCTGAGATACATGCGAATGTATTTGGATACAATATTTCTAGAATAGAATACACCTAAATTTGGTCTCATGTATTCGGCGCATGTATCAGGATGTATCTGGAAACACCAAAACCTGATAAGATATGTAATATTACAAAATAGAGTGTATCTAAATAATTAGCTCTTGAACTAGTAAGATTTATGTAAGTTCAACACTCTATAAAATGCTGATAAATATTTTAACGACTTTGGTTGTAAAGACATTAACTCAATTGCTGTTGAATTTTTTTGTTTTACATATCAATACTAAATATTATATATATATATATATATATATATATACACACATTGTTTATTTATGTTGAAAAACACAAAAAATTACTCCCTCCGTTTCAAAAAGGATGGTCTAGTTTGACTTGGAACGGAGTTTAAGAAAAGAAAGAAGACTTTTAATCTTGTGGTTCTAAATTAAAGTTATGTCAAATGTAGCAAAGCCCTTTAATCTTGTGGTCTTAAACATGCCACGTGGAAAGTTAAAGTTAAAGTGTTGCCAAAAAAGGAAATGCATCATTCTTTTTGAAACAGATTATAAAGGAAATAGGGTCATTCATTTTGAAACAGAGGGAGTATCTTATTTCTTATTTCAAAGACAATAGTAAGGTGTAAAAGTTTTTCTTCGGAATGCATCAATCGAAAATATGTGATTTTCGATAATAAAAAAAAGTCGATGAGTAGAAGCATGCTTATAAACAAAAATAAAAGTCGATATATCAAAAACGTGTTGAAGACATTATCAAGTAATTTCAAGTTTTATCGAACATTTTAAATTTTTAAACAAGATAGTGTATAACACAATTTTAAAATAATGAAAATTTTAAATTAAATTAATCTAAATATATATTTTTTTTTAAAAAGATATGGTCAACAATATTATTGATATTCATCATGTGGTAGTTGTCATAGCTTTTATTGTAAATGACACATACACACAAAACATTTACACTCCCTAGCTTGCTCTATAAATAGACAATATTATTTTATTTCCAATCCCACAACTTCTCTTTAATTTTTTTAATTTATTTTTTGCAAATTGCCAATATAATGCTTCTCTCAAAAAACACTTTTCCCCTGTACACAAGGGAATCACCAACTAAATTATTTTCTAAAAATAATTTTTCTTCTAGTTTTGATAAATATAAAATTGTTCCATCCTTCAAATATGAAAAAAGAACAATGAAAAATATAACATGTTTGTCTTCATATTTTTCTTCTCCAAATAACCAACATTTTTCACTAAAAGCAGTCACTAATGCTACATCCATAATCATGGGTGATGAAAAAGAAATTATATCTCAAAAAGCCAATAATGGTATAGGTATTGTTGAGTTTTTTGAAGGGAAAAATATTCTTGTCACAGGTGGTACAGGGTTTCTTGCTAAAGGTACAATAATTAAATAACAGTAATATTTTCTCTGTATAATCTATACGTCACAAGTTCGAATCGTAGAATATTTAAGCATCGGTACTCACATATACAATATTCAAGTAGAATACTAGCCTTTTCACAATATTTTTAAATTTTGAGTTTAAGCTTTTTTTTTTTTTTACATATATACACTAATACTAAGAAATATTTTTGGTATCATCAATGCAATTTTCACTTGATGTAATAATATGTATCACTTTTATTTATAATTATTTTTTGAGTGAACTGATAATATAAAATATTTTTTTGCAGCTCTTATTGAAAAGATGTTGAGAACAACACCAAAAATAAACAAGATCTACATCCTCATCAGAGCAAAGGATAAAGAAGCTGCATTTAACAGATTAAAAAGTGAAGTATGTATACATTATATATGTTATAATATAAAACAAGGAAAAATGCATAAGTACCCTCCAACGTATGCTCAAAATCTCAGAAAGACACTTATACTATACTAAAGTTCTATTACCCCTGAATTAATTATTTTATAAATAATTTTCGATCTCTTTTTGGCCTACGTGACACTAGCTTGAAAAAAATGTCAACACGCGCTGAGCCTACAAGATAGTGTCACTTTAGCCGAAAAGGGGTAGAAAATTATTTATAAAATAAGGTCGGGATAATATATAGGACCTTAGTATAATATAAGTGTGTCTCTGAAATTTCGGGCATAGATTGAATGTACTTGTGCATTTACAACAAAATCTATCGTTAATCCTATTTAAATGGATAGCAAAGGACAAATTATGACACAAAATTATAAACAAAAAATATATATATTTAACGATGGATTAGGGATATACAAATTATTAATATATAGTTTTTCTTATTATCATCAGATTATTGAGTCAGAATTATTCAAATGTCTAGAGGAAATGCATGGAGAATATTACAAGCCATTCATATTGAATAAATTAATTCCAATAGTTGGAAATATATATGAGTCAAATCTTGGTATGGATATTATTACTTCTCAACAAATTGCTCAACAAATTGATTTGATCATTGACTCAGCAGCAAACACCACATTTGATGAGAGGTTCTTTTTTTTTTTCCATAAATTATTATTCAACTATAGGTTATACAATTTAAACTAGATTTGATTATGTGAGTTTAATTTTATTTTTTTAATTTATAATTACCATTTCATTAAAAAAATTTAAGGTATGATTTTGCTCTTGATGCTAATGTGAATGGTCCATATCAACTCATGATGTTTGCCAAGAAATGCAAGAATCTTAAACTTCTTATGCATTATTCCACAGGTATGTATTTAAATATTCTTCAATAAACAAAATATGTTTTGATATATAAGTTATATACACTAATAATAATGTAAAAAAATATGTTTTGATATATAAGTTATATACACTAATAATAATGTGACAAGATGTTATGGTACTACCATAATTTAATTGATTCTAGTAGGTTATGATTTTCTTTTCTAGGATCGTGTATTAATACGTAGATCTATAACTCTGAGTTATTGTAGGTCAACTTAATTTGATATGTAAAAAAAAATTATATTGCTCGCGCAAATAATATTGTCACGACCCAAAAATGGGTTTGATGACACTCGTCTTATCCCATCAATATACTTTTTTTATAGAGAAAGTTTTAAGTTAGATACCTGATATGGCATTATGACAAATAAAGTACTAATCTGCTATAATCAGTTAAATTGAATTAACGACGTAACGATTATGTATACTATTGGTACATATAAAATAAATCTTTCTAGATATGATATTTATTTAATTACAATATTGAAATATGTTTTATATTTTCTTGAAGCATATGCTAATGGAGAAAGAGAAGGACTAATATTTGAAAAGCCTTTTAGTATGGGAGAAAGCATAACAAAGGAAAAAATCACTTCAATTTCTCCTTATACTAATTTTCCATCATTGCATGTTGACAATGAAATTGACTTAGTTTCAAAATTGAAGAATAATATTACAAATAATATTGGCTTGGAGCAAATTATGAAGAATTTAGGAGTTGAGAGGTATTTTTTCTTTTTATATAATTATATTGATTGATATAAGAAAAAAGTTCCTTTTTTTTTTAAAAAAGAACATTATTAATTGTTTTTTTTATTTATTAAATAGGGCAAAATTATATGGATGGCAAGATACATATACATTCACAAAGGCAATTGGTGAAATGATAATAAATAATATGAGAGATGAAATTCCAATACTTATTCTTAGACCCTCTATTATAACAAGTAGCTATAAAGAGCCTTTTCCAGGATGGATACAAGGATACAGGTGACAATATATTGTATTAAAATTTTTCTTGAGTTCATATAATACTTATATGAGTTTCGGAATAACGGAAAAGTTATTTTCATGCGATTTATTACATGTCATAGATTTGAGATGTGAAAACAGTCACTAATATTTTTTTTAGGGTGGATTGTCTATATCATGTGGTGGAGCTACATATACTTGAGGGGGGTTGATCGATATCTCTTCGTCAGAAAATTACACTCCTTCACTTCTACACGATTTTACTTTTTGGATTTTGACACTCCTGAGTCGAAATTTTAAATTGTCCCTAATCACACCATGATATACTGTACTTCCTCAAATCCTGCTAACATGAAATATTTTGTGCATCGAAAAATAAAATTATTAAATATTGTTTCTTACTTCTATGGTGTCTTTCTCTCTTAGGGTAATTGACCCTTCAATTTTTCTATATGGAAAAGGGGAACTTCCTGCACTGTATTGTGATCAAGATACTCATGTTGATTTGGTAAGTATAAGTTTACATTACATTTCACTTGAATATATTAATTTTGGAATATTCTTTTTTTTTATATATATAGATTCACCATGTGCATTTTTATAAAATAATGTGTTAATAAGAGACTCGAACTCCTAACCTTTTGTCTATCACTACAACAAAATGCTTATTTTGTAGGGATTTTTATTTGTCAATTTGTGGCGGTTTGAAATCGCCCCCTTACGTTCTATCTTAATTCTCGTAAAAAATTTAAACAATAATTATTGGTGAGACTCAAAACGATTAATTTATGTTGATTGTGATACAATGATATAAAGTGTATATGACTATTTCACTTAAAAGCTTAAGCTATAAAACACGTAAATATTCCCTTTTGCTTCATGAGCATAACACGTAAAAAAAATAATGGTTGGTAGTCAGTGTCGTAGCTACCCTTATGTCAGGGTGTCCAATTTATCGAAAAATTATGCCGTATATACAAGTAAAATGATAAACAAAGTGGCTAAATAACATATTTTGGACACCCTTGACACAACAATATGATATAACCTAGTGATTTAAAGCGCCTTGAAAGAGTAAAGACACACAACATACTTTAATTTACTTAATTGTATCTCAAACAAGTATATTTCCAACAATTATTATTATTATTATTATTATTATTATTATTATTATTATTATTATTATTATTATTATTATTATTATTATTATTATTATTTTGCATAATCTGACCAATTTTTGACATGATTTAGATTCCAGTTGATGTGGTTGTAAATGCAACAATGGCTGCTATTGCAAAGCATGGATATTTGCAAAGTCCACAATTAAATGTGTATCATTTAGCAACAACATTTGTGAATCCTATTGCAATACATCAAATATTTGACTATTGCTATGAATATTTCACTTTATTTCCTTTTGTTAATTCAAAAGGGGATAAAATTGAAGTTAAGGAAATGAAATATTTTGATAAAATATCAGATTTCTCAAATTATATTTGGGAGGTACTATCCAAGCAGCATAAGGTACAAGGTTTAAGTGAAAAAGAGTTATTGAAAATTCATATGAGATTTAAAAGGAAAGTGGAATTTCTCAACAACTTTAGCAAGCTCTATGAACCATATTGTTTCTATAGAGGAAGGTATGAACCTCTTCTTTATTCATTATTAATTTATACACGTCGATTATGTAAATATTTTTTACTATCAGGTCACTCAAAATATATTTATAAAAAATATTATATAAAATTTAAATTTGTAATCTTGAAAATAAGACGAATTTTCTGATAGACCAACATATAAATAGAGAAAGAGTGTAATTATTTATTTTGTCTATTTTATTTTACGTGACATTTTTTCTTATAGTTTATTTAAAAGAGAGGTTAATGTTTATGTATATGAAAATAATTAAACTATATGACAAGCTTTTATAATATAACCATATAAATATCATGACAAATACAAAATAATAAGCTCTATATATGATTATTATATTTTAAAAATAATTTTGAATACAGTCAAATATCGTCACATAAATGGAAGTAAATTTTGTTTATGTTCATCAATTTTTCTTTTTTTCTTTTTTGCAAGGTTTCACACTGGCAATATGAGGATTTTAATGGAAGAAATGTCTGAAGAAGAGAGAAAAAACTTTGAGATTGATGCATCAAACATAAATTGGAAAGATTATTTAACAAGAATTCACATTTCTGGTGTGAAAAAACATGTATTTGAAGGCAAAAAACTCCCTATATAGCAGGGGGGGGGATTATTTAACTTTATATTTGTCAAAAATTCGATAAATAAGTTAACAAGAACAATAGTATATTCAGTATAATTCTATTTGTTTACTCTGGTTGTATTGTAAGTTCTTACTCTATAGGTATAAAATGATATCAATTATGTTAGGGGTGTACAAAACCGAATCGAAAACCGAATTGAATCGCAAATTGAGTCAAATCGAAAAAAAACCCGACTAGTGATTTGATTTGACTTGGTTTGATATTGGAAAAAAATCCGACTATAATTGGTTTGGTTTGATTTTAACTATAGATATATATATATTTATTTATAGTTTTATTTTATACAAAAAAAATGTTTATTAATATATAATTTAGATATTTTTCTTTATCTTTCTGACAATTTTATGTTTAATATTATTGGACTTTGGGCTAAATAGTTGACTTGAGCCCAATTCTTATTTTAACGATTAAACAAAAGCCCAAATACATATATAATGGCAAAGGAAAAGGAATAATCAACTAGCCTATATTATCTCATTTAACAAAGGTCATTAGGTCACCAGCTCAATAGCAATTCTTCATCTTCAAAGGAGTCACTGTTAGATTTTACTCCTTAGCTATTAGGGCATATATTGAGCTCGTGTTTTCGATTTTAGCTCAAAATCATCATCAAATCATCTTAATCTGGGTAAGTAATTGTTCCTAACTCATTTTTAGATATTTTTCATGTATTGTCATTGTCAACATCACAATTTTTGGGTAGTTGAATAATAGATATAAACCTAAAAATTATATATCTTGGTGTCCATATCTATGGTGTGTAAAGTTTAGCATGATGAAGATGATGATAATTTTTTGTATATAATAAGTTTTACTTAGTAATTTCTTTACTTATGTTGTTTCAATGCAATGAAAAATGACAAATGTTCGACTCGTTGCTTTTGGTTCCATTTGTTAGAGGTTTTTGTACTGTAAACTTGTGATGCTCCGCAGAGATAATGAAAAACAAGTGATAGAAATAAAAATTTAAGAGACTATTAGATTTTAATAGCAGTAGCCAGTAATATACATAAAACTTTTCTAACCAAATATTTTGTACTATATGTGTATCTATTTTGATTTAAAGTGAAATATACTTCTATGACTTGTGCACAATACTTGAATGGAAGTCTTATTGAAACATAATCTTGTATTAGATTAGGGAAAATACATAAAATCACCCCTGAACTTGGCGCGAAAACTCGCTTTAGTACTTAAACTATGCGGGTAATTATTTACCCCCCTAATCTCTTTTAAAGTGAATTAAAATACACCCAAATCGCTGACATGGCAAGTAAAAAAAAAAGAGGCGCGTAAAGATAAAAAAAATAAGGAAAAAAATAATGAGTGGACCCCAATTCTTTTCATTTTATCCAATAATCTTTTTTTTCTTCATCTTCTTCATACCCTACCACCCCCAACCTTTAGTACCCCCACCACCACCACCACCTACCGTCCTTTCATCTTCCTCACACCCAATCCACCCCTCCCATCCTCAACCACCACTTGCACTACCTTTTCTTCTTCTTCGACAGCCCCCACCCCCAACGAACCCCCACTCCTACCCTATTTATTTGTCTTACAATCTCTTCTTCTTTTTCTTTGTTATGATTTTCATATTTTTTGTCCTTCTTCAAGACGGATCCATCCACCCTCATTTCCTTTAATTTCTATCAATAAATTCAAAAAATGTGATGAACAAGAAAAAATTGAAAAGTCATCAATTTGTTCTTGCTTCAAATTAATATTAGTCTTTATGTCAAGGTTTTAATGTAATGAACTTGAAGTTATTTTCAATGAAACTCTACAAATTTTCATTTCAAATTAAATTTTTAGTAGTTATTTTTTTTTAATTTTGTGTTTTAAAAATTGAGTGTTCTTGTGAGAATGATTTTGAGATTTTGAATCTCTTTCAATTGATTTTTTTAGATTATTTTTACTATATTAATTCTTATTTTTTTAGTTTTTTTTACTTTCTAAAATTGTGAGCAAATAAAAAGAACAAAAAAGAATTAAAAATCAAAATTAAATATGTTGAATGGGATCTGATGTGGCAATGACGTGACGCTGATGTGGCGCTGACAGATCGATGACATGGCGCGTGTGAAATGCACTTGCCATTGTGAGACTGGTATTGTTATATTAGGGTGTATTTTAATTCACTTTAAAAGAGATTAGGGGGGTAAATAATTACCCGCATAGTTTAAGTACTAAAGCGAGTTTTCGTGCCAAGTTCAGGGGTGATTTTATGTATTTTCCCATTAGATTACTAATAACTATTATTATGTATGTGCATCAACTTTCTTTTTGGATGGAAGCTACACCTTCTGTAACGGATGTAGAGGAGATTATTAATATTCCTTCAACTATGTCGACAATATCTCAACAACAAGGTAAAGTAACTCCACGTCGACGCACATCTCCTAAGAAGCAAAAAAGAGCAGCTCTTGTGATCGCTTTTAAATCTGAAATTACAGGTAGAGAAACATCTCAAATTTGGGATCAATTCTCTAAGTTTATTGCTAAAGGAGGTAAATGTAGGGCAAAATATAATTATTGTACTAAAATATTTGCTGCCGAAAGTGTCAATGGGACGACTACATTATGAAATTATTTGACTGTGAAATATCTCAAGTCTCCATTTAAGTCCGGCAAGAGGCAAACAACATTAAAACCTATCAAAAGAGGTTGGCTAGAAGGTGTTTCGAGTGAAAAAAGGATGTTTAATATGGATGAAATTAAGAGAGCAATTGTTGAATTTGTAATTATTGATGAACAGCCGTTTAGAGTTGTTGAGGGAGAAGGATTCAAAAAATTAATGGCTAAAATATTTTCAAATTTTGAAGTACCTTTTCGTGTAACTGTTGCTCGACATTGTCTAAAAATTTATCAAGAAGAGAAAGAAAAGCTTAAGGAGCTTATAAAAAACCATCGTGTTTGTCTTACCAGTGATACTTGGACGTCAATCCAAAATTATACTTATATGATCGTCACTGCACATTGGATTGATGATCAATGGAATCTACAAAAGAGAAATTCTTAATTTTTTTCAAACACCAGATCACAAAGGTGAGACCATTGCCAAGGGGATTGAGGAGTGCTTATTAGGTTGGGGCATTGAGAACTTGTTTACAGTGACCTTGGATAATGCAACTGCAAATGATGCTGCCATTAAGAGTTTAAAGGAGCGTATTGAAGATTGAAAAGGGTAATGTTTGAAAATAAGTATTTACATGTTAGATGTAATGCTCATATTTTAAACTTGATTGTGAAAGAGGGGTTGGATGAACAAATTGATCCTATTTTTCATATAAGAAGTGTTATAAAATATGTCAGGTCTTCTTCTTCAAGATTTGCTACTTTTAAGTCCTTTGTTGAGAAAGTTAAGATTGACACTCGTGATCTTGTAAGTCTGGATGTTGAGACTAGATGGAACTCGACATACACAATGTTGGATAAAGCTTTGAAATTTGAAAAAGCTTTTACAAGAATGTATGTGGATGACCGAAATTATCAAAAGCAATGTCGATAAATAAGTACACCAACAAAAAATTCATCAACAGATGATTGGAAGAGTGTGAAAGCTTTTGTGAAGTTTCTTAATATTTTCTATTAGGCAACTTTAAAATTTTCGGGCAGCTTATATTCTACTTCTCACTCTTTCTTTCATGATTTTTTCAATCTCCGAAATGACATTATCAAGTATACTAAACAATCTCATTTTGGTTGATATGGCAACAAGAATGAAAAATAAGATATATAAATATTGGGGTAAGTTTGAGAGTATGAATATGTTACTTATAGTTGCTGTTGTGTTGGATCTTAGATACAAAATGCAATATGTAGAGTATATTTTTTCTATTTCATATGGGTCTTTGATGGGAAGAATAATGTCTGAAGATGTGAGAGATATTTTGAAACTCTTATATAATCACTATAACTGTTCTTGCTCCGAAGATCCTAACGAAAATATTGAAAATGATAATTGTGTGATGGGTGAATCTAGTGAGTTGTTGCAATCTCAGTGGGAGAAGCACATGAAAAACGAGGGATTTGTTGTAAAAAAATCTGATCTGGACATATACTTGAAAGATGATGTAGTGAAGATCAGTGATTTTAATATTTTGAGTTGGTGAAAAATTTCGTCTAGTAGATACCCAATTGTTGCCAAAGTTGCTAGGGATATCCTTTCTATTTCTATTTCTACCGTTGCATCTGAGTCAGCTTTTAGTACAGGTGATCGAATTCTTGATAGTTATCGAAGTTCTTTATCTCCAAAAATGGTAGAAGCGCTTATTTGCACTCAACAATGGCTACGATCGCCTTCTAAAGAGTGCAAGCTTGAAGATATTTTAGAGGAAGTCCAGAAAATTGAGAAAATTGAAGAAGGTAAATTTATATATTCAAATTGTTATTAAAAATGATTCTGCTTTTGAATTTTATTTGGTATTCAAATTGTTTCAATCTTTCAGAATATCTCGACTCACCTTTGAGGATTGATTAGCCAGTTGATGTACTTTAATTTCACTACGTGGAACAAAGGTATTAGTTCATTCTTTTATGATTTTTAATATCAAATTACTGTTTGCTCTAAATAGTAATAGAACTAAGGACTAAACGTCAACTTAGTTAATCCATTACTAATCAACTTATTGATTTGTATTGTCTACTTTGAAGATGCAGGCTATAGTTTTTGGAAAATATGATTTTTGGTTTTTGTAAGCAAAATGATGGTCTAGAATTTAACGATGTGACTGTAAACAACTCGTACTAACTTTTGACGATAATATTTTGACTATGCAAATTATTTATGCCACTATGTTACTTTCGTGAATTTCTCTAATGTAATAGTCTACTAGATAGTTGTATAATGAATCACTCTTGATTACTGATACTATTTTATGATTTGTCCAAAATAGTAATAGAAATTTTTGAGAAATTGTGTTCCAGATAATTTGAAGAATTGCCTATTGAACTCATGGGCTTGCAATGCCAAAATAAACTACTGATAAATTTTCTAGGATGAAAAACATGTTAGTGTTTAGCGTTTTCTTTAAATCACTGAAAAAACACAAGTTCTTTAGTCTTTATAAAAAAAAACCGAGAAAACCCGAATAACACGAGAAAATTTAATAACCCGAAAAAACTCGAGATTGAAAAATCCGACTATTATTGAATTTGTTTGGTTTATATATTTTTTAATCCGATACAAATATTTGGTTTGATTTTTAAAAAATCCGAACCAATCCGGTGATGTACACCCCTAAATTATGTCAAATGTCTTCATTTAACACTTTATATTTGTCAAAAATTCGATAAATAAATTAACAATAACAATAATATATTCAATATAATTCCATTTGTTTACTCCGATCTTTCTAAAGAGAAAATTTATCTTTGATATTAATAATATTTATAATTAATAATTAACTTATTTTCTCATAGAAAATATTAAAATCTTAAAACGCCACTTATTTTAAATCGAAAAAAACTATTTGCAGAAAAACAGATATAACAACCTTGAACAAGTATTTATGGTAAACTATTAAATCTTTCTATTTTGAGTGAATTAGTTAAAGAAAGCTGGAAATAGAAATTGTCACTGGGTCAAAAGATTTAAGTAGTTGGTATTGAATGTTCATGTACTTTGAATTTTCGAGGAGACAGATTTAAAATTTAAATTTTATTGATTTTGTATTTAGTATTTTTAAATATTATAATAACAACATATAGATAATTCACAAAATAAAGTCTGAGAGATAAGGTTTGTTTTTGATAAACTCTCAATTCAAGAGAAAAATAACAAGGTGGGTCGAATCTTATAACTTAATTTTTGCAGAGCTTATATCGAGCGAGGTAAAAGTTTAGCTTCAAAACTCGCGAATTATGTAGTAAAAGCTAAAATTTAATTTCTACAAAGTTTATGTCAAGTGAAGCAAAAGTAGTCTAATCTTATGCCGTCCACACATTTTTATTTAGAAAAAAAAAATTTGGCTAGAAAATTTGATCAGAATGATAAAATAACATATTTCACACTATGTTATTTTACCTTTTTAAATTTTTTTACTCTTTTAATTTTAATACCTTTTAATTAAAAAATAAAAATAAAAATCAATTTATTTTAAAATAAAAATGATATTATAGGCTTTTTAAATTTCTGACTAAATTTTTTTTACCATTTAGTAAAAAAGTAGGTGCAATAATTAAAACTCACTATACTTAGAAGTTAAAAATTAAAGATCACTCAAAAATTGGGATAAATTTCTTCTTTGATTCCTACATATATGATTAAAAAAAATAAAACTAAGATTTAAGAAGTTTTGTGAAATTTATAAGGAAATTTATTTTATGAAAACATTATTATTTATCGAATATTGACATCAAAAGTGGCACATAGGCCGTTGTGCTGTCTCCTATTTATTTGGTTTTCACAAGCCAACACTATATAATTAGCATATTTAATCCAATAATTAATTAAACAAACTTTAAGCAATTTTATATACTTTTTTTTAAGAAGAGTCTAAACTAAGTATAATTATGCTGCTAATAATTGCTCTTAATCATTTTTTAGCCCTTCAACTTTTTTCTTACACCAAATGATTTTTTTTATTTTGATCATCTTTTCAATATATGATCCTTTCAAATATCTCGATAGGCGATAATTTAACATATTTCATAGAAAATCTCAAATTGGCTAAGTCATATTTATACTTGTTATTTATTCAATTGAACACTCTAACCGGTCAATAAATAACTTACTATTTTCTCATCGCATTAATACTTAGACAAATTAAGTACTTAATAATAACAAAAAAATGAATATAACGTGATTAACTCCTTTAGTATAACATCTCTCATACAATGTATGCAGGACAAGTTTTATCACATGTCAACGTATATTTTTTTATTTTAAACAAAAATAAATGCTTTTATAATTTTATTTTCATGTAATACTAAAAGTCACTATTGTTGACACCCAATTTTGACCCTCCCCGGTAGGAATTAATTCATGAGCTTCTTAAATTCTCAAACAATTTAAAATAATTGGTTTTTATAAATTTGGGAAGTTTACGATTAAATTAATTATTTTATTTTTTGTTAAGATTAAGAAGCTCGCTAAATTAATTTATGTGAATTCATCCTATTAATCAGTTGCTTTAAACCATTCAAATAGAAAATTTTGGACTTTGCATTTGTCCCACATCGCTTCTACATCTATTTTGAACTAAAATTTGGTCCTATATAAGCTCCTCTTCATTTAACCAAAGGGAGGAGGGAAAAGAAAAAAAAGGAGGATACCAAAGAGTATCCAGAAATTTTTGGGAATTCTTGGTTCCATAGTTTAATATTTATAAAATATTTTTTGCGGCTGTTTGAGTTTGGAGAGGTGGTGGAATCGTCTCCGTCAAACTCGTAGTCTCGGTTCGCTGCCCAGAATCAGGTAATTTTTTTAATTTTTTATTTATTTATTTATTTATTCATCTATTCATTATTTATTTATTTATTTATTATTTATTTATTTATTTATTATTTATTTATTTTTTTTTTTTTTTTTTTTTTTTTATATGCATATATGTATACATATATATAATTTGTCAATTACCCAATTTGTTAACTATTTGGATCTTAAGTTTAATTAGTATTAACGTTTAGTTGCTATTACTGTCATACTTCTATGTGTGTATTAATTTGCCGTAGCAAATTGATTTCGTTTTACATCATGGTCTAAAATATTTATTTAGTTATTCATGCATCATTGTTATATTTAATTCTAAGATTATTACATATTTTAGATATTACTGCTTCTCTATTATGTGTACTTTTAGATAAAATTAACGGCATCATTGCCTTCTCTTATCCAATCTATTTATTTATTTACTCATTTTGGCTTTAGATGTTAAGTTGCAATCTGCTTAGGTACATTCATTACTTTGGAATCGTTTAATCTTCTTTAAGATATGATTTAGAAATATTATTTTCAAGTGCTAATTTTTATTTTTGCTTTTCATTGCATGTAAAATTCGTCCGAGTTTCAACGTGAACTCTCACCCTCTCCTTTGCATTCCATGAGAAGAGCCGTAAAGGCTCAAAGTTCCTCTTTTCCAGTCAACCTATTAAGCCGATGGAAGGGTCCCCGGATTTAAAGAATTGAAGAAAGTCGGAGAAGATGAATTAGAAGACCCGTTTTATATTTTGTATTTTCGTATTGTATCTATTTTAAGGCATTAGCCCTTGTCGTCTTTTACTTTACTGTATTTATTTAGTATTAATTATTTGCTTAGTCTAGGACAGGTACGAAAGGAAATGGGTCAAAAATCCAAAACAGGTGGGTCCAAAAATCGGTCAAGGCGGACAGAGAATCCGATTTTGGACCCAATTCTCTTTCCCTCTCTCTCTTTATTTCTCTCTTTTACTTTATTTGCTTATTTGTTTGCATACTTGTCGTTAATTTTAAAAAGTTAGAAAAATCCGAATCCCCGCGAATGTCGTAAATGTTTTTATCAACTTAAAATTAAAACAATTTTGCAAAATGAAATGACCTAAAAAATAAGTTAGTATTTCAACTCTCTACTTCTAAATATTTTATTCAAGTCAAGATAAAAGCAAAGTTTTAGCCAAATTTGTTAGTTGCTGGAAAACCGTTTTAGACGGATGTTTTAGGTGCCTAACACCTTCCTAAAACATTAATTTGAATCCTCGAACCCTTTAAATTTTTTCAAGAAATTTTCTCTGTTAAGTTATTTGAAAACAATAGTTTTCTTGATTTTTCTTCAAAAATTAAGTGGCGACTCTAAAAAATCAAAAACCTTTATAAAAGGTTAAATTTTCGATAAAACAGAAATGGCGACTCCGCTGGAGATTTGGAGGATTCTAACCTTAAAACTAACATTATTTGGCTATTTGTGATAAATCGTTGACTTATTTAGTTTATCTTAATTTTTAAATTGTTGCATTTTCATGGCATCTTTCCGCCAAATGGCAAATAGTATGCATTAGAAAAACGGAAGTTACGTGGCTTTCCACGGCTTCTTTCAGAAATACACAAGAGTTTCATTTGAAAGTATCAAACGAATAGTTGGAATGCGGTCATCCGACGTTGTTTGGTAGCTTTACCCCGTTGTTTGTCCGACTCGGGTAACCGTCAACTTGAAAACTATTCTAGTGAGCCTAAGATTGAGCAAAACCAAATCCAAATATAAGCATTGAACTAAGATGACCCAACGCCCAAGGCGTGTTGGGCCCATTAGAAAGACCACCTTGAGTCCAAAATGGTTTACGACCTAAACGGACGTTCATACTTAGGTGTTTAAATTTGAAGGATGTATACGTTGTTTGAAAAATCTGTGTCCCATGGGGTAAATAGTAGATTATAGTTAATTTTAGTAGAAGAAATAGTTTCAAAAGCTACTAGTTCATCCAGAGACATTGGCGCCCGCAGATGACAAGAAGTTCAGGAGCGAAGGTACTGTCATGGAAGCATAGTATAAGATTGAACCCCTGCGTGGGACTGATTATTTTGTATCCCGTTTCCCCCAATTATGTATCCCCATTTAAATTTTATTAATAAATTTGTATAAATTTGGGTTTTGGACAATGGGATGTTTCAAATGACATATACATCCTTCAAATCGTTAGGCCTACCCTTGGCATAAAAGGGTCTCATAGTTGTTTAGAACACGCAATAACTGTTTATGTGTTATAATTGTTTGTCTGATTATGTTGCTTCATTTGGATATGTTCTAGCCTACTTATTCTTGAAAAATATTTTCTAGAACTCCTTAAGCATAAATATCGAGTCATTACCAAAAGTACGTCCAAATACTCTTTGAGTCCTTAGTTTCCCAATAAAATTCAAACTTTATCTTTCAAAAATTACTCTCTCATATTAGAAAAAAGATTCAGCATTTAAAGTGTAAAAAAAAAAATAAAAAAAAATCAAATGGGTCGAACTACGTAGGACCTGAATTCTCTTTTGTGAGATACGTAGGCAGCCTTTCAAGGTTCGGTCCCCATTCTGAGAAATTTTATATTTTCAACTCTTACAAAGAATTAGAGTTACATCTCAGTCAAAAAATCAGAAGAATCAATCGACTTTGTCCCGTCACAAGTCGACATTTTGACTCACAAAGCTAAAAATCAGAGAGACAAATTTCTGTCTATCTAATCATTTTTTTTATATATGTGGGCTAGTCTTTCTTCAAATGAAGCGACTTTTGTGTGCTTACAGCTTTGTGTGATATCTTGTATTACCTACTACCTACACAAACTAACACATTTGTTGTTTGAGTTATTTTTCTTTGTCAGGTACTCAAAACTGATTTGTGTTGATTAGTGGTTGAACATTCAAAGTTTTCAAAGATTACTTTCCCAATCAAAATTTATTGAAAGAAAGAAGAAAAATGACTGAGAATACCAGCTTGTTTTCGGTTAACCTTTGAGGGGGAAACTACGTTTGACCTGATTCCTGCTCCAACGGGATACGTAGGCGCCACAATGGCTCGGTCATATACCCAGTAAGATTTCCATTTTTCACTTTATAATGGAAACTAGGACAGAATTTTTGAGAGGATCTCAAAAATTCATTTGAAGATGGACTTCTTCAACAAGTCAACACTGAAATACCAAAATGCAACTGGTAGATTTTTGGGTGAATCTCAAAATTCCAAGATGATATTTTATGAAGAATCATGTTGAAATGTGCAACTGGGACAAATTTTTGAGATGATCTCAAGAATTCCACACAACAATGTCCGTTGTTAATAGTCTTATACTATCGAGGCAAACTGGGACAGAGTTTTGAGGAGGGGCCTCAAAATTCCAGAATGAGCAACCTCAGAATTAATAAAGCAAGTTACTAGAGTTAAATATATTTCAGACTGAGACAGATCAAGACTGTCTTACAAAGGACGGGCGACCGTGTAAGCCAACCGCATGAAGGAGCGTGGAGACAAGATCAACACAAATCAGTCTTTCAAACTAAGAATTTTTCTTTGGATGCAGGAACATCGAAGTCACAAAAATGGCTATATAAAGACATCAAGAGTGTCAAAAAGCGTCATTTGCACCCATCGTGGCCTCATCAACAAGACTTAGAAAATCTTCCATCTCATTTTATCTCTATTCATTATGTTGCCTCAAGAGATTTTTAAACAATTTTTTTATCTTATTTTGCAGGAATGTTGAAGACAAACGCTGACATATTATTTCAAAGGTTTAAGAAACAATGTGTGAAAGGGTCGCTAGTGGCGAGTCATGATCAAAGTTACAGTTGGGCTCATTATAGCCTAATCTCGATAAGCCAAATGACTCAATCTAGTTCCTCAACTTTACTTTTATTCTTTACTTCATCATCGATACTAATGTTTGGTGTCGAGCTTTGCAGGTGATAGTATTGATAAAGTCAATTATATATGAAAATGGCATCAGATCTGAAGATGATCAAAAGTAACACTATCTTAGAAGTGTTGCAAGGAAACAACGAGTTCATCACATCACAAAGATGTTGGTGACCCGCAATATTTCCTTGATAGTCAAAGTTATCGAATTGTTACAAGTTTTGTTAACAATTGGAAACGTCAACAACAAACTTAAATTTGTTGAGTTTGTCATGGAAGACAAACGTGTCTTTAATCTTCATGTGAATGAATTAAGTTATTCACCTCGATGATTCTGTCTTTAAAGAGAGAATCATAATCGCGACGTGCATATACGTCAATTTAGTTTTTAGTACGTTTGTCGTGTAGCAATTTAGACTTACATGTTTCTTAACGATGTCACAGTCAAAATTCCTACTTTGTTGGGTATCCACCCCATAAGTGGATTATGTGTTTTGATTGGCCAATCAAAGACTTTAACATATAGTTTTGTTGGGCGATCCACCCCATAAATGGTTCATATATTTGTTTTTCCATTTTAGGTTCTTATTCTTGAATTATATTGGAATATATTATCGAGTATCCACCTCGTTACAGTTGGAATATTATCGAGCATCCACCTCGTTACAGTGGGAATATTATCGAGCATCCACCTCTTTACAGTTGGAATATTATCGAGCATCCACCTCGTTACAGTTGGAATATTATCGAGCATCCACCTCGTTACAGTTGAAATATTATCGAGCATCCACCTCGTTACAGTTGGAATATTATCGAGCATCCACCTCGTTACAGTTGGAATATTATCGAGCATCCACCTCGTTACAGTTGGAATATTATCGAGCATCCACCTCGTTACAGTTGGAATATTATCGAGCATCCACCTCGTTACAGTTGGAATATTATCGAGCATCCACCTCGTTACAGTTGGAATATTATCGAGCATCCACCTCGTTACAGTTGGAATATTATCGAGCATCCACCTCGTTACAGTTGGAATATTATCGAGCATCCACCTCGTTACAGTTGGAATATTATCGAGCCATCCACCTCGTTACAGTTGGAATATTATCGAGCATCCACCTCGTTACAGTTGGAATATTATTGAGTCTCCACCTCGTTACAGTTGGAATATTATCGAGCATCCACCTCGTTACAGTTGGAATATTATCGAGACATCCACCTCGTTACAGTTGGATAATTATTGAGCTAGCTTGCTTGTTGCAAAGATCACCAGAGTTTGCCATGCAAAAAACAAGCAATGATATCTCTGAATCCTCAACAAGTCAAGACTGAAGATATTTTGATATTTGCAACTGGGATAGAATTTTTTAGAGGATCTCAAAATTCCACGATTTGCTTAGCGATAGTTGAAAGATAAGCCGATATCGTTAACTGGGACAAAAACTTTGAGGATTGCCTCAAAATTTCAGACATGGATTTATCAACAAGTCTAGATTGGCTTTGAATACTCCCCATCGCATAATCAGATATACCTCCAGTCATCAAACTCAAATAAGTTCACTAAGCCTGACGTGACATGACACTTGGCAGTGATCTTTTTTACATTTCAAAAATTTATTTTCTTAAAATTTTTCCTTTTATGTTTCCGTTGTTTTGGCATAAAGAATTTTGTCTTATCTATCAATAGTTGGGAGATCAGAGAGATCAACCGGAGATAGCATGAGAAGGAGCAGACAACTGAAGAAATCAACACAGATCAGTTCGTTTTAAAACTAACAATTTTTTCGTGGATGCAGATTTATAGCTTTGCTTTGATATCAGCAAATTATTTCGATCGATGAATACGGAGAAGTAAAAGGAGGAGAAAGTTCTCCCAAAATTTAACGTAATTTTCTGTGGATGCAGGAATTATTTTATATTGCTCATATCAAAGATTTGGGAATGTGATTGGTTTATTTCATTCAATTCTCAACTAACATGAATGTCATCTAGTCTCAAAGATGAACCAAATAAAACTCCGGAAAGGATAATTTATGGTTTTCGTCATTGGCGGCATCTGCATCACATTAGCAGACATAATAATGTCGCTACCCGGAGGGGTCATTTATTTTGTTGTCAATCAAGACAATACATTACCCTGAGGGGTCATTTATTTTATTGTCAAGACAATACACTATCCGGAGGGGTCATTTATTTTATTGTCGATCAAGACGATACACTATCGGGAAGGTCATTTTGCCGTTATCGTTAATTGAGGCGATATGATTAGCCAGAATGCAACCAGAAAATCACTATGTTACTCGATTGAAGCACCATCTTCATTTGGTACCAAGGATGGCATCAACAGTTAATATTTATGCATCGCGAGAAGATTTCATACCTCGCCGAAATTTACGCATCGCGATAAGATTTCATACCTCGCAGAAATTCATGCATAGCGAGAAGATTTCATACCTCGCTGAAATTTATGCATCGCAAGAGGATTTCATACCTTGCGGAATTTATGCATTGCGGGAAGATATTCATGCCCCGTAGAAGATAATGCATCGCGAGTCAATATTCATTCCCCGCAGAAGATCATGAATCGCGAGTTAATATTTATGCATCACATATTAATCGCGAGAAGATATTCATGCCTCGCAGAAAATTATACATCGCGAGAAGATTTCATACCTCGCTGATATTTATGAATCGCAAGAAGATTTCATACCTTGCGGAATTTATGCATTGCTGAAGATATTCATACCCCGCAGAAGATCATGCATCGAGAGTCAAATTCATGCATCGCAGAATATCATGCATCGCGAGTTAATATTTATGCATCACATGTTAATCGCGAGAAGATATTCATGGCTGTCAGAAAATTATACATCGCGAGAAGATTTCATACCTCGCTGAAATTTATGCATCGCAAGAAGATTTCATACTTTGCGGAATTTATGCATTGCGGGAAGATATTCATGCCCCGCAGAAGATCATGCATCGAGAGTCAATATTCATGCATTGCAGAAGATCATGCATCGCGAGTCAATATTCATGCATTGCGAAAAATCATGCATCGCGAGTTAATATTTATGCATCACAAGTTAATCGCGAGAAGAAATTCATGCCTCGCAGAAATTATACATCGCGAGAAGATTTCATACCTCGCTGAAATTTATGCATCGCAAGAAAATTTCATACGTTGCGGAATTTATGCATTGCGGGAAGATATTCATGCCCCGCAGAAGAGCATGCATCGCGAGTTAATATTTATGCATCACAAGTTAATCGCGAGAAGATATTCATGCCTCGCAGAAATTATACATCGCGAGAAGATTTCATACCTCGCTGAAATTTATGCATCGCAAGAAAATTTCATACCTTGCGGAATTTATGCATTGCGGGAAGATATTCATGCCCCGCAGAAGAGCATGCATCGCGAGTTAATATTTATGCATCACAAGTTAATCGCGAGAAGATATTCATGCCTCGCAAAAATTATACATCGCGAGAAGATTTCATACCTCGCTGAAATTTATGCATCGCAAGAAGATTTCATACCTTGGGAATTTATGCATTGCGGGAAGATATTCATGCCCGCAGAAGATCATGCATCGAGAGTCAATATTCATGCATTGCGGAAGATCATGCATCGAGAGTCAATATTCATGCATTGCGGAAGATCATGCATCGCGAGTTAATATTCATGCATTGCGGAAGATCATGCATCGACAATTAATATTCATACATCGCGAGAAGATATTCATGCCTCGCCGAAAATTTATGCATTGCGGGAAGATACCCATGCCCCGCAAGAGATCATGCACTGCCAGAAAGGGAATCGTGCATCCGAAGAAAATATTCACTCATCGACATCAACTGCATCATTTTATTTTGATAAAAATAAACATCAAGAAGAACATCAAAGACGACATTAAGATAAATGTCAGCGCACTACATCTGTTTTTATTTATTTCAACATCAAATGAAGAATACATTGAAGATTACATTACATACATAAGACATAAGCTCTATTTGCTGTACGTCAAACCGATTAAGTTGACGTCAAATGTCGAGGAGAACAATTAAGTGTCGACATGGTAAAAGACACTGTCTCCCTTTTTAATTGAGTTTTTACGCTGACGAGTTTTATCTCAGTCTTTGTCGAGAGCATCCGAAAGGATGAATTCTCCAAAAACAAACCACAGGTGCGGACGACATCAAAAAGGATGCAGCACAACGTGGAACTTTTTCTTAGCAGCGAACTGGGATATAGTCCAAAGAGGAGTGTTAAACTCTTAGGACGCGAGCAGAGGAGCGACTTCCACCACAATCAAACCACACCCCTATCAGAAGGCATGTGGGTTTTTCTTTAGGTTTTGTCAGTTTCGATCTCGCATTCGGAAATTTTGGTCTACCGGAATGCAAGTTTCTAATCTGAGTGACAATGCACCGAGAGCTTTGGAAATTATGTCCATGTGAGTTCTTAATTATGGGTGTGAAGTGCAGCACATTCATGGCTAAGAGGTTACAAGCCTCCTTTTCATACTCGTTTAATTTTGTCACTTGTCCAGAACCAAAGGTTATCTAGCATAATAGATTTCCTTTTCAATCGATTGAGTCGAACTACAAACAGCCTGATTCCTATGGTTTAAGGATATGTAGGCGGGCTCGATGTTGAAAACTCGGTTGTATTCTAACATTCCACTCGAATCTTATTCCCAAGCATCCCGATTCCCTCATAACTCGGTATCGAGATGACTTTTGATTTATTTCAAAATCGTGCGTTAAATCTAGCGTATCGAACTACAAGTGACCTGAATTCTCATATAGTCTGAGACATGTAGGAAACACATTTTCAGGGCTTGGCCATAATTTCTAAAGTCCGTACCAGATCCCTTTTCTTAAAAGATGAATATGTGGTCGGTCAAAATTGGCTTAGTCAATTTCATTTTCCTCGAATTTCTTGCATCAATCCAAGTAAAATGAGGGACAACTGTTGACACCCAATTTTGACCCTCCCCGCTAGGAATTAATTCATGAGCTTCTTAAATTCTCAAACAATTTAAAATAATTGGTTTTTATAAATTTGGGAAGTTTACGATTAAATTAATTATTTTATTTTTTGTTAAGATTAAGAAGCTCGCTAAATTAATTTATGTGAATTCATCCTATTAATCAATTGCTTTAAACCATTCAAATAGAAAATTTTGGACTTTGCATTTGTCCCACATCGCTTCTACATCTATTTTGAACTAAAATTTGGTCCTATATAAGCCCCTCTTCATTTAACCAAAGGGAGGAGGGAAAAGAAAAAAAAGGAGGATACCAAAGAGTATCCAGAAATTTTCGGAAATTCTTGGTTCCATAGTTTAATATTTATAAAATATTTTTTGCGGCTGTTTGAGTTTGGAGAGGTGGTGGAATCGTCTCCGTCAAACTCGTAGTCTCGGTTCGCTGCCCAGAATCAGGTAATTTTTTTAATTTTTTATTTATTTATTTATTTATTCATCTATTCATTATTTATTTATTTATTTATTTATTTTTTTTTTTTTATTTATTTATTTTATTTATTTATTTATTTTTTATTTATTTATTTATTTATTTTTATTTATTTATTTATTTATTTATTTATTTATTTTTTATATGCATATATGTATACATATATATAGTTTGTCAATTACCCAATTTGTTAACTATTTGGATCTTAAGTTTAATTAGTATTAACGTTTAGTTGCTATTACTGTCATACTTCTATGTGTGTATTAATTTGCCGTATCAAATTGATTTCGTTTTACATCATGGTCTAAAATATTTATTTAGTTATTCATGCATCATTGTTATATTTAATTCTAAGATTATTACATATTTTAGATATTACTGCTTCTCTATTATGTGTACTTTTAGATAAAATTAACGGCATCATTGCCTTCTCTTATCCAATCTATTTATTTATTTACTCATTTTGGCTTTAGATGTTAAGTTGCAATCTGCTTAGGTACATTCATTACTTTGGAATCGTTTAATCTTCTTTAAGATATGATTTAGAAATATTATTTTCAAGTGCTAATTTTTATTTTTGCTTTTCATTGCATGTAAAAATTCGTCCGAGTTTCAACGTGAACTCTCACCCTCTCCTTTGCATTCCATGAGAAGAGCCGTAAAGGCTCAAAGTTCCTCTTTTCCAGTCAACCTATTAAGCCGATGGAAGGGTCCCCGGATTTAAAGAATTGAAGAAAGTCGGAGAAGATGAATTAGAAGACCCGTTTTATATTTTGTATTTTCGTATTGTATCTATTTTAAGGCATTAGCCCTTGTCGTCTTTTACTTTACTGTATTTATTTAGTATTAATTATTTGCTTAGTCTAGGACAGGTACGAAAGGAAATGGGTCAAAAACCCAAAACAGATGGGTCCAAAAATCGGTCAAGGCGGACAGAGAACCCGATTTTGGACCCAATTCTCTTTCCCTCTCTCTCTTTATTTCTCTCTTTTACTTTATTTGCTTATTTGTTTGCATACTTGTCGTTAATTTTAAAAAGTTAGAAAAATCCGAATCCCCGCGAATGTCGTAAATGTTTTTATCAACTCAAAATTAAAATAATTTTGCAAAATGAAATGACCTAAAAATAAGTTAGTATTTCAACTCTCTACTTCTAAATATTTTATTCAAGTCAAGATAAAAGCAAAGTTTTAGCCAAATTTGTTAGTTGCTGGAAAACCGTTTTAGACGGATGTTTTAGGTGCCTAACACCTTCCTAAAACATTAATTTGAATCCCCGAACCCTTTAAATTTTTTCAAGAAATTTTCTCTGTTAAGTTATTTGAAAGCAATAGTTTTCTTGATTTTTCTTCAAAATTAAGTGGCGACTCTAAAAAACCGAAAAACCCTTATAAAAGGTTAAATTTTCGATAAAACAACTATCTAATAAACAACGTTCTTACTATCATTTGTCAAAGCATTCATAACCGGTCAATAAATAACTCACTATTTTTCACCGCATTTAATACTTCGACAAATTAAGTACTTAATAATAACAAAACAATGGATATAATGTGATTAACTCCTTTAGTATAACATCTCTCATACAATGTATGCAGGACAAGTTTTATCACATGTCAATGCATATGTACTTTATTTTTAAAAAAAAATGCTTTTATAATTTTATGTTCGTGTAATACTAAAAATCACTATCTAATAAACAACGTTCTTACTATCATTTGTCAAAGCATTCATAATTTACACTCAAAAGTAAAAATTTTGTAATTTTATTCGTTAAATACTAACTGTTTCTATCCTATCAGAAACGTTCATTAATAATTTTGATTTTCTTGTATGTGGTTAGTATTAAACCAAAGTTTATTAAATGTGAAAGGGTCCATCCCTCATAAAAGTGTAAGAACAATACACTGTTTCTTGTATTTCTTTTTCTTTATTTAGTCTTTGAGTAATTAATTTAGAGAGTTACAATATTGACCCAAAACTATGAATACACCTAAGCAAACATGTAAAATAACAACACACAAAAGAAGGATGATAAAATCAAATTCATTATAATAACTTAATCAACTTAACCTACCACCTAACAAACACTCAACCAATTTCCAACTTGTCACCTTCACTCTCAAACCACTCATTCTTATCCATGTGTCCCACCCCCACCTCCACCCCACCCCACCCCACCCCCACTATAAGAACCTTCCAAATTATACACTATAAAAAAATCGTGAATTACATGAGGATTTTCCTGGGATTTAGTATAGAAATTTGCAGGAAAATAAATTTCCTACGTATTTTCATACTAATTTCCATGAAAATATCATGTAATTCACAGTTTCCTTGTAGTGATACCCCCATCAAATTTTACAAATTAAATTGTTCCATTAAAATACTATTTAAATATATGTTTCTTTTGGCACAACAAAAAAAAGGTAGAAATATTAAAAAATACTTATAAATAAATTTAGAAATAAGAATTTTTGTTTAATGATGGTATTTAAGTCACTTTGTGTGTGAATATTTGTTACTACCTTTCAATAATAAAAAATATTGAATAACTCCATTCTTTAAGATAGATATATGAGTGCGAAATATTAATTAACTGATTAATAAGTTATACTGTTGTATGGAATAAAATATGATACATCATAATTCTTTTTTCTAGTGAAATAATAATTGTATATAATCATTTCCTCCAAAGTTTCTTGGTTTTCTTCACTTGCAAGTTTTAATAAAAATGTTTTATTTGTTCGCTATATTAAAAAAAATATTTTTTATTTTAATTTTATCACTATTACTATATTAAAAAATAATAACTCTATTTTACCCTTTAATATTAATTAATTTTTTATTCTCCACATTATTCTCAAGACCTAAAACTATATATACATCTTTAATAAACATATTATGATAAAATATTCATATTAATTATTTTTAAGGAGCATGCAAAGTCCAAAGTGAATAAATAAAATTGAACTGATGTAGTAATTATAATCAATAAGAATTACACCGGTATGAAATTGACTCTCTCACTCTTAATCTGATCTTTCATATTCGAACTCAGGCTAATAATTAAATTATTTTTGTCAGAGGTAGAATTACGCCGGTATGAAATTGACTCTCTCACTCTTAATTTGATCTTTCATATTCGAACTCAGGCTAATAATTAAATTATTTTTGTCCGAGAACGTTTTACCTCTATTTGATCCTAATACAAATATTAAATATCATAAACGATTTTATTTTTAAAAAAAAAAAACTTTTGATAATTTTTTTAAAATTAAAACTCCCTTCCACACCTCCTTTTTTGACCCTTCCAGCCTGTCCATCCTAATAATTTATTTTATTACTATATATTATATTATCATCAATCCTTCTCATTATTAAAATTCCCCCTTTTGTTTTTCTCTTCTTTCTAAATCATCCTTCTCCCTATTTTCAAGATTCTTCATTCACCTTTTTTCCCCATTTTTCTCTTCATTTTTTCTTCCATTTTTCAACACCCTTTTGCTTTAATTACAAAACCCATAATTTATTTTCATCAAAAAATCAATCGAAAAAAAAAAATTATTTCTATGGCGGAAGAACATGAATTTCAATCCCAAGAAGGTGGACGTCACCAATTATGTGCAAATAATTGTGGTTTTTTTGGTAACTCTACCACCGAAAATTATTGTTCCAAATGTTATCGTGATATCGAAAAACAAAAATCCGATGCAAAATCAATCGACTCTCTTTTTTCTCCGACAAAAAAAGTGTCGGAGAAAAAGACAATCGAGCCGATTGTTTTGATGACGGATGTATTGAAGGCTGATGCGGCCTCACATGTTGTGGCACCGCAATCGAATAGGTGTTTGGTTTGTAAGAAGAAAATGGGATTAATGGGATTTAAATGTAAGTGTGGGATCATGTTTTGTGGGACCCATAGGTATCCAGAAGTTCATGCATGTACATTTGATTTTACGTCAATGGGGAGAGAAGCTATAGCTAAGGCAAATCCATTGATCAAAGCTGAGAAATTAAAGAAGATTTAATCTTAACCGCTGGATTAGATGACTTTTTCTTTGGTGTCGGAAATGAACGAGGTCGTGATGATGGTGGTGATGATCGTGGTCGTGATTCTCCGTTGAGACCAAATTGAAAATAAAAGGAAAATATTGGGGTTGTTTGCTTCCAACAAAAAAGTTATGTGAATGTAATTGTAAATTTATATTTCGATTTTCTTTTTTAGTACTAATCCTTTTCTTTTCTAGGAAATAATTTATATTACTTGGCTTGCTTTGTTATTAAAAGACTTGAATTTCGCTCTATTTTTTTTTATATTTTTTTTGTTATTATTATTATTTACTTTCTTGGGTTAATTGTTGAAAATTGAAATTTAAAAAAAATAGTCTAGTGTTTTTCATTAAAGATACTCATATAGTCCAGTTTATTTTAATTGTTATGGATGAGAAGATTCAAAATTGAAAATCTATAAATTCTAAATTTTAAATTTATCTCCAAACATATCGCTAAAATATTATTTTAACTTGATTTCTTCATGCTATGGCCTATGTGATACTCTAAACCTTAGGCAAGGAAATGACAATGACTCTTTGTTAATTTGTTTTGTTACACCTTCATTGATAGATTTTTCATTTATGATCTTTCTTACTCTTTTAAAGAGAAAGTTCAAGTTATTTAAACTTAGACGTAACGATTCTAAAAAAATGAAATAAAAGTTTAGTAGAATCGTTACGTCGAAGTTTAAATATCACTTATGAAAGTGAAATGAGATAGTTATGGACTTTGTCTCTACCACTATACCATTCAATTAGTAATAGTTTTTTAAATTCATTGCCAACTACATTTTATTTTTGGACCACCAAAAGATAGTTCTTTAAACTCATTTGATAATGAAACTTTAATGACACGTGTCAAAATGACAAATTTTTTAAAATTATGATACTAGATCACATCATCAATGTTTGAGTTTGTATCCAAATTGTATTTGTTGTTCTTACCATAAACTATGTGGGAGATATATTGAACTTTTATAAACATGTTTTTGTAATTTCTTAGTAATAAATATATGTTGGCTGAAAAAGAAAAGAGTTAAATATAAATAATGCACAAAATTTTTGTGAATCGTTTAACACATATTTAAGGTTTGAGCTAAAGTTACAGAATTTAAATGAAAACAAGGGTGTAATCATAACTATTAAATTCTATCCAACATGTAATTATAAATTTTATCTCCACCTCTGAATTAATTCAAATATAAACGGTTAACTTATGTCATGCATCCACCTTTATATGCCGATTTTTTTTATTATAAAAAATGGTTCTATTATTATGGTATACAAACATGATATTGAGCTACCAAAAAAGGCAATTGAAAAATTCAAACAATTTTGATTCATTACCATTGCTAGAGTTCATCCTTCATTTCTTGAAATTTCTTATGATGATGAGGCAAACATGATTTAGAGGAAGCAAAACTTTTAAGCCATAATTCATCATCCATGAATGTGTTATTAGCTTCATTGTTCCTATGCCATGACCAATGTGCATGTGTCTCATTGTATACCTTCAATCTACCATGTCCAAAACTTGCCTCTCTAAACATTGAGATTGATGGGCTAGGGTTTTCAAAGCTTCAAAATAATAATAAAAAACCATGTTATTAGCTAGTCGAAGAAGAAATTAAGTAAATAAAAATGTGAACTATATTGAAAATAGTCAGACACTTCAATATGGTATTTGAACAGGCAAATTGGTTCTGATTTGGAGTCTCACCGACAACATCCATAACAACAAAAAAACCATCATCAACATGCATGCTCCTCCTGTGCGGGTATGATTCTATTTGGCAACCGCGAGGTAGTGGTGGTGTTGAAGACAAAACTAATAAACGTATGTGTAAAGATATGACACTTGGACCTAATTCAACCCCAAAAGCTAGCTCATGAAGAAAAGTTTGTCCAACTCCATATGAGGTGACAAAATTTTCATCCCTCTAATGATGTGGGACTTCTTAACATTCCCCTGCATGCCCAGACTTCAACTGGAGCCTGCACACTTCTAAATGGAGACCCAACATCGATGAACTGTTAGGGTTTTGCCGTGATTTTCTTACTTTATTCGAAGTTTATTTTTTCCTAAAAGAAAAAGACAAAACATTACAATAAATGTTTTTATTTTTCATGAAAGGATTCTTTCATATTTGGCTTATTTCTTCCTTAGAGGAGAAACTTGGAACTCTATAAACTGAAGACCTCTCTTCTCATATCAAGAATAGTATCCACAATGTAGTCATTTAGAAAGTCTTGTTTATGAGGAGATTTTCTCCTAAACATATTTATGTTTTTCAATATTAGTTTTATAATATGTAGGTCGCTTGACCAAACTATATTAATAACATGTTTTTGTTTGTTGTCTAATTTATTAGCATATGATTTGCAATTGTACTATTCCGTGAATGAATCCTTCTTAGCTAAGGAATGTTTGTTGGACACCCACCCATTATCCAGTTCCGGCTAGTGGCATGATGCCCTAATCATCTTCATAACCTAACATGAACAACAACTTTGGATGGACCATGACTCTGATACCATGTAAAGATGTAGCACCCGGACCTAACTCAACCCCAAAATCTAGCTCATATGGAGAAATTTTGTCCAAATCTATACAAAAAGACCAAATTTACATCCCTCTAACCGACATATATACCTTGCTTGAAATTTTTTGTTGAAACGATATTTTGGTTAAGTGAATAATCATGAAAATAACAAATAACAAATACTATGAGAATCAAGGAACTTACATCATAGCAAGCCCTTCCCTGTTTCCTCCATCTCCAATTGTCATATAAATAGGACCACATGGATCTGCCTTGTTATCATAAACCCTAGTCTACAATATATACAAAAACAAAAAAAAATGATATACCAAATAAATTGAGTGAAATTGTTTAAATCTTACTGCATTTGAAATTGCAATTATTCATTAAAAAAAATGGGATTAGTGACACTTAAATTAGTATACATTTTGGGTTGAAATTTTAAAATAAGGTATTTGAAGGTGAAATTAAGAAAAGATATTCGCAGATGACACTCATGAGTTATGTTTAGACATGTTTTTTATCTGGGTAAAAAAAATTAAGCACGTTATATATGAGTTGTAAAAAAATCAACTTATTTTATGTTCGAACACCTCTATAAAGCAGATAATCAATTACAACAAGTTTTTTTAAAAAAATATAATATCTATAAAGATGTTTTATGCGATCTGTGTACGAAAATTAAACAAAGAATGTAGCTTAGTATACTTACAAAACGTTCATAAGCATGAACATGTCCCGCAAAGACAACATCTACTCGAGCATTGTACAGCAATTCTTCCATTGATTTCCTCATACTTTCACTTTCCCCTTTATGAGCTAAATTAGTGTTGTACCATGGCACGTGGACGAGCACGAAAATCCACGGGGTCACCACCCTATCGACTTTTGCCAAGTCACCTTGTAGCCACGTGTATTGATCCGATTGAGCATCAAAGTCCACGTACGATCCCAACATGATGACGTGGCACCCTGCCACGTCAAAGGAGTAGTATAGGTTCGATGTTGAACCACTTTCTTGATATGGCATTAACCATCTAGAGTTATAAGCTTTGAAACCATGACGATAAAATATTGGGAACGTTTCGATTTCGTGATTGCCATGTGTCACCATCCAAGGCCTTTTACTTGCATAAGGCTCAACCAATCTACCAAATGAGTCCCAAAGTGGTTGTTGTGTGTCAGCATAGGATAAATCCCCAGGCAACAAAAGTACATCATAGTCTTTTGTACCTATATGTTCTAAAGTTGAGGCTGTCCATTCTGTTTGACCCAAGTCCCCTGTTTAAACCAGGACGAAGTTAGAAATTTCGTTAATAAACAATCAATATATAATATATACGTATATCTTTCTTTTTATATACAAAATTTGGTTTTCATATAAAGATGTTCAGCTAACTATCATTCAATTTAGGTATCTCCCGGCCCATTATAAATAATTTCTACATTTTCTCGTGATTATTAGTTGACTTTATATTTGATCGTACACTCACACTACAAAAAGTAGAGAATTTTGTGGCGATAATATAATTGTCTCTATATTTTATTTAACGACAATAATAAATATGAATATGAATGTCACTAAATTCTTTAGCGTATCTAAATATAATGATATTAACTCAATTATTATTGAATATTATTATTGAAACTAGATGTGCTTTTGTAATAGTGTCATAGATTAGTTTAATTATTTTAATGTAACTAATTAATTAAGCTAACTAACTACATTTTTATTTCGTGTCAGCGGAAATACAGATCTTACTTGTCAATTAATTGCAAGTTAAACCCTTAGTTTTTTCTTTAATAGTTTCTCGCTTGATGTCTGATACGTTCAAACTCGTACCATATAAAACATATTAAAAAAGAAAACGCTTTCTAATATGATTTTTTTCCACAATTTTTATTTGTTAGATAAAGCCTTTGTTTGTATAGGAAGGAAAGGAAAGAAAACGTTGAAGTGAATCAAACAATTAAAAAGACAGAAAAAAAGAGATGCATGATAGTGATAATATTTAGGTAACAGGTTTAATCGAACTCAATATTATTAATACAATATATATAAGTTGTAAAAATTAACAAATATTATATATTAAAGTTTGAATATCAAATTTTTGAAAACGGAAATCTAGGAATGAATGAGTTTTCTTAGTCGCAATTTAAGGTAAAACACTCCCTATAATAGAAATTTTTTCCATTAGAACTCGAAACTGAAACCACTAATTTACAAAAGAATTTGTGTTTTTATTGAAATCTTCCTAAATTTCCTTTTCTTTTTTTTTTTGTTTAACAAACAAAATCTAAATTGCTAAAAGTGCATGAACACAAAAGAAAACGTACAAGCAAAATATAAAGATTAGTATAACATATTATAATTTAACTCACCAACGATGGCAAATTCAATGGGAAATGTTGAAGGTGGCGTTTTAAAACTAAACTCCGGCCCATTTTCACCACATCGATAATAATATGTTGTGTTTGGGCCTAACGGCCCAATTATGATGTGGTGAATCTCGCCGGAGTTGTAGAAAAAGTAACGGTATGACATACGTTCTCCGATCATCGATGATTTATCGTAAATTCCCGGCGATGTACCATACTCCACGATGGATTTTTCATGTTTATGAGATGTTATCCATGTTACTCTCATGTGATCTTTTCCTACTAAAGAAATATGTACCTACAAAAAAAATTAAAAAAAATTCAATGTGGTATATATAATTTTCAAGAATCGATAAAATTGTAGTGGGACGGATGGAATCCCATCTATTTTAATGAGAGATATTCAATTCGAGCTCCTAGAATGCAAGACTTTTTGGTGGGAAGTGTTTTTCCTTCTTAACGGGCCGGGCCTATTAGCAGGGTGGCTTAGTATGGATCTAAATTAGTCAGAGTTTTGAAAGCCCGGATGTTAAACTATAAATTAAGTTATAACCATATTCTATGAATGTCATAATTTCTTAATAGTGGCTATTTTTCAAAGTGAAGTTTCATTTGGTGATGTTGAAACTCGATAATAATTACTATTTTTCAATGATAGTACTGAAAGATAATTAGTAAACGTTATTTCTAAAGAGAACATTTTGGTAAGGAGCTCTTTACCCGTTATGGGCCTCTTAGTAGGTCAACTCTGCACTAATTTGAGTTAATTAGACCAATAAATTTCACAAATTCAAAATTGGTAAAACAAAAACATATCGTTACATGACTAAATTATTGTTGAGTACTATACCTGTTCGGGCTCGGATTCGGACCGTGTAGGACCGGTGAATATGGCGGGACGGGGAGGAGGACGGGAATATTCCGGCGATGCATCGAAATTTGGGAGAGAGTTAAGGAGGAGGAGGAGGAAGAGGAGAAGTGAGGAGTATTTTTTTGCCATTTTGATATGTATAAGTAATATAAGCTCAAGCTTTTAGAAAGAGGGGAAATGTATATATTATGAAAAATACGAGAAAATAATTTAATTATTTATAAAGAGTTTGTAAATAAAAAAAATAATTTATGAAATATTAATAAAATATGTATAATGAGATGGCATTGGCGTGAAGTAAGTCCTTCACATTTTTTTTGTTGGCTATGCTTACGGCAATGACTACATTTACTAAATAAATGAATTTATTTCATTATAATAATGTTTATCTTATTTTTGAAGTAACTAATTTTATTTAGTTATTATAACATGGAGTTATCTTTTAAAATAATTGGATAATACAACAGTGTTTAAGCCATTAAAGGATTGTAGTGGGATGTATAAGATTATTTTATTGTTAATCAGATATCTTGGATTTGAATTTTACGTATGAAAAATATTGGGAAACTTTCACATATAGCCACTTTAAAATAATTAATTACTCTCTATAGCTATAGTTTGATAATTACGTTTGAGCTACATGTTATATGGAGGAGAGAGGCGAGCGAGACTAGGAGAGAGAGGAGAGAGGCGAGAGAGAGGGGGAAAAGAATGGGAGAAAAGTGAATTGTATATGTATATTGGCTAGATAATTGTATATTATACATATGTATTTGTATATATGGCAAGAGAGACTGAGAGAGGGAGGAGAGAGGCAAGCGAGACTGGGAGAGAGATAAGAGAGGTGATAGAGATCGAAAGAGGGAGGAGAGAGTTGAGCGAGAGAGGACAGAGAGTGGGAGAGAGTTGAGCGAGAGAGGACAGAGAGTGGGAGAGAGGTGAATTGTATATGTATATAATTGTTTATTATACATATATATTTGTATAAATGGCAAGCGAGATTAGGAGAGAGAGGAGAGAGGCGCGAGATTGACAGAGGGAGGAGAGAGACGAGAGAGAGAGGGAAGAAAGTGGGAGAGAGGTGAATTGTATATGTATATAGGTTAAAAATTGTATATTATACATGTGTATTTGTATATCTGGCGAATTATACATATACAAACATGACTAATTATACAAACTCGAAGTCAGCCCACGTAATTGATGTATAATGTTAGTCGCGAGTGATAATTATAGCAAACTATAGCAATGATTAGTAATTAAATAATATAAGTTTGCTTAACTGCGTAATTTTCCCAAAATATTTTATAGGGTGTTTTTCCCTTTAAATGGGTCTTTTCTAGAGCGAATTTAGAGACTCATC
Organism: Solanum lycopersicoides; assembly: GCA_022817965.1. Classification (NCBI taxonomy): domain Eukaryota; kingdom Viridiplantae; phylum Streptophyta; class Magnoliopsida; order Solanales; family Solanaceae; genus Solanum; species Solanum lycopersicoides. The sequence continues at coordinate 3,359,706 of CM040626.1, forward strand.
TTCTGTTCACGTGAACTCATTAACTTTTGTCTAAAATTTGTGTGTGTATATATATATATATATATATATATATATATATATATTCACACACTTAAGAAATCTCGAGAAAATGATCAAAATGGTCCTTGATGTATTGAGGTTGCTTTATTTTGGTCCTTATTTTAGGTGATTGAAATAGTCCTTCATGTATAACAAAATGTGTTCAATTTAGTCTTTTACCTTAAATTTAACAATTTACACCCAAAATCTGTTAAATATAAATGTGAGCCCCACATAACTTACAAAATCCACCATTTTTATCATCTGTATTAGCTCAAAGAAAGAATTTCATAAATTTTAAAACACCATTTTCTCTAACATCTAACCACACAACTACAAAATAATTCTTTCTAAAGTCAGACAAGTGAAAATTTCATGAAATCATCACAGAAAAAGACATAAATCTCTATTAAATATCTATAAATACTTGACTATAAATTTAGCTATTGTTTGTACTGCTTGCTTTAGAATCTAGTCGGATGTCAAATAAATCGAAGCGGGAGGCTTAAAAGGTCCTTCGAGGCTCGTTAATAACTTGGTTTTCAGGTCGTGAATAGAAGCACGGATTAGCGGGTGTCCGCTTGACTCCTATCCTAATCAACTATATAATGGAGTTCGTCATTTATTGATAGATTTTTCTTTCTTAGAATTGGAACTCTTAACCATCATTTCATAACTCTAAACGGTGTGAATGTGCAGATCAAGGTAGAAGGGTGGGATAGAGATGACAGCTTTGACAAATTTCGAGAAAGCATTGCTCGCTTATTAGGCTTTATATATTTTCTTTTCTATATGTACCCATTCAGATTAGTCGTGCTATCAAAGTCTTATTTTCATGCCGTCCTCTCCTTACTGTCAAGTGACTTGCAATTTTTATTCTGTGAGACTGTGATATCTATTTTCTCATCGATCTTGAAAGCAATCCTTAAACTCAAAGTTATCTTAATAGGGTGCAAGGTGTTCTACTATCTATACATATATTTTTAGTAATCTTGAATACTAATTTGAAATGTTAGGAGTATTTATTTACTGTTCTTGGAAGAAAATTGGGGAAAGAAAACAAAGATTAATAATTGATGTGGATGTTTAATCTAAAAAGCTCCTTGAAAACTTAATATAGTTTTGAATTTTTAATATTAAAAATCTTAATTAGGTGAGAGCATTTTTCTGAAATAAGTATTATATTATATTAATTTAAATTAATCAAAATTTAATAGGAATACTAACTCTCCAAAAAGAAAACTATTTGACTTGGTTTTTCTGTTCCATTTTAATCAAACATGTTTCTCTCAGACTAGATATTGTTTTTTTTTTAAAAAAATCATATGAACCAATTTCCACCAGCCACTAATACAATTAAAAAAAGAGTCGTGCGAATATATTTATCAAGGAAAATTATTTAATATATTTTGTTAGGAATATTAAACAAATATCCCCTTCCTCCCATATTAAATACACTTTCCCCATTTGATATGGTTATTAGAAATCATTAATAAATGGAAAACTTTCACATATAACCACTTAAAATAATTAATTACTCTCTATAGCTATAATTTAATAATTACAATTTGTAGCTACATGTTATATGGAGGAGAGAGGCGAGCGAGACTAGAAGAGAGAGGAGAGAGGAGAGAGAGAGGGGGAAAAGAGTGGGAGAAAAGTAAATTGTATATGTATATTAGTTAGATAATTGTATATTATACATATATATTTGTATATATGGCAAGAGAGATTGGGAGAGGGAGGAGAGAGGCGAGCGAGACTGGGAGAGAGAGGAGAGAGGGCAGAGAGTGGGAGAGTGGTGAATTGTATATGTATATAATTGTATATAACTGTATATTATACATATACATTTGTATAAATGGCAAGCGAGAATGGGAGAGAGAGGAGAGAGGTGAGCGAGATTGAGAGAGGGAGGAGAGAGGCGAGTGAGAGAGGACGAAGAGTGGGAGAGAGGTGAATTGTATATGTATATAGGTTAAAAAATTGTATATTATACATATATATTTGTATATCTTGGTGAATTATACATATACAAACATGACTAATTATACAAACTCGAAGTCAGCCCACGTAATTAATGTATAATATTAGTCGCGCGTGGTAATTATAGCAAACTATAGCTATGATAAGTAATTAAATTGTATAAGTTTGTTTAGCCGCGCAATTTTCCCTTAATAAATTGGTCAATTTTATAAGAGGAATATTTTGTTCTTTCTTCATGTTAATTAGGCTCTTCAAAATAGAAATTTTGGATCTTCAAAATTTATTTGAACTTCCAAAGTCATACTATTGATTGTAGAAACAAAATTGGGAAAAAATAATTAAGTTTATCCTAATTTAGTAAATGATTAAATAATATGAGATGAATATTTTTTTAGGTAAGATATCCATTTAATATGGAATAATGAAAATAATATTTATATCTAGAGAAAAGATTCTAATATATCCATTAATTTTATTTAATGTTAGTCAACACGATATATATATATATTATATATATATATATATATATATACACTATATCAATTTATCATTCTATAACTTTTGAGCATATAAAAGGAAATGATAATAGTATTGCAGATCAATTAAGTAGATTATTGATCAAAGTTTAACTTTATCATTTTAGTTTCTAGTTTTTCTTCCCTTATATATATATATATATATATATATTTTTTTTTATATTTTTTTTTTATGAACTCTTAGGCGGTGGGCATTCGGTATTTCGGTTCGGTTTCGGGTTTTTTTTCGGTTTTTTCGGTTTTCGGTTCTTGTAAAATGTGTACCGAATACCGAACCAAAATATTTTCGGTCGGTTCGGTTCGGTTTTTATTATTTCGATTCGGTTTTTATTAATTCGGTTTGGTTTTTTATTTCGGTTTTTTAATGGACCTGCTTAGTAAGCCTTTTAAACAAACCTGATTCACTGATTGGTGGTCGACTTACTGGTCGGCTGGCCTAAGGTCGCTGGCCGCCGGTCGCCGGTCTTTGCCCGCTGAAGTCGCTGCCTGGCGGCTGGCTGCCTGCTGCCCTGCTGGCCGTCTGAAGTCGTGGCTGCTGCTGATGAAGATTGAAGATTGAAGAATGAAGAAACTTGAAACTTGAAAGAATGAAGAATGAAGTATGAAGATTGAAGTTGGAAGAATGAATTGAGGAAGAGAGGAAGATGAATTATTTTAATAAAAGTAGTACTAAAGTAAAGTATAAAAGACAAAAAGACAAAAAAAAGTTACTTTTCACTTTTCAGTTTTTTTTTTTAAATATTAATATAAATAATTAATATAATATAAATATATATTATAAATTATAATATAATATTTCGGTTTAAACCGAAATACCGAAAAACAAAAAGATACGTACCGAAAACCGAACCGAAATACCGAAAAATACAAAAATGTAAACCGAATACCGAACCGAAAACCAAAATACCGAAACCGAAATTCAAAAAAAATTTTGGTTCGGTTCGGTGTTTCGGTTTTCCGGTGTTTATGCCCACCCCTAACTCTGTTCATTCATGAATCTATTATTACTGTTCATCTCTTTCTCTTAGCTTTTATCTTAAAAGTAGTCTTCTTTAATCACACCCCGGATTTGGTCATTTATAGTTCTTTTAAGAACCTTCAGTTTGACCTAACAATGTCCTAGGAATTTACAGGTTAATCCATCGATACTTTTAAGAGGCTAAGAGACTAACCATATACTAAGTAAAATAGATTCATAATAAAATTCATAAATTCATAGACAAATAACTAACATATCACATTTAATTTACAAAACACACATAATTTACATATATGGGAAGTTTACTAGAAACATAAATATGAAAACTTACATTATTTAGAACAGAGTGAAGTTTTCCTTTCGGGAAACCCGAACAACTTCCAAAAGAACTTTACAAAAGCTTAAAACAAACTTTAAACAAAGAAACTGTTTTTTTTTTTTTAACAAGTAATTCTGAAAAGGGAGGAGCTTTGGGAAAACTTTTGATTTTCTGTTTGTGGATTTTTTTTCGCTCTACCTTCTTCTTCTGATAATGTCTTCTTATATACATATTTCTGGACTTCAAACTCCGGACTTCAAAATGAAAAAGAATCTTATCTTTTTCGCCGGGTGCGCATTGGGCCCCATTGCACGTGAACTGATTTCTTTTTTTTTACATTATTATCAGTCCTTTGTCTGATGCATTGTCTAATACTTATCCCTTATTTAGTGTCTATCTATAAAGTAAAGACGCGTCCCAACAGTTTTTCTACACATGTGTGGTAGTGAGTAAAGTGGGACTCACATTATTTGACAAAAGAGGCATTCCTCTTTAGAAACAACACAACTATATTATTACACATATTTATTTATTATATATATATATATATATATATATATATTATTTTTTTAATTTTTTTTTTATGTATCTAAATTATGTAATGCAATCGAGTCAAAACTCATACCAGAATCATCATCGTTTGGGTCTTGAGCAAATTGCATTGTATCTGAAAAATCATCTGAATTATTTGGACTTGAGTCTGGATCTTGTCTTGGGCTTTGTATTGGGCTTGGGTTTATGTGTTTATCTTTTTCTTGTTGTTGTTTAAGTAATTTTTCTACAGTGTGGGTTATAAGAGATTCTATGTCTTTATTTTTTTGGGATTTTTTGATTTTTTGTCTAAGAGTCTGGGTAAATGAAAGAGGTAAACGTCTTCTAGAAGATGAACCTTCATCTTTTTCACTTTTTGGCAAAGTGACAGCCATTAACGGGTTTGATAAGTCTTTACCGGCTACCGTTTGAACCGGACTAGCTGTATCTTTATCCGATGCAGTGGATTTATTTACATTCAGAGGGGAATGTACACCCATCTCATCCATTTTTCTTGGGGATGGAAAACCCTGTATGTTTGTCTGAGTGTCTTTAGTCTTCAAATCATTCTCCATTTTTGCAATTCGTTCTTTGAGCTGAAGATTTTCGTATAACAACACCTCATTTTTGTAATTTAATCTTTTAAAGGCTTCAGTCATTGAAGAACAATGGTCACAAAATATAATTTTGTCTGTATCTTTTTGTATATTGTATTGTGGGATTTTGTCTGGGTTTTGTTTAAGGGCAGGAGAAATATAATAATTTGGTCCTAATACTCCTCTAGCATAGTCTAAAGCTTCGGTAAAATCATTAAATCCTTTAAAAAGTGGTTTTGAAAATCCTTTAATAGAATCTAAAACCTCTATCCATGTCTGAAAAATTCCATTTACTCTACCATGAACAACCACATAGTATTTAAATTTATTTTCTTTATTTTTACTATTAAAATAATATCCTAAAGCATTTAAAACTGCAATCATATATTTAGTGTCTTTTTTATTATGGGTTATCCATATATTGTCTATTAAACATTTCTGCTGTTTATCTAATTGATAAGTAGGTAGATGTCTAAAAGTCCAATTAGATGGTTCATAAGCTATTAAATTTTGTTGTCCAAATTGGAGTCTTTCTATCTTAACATCATCTATCTTGTTTAAAGGTCTAAAATGAAGATTAGATAGCATTGTCTGTTTATAGATTTCTGCAAAATCTGGGGTTGGAGGTTGAACTCCTTTGCCCTTGTCTCGTAGTGTAGGTCTCATTCTGTAAAATTTAGAAGTTAAACTTTGATCAATAATCTACTTAATTGATCTGCAATACTATTATCATTTCCTTTTATATGTTCAAAAGTTATAGAATGATAAATTGATATAGTATCTAAAAAATTTAACCATCTTCTTCTACTACTGGTTTTATCATTAATTTTCTGATGAAATTTTACTATAGCTTCACAATTTGTTCTTATTAATATTTCTGATTTATTTAGAATATATATTCTAAAACTATTTAAACCATAGATTACAGCTAAAATTTCAACATTTATACTAGCTTTATTATCTTTTTCTTTGAATTTTCCACTCTGATAAGCACATATTTTTTCTTCTTTTTTAGAACTATATTTATGTGGTCTTGATTTTAATACTGCACCCCATCCATCAAAACTCCCATCTGTCTCTATTATTAAATAATCTGATTCTAATGGCATATTAAGATCAGGAATATTTTTTATTTTTTATTTTATTAGTTGTACTAATTTTATGTCTTCAATATTAAAATTTCTTTGTCCTTTAGATCATGTCTTAGAATATAATGGTCCTGCTAATTTTTCTAAATCCTTAATAAATGGTCTTGCATAATTAATTATTCCTAAGAATTTTTGTAAATCTTTTAAATTATTTAATTTATCTGGCATGTCTAAAGCTTTTTTAGCTATATGGGGTTGTAATTTAACTTTTCCTTCTCCTAAAGTAATTCCTAAAAAATTTATATAATTTTTACATAATTCTATTTTCTTTTTACTAATTATTATTCCATTATTAACAAATAACCTAAAAACTGTTTGTAAATGTCCTAAGTGTTCTTTTATATCTTTACTAAATACTAAAATATCATCTACATATACTAAAATAAATATATTCCCCAAATATTTGGTCCATTTTTCTTTGGAAAATTGGAGGTGCTGTTTTTAATCCAAATGGCATAACTAACCATTCAAAATGTCCTTCAGGACATGTAAAAGCTGTCCATTCTATACTATCTGGATGCATTTTTATCTGCCAGTATCCTGACTTGCAATCAAATTTACTAAAAATTGTTTTACCTTGAATTCTATTTATTAACTCTGTTTTGTCTGGTAATTTATATCCATCTGTTCTAGTATTATCATTTAGTCTTTTATAATTTATAATCATTCTGGCTTTTCCTCTAACTATTTCACTATGATTTCTTACCATAAATGCTGCTGATCTATGTTTTGAAGTAGATTTTTTTATTACTCCTAATTCTAATAGCTTTTTTATACAATATTTTAAAATCTTCTAAATCTTGATTTGTAGCTTCTATTGAGGCTGTTTTTAGTATGTATTCTGGATTTATTATGTCTAACTTGCATACTATTTTATTATTCTCCCAATGTTTTAAAGGTTTATCTCCTATTATTTCTATTTGATCTAAAAAATTTACTATATTATCTAGATCTTGTTGATTCTTTATTTGTCCTATTTTTTGAATTCCTATTTTAAAATTATATAATTCTGTTTCCATTTCTATTAAAACATAGTTTTTATCTAATTTCTCTATCTCATCTTCTTCATCTAATATATTCTCATATAATATATTACATCCTGTTTTAGTACATTGTATGTTATTTTCACAATTCTCACAACATTTTTCTTTATGTTTTATTTGAGTATTAATTTTATTAATTAAAACAGAAGTATAAGTAATATTCTTCATAAAAAGTATTCCATCATTTGTTATTAAAGTTCCTCCTTTATTATATAGTATGAAATCTAATCCTAAAACGAAATCTACTCTTATATCTAAATCTCTTACCCATATTTTATCCATCTTGTAGGTAGGTTTATAAAATTCTGAACAAGTATTTAAAAAACTAACTTGTGCTTTGTCTATATAATATCTATATATATTATGTGTTCCATCCATTTGCATAGCTGCAAGTGGTTTTTCTAAAGTTTTTATTAATTTTGGCGGTATAATTTTCTTATTTAAAATACTTTTAGTACATCCTGAATCTATTAATGCTAAAGTCTCTATTTCATATTTTCCTATTTGAAGTCTTGCTAATACTTTAACAGTATTTATATTTTTATCTTCATTACATATTAAAGTATTAGATTCTTCATTCATTAATTCCTGATTATCTAATGATAGTTCTTTTTCTATATTTTTTCCTTTTTCTAATCTTACTATTCTTTCTTCTAATTCTTTAATTTTTGCTTCTAATACTGATACTTTTAAATTTATTAAAGGTTCATTTGTATGTATTTCTTTCCTTTTTTGAGTTATTATTCCTAATTGTGTTTCTATACAACTTATACATCCTTCTATAAAATATTTATTACATTTAGCTCTTTTATATTTACTTGGATACCATTTACACCAATTACATGGATTACTATCTAATCCTGTATCTTTTTCAAAATTATGTTCGCATTCTATTATATTCATAAAATTAATTTGTAAATCATCTATATTTAAGTTTTCTATTCCTATTTCATTAATTATTTCTTCTCCTTCTGAATTAGAAGAATCTTCTTCTTTATTATTCTCTTCTATATCAATACTTACTATAGAGTAAATACTTTCGTTATCCGACATATATTCATCTACATTTAATAATGCTTCATTAAATTCTTCTACTAATTGAGCATTTCTAGTTTTTGCATTATATCTTTTAGGACAAGTATTTGCTAAATGTTCTATACTTCCACATGTGAAACATTCTAACTTATTTTTATAATTTCTGTCTGTTCTATATTTTCTAACATGTCTATCTCTATTTAGGTATGGTTTCCTAGCTGAAGATTTTCTAAGAAAATATCCCTTCTTATATCTCTTGTCATATTGTGGTTTGTATTTTTTATACTTTTTTCGTTTGTATTGATCTTTATCGAAACTTTGGGTAGTATATATTATATCTTTACAGAAATTCATTTCATTTTGTTTTAATTGTTTTTGTATTTGTAAGTTAGTACATTTTTCTTGTAATATTTCCATTATATGTTGTATTCTATGTCCTATTGACCATTTTGCTTGAGGGTTTTGTACTACTCCTTCTCTTTTAGTCCATCTATCTTCTATTTCTCTTCCTAAGGCTTCAGGTAATTTATTAAATAACTTTTTACCTAAATCTTGATCAAAAGCATTTCCACTAATTTTACAATAATAGAAATAATCATTTAAAATTTTCTTTATATAATACCAATTACTTATACTTAATTGTTCTAGTTTTATTACTGCATTTCTTTGTAAAGCTACTAATCCACTATTTGGGTCTTCTCTTGTTATTAATGTGTGTATTTTATTTGTAAAATTATATGGGTTAGGTCCTAATGATACTAAATACTGAAATTCTGATGGGAATTCTACTTTATAAGCTTCCCATAAAGCTTTGGTTGATTCTCCTAAAAATGTTTCTAAGTATTTATACATTGTTTCAGCGTCAGTCTCTGTATAATTTTTTATAAAATCTGCTACTACTATTCCTTCCATAAATCTATTACTGAATTCCATCTTTGTGGATCATGAGTAGCTATATTTAAAAAAAATTCCTTTACTTCCTCCTTCTTGTAATTTTATTAGTTCTTCTATAGGCATTCTTTTTTCTACTGATTTTACTTCTATTGTTGGGGTATCACCTTGTCTATATACTCTTCTACGTGGTATATTTCCTGTACTATTATCTGCAGTATATGCTTGTTCTGTTGTTCTTTGGAATGGGCTACTAGAGCTTGCTGATTCCATTAATTCTTTTTGACTCAGTATAGATTCTAACTCAGATATTTCACTATCATTTTCTTGTATTTTTGTCATTATATTATTAGCTTTTTCTAATTTTTCTTGTAAACTTTTTTCTAGTCTATAGCCTTTATTATCTGTTCTTTATTCACATATTTTAAAATGAGATATTGCTTGATCTAATTCTAAATCTCCTAATTTACATCCTTTGCATTTAAATAATTTGTTTATATTATTATGACTTATCTCTTTTACTTTTTCTATAACCAAATCTACTGCAAAGTCTTCTTCTAATATTATTTCTATATTCATCCCTTCTAAAGGCATTTCTTCTATAACACTTTCTTCTTCAATGTCTTTTTGAGCTTCGTAATTATAGTCTGTAAATCTAAAATATTCATATTAATATAAATAATTAAAAATAATAATAAAATTAAATGATCAAAAGTTAAGTTACTTCTAAATAAGAAAAAATAAAACATTTATAGGATTACGCCAAAAAAAAAAGTATTATGTAAAAACCTTACAAAAACAATACTTAAAAAATATTATTAGTAACCTATAGAATATAAATATATATGTAATTTGGGATTTTAGTACCGTTATTAAAAAGATATTTAACAATCTAAATTTTAAGAATATTTATCGAAATTATCCTTTATTTGGTCTTAAGCGACTCATCTAATAAATTGTCCAATAATCAAAAAGGAAAGGCAGAAAAATACGTAATAAATGTTAAATAATCAACAAATTAATATCAACACTCCAATTATATATATTTCCATTAATTACAACTCTAAAGATAAGATTTGATTGGAAAAAATAATTTGATCAGAAAATCAAGTCAGAATTTAATTAAAATGACAAAAAAATATGTTATTTTACGTCTTTGAACATTTTTATCCTTTTTAACTTAAATACCTTTTAATTAAAAATAAAAAAAATAGTTTATTTTAAAAAAAAAAGAATATCATAAATTATTTAAACTTCTGACCAAATTCTGATCATTTAATATGGGATAATTGTATATAATAGCAAACTAATAACCTAAAATAAATGGAGTAGCTACGGTTTGATTTAATTGTGCTCCATAGCAGACGTTTGCCAAAGTTTGCCAGTCGCCTCTCTCCCAAAAATCTCACTCGCCACTCTCCCTCTGCTCGCCTCTCTCGCTTTATACACAGAAGTGTATAAATTGTTTTATGTTTTGTATAAAGCGAGAGAAAATTGTATATACACATGCAAAAATATATATCTTCGTGCTATACATTTAATTATACAATTTACAAACATTTTACTTCGATTCAATTGTAGACAAATGCAAATTTTATACAAATATTGCAGCAAAAAAGGCCAACGAATTATACAATTGCGAATTATACAATTGCAGTGAAATACAATTTTCTCTCGCTTTACATAACAGAAGTGTATAAATTGTGTTTCTGTTTTTGTATAAAGCGGAGAAAAACATATATCTTCTTTCTATACACTTCTAATTATGCAATATACAAATATTTTACTTCGATTCAATTATATGCAAAACAAATTTTATACAGATATTGCAGCGAAATAGGCAGCGAATTATACAATTGTGCATTATACAATTGCAGTGAAATAGGCCAGCGAATTATACAATTGCAGCGAAATAGGCCAGCGAATTATACAATTTAGGCCAGCGAATTATACAATTGTATATGTATAGCGAATTATACAGTTATATGTTTGCTATGGAGCGCAATTATGCAAACTTTGCTATAGCATATAAATATGAATTTTTTGTTTGCTATATGTGAAAGTTGCCCTTTTAATTTTAAAATTAGTTAGATTTTTTTTTAAAAATAATGATTAATGAATTGGTGTCACTAAACTTTGACTTAAACTTTGTTTTTGTTTTCAATTAAATTTTAAAAATTAATAAAATACCCATTAAAATTATTTTATTGAACCTGTTCCAATTATTTAATCATTAGTTTCTTGAAAAATGCACAATAACAATTGACAAAAAAAAAATATTTTTCAGTTCTACCAATTTTAAATTTTTACAGACATATCAGAATATTTTTTGAATAATCTATTAATCCATAATATTCACTATTCAATGAATTTATTACACCTCATAAAACTATTAAATACATAATTATCCACCTTAAAATTATACATACATGAATTTTATTAATTCTAAAAAAAATAATTAAATGAACAATTCACTATTCAATATATTTATAACAATTTTAATATTTTGTGTCACTTTTTTAAGACTGCCAACATGTGTAGATGACGACCATCCTAACTAATTAGACAGCTTGAGAACTCAATTTTGTTTTCATCTCGAAAAGTTGATTCATAAAGATCGGTTTTTAATGAACAAAATTACTTGATATTTATCTATTAAAAATATATAATTTAATTAAAAATGATAGAAAATAATTAAAAAAATATTTAATATCTATATTATTAAAAGATATGCAATAAATGCTCTATAGAATAATTGAGAGAGATATAAAACCATGATTGTTTAAAATTTTCTAGAATGAATTACTATGGTAAAAAAAAAAACTAATATTTGGATAACTGTAAGTCTGACTAGTTCATATTCGTAACGTTTAGTATAATTTTATTCCGAAGTTTAAACCCAAAATAAAGAATACAATGACTAGCTAGAATTCTGATTACAAATTCGTGATAGCCAAATAGCATTAGCTAGATCTTTGTATATATATTTAAAAATCAATCAAATATATAAATAATTTATTCAAAAATTTAACAAAATTCCCTTCTTTTTTTTTGTAAAATTCAATATCCATAAAAGAGAAAAAAAAATTGAGAATCTAGAAAATCACATTCCTCACCCCTACCCCCAAAACCTATTGTCCTTATTATATATTCACACTATATATTTTTTTCTATAAATAGCTCTTCTTCTAATTCCATTTTATTCCTATCATCACCATGGCTTCTATTAAGGTTAATATTTTGCTATTTTTATTACTAATAATTTTATCCATTGAATCTTCACTTTCCTATGAAAGGCCACCACCAAGAAAATCACTATTTTTATCTTTATCTCAAGATCTTGATCCCTCTTCTCCTCAACAGGTAACAATTTAATTTTTTATACTGTCGGTGTATATAACTTAAATTTTTATGTTTTTATTCCTTTATATGAATGATTTGATGTTTTCTTTGTTGTATTTGCTATTTTTTTCTATCCTTTATAAATGTGGTTTAAGGTTTTGATATATATACTCATTAGGTGAACCATTTAATAGCATTAATAAACATTAGCAAAACAAAGACACATTTGTCCCAATACATTATGTCTCGATAATCTTAGAAGTGATGTATCTGAAAATATGAGAGTAATTTATTTAAATGATAATTTTTTTTTGTAGAATATGATAAAAGATGTTATATATTTAGAAAAAAATTCCTTAATTAAGATATACAACAAGGGGTTCATTTGAATTCTTGTAGTCTATAAGAACTTAATTGTTTTTTGTGTATATAAAAACATTATATTTTCTTAATTTCTTTATATATTTACTTTTTTGTGATATTAAATAATTTATATTATTTTTTCTATAACTAATCCCTAATAATATGACAATGAAAAGTCTCGTGAGAGATAGTCAATAAAACAAGAAAATAGCTAAAGTTTTACGATAGTTGTCAGCCTTATACATAGAAATCATCGAAAATACAAGAATTTATTGTCTCTATATTTAATAAGTTAATATTGTGTTCACACAAAACTAGGGTCTTGAGGAAGTTGAGCTAATTAATTAATTAATTCATATCATATTCACCCACCTTTAGCCTAAATGTTAGACAATTCACGATAATATTTATTTTGAGATTCAATTAATTTAATTTTGTATCAATTGTTTTTAATCAAAGGTAATTTTGTACCCAACATAGAAATAGTCAAGCAGAAGCGGACTCAGTAAGTGGTTTTCGGGTGCTCGAGCACCCATTAACTTCGATTTTTTTTTATATATACATACATATATATATATATATATATATATATATATATAGAAAATATAATAAATTCGTATTTAAAAATTAAATGGGCACCCTTAGTATGAAAGCAGTCATGGGCGCGCTGATTTACATATGAAAACAAGAGGGCCGCAAAGCAACACTGGCAGGGTTTGAATCCCACCCGCCCCATTCTTTTTTTCTCTTCTTTTTGCAACGAATTTTGCACCCTTTTTTTCTTTTCTTTTTAATTTTTTTTTTTCCCTTTTTCTATCTAATTAAGGGCTTCTTTTTTTAACCTTTTTTTTTCTTACACTTTTTCCTTTTCCTAATTAAGAGCTTTTTTATTTTTATTTTTTTCATTGAAGAGTTTCAGTTAGTATATTTTATACTATGTGATTGCTAAAAGGTTTATGTTAAAGGAAGTGAGCACCCACAAACTTTAAATCCTGGATCCGCCACTGTAGTCAAGTTGAATCTTTAATTTACCTTTTATGATTAAGATATCCATATTTATGTTTTTTCATCTGATGTTTGGTATTTATATTAAAGTTTGATTAAATTTGAATGTCGTGTCAGATTGTTTAAAGCTAGCCTTTTTTTAATGGAAGGCGACTCCATATTGAAAAGAACACAAATTTAAGATTTCTAATAAAACTTGAAGTAGTATTTATCACTCTATTATATTATGATCGGTTCAAAATCATGTTATCGCTCAAAAAAGATAGGAATTTACAAAGTAATATTCATTAAGTTTGGCAATGAGATGCTCACCACGATGTATGTTTGAGTTCTTCTTTTAATCTTTATTAGAAAAAAAAATTATTAGTTTGAAGATGAGTAAAATAAAACAAAAATAGTAAAGTAATTTAAGATGGACTTGTGTAATGGTACTGCTAGGAACATGTTCATAATTCTCTAAAAAAAAATCATTTATTATTTAAATTGCTGAATCAGTCACTAACGCTTGCATTAGGATAGTCTATCTACATTATACCTTTGTAAATGCAAATGTTTTAAACATCAAACTGCCTTTTTTTCCTTTACTTCACTATCTTTATACATTGAAAAAATTTATTCATATCGATATCACTTGAATATGTAAAGTAGAAAAAACTATGTTTTAAAAATATTTTTCTAGAAAATATTTTTATTTTTTACGAACACACCCATAATTCACACAATTATCAGCATGATATAACTAGAAGTCCTAGGTTGAAGTTTCATTGTTACGTATATCAACAAATAAATCGTCTGATCCGTTCTCTAACAGTTTAAGCTTTTATATTTATCGTGTTTTTCAGGTGCACATTTCGATGGTGGGTGAAGACAAGATGAGGATTTCGTGGATAACGGAAGATTCCGGTACACCGGCGACGGTGAAGTACGGTACATCTCCGGGAAGTTACCCATTTTCAGCAAATGGTGACACTACAAAATATAAATATATTTTGTATAAATCAGGTGAAATACATAATGTTGTTATTGGGCCATTAAAGCCCAATACAGTTTACTACTACATTTTAGGCCCATTTACAAGCCCAGAATTCAATTTCAAAACCCCTCCAGCTGGATATCCTATCAAATTTGCAGTTGTAGGTAAGATCCATATCTAAATTAATAATTATTTGTTAGATTCTAAGTTATATACATCGATAGTGTAAAAGTTTAGTATAGTTTGATTAGTCGAAGATGAGTCTTGGAGCAACAGTAAAGTTATTTCGTTACAGGTGATCTAGGGCAAACAGACTGGACAACGTCAACCCTAGATCATATTTCAAAATCAAATTACGACGTCATGTTGTTACCCGGGGACTTGTCATACGCGGACACTCTACAACCACTATGGGACTCGTTTGGACGAATCGTGGAGCCGTTATCGAGCCAACGCCCGTGGATGGTGACTCAAGGAAACCATGAGGTTGAGAAAATACCAATTTTACATAGCCAATCTTTTACATCATATAATGCAAGATGGCTAATGCCATTTGAACAAAGTGGTTCAACTTCAAATTTATACTATTCATTTGAAGTTAGTGGGCTTCATATAATTATGTTGGGCTCATACACTGATTTTGGGCCTGGATCAGCCCAATACAATTGGCTCAAAAATGATTTGAATGAAATTGATAGAAAAAAAACACCATGGCTTATTGTTATTGTACATGCACCATGGTACAATTCTAATACTGCTCATCAAGGTGAATATGAATCTTATGGAATGAAATCATCTATGGAGGATTTACTCTTCAATGCTCGTGTCGATATCGTCTTCGCGGGACATGTTCATGCTTACGAGAGATTTGTAAGCTTCTTTTTTATTACTTATAATCTGTCGTTTATTTATCTTTTCTTGATCATTATACTATATGATTTGTCGCTGAATAGCTCACAAGTAACATGATTAACATTGTGCGATGAATTTTTAACGGCAAATAATTATTTCTTGTGTTTTAATATATATAGACTCGAGTATACAAAGACCAAGCTAATAATTGTGGTCCAATATACATCACAATTGGAGATGGTGGCAACAGAGAAGGCCTAGCCACCAAGTAAGTTTGGCTCACTTTTAAATAGTCCTCTTTTTTTTTTTTAATTAGATATTTATCTAATTTAATCGATCAATCAACTATGCCTTAATTCCAAACAGCTGAACCGACATAGGTTGCCTATTATTATTATTATTATTATTATTAGGAATTTAAAATTTGATGTTTCTTTTTCCTAGCTGATATATATGAATTATACATTAATTATACAAGATAACAAATATATAATGACTTCAAAAATCTTGTTTTTCATGAGTTGGGGTACTTATTAGATTGTGTTTTCACCTTAATTTGTCTTCTTTGGACTAAACTCACTTGTTTAAAAATTAGTTTGAGTAAATTTTCATGTTTTTATGTCTATCGTCATAAAAGTTGTTTCTGAAAAAGATTACAGATCTAATCAGGTATTCAATTAGTACTATCGCCAATGTCACCATTCATCATTGGAGAAACACATTAGTTTCTCTTTCAATTTATTTATTTACTTCTTTTGCACGTTGAAATATGTCTATGTATCGACTTTGTTATTGATCAAATATTATAGGTATCAAGATCCAAAACCAGACATTTCAATTTTTCGAGAGGCAAGTTTTGGGCATGGAGAACTTGATGTGGTAAATGCAACTCATGCACAATGGTCATGGCATAGAAATGATGATGATGAAGCTGTTGTTGTTGATACTATTTGGATAACAAATCCATCTTGTACATTTTAATGCCAAACAATTTAGATTTTAAAAAAAAACTAAAGTATATATATATATATATATATACCTCTTGTGAGAGTGTATATTTTTATATAAAAAGATTTGACAATGCATCTTTTTTTAAGGTGATGACCAAAAGTATACTTGTAAGTAATGGAAAATCAAGAATTCTAATTTTAGTAAAAATAAAAAATGTTAAGTGAATTTTTCTATTTACCTAATCAAACAAATTTGTTTGATGCTTATATTGATTGAAGATAATTAAGTAATAAAAATATACATTACAATTTGGTAACAAATAAGTGACATGAAAAACTACATTAAAAAAAAAGACTCCCTCCTTCCGAAATTGTTTGTCATGTTGCGTTTATCGAAAGTTAATTTGACTAATTTTTAAAGGTAAATTAGATTACATTAATTCAATATTTTAAACAAAAAAATTAGATATTCTAAAACTATATGAAAAGTACTATAAATTACAATTTTTTGCATATTAATATGATGAAAAAATACATCTTAAAATGTTAGTCAAAATTTTTATAGTTTAACTCTAAAAATAAAAACCATAACAAACAATACCAGACGAAGGAAGTAATTTTTTAAACAGTCTGATACATCAAATATTTTTATGTTCACGTTAAATTTTGAAAAGAATCACATTTGATCTACAAATACTATATTCTAACACAAATATTAGTGATTAATTTTATTTTACAATTCAAATAATTTTCAATCCATCATTGTGGATCAAAAGTTTGTATAAATATATTGTAGATACATCTTATTATATACCTCCAATAAAAATAAAAATAAAAATAGTAAGTTGATTTAAAAAATAAAATGAAATATGTTGGTGGAACTAAAATGTAATCTAGCAATGCTGTAAAAATAATTAAACATGATGAAAAGTGTTGGATAAAAGGTAGACATAAGACAGACAAAAAGTTCATTAAAATTAATATTTAATTAGGGTTTGACACCAATAGCATCTCTATCTAATTAACCATTTCAATCTATAGATTAAGTGGACCAAAATATTTTATTTTTTATTGTATTAATTTTTTTTTAATTACCTCAATAGATTTGTGGTCCATCAATCGTTAATTTGTTTTATTTTTTTTAATTTATTAAAATGTAACTACCTATTAGTTTTGTGGTCCATCAATCTTTTAAAAAAAAGAATTTTATTCTAATCCAAATATGGAAAATTAAGTTGTATCATTACTAATCATGAATCCATGTTTAGATAATATTCGTATAACATTAAGTTTGTTGAATATTCTAATATTTACTCAAAAATGCATCACTAAGAGGATATATATCTACTAAAATTAGTAGGACAAACAGAATTTCTTCGTACTGAATTAAAGATGTCAGATTCAAATATTGAATTCAAAAAAAATATTTTTTATTTTAATGTATTTTATATTAAATGAGTCTGAATTAATTAAATTTTAAAACCTTTCTAACTTTTAAAGAATTTAAAAAATATAACAAATCGATTAACAATAAACCGCATTAGCACTTTTAATCCCTAAATAATATAACACATTGTGATTTTTGATAAAAAAAATTATAATCTTTAATTAATTGATATGTATACTTTTGATCCCTAAGAAAAGATTAAATATACTATAATTAGGTACTAGAGGGGTAAATTATCTCTTAATTAATTGATTAGTTAATGTATTTTATTAGAATTATTTTATAGGAAACTGTTTATGCTAACAAAGGTGGATAATTATTAATTATGTTAAGAAATAATAATTAATAAAATTTAACATAATTACCAACATTTTATTCTGTCTTCCATACCAAAATTTTCAACTTTTGCAGTCTTCGAGATTCTCTTCTCATCATTATCACTCTCTTTACAAGGACCAAATTTAATTCCAAATAAATATTTATTTTTAAAAAAATAAATTCAAAAAATTATGTAGAAAAAAACAAAAAAACAATTTTATGATCTTTCTGTATTTGAAATCTAAACCATCAGATCGAAAAATCAAAATTTTTAAAGTTTTATATTAACTTGTATTCATCGATAGTATAATAAAACTATTATCAGTATTAATATATTTAACTTTGATGTACTAATATAATATGAGTATATATCAAATTTGTTTCTAGCTAAAACAATGCTATTGAGTCAAATAATTAAATGGCAAAAAAAGTTGCTAAAAATGATTATTTTTTTTATAGAATAAAGATTAGCTTCACGTAAAAGGAAAAATATTTTGCATTACTTAATTCAAAAAATATGTCAGTCATTAAATATTTGGTCGTATGATTTTATTGATATTTTATTTTATCGAGCCTCTTTTGAGATGTATCTAAATTATTACATTTCGAAATTTACCTAATAACAAATTTTATCATTTTAAAATTATTTTAATAATTACAATCTCTGATTTATTATCGTTAGATTATTAATATATATTTTTTATCCTTTTGACACTAAATAAGCATTAACCTTAAACATAATTCTACGATTTTGTAATGTCATTCGATCATATACATAATCATACAATATTATAACGTATAATTTTCTGATTTTGTAATGTCATTCGATTATACATAATTATATAATATTATAATATAAATCAATCATTATCGATATATAAAAATTAAACTCGTAGGTCCACAAAATGAGTAGCAAATATAAACACTCACGTGTAGGGTTCAATGCACCACAGGAAAAATAAATAATAGCAAAAATAAATAAATCCATCATTAGAGTTGCAGGGTAATGGTATTATGTGAAATGATTAGAAATTACCTCAGAAAAAATAAAAAGTGAACTTCAAAATTTATTAGCTGCAATGGTGATGAGGTCATTGCAATGAGGTTTTAAAAAAAAAAGTTATTTTCGTTCGATATTTAATATTTATATTAAAATTTATTTTAATTTGAGTTTGCATCAAAAAGTTTCATCGTAAAACGTAACAAGGACGATTTCATATTCAAAAGGACTCAAATGTAATATTTTTGATTAAAAATAAAAAAAATATTTATCACTTTAACGTAATTCTGGAGATTTTTTTTTCTTCAAATTGACATTAAAAGTCTTCACATGTATTTGTACCCCAAAATATGAGAACTCTTCACATGTATCAATAATGTCTCATTAGAATTACACACGAGTTACCCCCACCCCTAACCCCAAAACCCCACAATTCAATCTTCCAAAATTTCATCTTTAATAAGTTTTTAGGAATTATTAATCATGATCTTCTATTTCAAATCAATTGATTCAACTAATTTAAATTTATGTTATATATAAAACTTAATAAAAAGAATGTGTTTTGTCAAACTATCAATAGTAAGCTAAAATTTCAATATCATAGTGAATCGAAAGTTAAAATTTAATGAATTCATAAAATTAAAAATTTATTCTTTCGTCTCGAATGATAGTTTAAGGATCAAAGTGGTAATCACTTTTGGATTCGATTAATCTCAATTTTTAATTCTCGATAAAAAAGATTTATTTTAAAAGACAAAACACTTCTTATCAATAATAATTATTCTGGCTCAAACCGCATTATCACCGGGTAGTAAGGGAGGGTACTTCCATTTTGATTTCTTGTGTGTTTGATATTATTTTTTGTTTTTTCACTCGATGTTTCCGAATGTGTATTGAAGCTTCGATTAAATTTGAATATCGAACTACAGAGTCCATTATGAGGATAATACTCCAAGACGATTTTTCATACTCATATATCAAAGACTCAAACTCAAAACCTTATTTTAAGTATGAAAAACTGTCTTACCACTACACCACAACTCATGTTGATAGTGTCTGATACTTATTTAGAAGCTCAACTAATTCATATTTTAATCATAATACATTACATTTCCTACTTAAAACAATGTCATATTTTCCATACTCAAACTCGAAATATCAGATGAAAAATGAAAGAGTACTTAT
This sequence comes from Solanum lycopersicoides, assembly GCA_022817965.1. Taxonomy (NCBI): domain Eukaryota; kingdom Viridiplantae; phylum Streptophyta; class Magnoliopsida; order Solanales; family Solanaceae; genus Solanum; species Solanum lycopersicoides. The sequence continues at coordinate 3,380,244 of CM040626.1, forward strand.
CATCCGACCATAATCGGTGGGGTTGGTTTACCCCTTGTGTGTGTTGGTGTTGAATGGGGTAAAAAGAAGGGCTAAGTGAATAATTGTAGTTAATAGGCAAATATAGGAAAGTGATGATGAATATGGATGGGGGGTGTACTCAATTCAATTAGCCTAAAATGAATGCCCTTTGACATCTATGGCCATGCAAATCTTTTTTATGAATGCTGCCATTACCATTCATTTATGAAACCAAAATCATTATAACAAAAATAAAATAAATTAATTTCAATATGCTGCAAAAAAGCAGAGAGTTTTTATTTATTAGTAGTATTATTATTAATAATTATAAAAAAATAAATAATAAACAGTAAGACTAGATGCCATTATTATTTATTTTAGCTATATAGGTTTTGTCATCATTAGTATTTTCAGAACAAATACACTTTGCAATAAATAAGGCCAGAAGCCCCATAAAAAAAAAATAATAACCCTCTTTAGCTAACTAGTAATTACTCTTTTTAACAATTAACAAAAAAAAAAATATTTAATTCTTCTAATGAAATAGTTAATATACAAAATATATTAAATTAAAACCAGAAATTTTTTAGGATTCAACTCATTATTTTAATATTATCATTAACAAAATTTGGTTTAATCAAGTGCAATGTTGATATTTTTTCTACATTTACTGATTGTATTCCAATAAAAAAGATTAAATATGTATTCACATGCCATAAACTAGTATTAAAATAATTAAATATTTGTTTCGATAATACTATTCACTTGAACGATTAAGAGTTGATTTTTTACGTGAAAATCTTTTTAGATTTTAAAATTATGCTTGATTGACGCTTCAGATCAATAGTAACTGAGCTTTGAATTTTACTATCACAATATTATCGATTCGAAATCCAAACATATAAGCAAAAAGTAATTTTTTTTCTTTTACAAATGGAGCGTCTATTGCTAAACTTAGTAGATTAAAGTAAATAATGTCATAGATAATATCAAAATCGATGATTAATCAAATTAAAGTAAAAGAATTTTTTATTTTTTTTTTCAAAATTCACGATAAAAAACCTTTTTACTTTAAAAAGAATATTAAACCAAAACATTATTAACATGAATGACAAAAGGAAAAAATTAAAAAGAATATGATGCTTCCAAAATGTTTTTTATCATTTTTCACGTTAATGCACTCATAACCCATGAGGTTAGTCCATCTGTAAAATTAAAAATCTCATAATTATTTCAAATTAATCACACTTAATATGGCAAAAATAATGCTTACTTTATGATACCTTGGGTGAAATAATTATAATTATTATTATCATTAATTTTACCTAACTAAAAAACAAAACACTATCATGCTTAATATTAATTCACTCACGCAATTTAGCTTAATTATCGGTATAATTCGAAATCTAATAAACTTTCAAAAAAATGTGAACACATATGAATACATATTTCCTATTTTATTTTACTTTTTTAAAACATATTATTCAGGTACATAGTAAATTAGCTATAAAAGGATAAAATGGTAAAAAAAATCTAAAAGGAATTTTGATCATCTTATCACATCGTTATGTATATTTATTATTTTATCTTTATTAAATATAATGAGTTTTAAAAATTATCTTATTTTAACCAATTTTGATTCCTAATATAAGAATCAAGTTAATAGACAAACATCATCTTTTTAGCTCCAATAGTAAGATTTCAAATTCCAAATTTGCCCCTCAAAACCACCAACTACAATCTACATAATAATCGAGTTTCAACTTCATCGTCTTAATTAATTAAATATTTTCAGTTCGAATATCCAATATAAATCTACATTAAAATGAGAGGTTTACTTCTAATATAGTACTTTTCATAACGAATTTATATTTAATCAGATCTGTTAATACGAATATCTAGCACCGATAAAAAAACTTTAAAATGGCAAATGAGTCGAGTTAATACAATAAATGTTTTAGAAGAAATTTTTATAAAGAGGACAAAAGAAGAATTATGCAAAATAAATAAAATTAAAATTAAAAAAATTAATCATGGTTAGGGGGGTGGGGGGGTAAAAGGGGGGTGAGGGTGTGGATGTGATGATGGGCCTGTCTTGGTTCGAACCAATCCAAAACATCATTGCGAATCTTTGGAAGGCCAAACCCCTATCATCATTGGACACACTTTTGAATTGCCCAAAATACCCATATTAAGGCCCAAATCTCTATGTGAAATGACAGAAATACCCTTATTGTCTTTTATGAAAAGACTCAAATGCCCTTTAACTATAATCATTCAATTGACTCCATCACCTTAGTCTAAAAAAAACACTATAATCATCATCATAGTAGAATGGAACAAGGTTAAATCCTTTTCTATATATGGATATATAAAATCTAAATTTACATTATATACATCGATAATATCAGATATATTTTTAGTGAATCTTAATAAATATTTCAACTGTATAATCATACGTATATTTGATTAAAATTTAAAATCAATAATTATTCATGACAGAGTTAAAATTCAACCTACGAGTTATACATGAGAGCAAAAATAACACTTAACGATCACTTTCAATCTTATCACCATAAAATAGTCATTTTCACAGAGTTTCAAATTTCACAAATAAAATTTCAAGAATGTCATTGAGTTTTACGTATAATTCAAAATTCATAAGAATAATTTTCGATTACAGAAGCTGAAAAACGACTAGTTATATATAACAAGGAAAATCAATAACTCTCCTAAACCTTATGTATCTTACGAATTCATCTATTTCAATTTATTTTTTCTGATTTTGATTTGATATAATATGAAACGAAAAAGTAAAATTAAATCTTACAATTATAAATTAAAAATACGTAAAATGTGATAAGTTAAACTTAAAATTATCGTAATAAATCATAAATTTCAAATTTTAAATCCGTGAGTCCGTAATCATTACCATAGTAGAATGAAAGAAGGTGGTTTTAAGTCCTTGCCTATAGATACAACAACTATATAATTATACACAAGCCGCCTTCCATGCTTACACATGCATGATTGTTGTGCAGATAGAAAAAGAGATACAAAAAGCTTTGTCCCCCCCTACCCCCCACCCCCACCCCACCCCACCCCACCTCACCCCACCCCAAAGATTTACTTAACTTTTTCCACTATATATATCTCTTGTTTTTACTGCCCAAGAAGTATAAGTTGTTGTTTGTTGTAAGTGATAAACTCACCAAACAAAATCTTCTTTCTTCTTCTAGCTACTATACTTCTTGTTCTATAACTAACCAAAAGGTAATCTTTTTTGAAAAAATCAAGAATCCACCCCCACCCCCCACCCCACAACCCCTAAACTTTCAAGAATTGGTACATTTTTTTTTCTTTTAAAGTTTACAATTTTGAAAACTTTCTTATTCCTTTTGTCTCCTCACATAAACTAAAATTGTCAAAAAGGTTATGTTTTTATGTCTTCTTGAAACTTTTTTTATTTTATTTCATTGCATGTTCAACTTGGGAATATAACAAATTTCCCCCTTTTTTTGTGTGTGTGTAAATAAGAAGTTTGTCTCTTGTTATATAACTTTATATATTCTTGTCTTCCAAGTGAGGTAAACAAGAATAAATAAGAAAAAAAAAAGTACCAATTCTTGAAAGTGTGAAGATTTGGAGATTTTATTTTTCCTTATTCTATTTGCTTTTTTGTTGTTATTTTTTTATTTTCTAAATTTTTGATCATTTGTTTTCTTTGAAATTGTAATGTAATGATTTCTCCTACTATACTTTCCTTTACACATTCTCATTTCTCATTAATTCCCTCCCCTATGCATATCATCATTTCCTTTCCATTTTCCTCAAAACTCTTCTTTGTAGGTAAATCATAAATGCTAAGTGCATTCAATAATTTTTTTTATAACTTTGTTATAACATGTTAGTTAAGTAACATGTACCCTTTAAATATATTGTCTCACGTATATCGAATTCTTTAAAATTACACTTATATCCGATACAATGTCAGATTCTTTCTTTCGAATGATTCATATTTTTTTTAAAGATTCCGAACAACATACTCATGATTTTTTTTGATTTTTTTCAGGAAAATGGACAGACTTAACTCAAAGCTCTACTTGCAAAATTGCTACATAATGGCTGAAAATGAAAGGCTAAGGAAAAAAGCAGAGTTATTGAATCAAGAAAATCAACAACTTTTAAGTGAACTCAAACATAGGTTATCACAAGCTGGTCCTAGCAACAACAACAATAATAATAACAACAACAATGGAGGAGGAAAAAACAATTCAATTCCTGATCTTAATCTCACAAATTGTTCTTCATCCAAGAATGCTTCATCAAAATCCAAGAAAAAGTGAAGAAAAAAATATATTCAAGGGGTCCATCTAGTCATTGAACTAATATTATGTTACTTTTTTTTTTAATTTTATTTTGGGGGGTGTTAAATATTATTAGTATTATATAGTAAGGGGGTTAAAAAAAGTAGGAAGTTATGGTTGTTGGTGTTTTTATCTTTTTAGTTTTATAGGTAAGAGGAATTAAGGAATATATGTTTTTTTTTTTTTGGTCTATGTTTAAATATTTTGTTTTAGTATGTGGGGTTAGTTCTGTTTTGGAGCTAAGAAGTTGTAAGCAAATCTATTAGCTATATATAAAAGAAATATAAAATTATGGTTCCTTTATATATTTTCTCTCTTTAATTATCCTTTTTTGTTTCATTTTATTGTGCTTGAATTAGACAAATATCACAAAAGCTTATGTTATAAATTTTGAAATTTGAAATTTGTTTCCAGTATATATTTGTTATGGTAAAATTTTGAATTTTGTGAGCGAAAGAAATATTTCTCCGAAAGTCGACCCAATATTAGAGTTTGACAACTTCAAAGATAATTTTCTAAAATTTTATGATTAAACAGATATTCAAAGAACTATCAAAAGGCTAACAATTAATTTTTTTTTCTTACTAAAAAGGAGTAATTCTGGCTAATTTTAATTCATTAACTGCAATTCTTAGTGTTTGTCTTTTAATTAAAAAAAATGAGAATAAATAATGTTAGCATAAGATGAAAGAAACAAAAATGTGATCTTTTAATTCAAAACATGGTATTTTGCATAATTTACTTGAAATAGAAATATAATGAATGAATTTTAAAATTAGTTTTAAGAAAACAGAGGCCTTTTTTGGCTAGCTGTCTTAAAGTTTTATGGTAACAATATTTATAAATCAATTATCAAAAGAGTGATATTTGATATTAATCCATTTGTTTGTAATTAATAAAGAGTAATTTCCTCATTTATCAATTATTTTCTATAAATTTGTGGTGGTGGCAGGAGAAAGAAGTAGAGTTGATTTTTTTTAATGGTAAGGGATGGTAATTTATTTATTAGATCATGGTTTACGCTTCAATTTGTGCGATAACTGTAAAATTAGAGGTGGTTCTCAAGTTAGTAAGACATGAAATAGAGTTCGAAACTTTCAAACAATAAGGAATGATGATTTACATATAAGCTCATGGTCCACGCTTCAATTACTCCAACAATGGTAAATTAGAGGTGGTTACCAAATTAGTAGGAGACGAGGTATAGTGATTTATATAAAAGGTCGTGGTCCACGTTCCAATTGCTACAATGCCTATAAATTGAAGGTAACCCCAAGTTAGTAGGAGACGAGACAAGGTTGAAAGTTTCGAAACATGTAAAGGATGGTGATTTTTATATAAGGTCATGATCCGTGTTCCAATTACTACAACAACTCTAAATTAGAGGTGATTTCTAAGTTAGTAAGAGACAAGGTAAATGAAAAAAAATCGAATGTCAAGGTATGGTGATTTATAAATAAGGTCATGGTCCACGTTCCAATTGCTGCAACGTCTATAAATTGAAGGTGGTTTAGGAGATGAGGTAGAGTTGGAAAGTTTTTGAATGATAAGGAGTGATGATTTTTATATAAGGACATGATTTACGCTCCAATCGTTGTAACAACTATAAATTCGAGATGATTTTCAAATTAGTACGAGACAAGGTAGAGTTAAAGAAATTTGAACAGTAAGGGATAAAGAATGACGTTTTATATATAATACGGTTATGATCCACACTTCAATTACTGCAAGTGACACACTAATAACACATTTTGAAGCTGTGTAGACCTAGATCCAGAACAAACAATAATATCAGCAGATTAAACTATTGAAAAGTTTTCGAACGATAAAGGGATAGTAATTTATATAATATAGTAATATAATATAATCTTTTATTTAATTTGTAAGAAAAAAAATAAAAAAAGAATGTTGGCAAATCAAAGAGATTCTGTGAGTTGAAAAAGGATCTAATCAGAGGAAACGTCATACAAAAGATTTATTTTTGTATACCATATGTTATAAAGTCAATGAGCATTTTAGTACCTTCTTCTTCTTCTTATTATTAATTATTAATATTATATATAACTAAGATAGAGGGGCCCCACCATATCCCTTTTAGATATGACATGGCATCTTGTCATTTGCTGATCCTATCCACGTCATATTGACCACCCTCTAATAGTAGTCGAAAATAGTGTCACAGAAATTGAAACTAATTAACACAAAGAAAGTAGATACTAAATCGCAATCGCTTAATGAAAATTTCATATTGGCCATTGTTGTATTTAATTATTATTGTGATTTTACAATATTTATTTAACAATCACGTAAAAAAAATTATGATATTTGGTAGGAAATGATTTATCTTTAGAGTAAGACTTATCAATTTGAATTTGAAGTACTCGAGTTTTAGGTATTTAAATTTTACACTTGTATCGAGTGCTATTTTACCTTTAAAATAAGGCTTTTCGGCATCAATTCAAATTATTTGAATCTCTTTTTTTTAATTTTTCAAACCGTGTTTATTATACAAGTGTCGGAGAACCTTAGTGGTACATTGCAAATAAGAACTAAACAAAGAGATGTTTATATGGGAATCTTAATTTATCTTAACTTATAGTAAGCAAATGATCAGACTTAACATGCAAGTTTGTGGGTTTGAAAATCCAATAATTTTTTTTTTTGTAGATACTGTAATTATAGTAGAAGATAAATAAATACATATACATAATACTCATTAACCTTAATCGAAACAAACACCAAATTTTATAGCTTGTATATATAACTAAAGGAGGTGACATGTTTTAATTGATTAATTTATCTACATAATGTGCACTTGAGAGTTGAGTCACACATTTTATATTTTAATTTAATTCGTATCGGAAAATGTTTAACAGAAATATTTCATCATGTGTTCAATTGCTAAATTAAAATAGGAAAAATTATATAGTTAGACATACTTCACTATCATATGTACTACTATTATTTATACTTTTAAAATAGTACGTATCTTACCACTAACTAAGATTTTCTACCATTTATTGAAGAAAATATATTTAGATACATGTATTTTTGCTATTAGATACATAAAAGTAGGGAGAGAAGCAAGCTAGATTGGGAAGGTAGGCAAGCGAGATTCGTACGTATTTCACATACATTAGAATCACAGTAGATACGCACTCATTACTTTAAAAAAATTGAATTACCGATGGATAAATTTAGTAGCTAAAACACATAATCCGTTGCTACTCTCACTTACCGACATATTTTCATTAGCTACGAGCAATATAACGATAGACCATCGACGAAGTTTGTAGCTAATTTCAGTATTTTCTTAGTAGTGATTAGGTACATGTATTTGTATGTATATTGTCTGATTTGCATATATCTGGAATATCATATACATGAGAGAGTCACAAGCGTGGTGGAATGGAGACGAGCAAGATTTTTTATGTATCCCAAATACGTATCCGCTTGGATACAATTTATCTAGAACAAATTATACCTAATTTTAATTTCATGTATTTGAGAAATATTTATCTAAAAACCAAAGACATCAAAAATTGGTAAGATACATAATATTTCAAACTAAGTGTATCTAAATAAACATATTTTGAGTGTAAATATTTTTTAATGACACGGTTAATTAAGAGACATTTGATGTATTAAGTCAATAATTAAATACTGTGTATTACAAACCTAAATTCATTTATTATTTCATTAAGTGCAATAAAAAGAACTCAACATTTCAACACCATTTCCCCATACAAATAATTAATTAAATGTGAAACCAAAGGAAATGATTTTTTTTTTTGGAAGTATACCTAAATATACATATTTTTGACCTTTTATCTCCCCTAGTCAATTTTCTTCATTTCTTATCCAAGAGATTTTCAAATTATGTTTGATCTTATTCATCATCATCATCATTTTCTGAATATATCTAGGATTTTGCAGGTCACTTCATTGAAATATATCACAATTTTTATAAATTTTTTATTTTATAGAACAAGTCAAACTAGAAGCTAATAAATACAGAAGCACATAGGCTATGATGACTGTAAAACAAAAAAATGTCCTTATTATATATACAGACATACAATTGACCAAAATCTTCCAATAAATAATTAATTATCCATTCCCATCACTCAGAAATGATGGCAAATTTAAATTTATATTATTACTTTTTTCTTGTTTAATATATTTGAATTTTTCTAATTTTATTTATTTATTGTATAGTTGTGAAAACTTAGGTCATCCTTGGTTGAGAAGATCTTGGTCATCAGAAACTATATCTAAAAGGCATCATTTCTTTCTTCTAAAACCATCTTTTCAAACAATTAAAAAAAAATGAAGTAATAATAACCAAGACTCCAAGAGTGTTAACATACGAGAGTCGTCGAAAACAATCACAATCTTTCACGAGATAAAAACATAGTAAAATCTACGAGCACTTTGTTCTCCCCATATTCCACCGGTGTATATTGAATATGTTGTTGTTTTAGTCTTATATTCGGTTAGGTTTTGAAGTTTATCGATTTGGTTATTGGTTATCGATTTGTAGAGATGCTAAACCATTATTAAGATACTGACTTATCGGTTATGGTTTATCTATTTTGATCATTATCGGTTCGATTATCGATTTAACCGTTAAGATTTTAACAAAAAAAATTATTGAAAACCACTTAGAAACAAGGTGACAAACCAAATAAACCATGCATATGAGTTCCAAGTTGCATCTTGTTCAAAAACAAACATTTGTACATTGTAGAATAACCAAGTGTTTGAGACAATCAGAAATAAAATCAGAAAATTAAACTCTAAGTCAAAGACTTTACATACAAAATGATATAAATATAATTATTTAATTTATTATCGAATTACCGATTAACCCGTCAAACTGTTAAAAATTGATAACCCGATAATAAAAAAAATCAAAACCATTATCAAATCACTAAACCAATAATCCAATATCGATAAACCAATAACTTTTTTTCTGCCTCTAATTATCGATTTCGATTTGTTTTGAGCAGCCCTATCTTGTATACACGCATACATCTCTCTTTTTAGCTCAAAGAAAATATATTAATATCTATGGATTAAAAATGCTATTAATCCTAATTTTTTCCAAAGTGATATCATTGCAAATTTCTTACTCATAAAGAGAAGAATATTTATGTGTGTTATTTGAATCGGAAAGATCTCAAATATATTTTATTTTATTTTATTTTTTATGAGATAAAAAGATAAAATTTACGCACACTCTACATTTTCTAAACACCACTAATTATAACTGAATATGTTATTGTTATAGTCTCTTACACGCATACATATATCTAATAATTAATGAGAGGGAAACATATATTTTTCTTCTTTCAATTTATGAGTACTCATTGATTATTTTGTTGAATGAATTTTCATTGGTATGGGACGATCTTGTTAAAAAGTCAAGCTTGAAATTAAGTACGTATTTCTCCATCACTTCAAACATGTCCTTCCTCCTCTTCCAAAATTTTCCAATATTAATAATTGTATTTTTATAATCATGATATCTGAATCAATTTACACACACGCATCTTGATTAATTTCATAAAATACTTGCTACCTTCTACCAACATGGGTGCACTAAAATAACTTCACACACCAATAATCAAACAAATGAGAAAACCCATATTGAGATTCGACTAAATTCACATAAAACCTAACAAAGGTGACTTGTAGTGCATTCATACTCCCCCTCTTGAAATACACTACGCTAGCTTATATGCACCTCGACTATTACACTGGATATTGTTACTCCTTACTAGCAAAAATTCGGGGCAACTCCACCCTTCTTTTAGCTAAATTAAAAACAACCTATATATCAAGCAAATGTCTCAAACAAGATTGATGATGAACTTCCTTAAAGATTTTCATAGGACAAGAACAAAGGTCTAAACGAAAAAAATAAAATACGAATACAATCGAAGATGAAAATAAATTTCCATCTTACTAATGTTACATATTGGATTAAGGTGTTCTTTTTTTTAGCCTTGATAAATCTTCTAGGAGTTTAGAAACTTAGCTCCAACTACAATATCTATGCCAACACATGCAATTATCTGTTGTTGCATTGTACAAATGAGGACTGGTGAGTGGAAAGAGAAACCAGATGAAACCTAGCAACCCAGCTACAGAAGCCACTGTTACCATTCCTAACAACCATAAAAGACGAAAAACAAAAAATTATCATTAGTATGTTAAAAGGAAAGTAGGCCAAAATCTAAATTGGGGTCCGAGTCAATATGCGTGCATCTTAACTATTTCATCGGGTAACTGCTACCTCCCACCATCACAAGCATCGGGTAATTTTGCTAAAGCAGTTGGAAAATAATCAGGCTAGGACTGATATGTAACTTAACATGCTTGGTTTGGTGATAAAGATGCTAGAGACCTCGAAGGACTTCTATCAGAAGTTCTTTTACCCGGGGGCACAACTACGGGTTTCCTAAGAGGGTGTGGGGTCAGTTGAACACTCTTCGTAAATTATATTGTATATACAGCTCAAATATTGTTTGTAAGTAAATACTAAATATTTAGCATTCTTAAACATACTTAGAGAAATTCCTGGCTTCGCCGTAGATAACACCTCTTGAAGGAATCTTGGGAATGAAGTGGCATATATGCATATTCATGCATTTAAGTTAAATGTAGAAATTATTCTTCATAAAACGTCTTTTCTTAATGCAATCTATTATATTATCTCAAAGTTTGCATAAAACTTCTTTTCTTAAAAGAGACAACTGTTGTATTTGTATGATTGATGCCACACGCGTAATTATATTATCTCATCTACCATGAGCAAAATCCTAATTTGAAGTCATACTGTAACCTTACCAAACACACTCGGATGAATCAAAGGAATACGAACTTAGTGAAACTCCATAGCTGATTGCCATATACATCGACGTTTTTAACCTGACCTACTATACAGTCTACACGTTACATTTACACTAGCATCATGCATGAGCACCTTCTACCCTTCCCATTCTCAAACCCTTTATAGACAGTTAAATTCAGCAAGTGAAGAGAATGACATACCCGTCCTCCGTGAAATTATTACAGGTATGCCAAAATAGTTGCAAAATATATGAGCAACTAGTGGAGCGGTAAGATGCCCTGCAGTAAATATATGTATAGTATGTTAAACTATGTTAAACAAAAGCATTGAATACTAGATAATTATATAAAAGATAGACCAAAAATAGAATTAGGAGAGAAAACTCATTGCCAAGGGCTGCTATTGTGACAAAATAGAGATTCATCACATGCTAAATTGGTACTCAATGCTGTCAAACTTGGTACATTGGAGATCAAATTAAGACACGGAAATTTACATTCATAAGGAAACAAACCAGAAAAATTGTTAAACTAGAGTTTAAGGACTTCAAAGAACAATTCTTCAGACATTGGCAGATTAAGCAAATTTTAAGCACTAAAAATTTGGATTGAGCACATAAACCTCCCTCATCCTCCATCAACTGACAGCAGTCCCACTCTCCCTACTGCACGTGCAGGGCCTCAAGTAGTGAACTGGTATTTGTTGTACTTGTTACTTTTTCTTTGGGGGAGGAGGGGAGGAACTAACAATCTTAAAGGGATTTCCAAACATTTTCCAAAAGACAAAACTATTGATGTTTGTGGAGGGGGGGCATTGCACCCACTAGTCTCCACCCTCTTCTGAATTCACCCAGTAGTGGAGCATGGAGCCTCAGAGAAGAACTTTGGAACAGTAATGGAGGGACCATAGGTCAAAAAATTTCAAGCCTTAATTTCTTATTCAGGGTCGAGGAATTCTAGAACAAAAAGTAATAGGATGTTAAGAAGTATTCAAAAAAACTACAGTTTCAAGCCAAGATATGCTAAGCTACACCGCATTCTTAAAAGTTCTTAAAATAGCCGTCTCCACCCCAAACCCCCTTGATAAAAGAAGAGATCAAAAAAATATTGGATAAAGGGAGAAAGAAGATTTTCCATATGACTAAAGCAGAGTGTATGCATCGCTAACCTGTCCGAACAAAGAGAAATGAAGCATAGGATCCAAAGATGACTGTGTAGCCGACCTGGAAGCCTGAAAACTTAAAAGTCATGTCTGAATGCAAACTAAAATATCACTCTGCCCTATGGTGCGAAAATGCAAAGCTGCTTAATCCATCCAAATGTATGGAGAAATAAATAAATTGTAGATGTTACGGTGGAATCTCAACTCCAACCTACACTCTTAAGGCCAGTTGCTAAGCTTGATTATTCAGTTGGCATTTTTATTCCCCTGTAAACAGTGTTGACAATTTTCTGGATTTTATTAGCTCCCTGACTCTATCATAGATACTTTTCTGGAGCTAACTTTTTGTTATCTTTTGTAGTTGTGCATCCTCTTGATGCCTTTATCAATGACAATTACTTCTCTGATATCTCCCCTAAGTGGTTAAAGGTTTGGAAAAATGATATGAGGCCAGCTTCTCTCTGGTGATCCGTCTGCTTGAGCTTTGCCCATACATTTCGAGGTGCGTAGCATAATTCGACATATTCAAAACAGAGTGGATTTGCTGATCAATATGTGACTGAAGAAGCCTGGTTTTGTAAGCTACGATCAGTCGCATTCAGTAGCCCTTTCTTTGACTTCAAATTTTGTGACCAACAATGAAGCACGTTTTTGATCCAATAGGCTAGGTGGCTTAGTTCTATGTTGATCACCTATAATATTATTCACAGAAAACTAAAAAGAAAGACGGAAAGCGTATGAGTGGCGGGGAAGGCAGAAGAAATATTAATCAAAGGAGGTAGAAGGATTCGGAGACAAGGAGAACATGACTTGGAATTTCCAGGGAGTTAGAGAGTAAGCCGTAAGGGGAACATTTTCATATAATTCTTGCAAAATTTGGACCGTCTTCCTTGTGAGCTGACAAGCTTTATTAACTCAAACTTTGATGCTATATTAACATATTATAATTGTTTGGGAGTGCCATGTCATGTATGCAACTTTGATGCTATTTTAACATATTATAATTGTTTGGGAGTGCCATGTCATGTATGCATGCAAGCTAAATATCACTATGCCCCATGTGATAAAAATGCAAAATTGCTCAACCAGTCCAAAATAAATAGAGAAAGAAGAACGTAGAAAACTGATAGGCTTTATCCATGCTCAAGATTTGATGCAGTTGCTCCCACTACAATATACTACTTTTCCAGGAGTTGCTCACTCTAATAGAAACTCAAACATAAATCCCATGGCACTTGTCCCAATGAAAACATCATATAATGGTCCATTCATATTAACTTCTGATGTAGAAACATTACATGTGGAGAAAAAGATCATACCTACAATCGTAAGAGCTTTGAGCCAGCTGCCGCTTCGTTGAGCATATTCTAACAAGTGATTTAAATGAGCTGCAAGCAGATAACAAAATAGTTGCTCTGGATGAGGAAATGAAAAACTATCCATAGTTTCAATCGAAGTAGCACGTTTACTCCTTAAGTCTAAAAGTTAGCAAATATAAAACAAACAAGGAATTTCCCTACCGGTTTTTAGCACATTTCATCTTTAAGTCTAAAAGTTAACAAATATAAAACAAACAAGGAATTTCCGGACCATTGTTACTGCAATATTATTAGTTTCAGTTCACTGACAGCATGTTCTAAACAATAGTAGTATTTCTAATGCCAAACACAGTTGCGAAAGTACTTTTTTTCAGGTTTTTGTGTGTGAGTCCCTCAACTTACTAAAATTGATATCAGAGTCATTATGGGCATTGTAGATACTTTGAACTCAAGATCAATATTAGCTAATACAATACCTCTCTGTTACTAATTACTTGGAAACTATTCACATGCATTTCTGTTATTTTCACTGTTAGTTCTGAATACTCCATGTGCACTTGCTTCAGTAACAGTTAAAATTCACTTGATTAATCGCCTAACTGAATTCTTTGAGTAAGATATTATTTAATTTCACTAAATACATGAATTTTACAGTTTTAACTAATGTTTTAGAGTCTCTCTGTTTCATAGTACCAATGTATCAATTATCATAGTGATGTAATTTCCTAATTTTATGAAAATATATTTCCATTGTCTATGTCGAATAGTGTATGCGCAGTCGCATTGTCTCCATGCAAAAATAGGAGAGTAGCTTAGCTTGTGTTCGTTCCAATTAAATCTATGTCACACCTGAGTGAGCCAGTTAGTCACTATCGAGATCAGATCACAGGACCATAACAACTAGAATGCAAAAGCTTTTAGTTTCTTTCTTAGCAGGAAATATGATTACAACTTATAAGCATAAAAACTGATTAGACATGTAATATTTCCAAGAAAATTCAATATCATACTTCCGGGAAGACATATATCTTGAACTCTTAAATCCTAAATATATATTCAAGTCAAACTCATATTTCTTGAAAGTTTTATCTAGAAATGAAATTTTTGTAGCTTGTACTTACCTAAACTGAAAAATATAGGACAGAGAAACACCACTGTATAGGTGTTGAATCCTCCACAAAGAAGCAAAGGTATCATACAGGCTCTAAATACCAGCTCTTCTGTAAGTGGGGCCTGTTAAAAAGGACATTTTCCAAACAAGATTTAAATACAAAACATATTTTCACGTTTATAAATCATAGCTTCTTGAGATTTTGCTTTCACATGAATAAGGAGAAAATGCACACCATGTAATTTCTTTTTAAATACTTCAACATGTTGCAGCAAATTGGAAATATCTTCATAGAGAACCTCAAGTATCTCCAACTCCAATATGATAACCCACTCAGGCTTTATCTTAGCCAAAGACGCTAGTGTAAATCAGATAAACCAAAAGAAAGTTGATGGAGTACATAATATTTGCTTCAAAGAGATTAATAACAAGAAGACTTTGATCTTTCCCTCCAAAGTCGCCTGCTTTGGATGGATGGCAGCACATGAAGCATGTCTTAGGCAAAGAAGGGGATTTAGATTGTGTTGATGGTGTTATTTGTGCAAAGAACAATAAATCATCTTCTATTACACTGCAAATTTGTATGTGAGTTTGGTGCATTTTTCTTAACTTGTATGGGATTCAAAGGGCCATGCCAGCAAATGTGGAACAACTGCAAAGCAGTTGATAAAGTCAGAGAATGAAGAAAGTATTTAGAGGACTGTTCCATTTATCATATTCTGGAATGTTCGGCTCGAGAGGAACAAAAGATGTTTTGAAAGGAAGTGAACTCTTTGCTGTTGAAGTATAGATGCATTCATAGCATAAAAAATGGCGCAATGCTGAATTTTCGAATGATCTTGATGTATTTATGGACTCCATACGGCATTAGCGGATTCCTATCTAGTTTTGTTGTACTCTCTCTCAGTAAGTTCCAGATACTGAGTTTATTATTAATGATACCTTACTCATCAAAAAAAAAGAAAGAAAGAATTGATCTTTCCACCTAACAAAAAGAAAGAAACAGAAGACTTGTAATATTTCTAGTTTGAAGTTGTCATATTACCTAACATACGAAAACGCATCTGTATATATACCAAATATGCAGGGAGATGGTGGCATGAAAGCTATTACAAAAGTGAGTTAGTGATAACAGAAGTTTGAGGGTATTATTGATCTCGTAACCACGAAATAGAAGGATTCAAGTAAATCTTGATCCTAATACAAAGATCGGATAGCCAAGAGCACAAACAAGGTGAACAGAGAAGGTAACCAGCTTCATATTCTAGTAAGGTTACTCACCACAATAAAATTACGCCATGCTGAAATATCGGACGCCATTGAAGAGACCGATTCAATAAATTCATGGACAACATTTTTAATACTGTCAAGTGACAAGCTTCTTCCATTTCCCCCATCTTCTTGGCCCGAGTCTAGCAACAATAACATCTTTAGGATGAAGGTGCCAGCGTACATTAAGGAAGTTAATGTAAGAGGAAAGACGACAGCTTGCCACTGTTTTAAACATAAAATTGCATTTCACCAATCAGTCACCCTTTCTCAATCTGCGAGTCATAAAAGAGCAGAACTTGATAACAACCACATGCAAAGCATTGTCGCATGCAAAAAAAACTAATCCAGCACAGATATGATACTTACGATATGATCCAATCTGATGCCATAAACACCTGAAAGGTGAAATTTACCCCACTGAATCTGAAAGATTGGAAAATTGTATCAAACTGAGAATATAAGAGGAAGTTACTAGTAAAAGAAACTTTGCAGAAAAGCTCCAAAACCAATAATTCACTCATGGATGAATGTAAAACTAATACAAATCCTCGCTTCCAGTAAATGGTTTATCTCCATTTTGGCCATAGATTTTAAAGTTGAAACTTAAAACTTCGAAAAATGAGTTTTCGAAGTGATTTTTACAATTTGGAGTTGTGTTTGGATTTGCATTTTACTTGGAAAAAGTTTGAAGTTTTGTCCGAGGAAGTCCCAAAAACAAAAAAAACTGGTGTGACCCATTCTTTGGGACTTAAGAATATTTAAAAAACGGATTTTGATCATGGCCAAACAGATATCTGATAAATTTTCAAAAACAACTCTCAAAATCAATGGCCAAATGCTAGTAAATAAGAGATGACACATATTCTAACTGAGAATTAAATGGAAATATACACATATATACAAAGAGAATCAGAATACTCAGAGGAGACATCATGCTCCTAATTTAGCATCTTTTAACACTTAGCTTTGCTAAACTAAATAAGCTAGATTTCTCATATGGTCACTCAATTAATAGTTCTAAAAAGTCGAAAAATCGATAACAAGCATGAGTTTCTAAGAAAATAATTATTAGTTGTATAAAATAAATTACTCCGATCCTGTAACATAGCAACACACAAAATGATATATTGAGCAACAGCAACAAAAAAAAATTCAGTTGAAGGTCAGAAAATGCTAAAAAATTAGTACATGATGAAGGAATCTTACAGGGAGGAGAAGAGAGCAAGCAATAAGTGAGGTAACAGATGAAATTGCAGCGCATATGAACCGTCGAATCAAATACGATTGAAACGAATCTGGCGGCGGTAATCGGAGAATCAACGTCGGAGCATATAAGATCGCAACATACAAAATTGCCATCGCAGTGCACGCAATCACTGCAAGCGATTTCGACACATCACCACCGCCGTCACCGCCGCCGATGACGGAGCCGCCGGTGAATGCTACTTCCATCGTCGCCGGATTTTCAGACGGATTTATTAGCAAATAATAATAATAATACATAAATTAAAACACAAATTCGTTAAACAAAAACACTGCTTAGCAGTTTTATATTTTTGCTTTAATGGAAGAAATTGGTAATTTTTATTTTTGCATGGGTAGTTTCGTCAATTACAACGAACCCTATAGTATAATTTATAAGTTCGATTTTTGATTTTCGATTAAATCTATATGTAACTTACATCATTATTATACTGAGACTAGTATAATAACAACAATATATCCCTTTAATTTATTATTCAATTTTATTTTTCTATAATTCATAAATCTCTAAGAGTTTGAAATTTTTTATCTAAAAATCATATGAAAAGATATTAAAATATAGAGTAAGATTTTATAGGTTAGATAAACGTTAAGTTGGTTTATGAAAATAAAAATTATATGAGAAAATGATTAAACTCGAGTCTAATATTATCTAACGAAATGATTTTTTAAGAGCTATAGTTACACAATTTTTTAAAATAAAAACAAAATCTAAATATCGACCTAAAGAAAAGAAACAACAACAATATTATTAACAAACTTAGTATAATTCTATAAGTGGTAAAATGATAATCCTATAAGTTGCGTATAAAAATTATACTTAGTGTATATATAACCTAATTCGTACGTTGTGAAAGTAAACATATTGTTTCCGATAACCCTCGGCTCAACGACTTCAAGAAAGGACATAATGGGTAAACCGGCCCAAATCTCAACCCCATAGCCCATAGATAATAGGGGACGCAATAGGCCCAAATATAAAATACCTAACCCAATCAGTTTTACTGATCCCAGTATAAATTAGGGTTTCCTCTCTCCGTCGCCGTTGATACGGTTGTTGCCGGTGGTGCTCCGACAGTTCAGTTATTCCCCTCGGAATTCTCGTCCTATCTAGGTAAGTTTTTGCCTTAATTTTTTCTTAAGTTTATAAAGATTAGAGATATGATTTGGAAAAATTAATCTTTAGTTGTTCTAGTTTGCCTTTGAAGTTCTGATTTTTACTTATGATTTCTGAACTTTATATGCTTTGTTTTCTTTCATTATTGCATTGTTGTTGCTGAGTATTGACTACTTAATTGTTTCATGTTTTAATTTTGTGCTTGTTTCTGTTATTTTTGAAGAATTTATTTTATGTCTCCTAGTCTAATATTCTGCTGTTTCAATCTCCTCTTGCTCGTTAGTTGTTTTTGTGTCCTTTGAATCATTTCTCGTTTAATTGTGTGCTTGTTTATCGTTTTGGTCTCCTTGCTTGTTTAATTGTGTACTCCTTAGTTGTTTTTGTCTCCTTGTTTGTTGAATTGTGTGCTCGTTAGTCGTTTCAACTGTTGGAGCCCTTCAGCGCTGTAACACCCCTTGCATCCTGATCGCGGTCTTCATATAATTTTGCTGATATTGTGGCCTTGACCTCTCTTCATTCCTTCCCTTCCTTTTGTGTCAAGATCATTTTGGTTTGATTTTTCACCCAAGGGTGTAGCTTAATGATCAATGATGTGTGTTGAGCACGATGAGGATCTCGTGTTCAAATTCGGTAGGTACAAAACACTAGTTGATTTCTTCTCATCTATTTTAGCCTTGGTAGATAGAATTATCTTGCACTATAATGTGCGCTATAACACCCCTTGCTTCATGATTGCAGTCCTTGTTGGTCTGTTATCATGCTGGGATAGTGTCCTTAACCTCTCTTTCTTCATTTTTCTGTCAAGATCATCTTGGTTTGCTTTTTGCATCCTAGGGTGTGGCTTAGTTGTCAATGAAGTGGGTTGTGCACTATGAGGTTTCGATTTCAAATCCCAACATAGGCAAAACATTAGTTGATTTTTATCCATTTGTTCTATCCTTGGTTGATTGAGTTTCCTGGCACTAGGTGTGCAAGCTGATTCAGACACCATGGCTATCAAAAAACAATAATTTGCTTTCTTCCTGCAATCAATAGCTTAGTTGCACGGACTCTTCGCTTTTGATGCCGCACCCATCTCGGATTCTTCAAAAATACACTACTTTTGGCAAATCCGACACGCACCCGTTGGCATTTTTGAAGAGTCCGAGCAACATAGATCAATAGTACTTGTGAGTTGTGAGATATTAATATGTGTTGTCATCATCTAATCACTTAGGAGGCTTACAATTATTAGAAAGCATATATCTGTATCTACTCTATACAAGTAAGTTTGCTGGACTGTGTGCTCATTTTTTTCTACTACATCTTTTTCTATTGCAGGATATATCCATCTTGTTGTAGCAATTTTTCTCCATTAGTTGGATAAAGAAAGCTCTTTAGACAAACAGAAGAAATGGTATGTTCTCACTTACACTATAGCCAGTATTTTGACTAAATTATCCTTCTACTATCTGATAAACATAGTTTCTTGATTACATAAAAAAAACTCACTTATCTAAAAAGGGGTAAATTTGGAAGAAAATAATTAATTCCTTCTTGATTATGTAAGTGGACGCTTATTTTGAACCAAGATTAAGGTTAAGTGGACATATGTTTTGAACCGAAGGGAGTACTTCATTTTTGTAAAAAGTAGTTGAAAGCTTTCTAGATTTTCTAAGTTGGGATAGAAAGAGGAAAGAAGAAAAAGATTCTTAAGGTATTTGTTGATGAGAGGGAGGTCAAAGGGTTAACTGTTACCTGCTAGTAAAGGTGCAGTCATGTTTTTTATGCAACAGCAAGGAGGAAATATGTAAATTCTTTTATTGAATTTCAGTTGGCATAGTTACCTCATACACTTTCTTGTTTCTCTGTTCAGTCTGGCAGAAAAGAAACAGTTTTAGATTTGGCAAAATTTGTTGACAAGGGTGTGCAAGTCAAGCTTACTGGTGGAAGACAAGGTGCGTCATGCAATGTCTTTATCATTACTCATTAGAATGTTCATCCACTCAAACATACCTTTCCTTGTCAAAACAACGTATTCCTCTCTATTTGCCAGTTTGTGACTTGTTTTACCTCTTTGTCATGCTCTCTTGCTGTTGCTTATGGGGTTATGTTGTTGATACTTGATATGTTGTAATATAGTCAGTCAGGGTTGTGAGTTGCACAAAATACAATCTTTTTTTCCTGCTGATTAATTCTCTCTTCACAGTGGTAGGGACACTTAAAGGCTATGACCAGCTGCTTAATCTTGTCTTGGATGAAGCCGTTGAGCACCTTAGAGGTAACACAATTATCATAGCAGTATTTCGGAGTTCAAATTGACTTCGAAATGCATTTGTTTTAGTTTTGATGTAACTTTTTTTTTTTTTTGGAATTCTAACTTTATTATCAAATTTTGGTCAGTCAAGGAAATGTATTGTTTCTTGTCTCACATATTCTGCATTATGTTAGCTTCCACAAGTTTTGTGTGCATCAGTTTTTTAAGTGGAACAACCTTTTCCTTGGAATCCCTTCATTATTTTTCAGTACAACGGAGCAGCAAATTGCTTAATTAGATACTAGCTACTCATCATTTTGTGGAATTTCATTTGTTGTACAGTTGATGATTTTAAACTTTTTTGCCATAGATGCTGATGATCCCCTGAAGACTACCGATCAGAAACGAAGTCTTGGCTTAATAGTATGTGTTCCCTTATCATACATTTATAGCAATTTTCTACTTTGCAGTAAGCTTGTTAATGTTCCTTCTGACCAACTACTGGAACCATCATTAAGCACAAATAAGTTTCTCACCGCATTGCTTGTTACCCTTCTTATTGGGGTTAGGGAGCGCAGAAATTCCTCAACATGAGTAGTTATGGCAGTGTTTTCTAAATTGTTTTGTCAACTGTTCAAACTGTAATAGAACAATTTCTTTCAAAAAGTACTGTTATGTATTTCATCGTATTGGCATCAAAACAAACCCAGGTTGCTCTATCTCTAGTTATAAAAACGTGTTTCAAAGGTTTTGTAGGCATAAAAAAGCACATTGATAGTTTCAACCATATCCTACAAGGGTGTTTTATGTGTAAATAGTAGCATTCATTTGAATTTTGAAGTATATACTTCAGTACTAAATATTCTCTCAAAGAACATATGCTTTTTAAAGAAGTGTCATAACATTGGTTCAAGATTTTATTTTAGCCTATGTTGTTCGCACTCTCCAAAAATGCTACAGCCACCCATGTCAGATGTTCCAAAAGTACACTATTTTTGGACGATCCGACATGCACTGTATTTGTGAAGAGTCCAAGCAAACTTAGATTACTACTATGGTTAGGTAATGTGGAAGGTAACATAAATTTGACCTCTTTTCTCTGCTTCTTGCCTTACTTTTCACGTACAGGTCTGCAGGGGTACTGCAGTAATGCTCGTGGCTCCAACTGATGGTACAGACGAGATATCCAATCCTTTCGTCCAGCCAGATGGGGCATAGGGGAATCAACCTTTGCTATTTCGAATTTAGCTCAACTGTAATGCTGTAAACAGTCTGCACCTCCGCCTTTTATTTGCAAATGTTTACTGTTTCTATTAGAGAAAATGCTTCTTCTAGCGGAAACTGGAGACAAGTACTATATGGTAGCAAAGCTGTAACTGCTCCTGCTGCATTTACATTTTTCTTGTTGATGTAAAGTCATATTAGTTCCCATTTCACCTGTGACAATGCCAGATATGTATCAAACATCGATTTCTGGCTTCACTATTACTCGATTTGTGCCTGTCATTCTTGATGGGTCATGTACGCTAATCTTCTCTTATTACCTGAACCGTGTTTTCGTCATTTTACAGATGCTCGAGTACCACACACCTCTCATGTTTGGTACATAACTAATCGATGTATAACTTGTATTAGTATCGTGGTTGAGGTCTCCGATTTTGATACCATATTGAAGTTTGTAATGATTTCTGTTAAGCTTAAACTATTATAGTAAATATATAGTTCTATGGCTTATTATCTCAAAAATTATTTTAGATTGCATATTTCTATGGTTCATTCCATTTATATCCCATACAAATCCAAATTAATCAAAAGTAAAATGTGAATAATGTCTTATCAAATTGTATTCAATTATTTTATACCATGTCCTCGTACGGAATACACCAAATACATGCAAATCAATATATGTAAATAGAGTATAATTCTGAATAATTAAATATTTAACATCACACAAATACAAATAGATAATATGTAATTCTTTAGATATTAAAGCTAATTAATTTAAATCTTTTTCCCTTCCAGTACATATTTTTGTACACCAAGAATATGAGTCTTTTCAATATAATTTCTCCAATTTATTTTTGTCACATCAATTTCAAAGATTCTTTTTTCTTCTTCAAGACATATCTCCCATTAGCTTTCGTATGTTGCCATTGTCAAACCTAGCAAAAGAAAAAGAGTTATTTATCGAATAGTCAGACCTCAACGCAAATATCAGATATCGATATAGTCAAATTTTAATGCGAATATCAGATATTGATGAGAGAACGAAAAAAAAAGTATTTTTTTTATAAAAATTACACATTTATTTATTACTCATGATGTTATAGTAACTACATATCCTCTCTAATTCAATTTATATGACGTGTTTGACTGAATTTTAAGAATATTATTTACTCCTAACAAAGGATGAAAAGACAAATTGATCAATTACTTGTATTATGTACTAAAGATTTTAATAATGACATGCTTTTTCGTCTCAACTTATATTTGATATTTATGGTCTGAAGTCATAAATGTACATATAAAAACATCTCATTAAAGATAACTGGAAATTTTAAAGTTAACTTATTTATAATTTTTTTTTTAGAACAGATCGTGTCGGAAATATTATAAATTCAAAAATGATACTCCCTCCATTTAAAAAAGAATGACCTCTTTTTTTTGGCAACACTTTAACTTTGACTTTTCACGTGGCATGTTTAAGACCACGAGATTAAAAAGTCTTTCTTCTTTTCTTAAATTCCGTTCCAAATCAAAGTAGTTCATCCCTTTTAAAACGGAGGGAGTAAATTAAATGTCATATGTACCAGCCTTTGTAGGGTTCATAGAGTTTGCTAAAGTTCTTCAAATATTGAACTTTCTTTTTAATTAAACGTATTTGGATCTTTGTAAGCTCTTTTCCATCTAGTACTTCATGCTGCTTGGATAATACCTCCCAAATACAATTTTCTAAAGGGAAAAGACTCAAATATGCCATTGAACTTTCAGAAAAGGCTTATTTTGCTATCAGTTAAAAGTTTGGTTCATTTATGTCATTACCGTTAAAGAAAAGACTCATTCATATAATTATTTTTTAATGGTGGTTTTGCAAAACCATTTTTGACACGTAATCAATTATAATTCGGCCACGTCATCAAAAATTTTAATATTTGAGTCAAACTTTTAATTGATGGCATAAATAAAATATGTTGTCAAAATATCTCATTTTTTTTACCTAAAATTTATCTCCTTTTGAATTAACATAATTTGAAATTATTATAGGAATAGTAAAAAAATTGAGAAAATGAGAGAGGATTTATAGATGATGACGCTACATGATAAACATTTAGTTGTGAATTTTGCTAATTTCCATGTTTTGTCATAGCTACACGGGCGTTAAAATACTTCCTTACCATTTTTCAAGTGAGGGATGACTTGGCAGGGAGAGTGAGTGTACTACACATGGCCTTTTTTATTAGTCAATATATAATTAATATTTTAAATAGTTTTTCTTGATACATTAACTCTCTAAAAATATGTTTAAAAATAATAATTAGAGGTATATAGAATTAGTGATCCCCATTTTAAATTTCTTTAATTTTATTCTTTTCATTTTATTGTCTTTCAATACACTTTTTTATCAATTGAAACACCTCCTCCTCCATCTTCCTCCCACTTAAAAAAAAAACTATTTTCATTTTACTAGTTCTTTACTAATCCGTAAAATTCAGAATCAAAGTCATTTTATTGATGATGATTTCGCTCTATATTTCTTGTGTCGATTTCGTAAATGTAAACTTTCTTGAATTTTGAGTGACCATTTTGATTTCTAGATCTATTCAAATATTTCTCATAGAATTTATAATTTTTATCAACTTTCTTATGAAATTTTTTATTTCTTATTTAAGTTGTCAAGAAAAACTTGACTTTCTAAAAAAATTCATTCTCCAAGAGGGTAAATTCGTGAGGCGGGTTCGAAGATGATAATGTGAATATTATAGTGAATTTTTTCATTTTAGTTACATAAACAAATTATTGAATGGTGAAGAAGAAGAAAAGTAAGTAGTGAAGGTTGAAATGGGAACAACAAGGCAGAAGAAAGAGAGGGGGTGGAGGGTATGCAATTATAAATTAATTAATTGATATAGTTAATCTTAAAAAGTGTTTAATAAAAAATAATGAATACGTAAGAAAGAACTAAAAATTAATGATGTGGTACCTAGATGGTTATGATGTGGCGCTTACATGACTATGGTGTGGCGGGTGAGAGTGGTGTTATAGTTTCAGGATGGAAAAAAATCACTTCGAAAATGATAAGGGAGATATTTAAACGCACGTGTAGTTTAAGTACTAAAGTAAGTTTTGCTGCTAAGATTTTTTTTTTATGTATTTTCTCTTTTATTTACTACCATGTCAACTGGAACCTATATCAAGTGAACAAGTCAGAAACTACGTTGACTAGACACAGAGTTTAAGGAATAAATAAAATTATATTATCTCTAATAACTTAAATTTTTATAATGAGATGGGTACACACTTCAATATGGTATATATCAAAGTAAGCAATACCGGTCTAGGGTTCGAGTGTCACCATCAGACCACCACCTATTACTAAACAACAATATTCATGTGTTTGACCCATGAACAAAAATTAAGTCAGGACTTGAGTGAGCGTATGTGTACGTATATCAAAGATATAATAAAATGAGATGGTCGTATACTTCAATATTGTATTATAGTAGATAGTACTAGTCCAGAGTTTATCAAGTCTTGCCTCCATCAATTATTTTCACATAACTAGCTCATAAGAAAGAATTTAGGTCGAGAGGTGAATGTGTATTTAAAATATAATTGAGTTTTACTCTAATATATAAAATTTTAAATTATATGGTCATCCACTTCAACATTGTATCAAAAATATATTATACTAGTCTAGGGTTCGAGTCGAACTTTCGCTCTTCATTAGAAAAGAATTTTCATGTGTTTGAGTCATGATAAAAAATGATGTCAAAATGTAAGGAACCGTAAGTCATGTATTTCTCTATGACTTGATTTTTTTAATTGAGATGGTTACATACTTCAACATTGATCATCTTAGGCAATTCTAATCTTGATTTCAAGTCTCGCCCCCACCAATTATTTCCAAGTGTTTGACCCATAATAGAAAATTAGGCCGAGATGAAAAGGCAAACATGTTGAAGATATAATTAGATAAATTTAAAAAAAACGTGTTTTCCCTAATATCTTAATCATAAAAATAAGATAGTGCAATTTATAACTATGTAGAAATCTTTCTATCTCCAAAATGAATCAGGCCACATGTGAGAAATGTGCAAGTCGAAAATATTATTAAGTAATTAATTAAAAATATGTTCTATTTAATCAGTAAACATAATATAAATGACATTGTCACACACTTCAATATTTTTAAAGAACACATAAAATTCCAATTAGGAATAGCAAGAATTTAAATTAAAGGTTTAAGTCATCTACGACCCCATAAAGCTGTCCTCATATTTCACTAAAACACCTTAACTAGAGGTTGTTCCTATTGAAACCTCTACCGTCAAAATATGTACCTATTAAATATTTTTTGATGACATGTCATTATAAGTGTAATACAATTGAAAGTAAGCGCGTGAAGTCTTTTTTTTGCTGACCAATAAAAAATGGACACATCAACCTATGAAAATTAATAATCTAAACATAATTTATTTATTTTAAAAAAAAAAAACTCAGTTGTCTTCTCCAACTCATCTGCCCCCATTGAAATTCTCAATTCAAAATTACTTGAACCTCATCCGCCAAATTCCTTTGCTACCACCATCTATCGACTCGCCCCTTTCCCATATAATCCTTCATTCATTGTTTCTTTCTAGCATCATTTCACTATCATCAATTCATCATTGTTGTTCTCTTCATTGGAAAAACATCAATGAAATAAATAACTAGTAAAAACACAAAAACATCAAAAGAATTTACTGTTAAAATTTTCATTTGAGTTGTGAAGAGAATTTCATCAAAAATAAATCAAATTGAGTAAAAAACAATTCCGACTAAACTCCATTTTTCGATAAAACTAATACGAATCTGAAATGATTTTTTTATATAATTAAAAAAGTAAAGGAAAAAGGGTGAAATAAGGATGATTATCAAAGTATACACAATTTTAGTTATCGATTGATGTGCGTGTCTTCAGGCAAAAAAAGAAATTAGGGAAGGATGGAAGTCAGAGTGGGTGGTGGGTGGGTTGTTCTGGCTATGAAGAAAAAAAGGAAGAAAGGTTTTTTTTGGGAGGCTGAAAACATAATTTTTATTTTATTTTAATTTCAATGTCGTTTTTAAATTGTTATTATGGGACAACGCCATGTGTCTTTTTTTAATTAGTTACACTGTCATGTCAGCCGCACAATTTCTATTTTTAGTTGATTGTAAAAAAATGTCCAATAGGTATTTTTTTTTTAACTAAAAAGGTGTTCAATTGGAACAAGCCTAAGATAAGGTGTTCAAATGAAATATGCGGACAACTTAAGAGGCCGCAGATAACTTAAGCCTAAATTAAACAAATCTCATGAGAAAATAAATTAAAGATGTGGTCAACATATATACATAGAACTAGACATGATCATTCCATAAAAACCCTTTGTGAAGCAACATAATTGATGGGAAGTGAAAAAATTCAAATTTTGAGTTTTTTTTCTACCTTTCACAACATATATATAATTCTTCTCTAAGTCCTTTATTTCACCAAATTCCTATTTCTCCCTTTCATTTGCTTTGTCTATTATTATTTTTGCTCTCTCCCAAGGGTCATCTCTCATGCTAAGAATGTCCCCCTCCCTAATCTCCCCTCCATCTTCCCCTGCATCTACCTCTCATTGTACTCGCAAGGAGGCTACACCAACTGTTGATACTGAGATCTTAGGGGTTTATGGGAGTAGCGACCAATCCACTCAGTCAATGCTCCTCCTAGAAAGAGGGAAAACATGTTGAATGCTGGGGAAGGGACGTCTGAGGTTTGGGCTTTAGCCCAATGTTGAACCTTTTGGAGCAGCATCAACAACAGCGGACGCATCAACATTGAGATCGTTGACCCAAACCTTAGATGTTCGTTCCCCAACATTCAACATGCTTCCCCTCTTTCTAAGAGGAATACTGACTAAGTGAATGAGACCGCTACTCCCATAAACCCCTAAGATCTTTGGTGTAGCCTTCTCTCTAACACGATGAGGGGAAAGGGAAGAAAGAAGGAATTTTGGGAGGGGAGCATTCTTAGCATGAAGTTCACCATTGGAAGAGAGCAAAAAAAATAATAAAAAAAGCAGATAAAATAGAGAATTGAGGATTTGGTCAAATAGGGATTATATATATAGTGTGAAAGGTAGAGAAACTTTAATATTTAAAAATTTTCACTTCCCACCAATAGTATTGGTTCAAAAATGACTTTTATGGAATAATCATGTCTAGTTTTATGTATATATGTTGATCACATCTTTAATTTATTTTCTCATGAGATTTGTTTAATTTAAATTTTACTTTCTAATTAAAATATTATATTTTCTTTGAAGTGTTGAAGCGTGTGACGACAATGTCATTTAAAATTATGTTTGAATGATTAAATAACACATATTTTAATTAATTACTTAATAATTTTTTTAACTCGCACATCTCTTACATGTGGCCTGATTCTTTGTGAAGATAGAAAGATTTCAACATAGTTATAATGTTCGTCATCTCTAATACCATGTTGAAAAGTTTGGGTGCTTCGAGTCTTCTCCCCCCTTATAGGAAGACAAAGGGTTAGGAGTGAATTATTCAAAACCTTGAGCTAAATTCATGATAAAAAGTACAGGAATTAGCACAAATATATTGGTGAGCAGCGCGTAGGCAGAAAATTCTTGAAGAGTGTCCAAAATAAAGCCAATATAAAAAAAATGTGGCCATGGGTAATTGAACCTCAATGGCAAACATAGTATTTCCTTTTTCATTTAATTAACTGTTTTACAGCAGACCACATTAAACAAAATATACCTAACATAGATGTAGTGATCCGAATTTAGGTATTGTGTACATATTTTGGACACGTTTTTGCCACTAATCTACGGCTCACTATTGTTGTTTAGGGTGTTCAAAATGCCTAGTATATCAATATAAAGTAATATTTGACGCGATAACAGTACTAAAAGGGCTAATTTACTGTATAGACAAATAAGCTCAAGAAGGTTATACTAGAAACAAATCACTAGGAATCATGAAAATGATACTTAGGGAACTAAAAATACCATGGGAGAAACTAGATATAGTGGAAGAAGCAAGACAAATTGTGAAACAAAATAGCTTCAAAGTTCAGCATGTATACAGGGAAATAAATAAGCTAGTAGATGTCATTGCTAATAGTGCTTACATCAAGTAGGAGGTACAAGAATACAAGCAATTTGAACAACTATCAACTAATTGCAGAAGAATTCTAAATATGGACAAAGAACAAATCGCAAGTTCGAGAATCAAGACAAGAAATATAAAAGACATAAACAACCAATATAAACCACAATCACGCTAATCAGAATGTAGTGAGTCTAGCAAGATTTTATACGTACACCTCAAGTTTTTACCAATATCATTGCTTAAAATCGACGAGAAATAAAGAGTTACCTGTTGTTATTTATGAGCTTACAAAAGAGGAAATCGGCAAAAGTCAAGGTCTATACATCCAAAGTACATTGTCCATTGTCTTAGAGAGGAAGATCGTTCCATATCTAGCAACGGTGTTAGATCCAGAAATCAGAATGACCTAAACCAAGATAAAAAAGAGATTAGAAACATAAAGGAGGAGGACGATAAGGAGGAGCAGTACATGTTCAAGATATTGAAGATGTGTAGTGATACACCACCATCTGAATGTTGATGATCTAAATGAGACAACTGAGAATCAGGAAGGCGGCGCAGAGAATAATATGAAAGAGAAGGATTTGGAAACAAATGTTAGGGAAAATGTTAAAAATAGGGTAAGAAATAGAAAGGGTATTGATATATATGGGCCAACTTTCATTTTTCAAGTTGGGCCAGGCAGACATATAATTTTTATATTTATGATTGAATAAACGAGTTTTGAGCCCAAATTTGATTAAAGAAAGTAATATTTGACCTATATATATTATGTTATTTTTCGGCGACGAGTGTCCAATCCATAGTTCCGGCCCTGTTGATGAGATCAAGTTTAAAAAGTTAATTGACAATGCAAACAAAATTTAGAGTACTATTAAAAATAGCTCAACACAATAATTATCGACTATTGGAGATTGCAATGTTAATAATTTCTTTTTTGTGCACTCACATATTAATATATTATATGTAGATCATATGCTATTAATAAAGCAGTCCATTGAATGATCTAATAAAGTATTAAAGTTTGGAGCCTTAAAGTAATTTTCTATTCATATGAGTTTATTTTTGTAACACCTTGGTATTTCAAAGAGCTAAAATTAGAAAGAGCTAAATTGGAAATAGCAAAATCTAAAATATTGTAAGTTATGTTTAAGTTGTGAGTTTTGAGTCAACTTCAATCGACAATAAATTTTAGTATAGGATGATCTAGGTGGACCATAAGATATCATGAAAGGTCTTGGAATCCTCTTTTCAATTCCACCAAGTTTGCAACGTTTCGAAATCGTATGAGGAAGATATGCCCATTTGAGTTAAACATAAGAAAAGTTACCCAAAGTTATGAGGGATATTTTAGTATTTTCCTTACCCAATTATATTAAAACAAAATTAGTAATATTTTGGGGTAAAATTTGATTTGGGTCAGTTTTATTATCCTAAAATACGCTTATGATTTTAGAAGAAAGTTTAAGAAGAGAAAAGAGGAGAAAAAAAGGAAAGGTTCAAGGCGTTCATCAAGATTTCTTGCGGATCGAGGGTTGTTTCTCCAAGAGTTTGATCCCCGAGAGGTATGTAAGTGTCACGACCCGAGACCATACCCTAGAAGATAGGGTGCAATCTTGGATTGCGACCGGCGTCGTCGAACTCTCAGAGTTCTAAGACAAGCCTCATTCATATCATTCATCGCATATACATAATGAAAAGTAGTGCGGAATTAAAACTTTTCACTAAAACATAAAATAGTCTTTAAAACTCTTTCATATAGAAATACTAAGTCTCAATCTCATCAACTTACGACACAAGAGTACTTTAATACGAAAAATAGAACTAACATAGTCTTATTACAATATGTCATAAAAGAAACATAAAACGACATATATGCCCTCGAAACAATGAGGACATACTTGAACTCTTCTACTCGAACGATTCTTCTAATGCCCAAGTCTTCTTCTCCAAGCTTCCTTACCTACCAAGGACTATAGATAGAAAATAAAGCATGGAATTAGTACAACCACATGTACTAAGTATGGCTATATGCATAAAAATCATGAAAACGGACTTTATTGGAAATATGCATCTTTTCATCTAGAAATCATAGTTTAAACATAAGAACATTATTTATCAATTAAGAAACACATAAGATAACAATTAATCAAAGATAGCATCTTAAAGAATTCACTTTACAGTGAGCTACATTCACTGTACAGTGAATTAATTCACTGTTACAGTGAATCACTTCACCCTTCTCCCTAAGTCTTCCTAGCATGTAATTCTCTCACTTAAAGTCATCCTAAGATTCACTTAAGTCACACAAAGAGAGACCGCCCATACACCCTCTCTAGATGTGCCTAAACGACCCTTAAGATTACCTACGATGAGTCACATACACACTTAGAAAACAACCATAAACATCTATGTAAGATTCTCTACCAAAGGTGATCTAAGTCTCACTTGAGTAAGTGTGGAGCGACCGCCCATACAATCCCTTTCACACACACACAGAGATCCTATAGACTACCTTAAATAGAATCATTCTCACTAAACACACCATCACTTAATTAGAAGACATTCTCTTCCAAAGCCTATCAAAAGACCTACTTAAGTAAATCAAGAAGATATTTCCATAGTGCAATGACCTCTCCAAGATTACCTAAATAGTCCTTAAGACTTCCTAAGGTTTAGATCATGTCAACAAGATTAACCAACTTCCCTAACTAGAGTCATCCTCAAGACTTCCAAAGATAAGACATGAAGAGACCATCCTTTCATGTCCTCCTCATACTTTAGCTAAGGAATGCTTAAGTCACTTAGATTAGGTACTCAACCATTTACATAGTTACTACATCGTCATTAGTTCATTAAGACTCATACATCATATAAGACACTCACATAAATCATCACATAAGACACTCACATAATGGATCACATAATGGTCTTTGGACAAGACCTAGGAACTCCACATAACACCTTCAAAGTCTATTGTGCAATGTCTAGATAGCGTCCCATACCACCACCTAAACCTCATAAACTTATCTAATGCTAAAAGGTATTCCACATGATGAGAATAGGCAATAACCGACATAGACCATGGTAGCAAGACATGGAATCCGAAGTTCTATCCTACTTCGATGAGGTTGTTCTACTTGCCAATGGTAGAACTTGGACACATCCCATGTAGGCACATGGTTAAGGAATATGAAGAGTGTACGAAGCATTCAATCTCTTTCTTTAACTGAATCCACTTCCCCCTTACTCATACTCACTCGGTGCTAGCCTTAGTTCTCATAGATTAGTTCACATCAAGGTTCACATAAATAGGTCCTTATCTAGTTCACGACCTCCTTTACATTCACCCTACCAAAGCAAGTTCCACTAGGGCATATCTCACTTTAGCGACAAGAAGCTCATCGCGACTTTCCTAAGGTATGATATGATGCCGTTCCAGCCAACCATCCCTAAGTCCATCACTCATAGCATGAAGGATACCATTACGGCTAACTACTTCACAATTCATAACCTCGCCACTAAGTACAAGGTTCCACATAACATTGACCTTCTTATCATCAAGGTCTCACTTATATTATTCAAGACTCTTAACATACTAAGTCAAATCATCACATAATAACGTTCATATAAGCATCAAGCAAGGGACATAAGTCTACCTAAACAAGACACCACATATTTCACTTTAACATACAATACAAGTCATTCTAGAAGTATTTAGGAATAACATCTTATAACCTAACATCACTTCATATAAGAACACATATACTTTCACATATAGATAGACATTATTATATATCACATAATCATCATATACTTCAAGTAATGCCGACAAGGCCATGATCATCATATTGCATAAAGTAACGCCGACAAGGCCACATCAATTCACATAACACCGCCACCATAAGTGGACCATACCAATCACAACGATATCAAGTATAATTAATATCAAATTAAAGAAAACGGGGCAGCATACCTTCATACCCATATCCACACCTCAATTCAATGCCAAATCAATCAATTTAACATCACAAGGCCCTTACCCATGGCCATGAACAACAATTCAAAGCAATAACCATAAAACTCAATGAATCTACATCAATTCAATCTAGGTTTAACAATATAATATCAATTACATATCAATTGAACACAATTCTTATATCATTATCAATTACATATCAATTGAACACAATTCTTATATCATTAGAAAGCCCATAAGAAACTACACAACAATTCATCAACATAAGCTTAATATCAAGTAACCCAATAAGTAGTCAAAACTAGGGTTCATCAATTCACATGGGTTCATAGGTAATTTATGCTGAAATCATCAATACAATATCAATTAGATCATAATTCAATGTTTAGAAATCATTTATGCAAGAACCCATGGTAGAAATCCCGAAATAGGACAAATCTCTTTAGAAAGCTTTGAAAACATCTTTGAAAGTTGGCTCCTTGATGAAACGAGTTTCAAGGATCAAAAGCCATACCTTAAGGATGATAATCCTTCACTTTGATGAAGAATTCTCCTTCAAAACGCCACACCAAGCTGATCCTTCAAGTTGGACTTCAATGGAGTCTTTGGGTTTTCTAAGGGACTTTAGGGTTTTGATTTTAGAAGAATGAATTATTCTAAGTGTTAAACACTTATAGACTCCTTTAAAATACCCAAATACCCCTTAATAAACCGTCCACACTCTTATTTAGTCATGGGGTGAATTTACAAGTTCACCCCTAACTTGGCAGAAAAATCTGCGCAGGAACTTGCTTGTGACGACCTGTCTGTGACGGACCGTCACGGGTGAAACGGTCCGTCATGGACCTCCATATCCAGATCCTATGGCTTACCAAGGGTCCCCCCTACACCCTTGAACAATTCCCCCACGACGGAACCCTTGTGACGGGGCGTCACAGCCATGACAATCCGTCGCAAGCTCCGTCGCAAAGTCTGTCTGGGACAGTCTGCCAACATATTTTGGGTCCTTTCCTCAAGGACCCTTTGATGGTCCTTGGGGATAATTTCCAGGACTTTTCCAACCTAAACATGATCATATATGAGTTTAACACCTCTCACATGAATTTCAACCAAAACGAACACATAAAACTCGACGAAACTCGCCTAGACGTACAAGGTCGACTCAAGGCACATCTTTCGAATGCCTTGGACGTTCTTGATCGTTTGAACTCCAAACTTCACGAAACTTTAACCACTGCCTATACATGCTATAATAACTCTATTTAGAACCTTAAAACACCAAGAAACACACATAAACACATAGAACCACATTTTAGACATTTAGGAGACTTAGTCGTCAAACGTCTTAGTCATCCCTTGACGTTTGACTTCCAACACCCCTAATACTTTAGCTACTGCCTATATACCACATATTAAACATATTTAGGACCTTAGAACACTAATACCAACATGTTAGACTCTAGAGCACTTAAGCTATTTTTCAAGGTCTCACAGTAAGTTCTCATAGTATTGGATTCGTTAACCCACATGCCAATCATGCTTTCATTCTTGAGTTGAAGGATTTGAGTTCTTGATGAGTTTTCTTGAAATTTCTTTCGTAATCTTGATTGTTGGGGTTTTGATGAATTATTGAGATGAGTATTAGTAATTTGAATTTTATTTTGAGTAAATTATCATGTACATATGTTGGGTATTCAAATCTAAGTGTGAGGAAGAAACCATTCGATTATAGGCAAGTTAGGATCAGAAAACGAGAAAGAAATTCATCAGGATAATCTCGGCAAGGGCTAAAGCGGCGCCTCTCCATTGGGCCTGGAGAGATGATCTATAGTACAGGGGCTGGAGCCTTTTGCACCAGGGTAGCCTGTCCCAACCCATTCTCAGTGGCTTAGCCCGTCTACATTCTTTCAAATGGTACCTTTTACTCCCCTTTGATTCTAATTACTCTACACTGTTTTTAAACATCTAGAATTCATTCATAATATCTTGAATTTATAATTTAAATTCAAGGTAAAGTTAAGAGTCAAGTCTTGAGAGTTTGTTCAAGTCCTTGAAAAGTCTTTTGCAGACATTAAGGCGAGAAAGTTAGTTTTATTTCATACTTTAAGAAAGATTCAGCAGGGCCTAAGGGTCGTTTTATTTCGTACCTTAAGTCGAGAAAGTTAATTTTCAAGTGGTGCATCTATCACTTAGTCCGAGTTGATGAATCTAGTGTTGAGACACGACATATTCAGTCAGTTCCAGTTGTGTGTGAGTTACTAGAGGCCTTTTTAGACGATCTTTCTGAAGTCCTTCCTAAGAGAAATAGGCTTTGGTATAGATATTTTTCTCAATACTCGTTCTATCTGTATTCTGCCATATAGAATGACTCTAGCTTAGTTGAATGAGTTAAAAGAGTAGTTGAAAGACCTTCCGGAGAAATGATTCATTCCACCAAGTATCTCACCTTGGGGCGCTCTGATCTTATTTGTGAGGAAGAAATATGATTCTCTTAGAATGTGTATAGATTATCGTCAGTTGAACAACGTTACTATCAAGAATAAGTATCCTCTTCCGAGAATTGATGATCTTTTCAATCAACTTCAGGGTTCCACTTGTTTTTCTAAGATAGAACTCAGATCTGGCTATCATCAATAAAGAGAAAGTGACATTCCTAAGATAACTTTCAGGATCCGCTATCATTACGAGTTTCTAGTCGTGTCTTTTGATTTGACTAATGCTCTTGCAACATTCATGGATCTTATGACCAATGTGTTTAACCGTTATCAAGATATGTGTGTTTTTATACCCATTGATAACATTCTGATTATTCCAGCAATGAGGAGGATCATGCTAGTCATCTCAGAGTAGTTCTTTAAATTCTCAAGGATAGAGAGTTGTAATCTAAATTATCTATGTGTGAGTTTTTGGTTGAGTTAGTGGCATTCTTTGGACATATTATTTCAGGTGAAGGAATTCGTGTTGACACTCAAGAGATTAAGGCAGTGCAGAACTAGCCTAGATCCACATCTTTAACTGATAATAGGAGTTTCTTAGGATTGACTGTTATTATAGAAGGTTCGTCGAGGAATTTTTGTCTATTTCATCCCTGTTAACTAAGTTGACTCAGAATACAATAAAATTTCAATGATTTGAAGCTTGTGAAAAAAGTTTTCAAAAATTGAAAACAAGGTTGACTACTGCCCCAGTGTTGACATTACCAGAAGATACGCAAGATTATATTTCTGAAAGTCATTGTACCAAAACATCTACAGTTTAACGAGTCTAAATAAAAGGGCTACAACCCCAACCAAACATAAGTAAAATACTAAAAAATGTCTAAGTCCGAAAAAAATAGACTAAGCAAAATGAAGGACTTCATGGCATCCTGAAAGAACTGGTCTACTCTTGAAATTCGGTCTCGATCAGTGATCTCTTAGCTGAGGTCTATCAATAGCCTCCTGAAGATGTCATGTATTCAAAAAAAAATTACCAAATATAATATCAGTACACAACCATAGTGTAATGATGGAATTACACGACTATTCCAATAAGCACAATAAATATATATAAATATTAGTAGTCACAACATAGTAAACACACATATACAAAATATATATACAATTATCATTTCAGGAGCAATGTACAATTCCACATTCTCAATAACAATTAGATATGATAACACAGTGATCCTCTCATGGAACTCATACCCAAACTGTTAATGTGTCGATGACACTCGATCTCAATTAGTGTGTCACAACGTGATACCTGATCCAATGTATGTGTCGGAGCGTGACATCCAATCCCAATTAGTGTGTCAAAATGTGAAACCCGCCAATGCATGTGTCGAAACGTGACACTCAATCCAATCAACATAAGCACAATCACATTCATAATCTACATTCTCATAATCATACAATCAAGTGTCGATTCATGACATACAATGGTTCATTCATACTCATTTGCATTAGGTTTGATAAATAGTGTTTCATTCGCATACATACATGCATTACAATGAAGCAATTTCTAATATAAATCACACAAACATGAAAATTAAACTATCACCTACCTCGAAATCAAGCTTGAATCCCCCCTAAGGAACTTACATCTTCCATTTACGGATCATTCCGCTTGTTCTAGGTCTCCAATTAATTAACTTAACACGGGGATTAATAATTGAAGGTCTAATTATTCAAATTATAACAACACAATAACTAAAGAACAACTTTAGGCCAAAATCCCCCCCCCCCCAAACGATAATTATCCATGAATTTATGGATTACGGATCAAAAAATGGATTAGGGGAGTAAAATTCTTACCTTTAGCACCAAAATTTGTGGAAAACTGTCAAGAATTTATCCTGGGTCAACTCCTAACTCTTAACAACGAAGTTTTCAAAAAAATAATGAAATTGAAGTTTTTTCCGATTTAAGTTGCGATTGGCCCGCCACAGCGGACTCCATCTCGCTACAGTGACCCCTCACTGGCAGAAAAATCCCGCCCCGACGTCTTACACAGAGACAAAACCTTAGAATTGGAGTTTCAAACCTCCATTTCACAACGCACCCTCAACCACTGACGTTCAAAAACTACTCATTCACGCTAAGATCAGTTTCTGAAATTCTACTCGTCCGAATTCGATTCTGTAAAGTCGTATGGGCTCCTTAATGTCTTGGATATTCACTCATCTAATCAAATTCATCATTGGATGTTCTTTTAAAACGTTTCCTCATTGGCATGAGTGTCATGGACAGTTAGGGCTATTCAGATTACATATGATATGTCTTCATCATACAAATAAAATTATGACTTTTTGAATGATTTTGGTTGTAAAATCAGAAGATACATATTTATTGCTATTGTCTTTCAATAATTTTAGTATTTTGAAGTCAATTACAAAGATGTGACTTTAAGACTCCATAAACTACCATATTTAGAGTCTAAAAAGGTGAAAGACTTTTAATCTGAAATAAAAAGGGAAAATTATATAAAATAGCAAACTATCAATTCATAATAAAGGTCATAATCACATTTTTATTTAATTGTTATATGTAGCAAACACTTGTCATTCGCTTCTCTCTCCAGATAATCTTGCTCGCCACTTTCCGTGATCTCGCTAGCCACTCTCCCTCGTCTCTCTCACTTTATACAAACACAATTATATATTTGTGTTTGTATAAAATGAGAGAAAATTGTATATACAATGACAAATATATATATATACATTACAAAGTATAATTTGTATTGTATAAAGCGAGAGAGAGATTTGATATACAAATATTTTATTTCAATTCAATTGTTTATAAATTTAAATTTAATGCAGATGCACAAACACAATCATTGAACATATACATAGTAGTTACAATATATACAATTATCTAACCGATAGACATATATAATCACTGGGGTTTATAATGTCTGAATACGATTTATACAAATCTGATGCTCCATAGCAAATATAAAATTTGTTATTAAACGCAATTATGCAAACTATAACTATTAACATACAAATATGATTTTTATATTTGTTAAACCTAAAATTTACTCTTTATAACGTTAGAGCTCCTACCTTATTATTATATTTTAATTATTTTGTAACGATGCATCCCACTAGTAATACTGTCAGCATTAGGCCTAGGCACGCGCGATTTTAAAACATGTCACTAATTGGTAAGGTATGCTTACTTATATACCAATATCTCTCTTGTATTTTACCGATGTGGACTTCTATTCGTAAGTTGGACGTCACATACTTCATCCGTTTACTTTTATTTGTCAATTATTTCTAAAATAAATATACATTTTTACTTGTCACTTTTGATAAATCAAGAAAAAACGGCATTAAATCATGATAAGGAGTTAACACTTTTTTTTTTTTAGCATACTTGGAGTATATAATTGTTAATTAGCACAAATTTATAGGAGGTCAAATCAAGTTATGCAATTAGTTAATAATGTTAACAAAAATTAGAGTAGAAGATTCACAATACTCATTATTCTTCTGTTTAATAATAAGTGTTACCTTAGTTCATTTTACGTTTATTATTGTACAAAACTAAAGATGGGGAATTTACATAAATATACTGTAATAAAAAAATATTTATCATTTATAGTAATAATAAAAAAAAATTACTTGATCAGTTTTAATTTATTTATAATACAAGTTTAATACATATTACAAAGAACAATTTATTATTCACATATAACACAAATTTTAATGATGGATAATACATTTTTCACACATTTTAATACATTTATAATACAATGTGTCAAATTTTACCAAACAAACATAATATATTTCAAAAAAAGAATTATAATTCATATATATTGCATACATAATTCACTTTTAATTCATATTGCAGATTTTACATAATATTGCTATAAATTATAATAAATAAAAAGTATCGCTAGAATCAATAATTATTTTTTAAAATGTACCAATTTATATAATTTTTCCACTAAAGATTGACCTTAAAATTTTAATTTTAAACCCTGGAATTAAATAGCATTATACTGTCAGAAAAATAAAATCTAACTAATCCTACAAAATAAAATTGGAATCAGTGTCAAACAATCTCATTTTATTAAACAACAAACAAGTACACCCAATGATATTACAATTATAAATGAAATATAATCTTGAATAATTAAATTTTTATCACACAAATCACAAACAAATACTCTTAATTAATTGTTCCAATATTAAGAATTTAATTTATCCTTTTCCCTTCTAGTACATATTTTTGTACACCAGGAATATGGGTATTTTCAATATAATTTTTCCAATTAATTTTTGTCACATCAATTTCAAACCTTCTTTTTAATTAAACGTATTTGAGTCTTTGTAAGCTTTTTTCCATCTTGTACTTCATGCTGCTTGGATAATACCTCCCAAATATAATTTTCAAAAACTGATATTTTGTCAAAAAATCTCCTTTTTTTAACCTCAAATTTATCTCCTTTGAATTAACAAAAGGAAATAATTTGAAAAAATCATAGGAATAGTCAAAAAATTGAGAAAATGAGAGAGAGATAAACATTTAGTTTGGATTTTGCAAATTTCCTTATTTTGCCATAGCAACTATTGTTGTATTTACAACCATATAGTATATCAACATGAACCTATATAATCAAGTGAATACAAGTAGAAATATGACGTAGATTGGCTAGATACGAAATTTTAGAAATAAATAAATTATTCAATATTTTCTTAATTACTTAGTACTATGGTCTAATTATTTAATTTTTCCATAGGTACTATTGTGTTATCTAGTAATGGTGTGACTTCAAATGTTTGGTGCACGTACACATCTTTATAACCAAATATTTATAAATAAAAAAAAGTACCCCAGAAGCAATTGAATTATTTGAGTACATTACTTGATTAGGTGATATCAGAAAATAATCATTTTAATTTTTAGGATAATTAAACTGATGGCAAATTATGATAAGATTAGTTATGCTAAAATAAATTATGTAAGATTAATTATATTAAGATTGCTTTTTTATTGAGGGTATAGTTTGTTATATTCAAATTAATGAGCATTACATAATTTTTAAGAACAAATTATTTGCTTATAAAAATATTCTTTATTTTATTTAACTTTTTTTTTAAGCTTTAATTATCTTAAAATAAACTTTCATCTTATTTAGCTTAAATATTTTTCAGTCTGCATTCCCATGATGGTACTGTATGTATTTAAAAATAAAAATTTCTTCTTATTTAGCTTTAAAATAGAACTTTCATCTTAAGTTTGTTAAAGTAAAAAATGATTTATGAGAAACTAAAATATAACTAAACATAAGAATTAGTCAAATAAATTCATAAATAAAATTATATTTATAGAGTGTAAT
Organism: Solanum lycopersicoides; assembly: GCA_022817965.1. Taxonomy (NCBI): domain Eukaryota; kingdom Viridiplantae; phylum Streptophyta; class Magnoliopsida; order Solanales; family Solanaceae; genus Solanum; species Solanum lycopersicoides. The sequence goes on from CM040626.1 coordinate 3,421,128, forward strand.
TTTTTAATAGAAAAATAAGGTATAGTAAAGATTATAAATGTTATTATATATGATATTAAAAATAATGTAAGTATACACTACTATAAAAAACAAATGTAAAGAGATATCGCTACATTTTACTTATTTTATCTCTCTATAATTATTTATTTCAATACTAATTATTAATCTAAAAATTATCCTAAATTTATCAATCGCAGAATAAGTTAAGTAACACTAAAAATATTTACCAAATAATAACAAATTTCATAAATAAATACTGTTTACCAAATTTCTCTCTAAATATTACTTATAAAATTTATGACGATACAGGTCCTAAATATATCATTACTAACATAATACTCAAAACTCAAATCCAAAATCGAAAAGGAAGACAAAATCATGAATGTATAGTAAATAGTAGTAATGAGAATGTGTTTTGACTGTTAGGTACCTAACTCCCGCCACCGTACTTGTACTACTAAAAAATATACAAGTACAGTGGAGGGAGTTAGCTACTTGGAACGGAGAAAACATGCCACGTGGAAAGTTATCTTTTAATTTTGTGGTTTTAAACATGTCACGTGAAAAGTTATTATAAAAAAAAGTAAAAGATTTTTTTTTTTTAAACATACTAAAAAAGAAAGGAGATCATTCTTTTGAAACGGAGGGAGTATTAATATAATCCACAAAGGACCACTTATTTCTTTTCTTCAAACAAAAATAAAATAAAATAATGAGCTCAGATTTGGGATCTGTAAATTTGACCAATAAAAGAAAATAAGCCATAAATACATAACACATCTTCTTCATTTTTCTCTATTTATAGAAGCAAGAGGTTTAAATAAATCCTTTTTTTTTGTTTTTGGGTAAAAATTTGATTATTTTTTTTGCATTTTCTATGGATAATAATAATATCAGCTGGTGGAGGAATTATGAAGGGATATTAAAGACTTTTTACCCTGTTTTTTTGGGTCAAGTTGTGTCTTTTGTTATGGCACTTATGAGCTTCACTTCTTCTCTAGTGGCAAATCTTGGTAAGTTTGATTTTTTTACTTTTTGGGGTTGAAACTGGTGGTGGGGTGGGGGTGGGGGTGGGGGTGGGGGTACTTTTTTTTTTTGGTTGTTGAATTATTATGATTTATTTAGTTAGGATAAATGGGGTTATGTTAATTAATGAATCTTGATTTGTTTAGTTTTGACTTGATATGGACTTTAGAATGGAAATGAAAGATTGAATCTTGTTTAACTTAAACTAAACTTAAGTTTAAGTAGAATATATCTAAATGTTGTTTAATTTTGTGGTTTTAAATGACACGTGGAAAATTGAGATTAAGAAAATGCAAAAATCAAAAAGATGTATTTTTTTAAAAAAAAAAGTATGACGAACAAATTGAAACGGACGGAGTAACTAATAAGCATTTTGTTGATTATTTGTGTTTTTGCATTTGTATAGGTGCAAATACTCCACTTTCTCTGTCATTCTTCTCTTACACAGCTTTAGCTTTGGTGTATGGAGGAATCATGATTTACAGGAGGCAGAAATTAAAGGTATTTTGTTACTTTCTTTCGTATTAATTTGTTTGTCTGGTTTTAATTCGATTCTTAATTTAAGAAAGTAAGTACTAATATTTTTGAATCTTGTGGTCTTAAACTAAAGATAGTAAAATGTACCAAAATCTTCTTTAATCAGTGGTTAAACTCTTAAACATGTCCCGTGTAAATTTAGAATTAAAGAAATGCTAAAAAAAAGAGAAGATAAAGTTTTTTTTTCGAAACTGACTAAAACGGAAAGTAAGACTAAAAAGTTGAAATTTTGATATTGCTTAAGTAACAAACATAACTACGTCCTCAATCAAAGGCGGGGCTAAAATTTTTAGTTTATGAGTTCGGGACTATAGTTATTTTTTCTTAGTCGTTCTCGTTTGTTTATTTGTACATCTAACACAAATATAAGGTTTGAACAAAAGTTACTGGATTCTGCTGAACTCGTAGCCACCATTGTGGCTCCGCTCCTTCCCTCACTACATAAAAAATGATCATTAGCGGCAATTAGCACTCTTTGTATATGTCCCTAAAGCCTTTAGTGACATTGGTTCTAATGGCACTTAACTAGTGCCGGTAAAGACTTTAGCTCTCTTTATTAATGTCAATATTTGATGCCGCTAAAAGTTATTTTTGTTATAGTGCCTCAATCCCAAACTAGTTGGTTTTGATATATATTTGGATCAGTTCATTCCACAACACAATAATATTGACATTGATGAAACAAATTTGTAAACAACTCATTAAAATTTGTTCATTGTTATACTATAGTAGTGAAAACAATTCATGAGTTTCACTTTACTATTAAGTGAAGTTTGTTTTTAGATTTACGTAATGGTTACCGATTGAATATTGTCTTGTGTTTGCAGGTTCCTTGGTATTGGTATGCACTTCTAGGCTTAGCTGATGTCCAAGGAAATTTTCTTGGTAAGATGCTTCTCTGCTAACTGGACCTTCTCGAATTGTTCCATACGAACTATTGAACGTGAAGTGTCATCTATTCGTGCAATAGATACCATTAAGTTTCCTTTTGTTTTATGAAATTCGAGGTTTGGAACTTAGTTTGGAGAAAGTTTAGTTTAATTAGTCCTCTGTATTGTGGTTGAAAATATGTGGTAGAAAGGTTTATTCATGTCATTGTATGATTGTTAGAACTTTAATGTAAGTCACAATTATCCACGATACGAAATTTAAATTCCGTTCAATGTATTGCAGTAAATAAAGCATATCAGTACTCATCAATCACCAGTGTGACCATACTGGATTGCTGGACTATAGCATGGGTGATAATCTTGACGTGGCTATTTTTGGGCACACGATATTCTCCGTGGCAATTCTTTGGTGCAGCAGTCTGTTTAGGTGGTCTTGGACTTGTGCTTCTATCTGATGCTAAGGCGAGTGACGGAAGTGGTACTTGTCTGATTCCTAAAATGATTTATTATTAGGTCGTAAATGAAAAATGTTTCTCATTTTTGATTTCCTTGAGTTCTCGGAAGGACTTGTATTATGAGAGGAGTAGAGAGGGTGGATGGCGTAGAGAAGCTGATTGCTATTCCTTAGCGGGAATTGCCTAATTAATGAAATTGCTTATGGTTCGATCATTTTCAAATGCAGGTGGTTCCAAACCTATTCTTGGTGATATATTTGTCATCATCGGGACATTTTTCTTCTCAATGAGTAATGTTGGTGAGGTTAGTGTAATTCATCTCGTCATATTTTCAAAACATACACGAACAAATATTCAAACTTGGTCTCAGATCGTTAGTAAGCACTCCAACTTTGAGAGTGCACATCTAGAGATTTCAGCTCGTCTCCACTGTGTCAGTTGAACACTTCAGAGTGCTTACTTGCCGGTTGAGGCGAAGTTTGAGTGTATGCTTATGTATTACGTTTATTTTCAAATGTCTCCTTCCTACCGAATTGTTACTCATGTTCTTATAAAGAAATTTATGGTACGTTTAACTATAATTCACGTTGGTGCAGGAGTTCTGTGTGAAAAAGAAAGATCGTATTGAAGTGGTTTCCATGATTGGTGTTTTCGGCTTGCTTGTTACTATAATTGAGATGTATCCTTTCTATCTAAAAACTGTTCATTTCATATGCATTATCTACAATCTCAACACAAAGAAATCGCAACGAGCATAATTAATGACTTAACTTTCTCTCAGACCAATCTTAGAAAGGAAGAGTTTGGAATCAGTCAAGTGGTCTGCTGAGATTGTAAGTGATTTAAAGTCGTCTTCTTATATTCGCTCCACTACTATTGTTTTTGTTTTTTGAAAAATGATTTTCTTGGGCTGATGGTCTATCGGAAACAATCTCCTTATTTCCACGAGGTAGGGGTATGATCAGCGTACTGCTCTTTAGTTTTTGTGTTACTTGCTAAACTTTAAGTATTGTAGTAAAACTTGAATAAATTTGAGAAGTTGGTTTATAAGTCTTGATCGCTAACCAGAGCTCGTAAATAGTTAAAAATATGAAATACTGGAAAAGATTCGGGTCATAACTTGTAAGTTAAGCAGTGAAAGAAATGCCTTAGTTCAATATGAAAATCTTTTTTCAGATATTAGCTTTCTGTGGCTATGCAGTGGCAAGCTTTATGTTCTACACCTTTGTTCCGTTTCTTCTCGAGGTAAATCACTCACTCTTCATAGTTCCATCCACTGAATTTAGCATAGTGGATGTGTATTTGTTGTTGGATATTTGGTTAATCGTAGTAAAGTAAGGCACGAGTAATTCAAACGCAGATGAGTGGCTCAACGTTGTTCAATCTATCTCTTCTCACATCCGATGTGTGGGCAGTTGTCATCAGAACCTTTTTCTACAAGCAAAAGGTACTTTTTATCAACGAATTTTGATGGTTTCCGCCACACTTGCAGCTCTCAGTGTGCTGATCACTCGTAATTGAAAATTGCAGGTTGAATGGCTATACTTTGCAGCTTTTGCACTTGTGGTTACTGGACTGATCATATACTCGAAAACGTATGTTCATGCTCTTTAAATTCGTTATCTTATCATTGATTATGAATCGTAAATGCATGGATGTGATGTTTTATACTCCAAGTCCATGTTTTCCCAAGAAGAAATTAGAAAATCGCGCCCAAGGGTGTTATCTAGCTGTCAATAAAATGACTAATAACCTTAGAGACCTATTTCAAATCCCAACGGAGACAAAAAAAACGTTAGGTGACCTCTTCATATCCCATCAGCCATCAGCCATCAGCCTAAGCTTTGGCGGACACAGTTACTTGTACTTATGTAGGTACTTGTGAAATAGTCGAGGTATGTGCAATTTAAGACTTCATCACATCAGCAGTAACTGCTATAGCTAATTGAAGGATGAAAAATTGGCAGAAACGCGTAATAAGATATTCTATTGGCCAATCAGAACTGTCTCTTGCAATAAAATTCATCATTGTTGTTGCTAATACGACTTGTTTGTTCATCAACAGTGAGAAGGATTCTGTAAATGCACCAGCTAATACTATTGAAGAAGTTGATCAAAGATACCAACTTCTAAATGAAGATGAAGAGCAAGCTGATCATAGACATCATGAAACTATTTCATAACTAGTTTTATAAATCAATATTCACTGAGAATTACATGTAATTTACATATTATTATTCTTCTGAAATTGTTCAACATCTATATAATTGGAGTTAACTTTTTTCCCCATCTCGTTGTTTCCATTTGTCAGTCTAGTCTTGACTTAACACACAATTCAAGAAAGTAGAGCAGACTAGTCAAAATGCCCTTTAATCTTGTGGAAAGTTGAAATTAATGAGTTATCATAAAAGGAAAAATACATTTGATCTGAAACAGAACTAAAAAGAGAGTAGAACAAAAGAAATTGAAACGGAGGGAGTAGTATTTATCGTTTGATCAATGTGTGTACTAGTTGCTTCATAACTCTACAACTAAGATGCAAATATAAGCAAATGAAGTTTCACAATTGTTGAGAATACGATTAAATAATGAAAGTGTCCTCTCTCTAACAGCTTAAACTTTTAGATGAAATGATGTTCGAAAATGAAGTATGATTTTCACTAGAGAATAAGCAAAGCTTATGAGGGCCCTAACAAAATTTCTTTTACTGATTTTTCTATTAATATATTATTGTCTGATCAGATTTGGGATCTGTGACAGTGACCATAAATACCACAAACAAATCATATTTTTTCCTTTTTCATCTGTTTTCTGTATTATAGTTGAAGTTTCTATTAATAATTGCTATTTTCTGTTACTTTTTCTTATAAAGTTTTGATTTTTTAGCCATGAGTAGCAGCAACTGGTGGAGGAATTATGAAGGCATATTGACAACTTTTTACCCTTTGTTTTTAGGTCAAGTAGTGTCTTTTGTTAGGGCTCTCATTAGCTTTGCTTCTTCTCTTGTGGCAAATCTTGGTTAGTTTTTGAACTTTTTTTGGATTATGAGTGATTTATTTGTTAAAGAATCTTTGATATATTAGAAGCATTTTGTTGATTATTTGTGTTTTTGCATTTGTATAGGTGTAAATACTCCACTTTCTCTGTCATTCTTCACTTACACAGCTTTAGCTTTGGTGTATGGAGGAATCATGATTTACAGAAGGCAGAAATTGCAGGTAATTTGATACCGTTTGGCCATAGATTTTCGAAGTTGTGTTAGCAAACAATGACACTTCATTAAGTGAATTGACATTTTGACGAGTTAGAACAAGTTTGTGAACAAAATATTGTTTGTTCTTGTGGTATAATTGTGGATTTTGTTGAATGCTGTTTTTAGTCTTTTCTCTATTTCATATTGTAACAATGTACCGTTAGCAAAATGAGTTCAGAGTATCAGTTTATTAAGTGTATTTGGTTTGATAGTTATACATGATGGTTATCAATTGAATGTTCGTTGTCTTGAGTTTGCAGATTCCTTGGTATTGGTATGCCCTTATAGGCTTTGCTGATGTCCAGGGAAGTTTTCTTGGTAAGATGCTTCTCCACTAAATGGATATTTTCTGCATCAAAGCTAGTCGTGCACTGAATGAACTCGTTTTCATTACTTCTGTTAAATTTATTGCAGTAAATAAAGCATTTCAGTACTCATCAATCACCAGTGTGACCATACTAGATTGCTGGACTATAGCTTGGGTGATGATTTTGACGTGGCTATTTTTAGGCACACGATATTCTCCGTGGCAATTCTTTGGTACAGCAGTCTGTTTAGGTGGTCTTGGACTTGTGCTCGTATCAGATGCTAAGGCGAGTGATGGAAGTGGTACTTGTCTGTTTAATTCCTAAACGTTTATTTAGATCGTAAATGGGAAAATGTTTCTTATCATCTAATCTTTCTTTGGTTTCTCGAAAGGACGAGGAATGGAAGGGGTGGAAGGAAATTGTTTAGTTTGCTGATGCTTCGTTCATTTTCAATAGCAGGCGGTTCCAAACCTATTCTTGGTGATATATTTGTCATCATAGCGACATTTTTCTTCTCAATGAGTAATGTTGGTGAGGTTAGTATATTTTGTCTCTTCATATTTTCAACGCGTAATACATAAACAGACACAGTTCATACCTAGACACCTCAACAGGTCTCTACTGAAACTCTAAATATTAGCTTTGGTGCAGGAGTTCTGTGTGAAAAAGAAAGATCACGTTGATGTGGTTTTCATGATTGGTCTTTTCGGCTTGCTTGTTACTATAATCGAGATGTATACTCTCTACCTAAAAGTTGTTTTTTCACATTCATTTCTTATAGCCGCGGAACCTTGAAATGTAAAGTTACTCATTTTTTTTAACTTTCTCTCAGACCAATCTTTGAAAGGAAGAGTCTAGAGTCAGTCAAGTGGTCTGCAGAACTTGTAAGTGACTTAGATTCGTTGTCTTATTTACGCTCCTCTTATATCGTTGTTATCTCTCATTTTTCAGATAGTAGCCTTCTGTGGCTATGCAGCGGCAAGTGTTATGTTCTACACCTTAGTTCCGTTTCTTCTCAAGGTAAAACGTTCACTCTTCATAGTTCCATCCACTGAATTAGCATAGTAGGGATCTGTATTTGTTGTCGGATATTTGGTTAATCGTAGTAAAAGTAAGACACGAGTAATTCAAATGCAGATGAGCGGCTCAACGTTGTTCAATCTATCTCTTCTCACATCTGATGTGTGGGCAGTTGTCATTAGAACCTTTTTCTACAAGCAAAAGGTCTGTATTAAACGATTTTTTATGGTTTCCGCGACACTTGTAGCTCTCACTGTGCTGAGCATTCCTAATTGAAAATTGCAGGTTGAATGGCTGTTTTTTGTAGCTTTTGTACTAGTGGTTACTGGGCTGATCATATACTCGAAAACGTATGTTCGTGCTCTTTGAATTCCTTATCTTATTATATGAACTCTCATATAACACACTTCACCTAGCGATCAATGAAGTGGATGATAACCTTGGAGGTTGAAAAGTTCGCAAAACGCCTAGTTAAATCGTTTTTTCGCCAATCAAAACTGTCTTTTGCAATGAAAAGTATTGCTAATATTACTTGTTTGTTGATGAACAGTGAGAAGGATCATGTAAATGCATCAGCTACTATTGAAGAAGCAAATAATGCAGCTGATCAAAGGTATCAACTTCTCAATGAAGATGAAGACACATGAAGCTAGTTGTATAATCAAGATTACGTTTCGTTTCACGAGAATCAATTTGATTGAATACTAAATCTTGAAATTTGGCTCTAGAAAAGTACAACATGACAAGTAAAAGTGAACAGAGTGAGTATATTATTATTAAACCACAAACCAATTATTATGTATTGGTGTTTAGATCGACACAAGACTCAACTTGTTAGATATTACTGATGTTCAGTGAGTAGCATGTTGAATTTATGATCTCTATCATTTTCGAATATGTACTCCCTCCGCCGCATTTTATATGAAGTGATTGAGAGCACATAGTTTAATTTAAGATATTAACAAAGATTAATTTAGCATACTAAATTAAGTTCCAAAATTATCACTATCGAGATTTTGATGTGATGAATATAATCTCTTCCTCCTTAATTAAAAGATAACGAGATCAAAATTTGTATATGAAAGACAAAATTTGATAGGTAGTGTTTTCTCTATAATGAGTCTTATTATCCGTTTAAACATGATTTATGATGATTGTGTTATGGAGTTATTATAGTAGTCAAATTGCAATTACTTCAATTTTTATTATAAAAATAATAATAACTTCCGGTTAGTATCTTTTTTTTTCCTTCATATTATCGTGAGTTGATTATATATTATTCACGTCGTATAATTAGTAAAGAAAATCGTTCAATACTTGCTATTTAATAATTAAGCTAACATGAAATGGTAAGTATCTGAATTAGCATCAGATAAGATAATCGAGATACTCGTAGATACTTGTATTAGTCCAAATTTCGATAGCTAAAGTTACTCGAAATTTATGTTGATTTGACTTAAAAATTGGAAATAAGAGCAAATTGACGCAAATATTATATTTTTATATTATAATATAGAAACAAATAAATAAAGCAAAATTATTATATTTATTACCTATATATATAATCATTTGGCCAAAAAACCTTTTAAATAATCATTGAAAATATTTATCTAATCCAATGGAGCAGAGTCAACCACCGCCAACAACGCCGGCGCCGGTTTCCGCGCCGGCGACACCCATTTCGCAGCCAACTGAACCAGTTCCGGCGCCATCTCCAGCTCTGCCACCTCCTTCCTCTGCCCCAATAAGTCAACTTCCTTCTACAACAACCACTACATCAGTAGCATCACAACCACTAAACCTAAACCCTACCACCACCAACTCTTCAGCTACTAAAACCACTACTACTACCACTACCAGTTCAGGTACTAAAACCATCACCACCACCACCACCACCATTAGCCCCGGCGGTACCATCACTGCGGCCGCCGTGCAGCAGCAAAACCCTTCAGTATCCACTTCACAACAAAATGCTCAAACAAGACAACCCTTTGGCCGGCCATGGCAACAGCCTTCACCTTTTCAACACTTTTCGTTACCTCCTCCACCTCCACCACCACCACCTCACTCGTCGTCATCATCTTCTTCGATTTCGTCTTCTTCAGTTTCTATGCAAAACCAAAACCCTAGAGGTGGTATGGCTATGGGAGTACCTGCTCATCACCCTAGTAGCTCTTTCTCTTCATTGACGACGCCTTCTTATGGACAGCAATTTGGTGGTTTAGGTCGCAATTTGCCTGATTCTACGCCGCCCACCTCAACTACCTCACAGGTACTAAAATTTTCGCCTTTTCGCCCATCCTTTTCGTATATGTATGCAATTGCAATTTTATGTGCCTACTATATCGTTTTGGTTTCTGAACAGCGAAAAAAATTGCAGTTGCAGCCTAATGTATAAACTAATAATCTGCTAAAGTTAACCTCTGAAGTTCATTCATTATTAAAAAGGAGAAATTTAAAGCAGTAAAATTACTGAAACAAGTTTAGAGGCGATCCTGGGGTAGTGATAGACAAAGTGGATGTAAAGATTTTGGTGCTGGTTGAATAGTTGAGGTGCGTGTAAATTAGTTTTTGAAAAAAGTTAGATGAGTACCATGCTACGGCTAGAATGCAAACAATTCGATTTAATTACAATAATAGTTCCACATTATTGGGTAATAGAGAATCAAAATTGAAACTTTTTTAACATGTGTAAGGCGTAAGGATTGATGTAGCCAACTGGATCAAGGCAGTGGATTGTGATTGTACCATGCAAGGTTCAATTCTGTCATTCAGCTAGTTTTATTTTGGAGACACAGTATAAAGTACCATAGTCAGTAGCGGGGTAAAGCTTAACATAACTATGTTGGGGATAATTGACCATGCCATTATATTTGGTCAAATACCCGTAATGATTGGTGTCATCTAATGATTTTCGTGCTGGGCATGCCAAAACATTAAACGGCAGACAAAAAATGACCTGAGGGAGTACTTAATAGTAAGAAACACATAAAATGATTCAGGGTGCTTGATTTAGTATTCGGAATCCGATCTTATGTAGGAACTAGGAAAGAGGAATGCATTTCATGAACTGTAAGGCGTTTTTGGATCTTGGTCACTCTGGTTTATGTGGTTAGTTTTTTTTTTTGTTCAAATATGAATATGGTTAGGTCTGTTTTTGTTCAAATATGATTATGGTTCTTTGAGTTAGGAATTTGCGTGCTTTGAATTTTTGTCTGAATTCACACCTCTGGGTTCTTGATTTACATTGTATATTGGATATTAACTGATTCTTGTTATCTGTAGGTGAGGCAGCCAATACAAGGAATGCATGGAATGGGAATGATGGGATCACTTGGTTCAACTTCACCAATGCGCCCCGCAGGGGTTTCTCCTCAGCAACTGAGACCTGTCTCCTCTTCTATTAGACCTCAGACGAGCATCGGTAGTCAGTCTGCTGCTACACAGGTTAGTAATTCCTTATGAGAATTATCAGTTCTTTGTACTTCCTTTTACTATTTGGTTGTTTAGATTCAGGTAGCTGTAAAATGTTGAGGTTATTTGGTTCTTCTTCATTTACCCTTGCAGAATTTTCAAGGCCATAGCATGTTGAGAGTTCAGTCAGTCGGATTTCCGCCGTCCCAATCACATACTACTACCTCTCAAAGTCCAAGGACACAGACTCAGCCATGGTTATCTTCAGGAGCACAGGGGAAGCCCCCTTTGCCGACGCCATCATTGAGACCTCAAATTAATCCTCAGTCTTTGCATCAAAGGTCTCATATTCTTGCACCGCATCAGCATACTGTTACTACTACATCCTCTGCCCAACAGTCACAGCCTTCAACCTCAAATCAGTCCCAAGATCATTTGGGGCAACAGATGCCTCCATCCAGGATTCAACAATCATTATCTAATCAACCACTTGGCCGGGGTCAGGGTTTAGGAATCCAGAGACCTTCATCACATGCATTGATGCAACCTACTGCAATCCAGCCAGGACCACCTGGTAAGGCTGCTACCACTTTAGAGATGGGAGATCCTTGTACTAGGATTCTAAGCAAGAGAAGCATCCAAGAGATTGTGACCCAGGTTAGTGTAGACATGTTAAACTCGTCGCCTCCCAGTTTTGAGAATATTTCATTATCTACCTGATTTAGAGAGTCCTATTTCTTGAAATTATTTCTATATGTACTCCTGTATAGATTGATAAGTATTCCTGTATAGATTGATGGAATTTAAAGGCGAACATATGTTCAGGCTTTACCTGTTTTCACTATGTCGGCATGTATATCATAGCTGGATCACTTCACAACGTTAATTTCCTGCATGCTACTTCTTACCTGTCAAAGGAGGAGATCCTTCCACCATAAATTACGAATTTGCATTTTGCTTGTTTGATCCTCTTATCACTGATTGGGACTTGGGATGAGGCGCAGTTGTTGGTTGTTTTCTTATGAGTACTAATCTTGAAGTTCCACGAGATAGGTGTTTTTGAAACTTTTGTTGAAGTAAGATTATTATGCTCCATGTCTGTTGATAGGATGAAATACTTCTGCTTGCATTGTGCTGAGAATGCAGCTATACTAGATTCAGTAATTGAGAAATTATTACTATTAACTAGATGATGTTGCTGATAAAAATATGATGCACAGATACAGTTGCTTTTTATTCATCGCATCCTTTAGTTTGAGATAGAGGCTTATTAAAGAATTTATCTAGTCTTATCATTTTAGTTAGATATATGATCTAGTCTAGTCTTGTCATTTTAGTTAGATATCAAATAATAGTAGTTTCAAATGTTATTATTTGCTTAAATGTCTTTACTTGATAAGTAGAACATTCGTGCATTTTGTGTGGGAGGACATGTGTAACAGATGTATTTATTTGATACCGTCCCGCTTTCTATTTACCCCCCGCCCCTCTCTGTCTCTCTTATTCTTCTCTCTCTATACGCTTTATCCCTCTCTTGGTCTCACTTTTTGTTGCTATATGACTAGGTAATGTTTATTGGCTCTTATAGTGTCAGAATTTGGCTGCCTAATTGCAAGATTGTACATATTATGCCTTCCTAAGTAGTGATGTTGCTTGTAAAGCTTTATCCTGTTAGGTTGCAAACTGAGTTAAGTTAGATGAGGGAACCCAGTAATAGGTAGCTTTCCAAGTCTTTCTACCTCTAGTTCTTGAAGAAGCAAGAAGCAAACCCCTTAGGAAGATGTTTCAGCTTGATAGGGGATTACAAAGCAGGGAATTAGACCCCCACTACCAAGGTGAAAGTCTAGGTAGCCAAACCAACTGGGCTACCATGATTTGGCTTGATAGGGACTTTAAGCTTAGCAGTATGAATTATGACTGCTAGTCTTTTACGCAGGAAGTTAATCTCAGTTATGCTGACTCATCTGTAAATTGGTAGGGAATGAGTAGTCACCATTTACCTGAGTGTAAGGAAGCACTACAGCTGTGGATTTTCTGGTGTGCAGTCCATTGTAGCTTTTGACTGTAGTACAGGAAGATTTCACTAGAAACTGTGGTTTAACTTTATGAGGATGTGCTTTTGGTTTTGAATAAGCCAAATGGGTGCAATGAATGGTGTGTGGGTTAATCACACGTACTAAATAATGGTGTTCACTCTATAATATACTGTCGAGCTATTGCTTTAACAGCAATTACTAGCTATGATTTATCTGCTTGCAAACTGTTACTAGCATATTCTATTTGGAAAATATGACCTAGCATATTCTGATTGCAAACTGTCAAGAACTAGATGTTCAATTTGCAAACAGGATATGCTAGGTCTGATTGGAAGGATTCAGCTCTAGCCAGCATGCAAACAAGATACAGAAGGATAAATATTATTGAAAGCTTTTGCTGCTCATAAGCTTGCATGATCCATTGATAATGTACATACTGAATCCATACATCCCATTGTGTAATAGTGATACTTCATCATAGTCGGAAGCTGGTGAAATTTTTTGTAGTTATAAATTATATGATGGTGTCTGTGCCACAGCTTGAATCCAATGGGCAGACCACAAGTGTAAGTGCTAGGTCAACATGCCTATCAAGGTTTGAGTATATGGAAACTGAGTGCTCGGATTGGGATTTTGAACCTTGAAGGGATTTAAACCTCTGGGATCTTGAGGTTACCCATATATGTCAACCACCACCCCATCCCCTGGGCGACTCTGTCAATGGTATTTCTGCAAAAAAAAAAGAAAAAAAAAGAGAGTTCCTATCGGTCACTTGAAATGGAGTGCCTATCACTAGTTGATGTTTTGGTAGGAGTCCCTGTTTTGGACAATGTAACTTCTTTTAGTGTAAAGGCAGGTAAGAAAAGGGAGGGCAATCATGTTGAAATCTGAGGTGTATAAATAAATATAATAGAAGAAGCCTTGTCATTCATAGTCAACTTGCAAAATGAACAAAATATCTTGACATTTTATTTTCTGTGTCTCCTGCTATTTGATTTTGGTATCAGGTGTTTATTCTCTTCGCCTTTATGATTCAATTGCTTGACCTGCATCTCCCATTGACAGATTGATCCATCAGAGAAATTGGATGCTGAAGTTGAAGATATCCTTGTTGACATAGCAGAGGAATTTGTGGAATCTGTAAGTTTATATTCTAGTTGTTTCACACTGAAATATTCCTTTCAATCTGAAATCTCACCTGACAATTTGATAGGTATATTGTAAGATTATTCTCTGAAGTACTCTAGTGGGGCTGAAGTTCTGGCCATGCTTTAATAGGATAAAGCTAGCTAGTTCATTTTCACAGACAATGCCATTACTTTTTAGTTGTGCAATTCCATTCAGCTTAATGTGGTAAGCTCAGGGGTATTTATCCAAAAAAACAAAAAAGAGAATATGGTGAGCTCAGGGGTATGCGGTTTCATTTATTGCTTACTTCCTGTTAAGTACAAGAATGGTTGAAATTACCACCTGATCGAGGTCTCTGTTTGTACTGAACTATTTTTCTTTGTAGATGAACACAATGAATTCTAGGAAGCAAGGAAATAAGATTTTCCCTTAGATCCGACTATTCTGCATCAAGTTTTCTTTTTTGTGTTATGTAGGCGATAAGCCTATGTTCTTAGTTTTAAGGAAAATATCAGATTTACTCCCTTGGTCATTCAAGTTCTTGTTTTATTTATGAGATAAACTCTTCCTATGCAGATCAATGTCTTTTATCTCTTTCAATTGGATATTTTGCTCTCTTGAAATGGAATTTTATGTAATTGCCAAGCAATTTGGGAGCTCATTTCTTGTAGCTATATTATGGGTGATTCTACAAACCTAAAGGGAGCACAGAGGAGGGGGTTGGAAAATTGTGCAAATTCTCTCTTCAAATCAGCCATTCATTCTCAGTTTCTGTGTTACAATTAATGCGTGAATCTTTTCTGGAGGATTCATGTGACAGATAATTGATATCATCATCCAGTACTTTATGGTTACTCCAAAAATGTTGTGGCAGGAATTAAAAATTGGGAGATGGGTTGAGGGAAAGAAAATTAACGGGAGAAGCAGTAGTAGTAACTTAACAGGGTGAATGCAGATAATGGATGTAAAACAATCTCTGGGAAGGTAATATCAGTTCTAGTAGGATTTGTGAATTTAGACTCACATTTATTGAACTTGTAGTTCTGGTAACATGCGGAGAACTCGAATCTCTTTTTTAAGTCGGGGTGGCCTAGGGTAGGAGGAAAGGGAAGGCTGATCATTCCTCACCCTTCTAGAAAGTAAAGTAAAGAGCTCTATAATGAGCTGCTCATTCATTCTACACCACGGCATGTAAAATCATAGTTCTGATTATTTATTTTTTCCATATTTGTTGGGTGGTTTAAGTTGATATCAGAGTCCTTTTAGACCTGTATTTTCTCCAGCCAAACGACGATGCTATGTTAACAGCGCATTCCTCATTTTTGTACTGGTCCTTAACTACTTCCTGCTTGACCAGATTACCACATTTGGCTGTTCATTGGCCAAGCATCGAAAATCCAATACATTGGAAGCAAAGGACATCCTTCTGCATCTTGGTAAGTTACTTTCTATTCCTGACTGGTCCAACGATATGCAGTACCTAACCTATTAAAGTGTATTTGATACAGAAAGGAATTGGAATATGACTCTCCCAGGTTTCGGCGGGGATGAGATCAGAGCCTACAAGAAGCCAGTGAGTTCAATACCACATGATTAGACTTCTTTGTAATGTAATCTTTATTTTCCAATCTTTTCTTGTTATCTGATTATTTCTTTTCTCGTTTGTCAGTTAACAAGTGACATCCACAAGGAGAGAATTGCAGCGGTAAGTTAAATTTTTAGAGAATGTGACATTAACAGAGACGGATCCCAGATTTGAACTTTATGAGTTTATAACCGTGTTCGAAACTTTTTCTGAATTTCTCAACCAATATACACGGTTTGAGTCAAAGCCTACTGTTTTTGCCAAATTCGTAATCTGAAGTCAAATTTTGGTCCCGGTGATATATAGGTCATTACAAGCTGATCTGTCGTTGTTCGTTTGACAGATAAAGAAATCGTCTCTCGTGGCCGAGATGACAAATGCAAAGGGCCCAACACAAACTGGTGGGAATATGAAAAGCCATTTAGCAAAAAATGCAGCTAATATTTTGGGTTCCCCTAATGCCAAGACATGAAAGCTTGTGCATTATGATGAAAACAAAAGGCAGGAAGATTTGATCTAAAGAATTTTTTACTGTCTTCACAGTAAAATTGGGATTACTTCCTTAAACTAAATTTCTTAAACTTAGAATTAGTATTGAAAAAAGAAAAAAAAAATGAAATTGTATTATTTTGTTTGTGTTCAAATGGAAAAAATGTGGGAAGGGATGTATCATTTTTAAGATTTCTTTTTTTCTAGATTTTCACGTCTTATGGTGATATTTCTCACATGTAAATATTTCTTTTAACAGATTATTGACCCGTCCATTTGTTCGATTTTTGCTAAATATTTTTATCGGCGTATGTAATATGACTTAGTTGTCGATAAATTTCTTAGTATTTTGAATATCAAACACTTTATTATTCAATTTTGTTAGGTGTTGAAAAGTCACTTGCATCAATCCATGTGCTTGTGAAATTATTGAATGGATTATTTTAGGTATTTTCATGTAATTTCCAGGTCAAAATACATGTGCTATAACGTGCAATGATTTATGTCCAACTTTTTAATAGCAAAATAACCAACAATATTCTCTTTAATAATGCTTATTATTGAGTAAACCTAATATTGTGAAATGAAAAATCTTTACTTGTGAGTTCTCTTGCAAGCTACTTAAGTGGTGATGACTCTTTTTTTTTTTATCTGATAAAGTAAAACTTGATTTTTTATCTTCAAGTTTCAATGAAACGTATCACGATAAGTTTTTTCTCTTACCCTCTAGGAGGTAATTTAAGAATATCCTTTTAGTTTGTATCAAAATACTATAAATTGATTTTTTTAATATTTATTTCTTGAGTTGGATAAACCTACAATTCCTTAAAGATCTTCATCATAGATGGTTATTCTTTGTTTCTTAGTTAAAACAAGAAGTAAATTATTGTCTTTTAGGGTTTGATTGATGTAACATGTTTGAGGTATGGAAATTATTGTTTTAATAGAAATATAGAGTAAGGTTACGACTTATGTATAATATATGTTTGTGATTCAGTTCTTCTTAACTGTTATTCGTAGTGAAATGTTAGTGCATCAGACTGTCTTTTATTAATATAACGTGATGTAAATTACTATCAAATAATCACTTATTTACAATTTTTTTGTGGAGAAATAATTTTCTTTCGCTTCTCTCCATCCTTTATCAGTATTTTAGTAATTAAGTTATGTAGAAATTAGATGATCTTATTGATCAAATTACCTAGCGATGAACTCCTAAATTCACATTACATGCAAAGATCTTAATTGGGTAAAATATTGTGTTTTTGGATCAACATATTGATCAAAGAAAAATCGAATAAAATCAAAATCAAATCCAATTTTGTATATTAAATTAAATCTAGAGCTCTCTTAATCCATATTTAAAAAAAATAAGTTAGTCTATAATTGTCATAACATTAATAGTGGTTGTGAGGAAAAGAAACTCATAAAAAGGAATGAAATTTCACACTATGTTTTTTGGTCTTATCTTCTAAGTGATTTAATCTAAGAAAATATGCTATGGTATAAAATTATAAATTCTCTTAATAAAATTTTAGACTATCACAGTAAGTACTCCTCCATCTAGGATGAATCTAGCATATATAGTTCATGTTCACGGGTTATTATTGTATATTAACTTGAAATTTATCTCGCATCTGCCTATAAGATCAATATAAAGTCTTAAATTTAAGTCCTAAAAATAAAACCGTCTATTATTTTTAGATTCGGAAAGCCATGTGAAAAAAAAATAAAGAGATTGTGAATCAAATTAGGATACCAATACCATTTTAGTCAATTATTATTGTATATAATTGACTTCAGATCTTTGCAGTAATTTACAAACTTCAAATTCTGAATTTATTACGCCCTATAATGTCAACATTAAAACACTAAAGTTTAAATAATGAAAACAAAATGATCTTTTTATTTTTTTAATATTGAATAGTGTTAAAAAACAAAGAGAATACAATGAGGATCAAGTTAGTATGTCAATTTACCAATTATTATTATAGAAATACATAATCTTCAAATACTAAATACACCTATGCTATTAATATGAGGTCTTCAATTTGAGTCTTGAAAATAAATATTATCTTAAATTTTTAAATATCAGATGCTGAGTGGAAAAAGTCAAACAAAACACAATATAATGTGAATCAAATAAAGATATTATTTTATTTAATTATAATTATATATTAATACGAGATGTTATATAAATTTTAAATTATAAATTCGATTCTAACTATAACATCGATATGAAATTTTACGCACAAACCTAAAAAATAACGAATATCAAACATCAAGTGAAAATCACGATGAATATCAAATATCAAGCGAAAATGACGAGGGAATCAAACTAAGATCCACATATTCTTATCTACTTTTCTTTCCCAAACTCATATATATTCACACATAACACAACTCAATAAAAACAAGAAAAGGGAAGGAAAAAAAAGGAGCTGAGTTTTTTTAAAGAAAATTCAGCTCATAATCAGAGCTGACTCTTACAAATTCTTATCCTTTTTTTCACTTATTAATAAATCCCAATTTTTTTTTCTTATTATAAGATTTGATTTTTGTTTATCATATTGCACTTTAATTGTCTTTCTAGGTCCCAAGATTTTTTTTTTCTTCAAAAAAGTTTCCCTTTTTGAATTCTTGAAAACTTTTCAAGAATGTCGATTTGTGATGGTGATTTGGTGGCTTCCAACAATTCTTTTGCTAAGCAACGTGAGAAGATTATTATTGATACTGATCCTGGTATTGGTAAGAAAATTCTTCTTACCCTAAGAATAAATTTGTTTAAAGTTGTGAACTTTAGCAAATTTCTGCATTTTTTTGTGAATTTTAGCTAATTGTTTAGTTAATGGTAATGGGGTTTTGATTTTGTTGGAGAAATAGAGAGCCCCTTTTGTTTAGAGTTGAGAACTTTAGCTTTTTATTCAGTTTCTTGATTTTGGGTGTGTGTTTGTTTTTTCATGAATGAGTTTAATGTTGAGAGTTTTAGTGATTGGCTGAATTGTTATTTGATGGGGTCTGGAGAGGGTAGGGACCTCTAACTTGGGAAGTAGAGAGTTGTTTTCGATAGACCCCACAAGTGGGGTACTGAGAAAAGGGTGAGCGCAGACCTTATCCGTACTTTGGGAACTAGAGAGTTATTTCCAATAGACCCTACAAGTGCGGTCTAGAGAGGGTAGGGTGAATCAAAACCTTATCCCTACTTTGGGAGCTAGGAGTTGTTTCCAATAGACCTCACAAGTGGGGTCTAGAGAGGGTAGGGTGAACGTGAACGTGAACGTTATCCCTACTTTGGGAGCTAGAAGTTGTTTCCAATAGACTACACAAGTGGGGTTTGGAGAGGATAGGGTGATTGCAGACCTTACCCTACTTTGGGAGGTGGAGAGGTTGTTTCCGATAGACCCCACTTGAGGGTAGGGTTAACGCAGACCTTACCCCTATTTTGGGAGGTAGAGAGGTGGTTTTAGATAGTCCCTTGGCGAATTGTTTATGTGATGGTAATATGGTCTTGATTTTGTCAGACAAATAGATGACCCTTTTGTTTAAAGTTGGGAACTTTAGCTAATTTCAGCATTTTTTTTCCAGCTTCTTGAATTTGTGTGTTCTTTTTTCATGGATGAATTTAAAGTTGAATTTTTTAGTGATTTTTTCAGCTGAATTGTTTGTTTGATTAGAATCGGGTTTTGAGTTTCTTAGACAACTAGATGACATTTTGAGAAATTTTGTATTGTTTCGGGAGCTCTTATGTGAATGTGGTATCGTTTCGGGGATTCTGTTTTGTGTACTTGAAGATTCTTCATTTATGTTGTTAAAAGTGCAAGGGGAAGGACAGAATCTATATATAAAAGTGGTCCAAGTTACTTTATTGGGTCCATTTTGATAACAATAATCAGATAGATATATTCTCATTCTTTTGGAACTTGTGAATTTTGGGATTGTTTCAGTTTGTTTTGAAAAGAATCTTGGAGATAAAGTAGCTTTTTGTTATCCTAAATTAGCTGTACTTTTAATATATGAAAGTAAGAAATTAACATTGTATATGATGTTTTCTAATTTTGAGACTTCTTTTAGTCAATGAATGTTTTGTTACTTTCATAAAGAAATCGGGAGATAGTACTAACACATAGGCACCTAAGAAATCATATTATCGTTTCTAATAAATTTCACAAGGTAGCTTCTATAATTCTCTTGATTCTTTGGTAATAACTATAGTAGAATTTTAGTTTGCAAACTTTGTTTATGTAGTACTCACTTTTAACTATTAACAATCTGTAACATCACTCTTGACTTGTAACTTAGAAATCATTTTGTTTTCGGTGATAACAGATGACAGTATGACAATACTAATGGCATTTCAGACACCAGAAGTTGAGATCATAGGCTTGACTACAATCTTTGGCAACGTTGCCACAAAAGATGCTACACGAAATGCTTTGCTTTTGGTATGTTTTTAATTTTATTTGTATTTATGTAAATTTCTCTTCTTTCATCATGTTTACGATTTCCATCTACTAGATGTTTGTGGATCAAGTTCTTGATCAATTACTTCTTAACTTAATTTGCAAAATGATAGTGTGAAGCTGCAGGATATCCAGATGTTCCCGTGGCAGAGGGTAGCCCTGAACCTCTAAAGGTAATTTTGTTTTTAGTTTTACCGTATATCCCTTCTGACAGCAACAATTTGTTCTCTTTGCAATCTCACATGCTATTCCAAAGATACAAGTGATTGTGGCATCACTTGAAGATACCTAACATGAAGCTAATTTTTTTTTAAATTCTACTGTGTAGATATATATTAGAATAGATTAAAGAGTAAAAACGATAATAGCTTTTACACGATTGTTTTTGTTTAGTTTATTCTTAGTTTCCTTTCTCCCTTGTAGCTTCTCAACACATTGTCACCTAACTCTTGTTTCTTGCTATAGGGAGGGGAACCACGTGTTGCAGACTTTGTTCATGGCTCAGATGGATTAGGCAACTTATTCTTACCTTCTCCAAACTCAAAGAAAATCGACAAATCTGCATCTGAATTCTTGGTGGAAAAAGTTTCTGAATATCCTGGTGAAGTGTCGATACTTGCACTGGGACCATTGACAAACTTGGCGTTGGTATGTTGTATCTCAAAACTTCCACAACTTTCAAGTTTCTGATTTCACCTTGTTTACAAAAATTTCATCGTTATCTGTTGGTTAGGCTGTCAAGAGGGACTCAACCTTTGCAAGCAAGGTGAAGAGAGTGGTTGTACTCGGTGGTTCCTTCTTTGCTTTAGGAAATGTTAATCCTGCCGCAGAAGCAAATGTGGGTGATTTCTTTCCCGGTGGGGTATATAAATACTATAATATTTACAATGCTTTTTACAGTTCCTTTTTCAAACCTGTGTTGATATGCTTTTTTGAGCTAATGGTCTATCGGGCACAACCTTTTGGTAAGGTCTGCGTGCACACCTCCATTCCTAGACCATTTACATTTGGCTTGCTGTTGTTGTAATGTCTTACAATGTGAAAGCATGTTTATGTAATTGTTTGATCCTGTAATGTCTTTGCATAATCGTCTCTTTAATATTTACCATGTACTATGTAGAAATGTTTAGCAGACAACAAGTTCTTGTATTCGAGTGTAATATGGGTCCTTTTTTGCATTATGTTAGCAGAAATACTACGAATTCTTGTGTACATCATTTCACATTTTTGTCGACGTCTACAAGCTCAACATTTTTTGCATGTTCATGTGTTCATTATGCAAAGCTGAAGAAGCGGTCTTTGTTGTATTCAATAATCCAATGTGTTACTGTTTACTCATTTGCTTAGTTTTCTGACGAAGCAGATATATGGGGACCCTGAGGCTGCTGATGTTGTGTTTACGTCGGGGGCAAATATTGATGTTGTAGGCATCAACATTACAACACAAGTCAAATTGAAAGGTGAATTTCACTGCTTAAATATGTCGAATGCTTCTATTTTTTGCTCCTTTATTTGTATAATTTTGTTCACCTCTTAAATAAGAGTATGCTTCCCTGCTTTTAGATGCTGATCTTGAAGAACTAAAGCAATCCAAAGGAAAACACGCTAAATTTGTGTGCGATATGTGCAAATTTTACCGTGATTGGCACGTGAAATCAGACGGTGTCTATGGTAACTTCTGCGTTCTTATATTGTTTTTGGATGGCCAACAATGCTTGTTAAACCACTTTCTTGCATTTATCTCGTCATCATCTCTTATCAATTGGCACTCAAACTCTTCAGAAACGTTGCCACACCTTTGTCGGATCCTCCGAAAATGCATCACTTTTAGAGGATCCAACATGCATGTGACGACATTTTTGAAAAGTCCAAGCAACATAGGTTAGGCCACCACCACTGATAATAATACGCCATCCTCTTTGCAGGTATTTTCCTACACGATCCTGTTAGCTTTGCTGCACTAGTTCGGCCTGAACTCTTCACCTTCAAGAAGGGCGTCGTGAGGGTTGAGACACAGGGCATCTGCGTCGGGCACACCTTAATGGACCAAGGGCTAAAGAAGTAAGTATTTTCAATGTTACTCGGAATACTCCAAAAATGTTTTCATACCAGTGTCAGATCCTCCAAAAATGCACTACTACCAGAGATTCGTCAGAGCAATACAAAGTATTTGAACTTTTTTTTTGCCTATAGCTCCGAACTCTCTATTGGAACTAATAAATTGTTATAATTAGGTGGAATACGAGCAATCCTTGGACAGATTATTCCCCGGTTTCAGTTGCGTGGACAGTTGATGTGGACGAAGTTCTGGATTATATAAAGAAAACGTTAATGAAACCGTGATTACCATTGGATTTATCGGTCTCTTCAACGTGTGAATCCTGCTCGGGAGATCGATGAACGTCGTGTTTTCTAACATCTATTACATCTATTGTTCTTAATCTTCATTTTTCCTCCATTCCTTGAAACTAAATAAACCTCAGTTCTGAGAAATATGTAAAGGGCTTATAAAATGGAGGTCATTTTCATGTATGTATTCACATTGAAATAGGGTATCATGTAGTTATACTTCCTTTCATTTTTTTCTTTATTTTTTATTTTGGTTTGATATTTCCGCTCCGTTGCTATTGATGTCATGTTGAACCAGAGGTTTCTAGTTCGAGCTTCAGAAACAACGAAATTCTTGGTTCACTATTAGATGCATATATAATTTGGAATCTCTATAACAATTTTACTATTGTAGAAGAAGTTTGTTAGAATTGATTATTCATATATTATTTATAATAATATTCTATTAAAACAATAAAAGAATATCCAGATAAATGATATCGTTAATAAAACTTTTTCGTATAATTGGAAATATAATATTAAACAAAAAGAAAAACTCATTTGATTTATTAAAGTTAGCTTTTTATAAAAGAAATTCTTCTATGTTCACGTTTACGTGCAAACTTTAAATTTCTTTTCCATTTTATAAGCAAAGTTTTATTTTTAGTATAGAGATATTACTCAACCAATTTTCTCAGTGACTAAAACTTCCAAGCAACTCCAAAATTATTTGTATTTTTAGAAAAATAAAATAAAATTTCATTATATATAGTGCGCACTCATGATGTAGGGCGGGCCAATGAGGACGAGACACAAGAAGGCCAATTCGAGCTCCGAAAGGAGAGTAATGTATATGATAATTTATGTGAATCTTATATTGGTATTAGTGTGAAAAATAAATAAAGAACTCTAGAAGGCGAGACACAAGTTCATATGATATGCGCAGTTGTGGACGCGACGTAGTCCAAAGGACAAAACGATGAGCATGTTGGGCCAAAGCGAACAATGTGTGCTATATTTGTGTTTGGTTATGACAAATATCGTATCAGAGACAAATACTTCCTCGTATAATGGTGGACCAAATCTCAACAAGGATGCTCGGGTGCACGTGATGCATGATAGAAGGTCAATCGTAGAGAAGGGCTGACAAATTTTTAGATTATTAAGCTTCTAATGAAAGGTGTACTTAGCTTGATAACTTAGTGAATTTTTCCGTTTCTAAACGGGAGAAAGAAAGTGAATAATAATATCATGCGTAACACAAATTCACAGCTTCACATTGTATGCACCTTTTAGGCTCGATATGGCATCTTCAACAGACAAAATTGTGAGTCATGTTAAACCAAAGCAGACAATACGCGTTATGATTTGAATTGATTTTAAGATCTCCAATATTTCAACTTCATTGGACAACTTTTATGTCATTTGGGCCTGAAGTACATGGGCCAAGTAATTTCGGCCCATATTGGCCCAAACATTGCTGACAACTGACAATACATTGATTTGATTTGATATATCATTAATATAATCTCGTAATAAATTTATTTATCATTTATTATATCTTATCAATTCACCTCGTTTAATAGATTTCGTGTAATTATTTTATAAGTAATCTGATTGGGTAAAATGTGTTACATTTAGATCCTTAATTAGAATCGTCCATCCGCCTCTGATCACGGAAAAAAAATGTTATACAAATTTCTTCACATTGATTTAAATAACTAAATCCCTTTATATAAACCTCTAGTCAAACTTCTTTATCGTAATCATTCTATAGAAGAAAATTTTTCTTTAATAATCATATTTTCTATAAAACAGAACTTTATATTACGTTACATGTTTTTATTACAAATAAAAAAAATCGAAAACAAACTTAACATATTTATAAAAAATGTTTAACATAGTTGACATATTTTCAATGCAAATTGATCCAAGTACAATCATAATTTTTTTTTTAAAAATAATTCTCTAAGTAATACTAACATTTTTTATAAAATTGTAGAAAAGAATATACCCATCTTTTGCAGTATGGCTAATTTTCTATTTAAAAAAAAAAAAAAAAGAAACCAACCAATGTGAATATGAAATTAAAAAACTTAATAAAACCTTTTTCATGACTTTGTGCCACTGACCAAATGGCCCTTTACTTAAATTGGTAAAGTTCCACTTATTATTATTATTATTTTATTTATTTATTGAAAAAATAAAACAAATTATACTCCACCAATCAATGTCCCCCTCATATTCTTTATTATTATTATTTTTTATCATATCTATAAATAAGTTTATAATTCTCAATAGAATCTCACTATTTCTTCTTTTCTCCCATTTTCTTCACTCTCTATTCAAACAAACTCTCCATATGAAGATCTCTAACTTCTTCATTTTCTCCATCTTCATCACAGGTACACTTTTTAATTTACGTTATATATCTCGTCAGTATAATTATAATTTTTTTTACATTATTAATAGTAACGAAATCAAAAATTTCATATCATGATTAATATAAATATTTTGGCGAAATCAAGAATTTTATCAAAAGATACAAAATTTAAAGATATTTCGTGTTTAATTGATCACCCTTCTATCTATGTAACATATGATTCAACTCCAATTACATTATTAGAAATTTTCTCCATTATTATTCAATCTACTTGAAATATTTTATTTGAGTCCAGTTATATCAACAAGATAGGTGTAGGGGTAAGTATTGCGTACGTATTATGAGATGTAATAATTTTTAGTGACAGAACTAAAATTTTCACTTAATTTTTTTTATAAACATACAAAAAAGACGAAAATTGTTCAACATTTATTATAATTACATAAAAATATAATTTTAACTATGTTAAATAAACATACAAAAAAGACGAAAATTGTTCAACATTTATTATAATTACATAAAAATATAATTTTAACTATGTACAAACGTAATTTTGACTCCATCCTTGTCCTTTTGAAATATGTTATTATTATCGTCAGTGCATAGAATTTGTACAATAATACTCTTTTTTTTGTTTGTTGTATTTTTTACAGGGTTTTTATGGGGTGTTCGAGTTGAAGGTTCACGTCATCACCATCACCACCACCGTCACCAGACTAGCCCAAAAAATTACAAAAATGACCAAAAAGATCACCAATTTTATAATTTTAAACCAACAAAAATGTTTGTTTTTGGAGATTCTTATGCTGATACTGGTAATAATAGAAAATCAATGGCTAATTCTTGGAAACAACCTTATGGTCTCACTTTTCCCGGCAAGCCCTCCGGCAGGTTTTCCGATGGACGTGTTCTCACCGATTACGTAGGTAATTACTCGTAACGATATTTGAGTCGATATGAAATTTAAATGAATATTTACTATCATAAGAGTATGTTGTTTAAAAAATTACTTCAACCATTTTGTTGACGTGGCATATATTTTTAAAAATTGTTGATTTTTAGTTTTATAAATATTTATGACTTTTAAGTTTGTGTGTGGTTGAAATGCATTATATAAGTTTGAGATAGAGAAATTATTTAGTTTTAGTAAATTTTAATTAGGTTTTAGTCATCATTCATCATGTTTTAAAAAAATGAATTTGACATGTATATTTGGTTAAATACTGTCACATAAATTACGAAAATAATATGTTTTTTTATAGTTTTATAAGTGATTTTTGAGATTGGTGATGGTGTATATGCAATTTTATTTTAATTTTATGAAGATAAAGGAATTATTTTTAATAATTTTTTAATTCAAATAAAATATATTGATATAAGAAGATTATTTTAAAAAAAAAAAGATTTTTTCTGATGTGGATTAATCCTAATCTCTTTTTTGCTTCTCCCCATGCTATTACTCTTTTTCATCATTGTGTTTACTTTATCTTTATATATGTATTTCAACTTTTTGTTTATATTAACAATTTATTTTTTATCGATAATGATCGTGTTGAAGGATAAGTACTCATTTATGTTTAATTTGAATTTTAAATTCATATTTATTAGAGAGTGTTTTGTTTTTTGTGTGAGATTTTATATATATAAATTTTTATTTAATCGAACTTTAATATATATACTTAACACCGGAGTGAAAAAATAAAAACAATTTTTTTTTATTTTTTTATTTTTATTTTTTCTATAGTGGGTTGTTAATGAGTATATTTCTTTTTGCATTTGTATGCTTTTTTGCTGGGGCTAGACATGTTGCATTATTCCTCCTACTTTTGTTTCTTTTTCTGCATCCTCTTGTCAGACTACCATAATTACTTTTCTCTATCAAAATAAATAAATAAAAATACCTTCTTTTTTTAATTTTAAAAAAAAAACTATAATAAATATGTTGCTTTATATGTGAAAGTATGACATTATGAAAAAAATTAATTAGTGCTAAATTGAGTTTTATTTATTTATTATTTATTCATTGTTATTGTCATTATCTTACCACTTGTTCATTACACTTGTTTTGCCCACTTTTTATAATTTATTCTACCAAACTCAATCATACCAAGTCTTGAGTTAGGTCTTTTTAAAAAAGTTAGGTAATGTTTGAGTCAAATTATGCATATTTTGATTAATTTTATAATTTTAATAAATTTATTGAATAATTTTTTTTGTCAAGATTGTATTGGAGGAACCTTATAGTAAATAGTGTTTTCTTTTTTTGTCAAGATTGTATTAGAGGAACCTTATAGTAAATAGTGTTATATGACATCTGTTCGTTGAAATATTATATCATTTAAATAAGTTAATACAAGTGACTAATTTTTTTTTTAATTGTGATACCTTGAGTAAATTTATAACTCCGTATCAAGATTAAGACAAAATAATGAGAAGAAATTATTAATAATTTTTGCCTTCGATAATATAAAATCTCGTGATTTTCAATCTATTTTATGAACCATAAAGCCGACACATCCTTAGGTGTGAATTTAATTAATTAATATACATCGATTATGTAAATAAATTTTAAACCATATCAATCATCTTTGTCTATTGACGGTTGGAATTTAAATAATTTCTCTAGAGTAAAATCCTTGTATATTTTATTTTCTCTAAATCTCATTTTTCGGTTATCTTTATCTATTGTCGATTGGAAATTAAATAACTCTCTAGAGTAAGATCTGTGTATATTCTATTTTCTGTAGATCTCATTTTGTAAGACGATATTGGATATGTTAATGTTATTATTGTTATCATCGTTTTTCTCTATCGACTTAGCAGATAAATTGTCTTATATTGAAGTTTACTATTCTCACTCTTTATAAATAATTATATATCGATATTTTTCGAATGACCTGACAATGTAATTTTATTATTTATTTTTTTGTTTTTGAATGCACAAAACAGCAAAATTCTTGGGATTGAAGTCACCATTACCATATAGATGGATGAAATATGCAACAAATAGGCTAAAATATGGTATTAATTTTGCCTATGGAGGAACTGGTGTTTTTAATACTACAGTCCCAGAGCCAAATATGACAACTCAAATTGATTTTTTTCAAAAATTGATGGCTGAATCAGTCTACACAAAGGCAGATATTGAACAATATTCAGTGTTCTTGCTTTCTCTTGCTGGAAATGATTATGGTGCTTACCTTGCTAATGGTGGTACAGTTCAGGTACTTTAATGTAATACTTAATTATAATCGTGATAGTCGAGTCAGTTTGCATGAAATAAAGTGAGACTTGTTTAAGTGGTTGACTATCTCTAATATCAGCAATCGGTAGATTGAGAGTTCGAGAGTCATGTTAGCTGCAATCGGTAAATTGAGGGTTCGAGAGTCATGTTAGCGGTAATCGGTAGATTGAGGGTCCGACTCATGTTAGCAACAATCGGTAGATTGAGGGTTCGAGTCGTGTTAGCAGCAATCGGTAGATTGAGGGTTCGAGTCATGTTAGCAACAATTGGTACGTAGATTGAGGGTTCGAGTCATTTTAGCAGCAATCGGTAGATTGAGGGTTCGAGTCATTTTTTAGAAGCAATCAGTAGATTGAGGGTTCGAGTCGTGTTAGCAGCAATCGGTAGATTGAGGGTTCGAGTCATGTTAGCAACAATTGGTACGTAGATTGAGGGTTCGAGTCATTTTAGCAGCAATCGGTAGATTGAGGGTTCGAGTCATTTTCTAGAAGCAATCAGTAGATTGAGGGTTCGAGTCGTGTTAGCAGCAATCAGTAGATTGAGGGTTCGAGTCATGTTAGCAACAATTGGTACATAGATTGAGGGTTCGAGTCATTTTAGCAGCAATCGGTAGATTGAGGGTTCGAGTCATTTTTTAGAAGCAATCAGTAGATTGAAAGTTCGAGTCATTTTAGCAGCAATCAATAGATTGAGGGTTCGAGTCATGTTAGGATATAAATAGGAACACTATTATGATATAAAAAAGGAATCAATTACTCTTACTTTAATAAATTTTAAAATACTTGCTATCTTGTATCGATATGAATATGAATATCGATTAATGTATGACTCTGTTCACTAATACTTAATTAGACTTAAAATAAAAATAAAAAGAAATTGTTTAGTATTTAATATTTTTTATACTTTCTTAAACATTTTTCAATATTTTTAGTGTACACGTGTCATATAGAGTATACTACTTGCACTTATTTATAAGATTTAATATTTTATCTGAAATCTTTGGTGGGAAATTTATCCTTTATATACTAAAATCAAAATTATATTTTATATGCATATATAGATTTTTTTTTAAAAATTATTCTTGTGTTCACTTTTGTACACATATTTTGAAACCACAAAATTCTTATTTTGACTATGTGATATACGTTTGGTTCTAACTTCTGAGTTTCCAAATTGTAGGACTGAACACGTTTTCACATTTTCCATTTTAAAAGTCAAATAATATTTTTGTCGTGATATTTATATAATTTTCTTAAATATTTTAAATTATATATTATAATTTAGAGTAATATTTTTGTTAATTTTTAAAAATAAATTTTATTTCATAATTTTAATTTGTTTTAGATTGACTTTTGAAATTTTAACAAAATAATATAAATTAGTATTATTGGGGTAGAAGGAATATAAATTTAAATTATATAAACATTAGTTTAGAGAATTTTATACTATCAAATTGTTTTTAGTAAAGAGATGGTTTGTTTATTTCTTTTTAAAATTATAAATCTCACGTTTTAAATTTCAAGATATATTTATATTAATGACATACAATTTAAACTTGAAATAAAAATATTATAATTATATGGTGTGATGAAAATTTCGATATATGAAATGAATTATCTTCGTTTTTAATTAGAGATTTTAGCCTTGAATTTAAAAAAAAAAAAAAACTAAGATAAAGAGTGTTTCCCATTTTAATTGATCTTACATGGCATGAATAATGTGGACTTTATTTTTTAATCTATCTTAATCTCTTAGAATGAATATTATATGTCGATAGATAATAATTAATTTTTAAATATCATTTTATCTGTTATGATAGGATTTATAAACACATAATCATCTTTATTTATTTTTAAATTACAATTTTTAAAATTATTATTTCTTTGTTAAATTATATTTATCAAATAATATTACATAAATTTAGACGGAGAAAATATTAGAAAGTGTTTACAATAGTAGTAGAAGACATATTACATGTTGAGAATCATACTTCTCTTGGATTTTTATGTGCAAAACCAATAATTTTCATAATGAAACAAATTATACTAGGCCCTGCAGCTACTATACACAAATCTGGATTTGGTGTATCATTGCTAACCATAAAAAAATGTACTATTTGATTTTTCAAAAAAATTTATTATTTTCTTGATGTGACATATAATACACCATTTTCCTAATGTACCAAACCAAGAAACAAAAAAATTGGTTAATAAAAGATTATTATGATCCAGGTTTATGACACGTATTATTTAGTTAGTGTCAATAAGTTTTACGTATTTGTTTCTTGAATTTTATTATTTCGTCTGTCTCATTTTATGTGATATTTTTCGCATTTTGAGATACAAATAAATATATTTTTGACCGTAAGTTTTTTATAGACTCTATTAATATTTTAAATTATCAATTATTGTGACTTATAGTGATCTTTACGTAGTTTACAAGTATATAAATTTCATTCCAAAAAATTTGAAACTTTCATACGTAAATATACGGTCAAAGTTAAACTGTTTGACTCTCGTAAAATAAAAAGTGTCACATAAAATAAGATAGAAGAAGTATCATGTGTCTTAAAATGTGTATATTATGTGAATTTATGTTACTTTTCATTTTCCTTTCCCATTCGGATGTGAAAATTCATCTATGATATTATGTGCATCTTTTTTCTAGAACTTGTCAATTATACGTAGACATTTATCTATTTTTTTATTTGACTCGTCCTTTTTCATAAGCGTCTATAGATAACATTTCGTGTATGTCTTTGATGACACTTATAGTTATTAAATTGTATTTCTATCTTATCTAACCTATCATATTCATAAATTATGAATAAAATCTTGAATGGAGATTAAAAAAATACAAAAAGTCAAAGTAGTACTATAGTCTTTTAACTGAAATATTCAGTGAAGAATTGATATTTAATGTAAAAATAGAAGGGCCTCTTTGTATATTAAATGGTTTGCTGACACCAATATAGATGTTGACCAGCCTAATTCTTCTGGATTTTTATGTATAATAAGCTAGCGTTTGATCATAGATATCTAAATATTTTTGGAAAATATTATTTGGATAAAAATTTGGGTGAAATTTCATAATGTGTTTGGTCATAGTATTTGGAAAATATATTTCACTTTTTTAGAAAAATATGATTTATACCCATAAGTTTTAAAAACTATCAAAACTAACCATAAGTTTGTATTACAAGTCAATTGGATCTTCGTTACAACAATAACAAATAGTGTCCATGGCACTAGAGCAATGTCGTAATTTGAAGTGAGTGCAACAAACATAATTTCATACACCGTGAAGTAGACAAAACACATGACTTTGTTATCATGAATCGATTGTTCATCATTTTTATCAATAACCATATCATCATTTAACATTCACTGAATATTTTATCACCACTTTGGTGTTAACGTAAAAAATTATGTAATACAACGCAAGCAACAATTATAGAGGGTGTTTTTGTAAAAGATAAAAGTTTGGGGTAAAATTTCAATTTTAAAAGATTCCAAATAATGAGATATGACCCAAATACTAGAAAAAACTAGTATTTGAGAATTTGAGATATTTTGCCAAATAATATCAAAATGTATGGACAAACACTATTTGCCAAATTTTTTTCCAAATATTATTTGGGAAATCTATGCCAAACGGGCCATAATTTCATAATTTTGGAACAATTAAACTTGGCCTATACCTACTACACTATAACCTAGATGAATTCATTAATGAATTTGGTAAATTACACTGTGGAACAATTGAAGGGATGTCATGTAACTTTAATTGATAGTGTGTTTGTTTAGGATAGAAAATGTCACGAGTTCAAATTCTATCAGTCTTACTTATTATTACTTCTTTGTATAGTTAATTAAAAGGGTGACGAAGTTGTTTGACAAGGCTAAAAGTTGTTGCGTCTTGTAAGGATCATGGGTTTCTGCGCTTCGTTATTGAAACCCTGATTTAGACACCGTTACAAATTGTTGCCCTTTTAAGCTCATAAATAATTGAGTTGCCCTTTTGAAATTTTTGAAATTTTTTATTGCCTTTTGATTTCGAACTCTACAAAATATCTTGCATAATACGGTAATAGAGGAAGGATCACACCTCAAAATGACGTGATGTGATAGTCTATCCTGACGGTTGACACATGTACTATATATACAAGTGATTGATCACGTAATATCTAGTTTAATGAAGTGAATATAATTTTGAATATTGTGTTGAGATTTCAACATATACAAAAGTTTCTAATATGTTTGAGCTTTGTTGGTTATATAGAAGTATTTTGTATATATGACGATGAAAAGTAATAGGTATCTGATGAAATTATATAAGAAAACACAAGTTGGTCAAGACATTATCATTTTAAAAGAAAGAAAACACACATACATCTTTGAAATTTCATTGTCTAGGGAATTTAAGTAAGAATTCTATGGTATGTTGCTTAGACTTTTTAAAAATGTCATAGTTTGCATGTTGTATCCTTCAAAAATAACAAATTTTGGAAAGATCTAACACAAGTAGTACGACAACATTTTAAAACAGTCCGAACAACATAAATTTCCGTTACATGTTAATATGCATTTATACTATATGTTGCTCGGACTCTTCAAAATCATCATCCTATGTGTGTCAGATTTTCCAAAAATAATGCATTTTTCAAAAGATCTAACACGATAACAACAACACATTTTGAAAAGTCCGAGCAAGACAATTTTTTCATACTTGTAATGTTATTATATGTATTTATGCTATGTTGCTTCGACTCTTCAAAACTGTCATCCTATATGTATTGGATCCTCTAAAAATACTACATTTTTGAAGAATCTAACATGACGTACAACAACATTATTTGAAAAGTCCGAGCAACACAGATTTTACATACATGTTATATAATTAATTGTTTTTTTTTTAGGATATTCCTGCCTTTATAACTAGTGTGGTGAATCAACTAGTTGTAAACATGAAAAGAGTCAATAAATTAGGTGCCAAAAAGATAGCAGTGACAGCATTGGAACCATTAGGATGTCTTCCACAAAGCACAATTTTGAATTCATTTCAACAATGCAATGCTACTGAGAATATTGCTGTGGATCTTCACAATTCACTATTGCAACAAGCTGTGGAAAAATTGAACAATGAGACAATGGGTTCAACTTTTGTGATTCTTGATCTTTTTAGATCTTTCAACTCTGTGCTGGCAAGTAAAGGAGTGCCAGGTATGTTACGCGACACTGCTTCGTTAAATAAATATTTTTAGCGACACTGCTTCGTTAAATAAATATTTTTAGCGACACCGTTAAATAAATATATTTAAAAAAAGTGTAATTTATCCTTTTGAATGAAACACATAATTATGACATACCTATGTATAGGGTGTGTCTAGGGTCCAATAGCTGGATTGATACACGAGTCATTTCCTAGCTTGATTTTCTTTTTGTTTTGAGAGGTTCAAATCAAACTAAATGAAAGTAAGGTTGTGTGTTTGATATCCGCTTTTGGACCTCGACTATTTGAATTACACAATGTAAGACTTATTAAATGAGAAAACGTCTTCTCCCCCCACCCCCACCCCCATTCCCCCAACCACCACCACCACACAAATTGTATGTCATTCAGAACCCTATAAACAAAGTCGTGGAATGGTTGAGATCCTTTCTCTTCTCAGAAGAGATTTTGGGTCCATGTTGTCCCTCCAAATAATGTAGAATTTTTTATTTAGAGCGTTTTGTCCTTTTAGTGAATCTATTTGACATGAATCTGAATTAGACATAAAAGGCGAGTCTAAGGGGTAGGGGGTAGGGTGGGGGATGGTTATAAATTCATAATTTCCTTCTATTACCACAAGAATTAAAAGGTTAACTTATAGAATCAAGCAATTTTTAACATTATTACAAATATTGGAGGATATTTCACATTATCTATTTCCAGAATACAGAATTCATCAACTTAAAATCTTGATTTCGTCTGACAGGAAGCACGAGGTTCGAGACGCCATTGAAGCCATGTTGTATGGGAATAAGCAACAAATATTCATGTGGAAGTATGAATGTTAAAGGTGAAAAGATGTATACAGTGTGCAATGATCCAAAATCTGCATTTTTTTGGGACACAGTTCATCCTACTGAAGCTGGATGGCATGCTGTTTATACTAACTTGAAATCTACTCTCACTCAAAAAATCCTTTAGTTTATTAAATTAATTGTTTTTATTTATTTTATTTCTAGTTTTGTTAATTTAATCAGTGTGCTCTAGTGTTTTTTTTTATTAAATGTAATTCCTAGTTTTGTAACTTTGTTTAATATGTTTGTTGTTATGCTTTATTAGTTCTTAAGTTTTTGTACTCAAGGGGGTACAATAAAATATAATAGACATTTGCGCGTTTGTGTCTGACGATCAAAATTATTTATTTTAAAATATTCATTTCAAAAGAATTGTCATAAATTATCCATGAACTTGATAAAATATCCGTAAAGTATGACACCTAGGGCTAATTCACGAGGAATATTTTGTTCAAGTCTATATAAAGAGACAAAATTTTCATTTCTTTACCGATTTGAGACATCTTAACACTCCCCTGTATATTCGAACTTCAACTGGAGTCTGAGCACTTCTAAATGGGGGTCCATCATCGATAAACAAGTTAGGATTGGTCTGACTCCGATACCACATAAAGATATGAGTCTTAGGCCTAACTCAACCCCAAAAATTAGCTCATGAGGAGAGATTTGTCCAAATCTATATAAGAAAACCTAATACTCATCGCTCTATCGATGTGGAACATCATAACAATATCACCATGAAATTCGTCATTTTTTATCAAGTCAAAAGTTATATGTTGGTCATAGTACTGTTAAACAATCGAAATCCTTTATGTTGTATCAATTTTCATGGGTTCCCTTCTTGAGATGTTTAATAAATGATTCTGGTTTAAAGATTTTATTTCAAGAAAATTGAAAATTTTGTAATAAAAGTTAGATCAAAGCTAATACTATTTAATAAGTTGTTATAAATGTTTAATAACAGTCTAATATTTATTCTATAAGATTGAGTAATATATAACTAAACATTAGCCTCGACTATCTTTGCTTGGTCACGAAATTTTTTCATATTTTTTAAAAATTGTACTTTAAAAAATATGTTTAATCATAAAATTCCAAATTTTAACTTGAAGTTGAATTCGAAAATACAATTTTCAAATGGGAATAAAATCTAAATGGGACATAGAAAGGGGCCATATGTATAAATCAACATTATCTTATATGGCAGACCAATTGTATTTAAGCATTTGGATATTGAATAAATTTTGTACTAAATCACATTATAATTATTTCATCAAAAGAAAATTTATGCAATGGCCACCATTGATAGTGGCCAACATGTTTGGTACTGACATGGACAACACTTATATAATTTTAATTTTTCTATCTTTTTAAGATTATTATCATGATTAAAATTCCATGTAACTAAATTAGCATATTCAATATAATGATAATATATACTTTAATTATAGCTTTTGTTTCATCTTTCTGAATTTTGGAGCAATTATAGAATATGTACTAAAGTTTGAGTATACTAAGGTAGTCTATCAAATGCCATATCTTTTGAAGAACAAACTTTATAATTCAAACCTCGCGTAAATATAGAATATTTTGTGTATCAAAGTATTTTTTTCTTTTTATTTATTCAGTTATAGTATTTTTCAATCTCAATCAATTCATATAACAAGCAAGTAAGTTTCTCTTAAAAAGTGAATCACGTTTGATTATTATATCTCTTTTGATAGGTATCGGATTTGATTATTCAAAAACTTTTATTTTTCTCTCTTTTAATTTGTTTTCTAATTTATCATCATTTAATATTTGCTTTATTAACTACTTTGGCATGACACCTATATTTAATCCCAATTAACTTACCAAACACGCTGTGTTCAAATCGAATTTATGTAAAATATATATATACATGTATAATATGATCACATCGATTGGTAGCATTCACATTGTAGGTCCGGTAATTATGAAAATACTAAAAAAAATTGAAATAAACTATGAACTTCGTTGCTAATCTATTACGGTAGCTAATATAATTTTTGATAATTTATTGCTTAAAATTAGTGATACATTTTATTGTCAGCCTCTAATATTTTTAAATTTTCATTTAGCGTACAACTTATTATTTTGGGATTTGAGTAATTCAGATTTGCATCGTTTAAGAATTACTCTAGTTTCCTTTTTGAGAAAATTACGCGATTAAGCAAACTTATCCTACTTAATTACTCATTATAGCTATAGTTTGCTATGACTACCACTTGTGACTAACATTACACATTAATTATGTGGATTGACTTCGCGTTTGTTTAATTAGTCACGTTTGTATATGTATAACTCACCAGAATATACAAATACATATGTATAATATACAATTTCTAATCGATATACATATACAATCACCTCTCTTGCTCGCCTCTCTCCTCCTCCCTCTCCCATTCTCGCTCACCTCTCTCCTCCCTCTCCCATTCTCGCTTTCCATATATACAATACATATATATAATATACAATTATCTAACCGATATATATAGACAATTCACCTCTCTCCCACTCTTTGCCCTCTCTCGCTCGCCTCTCTCCTCCTATAACATGTAGCTACGAATTGTAATTATCAAACTATAACTATATATGGAGAGTAATTAGTTTTTTTTTTGTATGGTTATATGTGAATGTTCCTCTTTCTTTTTTCATTTGTGAAGATCTAATTAGCTTATTTCATCATAATCCTT
Source organism: Solanum lycopersicoides (assembly GCA_022817965.1). Lineage (NCBI taxonomy): Eukaryota > Viridiplantae > Streptophyta > Magnoliopsida > Solanales > Solanaceae > Solanum > Solanum lycopersicoides. The sequence continues at coordinate 3,458,463 of CM040626.1, forward strand.
AATGTTTGTGAAATTTTAATTAATTTATTTCATCACAATCCTTGTGAAGCTCTAATTAGCATTCACTAAAATATTTGTATCTATGCCTCAAAGTCATTTTTATATGAAATATGCCACGATTAGAAAATTCATTTGAATCCTTCCCAAACTTCTCTTGTTTTTTTAAAAAAATAAAATATATTTATAAAAAAAGTTGAACTTCACTAAATTTTGTGGGGAACCACCATTAGGTCAATGATTGTAGATAAATTCAGAAAACGAGAATCTAACATTTTTTAAATTTTGAGTTTTATATATTAAAATTAACAAACAGTTTTATATATCTTGTTTTTTATTTAGTATGTTGGACATTAGATTAATGGTCTGTTGTCCTATTTTTATTTATTTATTTGAGAAAGACATGAAAACTCGGGTCATAGCACAATGTATCTAAATGGAATCTTGAAAGAATAGAGCGTATGCATATTTTATTACTATCTAAAAAAGTAGAGAAACTATTTTGAGAAGATCGATCATAGATTGTAATTAATAACAAAAAGTGTCCTATAATACTTTTATTTGATTTTTTAAATATGTAAAGTCAATTTCAAATTATTGCAATTTGTGTGTTCGATTCTAAAAATTAAATAATTTGACTTTTGTACGTCAAGTCGTCTCACATAAAATGAAAGAGAGGAATTGAAGTACTGCAAAAAGAAGCATCTTCAATTCTTCATAGCTAGAAATTATGTACAAGAAAAGTTACATAAAGGAGTAGAATCACATTGAATGATATTGATACAACATGACATCCCATAAAAAAGCACACATTTGTCAACAAGCAAAAGCAAGTTTAATTTCAAGATTAAGTAGTACTCTTAATTTCTCTCACAAATACTGGCAAACCGCCACGAAACGAGGCGGTTAGGCCGGGAGAGAATTGAGGGATGTGATGGGATGGATGAGCAAATTCGACGTGAAATCGTCGGAGGAATGAAAGAGTCATACTTTTAAGCTCAACAAGAGCCATTTCTTTACCCAAACAAACCCTTACCCCAGCTTGAAAAACTGGATACTTATAAGGGTTTTCTTGGGAAAAAACACCGTCTTTATTAATCCATCTCTCTGGTTTGAATTCTAAACAATCGACACCCCATAATTCTTCCATTCTTTCCATAGCATAAGGATGATAAGTAACCCTAGTTCCCTTTTTAACAAAAGTCCCATCAGGTAAAAAATCATCATCCAAACAAAACTTAGAATCAAATTGTATTGGAGGATAAAGTCTCATACTCTCATAAACACATGCTTGCAAATAATGAAGTTCTCTCAATTGTTCACAACTTGTAAGTTCTTGATTTACTCCAAGAACTTCATTTGCTTCTTCTCTAATCCTCTCAACTACTCGTGGATTCTCCGCGAGTAGCCAAAACAAGCTTGTTGATGCAGATGCCACAGTGTCTCTTCCAGCTAAGAGAAAACTAATGACAATATCTCTTAAGTATGTCTCATTGACAATATCCCCTTGCATGAATCTTGATAGAAGATCATTATGATTCGAAAACCCTAATTTTCGACGTTGTGTTATCACTTCTTGTGCTAGTATGTTGATCAATTTGATTGCTTTTTTCAACTTCCTTTCACTTCCTATGTTGAAAAATCTCTTGATTTTCCATACAATTGGAGACACATGCATAGCTCTTTGAGCTGATAATTGTGAAGCTAAGTCAAAGGAAATAGCAAATTGTGAAATTGGAAGTGATAATTCTAAACACTTTGGATCTAATCCAAAGGAAAATCTACAAATACTATCAAAAGAAAATCTTCTAAAAACATCTTGTAAATCCAAAATAATCTCATCTTTATTATTAGCAACACAAGCTAATAATGGGATAAGTCTATTTCGGATTTCATTGCTCATTACGTCAAATGCAAATGATTTTATTGAATTTCGTCTTAGTTCAAGACTAGCCATTTTCCTTTGGAATCTCCATAAATCTCCATCCACATTGAAGATACCTTTACCAAGAAAATCACCTAAGATAGTTGAGAAATTCTTCCCTTTTGGAAAATTATCAAATCTTTTTTTGAGCATGTATTCGACATTTTTAGGGTTCGCGGTATGGTGTTACCAAGAACATGGATGTGTATGGTTCTAGTAGGGGATTTTTGAAGAAGATGAGTATACCAATCACATAAATTAGTGAATTGAGGGTACCAACTTGATGTCATGTAACATTGACAAATTTCACATTTGCATAAAAACTTTAGTTTAACAAAATAATAAAGGAGAAATAAGAAGAAGGAAAAAGAGATAATAAAGAGAAGAAGAATAAAGAAATTAGTAGTAGAGGCCATGGATGATGAAAATACAAAATATTGGAGAAGAAAGGAGAGACTTATATAATGAGTGATCAATATTATAGTAATTACCAAAAAATACTTTTTTTTTTAAATTAATAAATAATACTTACATAACTAATATATACTAGATACATATTCGATGGATATTACTCTCTCAGTCTCAATTTATGTGTCAAATGAAATTTTAGAGAGTCATCTAAGTTTTTATTGTTTTTAAAAATATTTTAAATTGTTAATTATTATGATTTATAATATTTTAAAATTAATCTTTAAATAAATATATATATACTCTCTTTATCCCAATTTATATGACACAACAAAACTTTAAAAAAATCAAGTTTTTAATTATTGAGATTTATAGTACCCTTTACGTCATTTTCAAATTTCGAGATAAAATTACTTTTTCCTAATATATGTGGCACCAATAGAATTTCAAGAGTTCAATTTTTTAAGTATGTCTTTTAAATATTTAAATTGTTAATTATCATAATTTATAGTATTTTTAAATATATAAAATATCAAAAAATAGATATGACAAACAAATTAAAATAAAAAATTGAAAAGAATAACCAAAATACCCTCAAATACCAAAAGCAGACACGTCGACTTGCTACCTAGTAATAAAATAATAATAAAATAATGTAATGTGACATCATATTATTATTTTTAGAGTTATATTCAAATTTTCACCTACTATTCTTTACGTATATAATAATAGAACAAGAAAAATAAAATTAAAATATTGCACTCCTCTCATCAAAAGAAGAAATAAATTGTCCATAGTGTATTTAGTCACCTAAAAATAAATATAAGGAATCATTTATGATAATGAAAAATAAGGCATTTATTAATATATGCAATAATAATATTGCAAAAGTTTGTTTATGGTTAGTATATATAAATTAAATCTTAAATATTTTTAATGCGTTTTTTTTATTTTGAATAAATTACTAAGGAAGCACGTGTATTATTCTTCATTATTTTAGAAAACATTAGGCAGTCACTCAGCAAATGCTATTATTATTGATGGCATATTATCATGTTCCTCTGATCAATAATATAATAAAAAAGTACTATTATTTTTATTTTCTAGCTAGGTATATGTGCTTTCATTTTTTCCTTGTCATTTTCTAAGTACATAATATAATATTCTCTGTGTTTTAATTTATATGATAACTTGATTATATACGGAAAAAAAACTAAACTTCCGACATATAAGATCATAATAATTCTTGATTTGCTAGACCGGAAGTATAAAGTTATTAATAAATAATTTATGTTAGTTCGAATTTTTTAATTATCTCACTCACGTGGACTGAAATTATTCTTGAGAAACTTTTATTTATTATCTTTTATTCCTTATTTGATATTAATATTTTCTTTGAATTTTTGATCAATTCGAGTTCGCGTTATATAAGGTTCATTATTAAAAGAAAGAAGTAATTTTTGTTCAATTTTTTATTAGGAAAAATTATGTATTTATACAGGTTAAGATAGTATAATTTTTTAAGAAACTCCTACCATTTGAATTAAACGCAAAAATCTTTTTTTTTCTTGTTCGCTCTCTTAACTTTTGCATACATCATTCCATCTATATCAGATACACACTACAATCTTGTGTGTGTTATCTGATACAAATGTTATTGTTGATATATAACCTCAATTATTTCAAATCTAAATCGGTAGAAACTTGATTTATAGTTATGTATTTGCTACATAACTTATTTCTCTTATATATAACTTAGGTATCGCTTGCTAGCTATATATCGAGTGAAGGAGTAATGTATCCGTGAGTTTTGAAACAATCGAAATTATGGTAATTTAAGAAATTTTTGAGATAGGATGTAACTAATACCGAAATTATTGAGGTTTCTGTACTTTATACTTATTATATTCTCAAGATACGAGTCAAAAAGATCTGATTAAATATGAACATGTTCTTATATATTCATTCCATCATAAATCTTTCGAAATAAAAAAAAAAAAAACTCTAATTATTTTTAACTAAAGTATTTGTATCTACGCATTAAAATCATTCATGACATATACAATGATAGTGTTTGCTAGAAAATTCATTTAAATCCTCCCAAAAACATTTCTTATTATTGCTTTTTTTTTAATATTTCTTTTAAAAGTTCAAACTTCACTAAATTCTGTGGGCAACCAACATTTGGTCATCATGATTGTACATTAATTTAGAATTTAGGAACTAATCATACAAGATTCTTCACTATTAATTTAATTAGCCTAACGATAATTACTTCAATTATTAATTTCGTAATACATTTAACAAATAATATTTATAAAAAATGGTGTAGTGGTGCTCTCACATTATTATCTTCTTATTATATAAGGATTTTAAATCTTCTAGCTTCCGCCAGACAACATGATATTTTCATTTAAATATCTATTAGGTAGCCATTTTAATTGATAATGGTTCTCGATCAGTGGTAGAGTTAAGATTTTTAATAAGAGATTTAAAAATCTGATGAAGTAAACACACGAATTAATCAAAGGGAGTTCGTCATTTATTATATATACCTAAAAATAATTTTAATTATATAAAAACATTAATATTTTCCACCGAACGAGATTCAAATAAATTCATTCAATCATATATGTATATATAAGTCATAAGTTACCTATTACTCATAATCTTTTTTTTTTCCTCTTGTGTCGTTCAAATTAATTCTAACTTTCATAATATTAATTATATGGTAGTGATATTAAATATACGAATTGAAATGAATTTAAAATAATCTAAATCAACAATGAATGAATTAATTATCAGCCCAAAATAAAATATATGTTAGGCACATCAATATATAATACTTTTTTTTATAGGGATCATTGCACGTTCTTTACCATTATATTATATAGTTTTAAATTAAATATATTAAACTAAACCAAACATTTGTCGACAACATGCCTCCTGAAATCTAATGAAACTACATAATTTAATCTGAAAATATTAATTATATAATTCAACAATTATTTCTTCGAGAAAGTTAAAATTATGTTTTTTTTTATTATAGATAATGATATGCTATTAATATAAATTAAAAACAAGTTGGCCGGGTTGTTCTCTTAATTGCATTTTTTATCCTTCTATTATTAATAAATTATAATCTTAATCTTTGTAATTTCTAACTAAGTGCATTTTACCTTCAAGTACTAATTGAAACATGCATTTTTAATCATTTCACTTATAAATTCTAAAAATTATATTTAATTGTTACATCATTTAATTACTCATGTATTTTCTAAGACTTGTAATGTTAAGAATAATATTTTACATTTTTTATATAAGGAATCAAAAAGATACATTTTAATTATTTAAAAGTATCGATTTATAAATCACTAAAGGGAGAAGCGTTAATCACTGAAAATATCTCATTTAAAATTTAAACTCAAGATCGTTGATTATCTGCTATTGAATTAATTTACATTTAAAAAAAAATATTTTCGAGTGGAAGAAACTTTGTAATCAAGAATTTAATTTTTAGCTAGCTACTAATTAATTTAGCCAAACAACATAATAGACCATCTACCTGTTTCACCCAATTACAACTAATTAAAGTAATAAACATGCTTTCAAATATGTTCATAAATCCCTTTCCTAAAAATAATCATCATCAATATATAGCCACAAAGATATACATATCCATCAGGTTAGGTCAGAGGCGTATTTAAAATTTGAAATTAATGAATATTAATAATAATGTCAAATTAGATTAAATTTAAATATTTATAGATATTTAACAGATTTTCTAACATATGTATAAAATCAAATAAAAATTACTACGTTTACATGCCATAAACTATTGTATTAGAACATCAACTTCTCAAGTCGATTTTTTTTTTAGCAATTGGACACATCATTTTCGTTATCACTAAGGGCCCGTTTGACCATGCGATATGGTATCATGATATGGAATCATGAGATGAAATTGAAGTTTTATTTGGACATGCGATATGGAATTTTGGTGTCGTATATTTTATTATAAACATAAAAATCTCATAAGTTCTAAAACTATTAAAATAGCCTCAATTG